>JARHVA010000630.1:2582500-3240000 GCA_037957365.1 Torreya grandis | reverse complement strand
CATCTCTACTAGATAACCACCGAGGTCATCATGATAGTATCATATATAAAACATATAATAAAAAGTCACATTCTACCTCAAAATTTGACCTAAAGCCTTGATAACTACGATGATCCAACCAGGATCCTTTTGAGTATATCATAGATTTCTTATCTTTGCTTTATTTATCTAAACTAGGGATTTATTATAATGGTCTTACCTTTACATTTATTTTTAATCTTGTTTAGTGCACAACCTCAAAACCCCATCCTATTCACCTGTATACTAGATGCATCCTTCACTTCCTAGACTGCCTACATACCTTCTTTCGAATAAGATCAAGGTATAGTATGCATGTAGTCATATTTTCTATTCTAAGTTTTATGTGAACTGTGAATCTAGGTATGCAACCCTTGATAGGGCCTAGTTCTCCAAATAGTTCCTCTGTGATTTCTACCCAAATGAGTGTGCAAAAGTATCAGTTTAAATAACTAAATACTTTTTAAACTAAACTAGTCCCAATCCTTAATAAGAAATAGAAAATAACATTTTCAAGCTACATCCCCCTTCTACTTTTTATTTACATCAACAAAGTTTTTAATCTTTGTTTTAGATAACCTAATCTCTATAATTTTTGTTGCCAAAGGTTTGATATCTAAAAGCCATATGGTTGGTGGTTTCTTGATAATAACTAGTTTAACATTCTCAATTCTAGTTTTCATTGCTCTTTTTTTGTTGTACCAAGTTTAACATCATCTAAGGTAGTTAAAGTTGTTTTCTTATCTTAATTAGTGTTGTTGATCAAGAGGGATTGCCCCACCCCTTGATCTTAAAGACACGACATGATCCTTATTTCTCCTCAATGGTTTATAAGGACTATGTATAGACATCATTGTTGCCACTGTATTAGGCTATGGATGCATTAACTCAAGTGTGATGGTATTACTTATAAACATGAGCCAGAGGCATCGCTTGTACCAAACATTGCATAGTTTTGTTTAACCTTAAATCCTTGATCTAAGTTTGAGATTTGAAAAGTAAAGAATACTTGAAATAAATTAATGCATTAATAATTCAAAAAGCATCGTCATCAAGTTGATTTTCAACCTTATTTATTCTGGACAATTACGTTTTTAGTATACTTAGGTAAACTTTTCTAGAAAATAACTTATACACAGAGAGTTTTAAGAATCCTATTTTGAACCTGAATTTAAGTAAATCCTTTATATGTTTGAAAAGAGGGTTTTGAAATTTGAGGGTTCAACCCTAGGATGATGGATATTTATTTTCATACTAATCTTAATGATAATCAAATTCATCATCAAAGCTCAACAATAATCAAGGTAAGGGTCCACTCAAAATATTGTTTACGATAACTTAATTTGCTTTATGGAAATTTCAAGTAACTAAATTGATATTCTCGCAATTGCATGTAAATTTATAAACTAAATCAAATATATTTCATAGATTTATAACTAAGTATATAAAAATTGGAACTCATTTATTTAATGCTATAAAAATCATTTACTTTCCCTAACAACAAACAATGGTATCATTCTGTTTCTAGTAATACTTTTAAAAAACATTCTATTTGTTTTTTAAAAATAATTACATCGTATTTTCCTTATGATTTAAAGAACATATTATATCCATCTTACAATTTAAATGAAATAAAATATTTCTCTTATAAACTAAATAAATTATTTACCTTATAATTTAAATAAAATATTTATTTTGCATTTTTAAACAAAATAAAATATCTACCTTACAATTTAAATAAGTGTTTACCTTCCAATTTCAATAAAATAAAATATCTACCTTACAATTTAAAATATATATTTACTTTCTGATTTCAATAAAATAAAATATTTATTTTACAATTTTAAATAAAATAAAATATCTACCTTACCATTTAAAAAATATATTTACCTTCCAATTTCAATAAAATAAAATATTTATTTTACAATTTTAAATAAAATAATATAACTATCTTATCATTTAAATAAAATAAATTATTTACTTCCAATTAAATAAAATATAATATTTATTTACAATTTAAATAAAACAAAAATTTTACCTTATAATTTTAAATAAACTAAAATACTTACTTTATGTGTTGAAATCCTTGACTGAAATGGAATGTGGATATGCTTGAATTGAGACAGTTGATAGAATGGTGGTGGTGTTGATCTTGACTTAGTTAAAAATAATAGAACAAAGCTTGATATTTCATTGTCCCTTCACTTTTGTGTTCCTTTCCCTCAAGCGTAGACCTCCTTTACTTCCTTCCCACTTTCCTCTCCCCTTTTTGTTCTCAAATCGTCCTCCTCCTTCAAGTGCTTCTTTTTCCTCTTCTATATTGCATCGACCTCTCCTTATATTTTTTTATTTCCCATGAAAATTTATGCCTCCTTCCTTGGCATCGATCTACCTTATATCCCCTTTTTCATCCAAATATTCCTTCATTTAAGGTTTTGAACTATTACTTTGTGGTTGTTGATGTGGAAATAAACTCTCTATTTGCATGGCCAAGCACAAGTTAAGGTGGGTGATGACTAAGGGAAGTGGAGTGGGTTATTCTAAACTGAAAGTTAATGGTTGTCTCCTTTTAGTTAGGTGGTAGAAGGGTCAGTTAGCTTGTGTCTTCAAAATTCCATGTTAATAATAGAGGATTATATATATATATATATATATATATATATATATATATATATATATATTATTTTTATTTTATTTGAATAGTGGTTTTAGAAATAATTAATAAATCTAAAATTATTTATAATTTATAAAAAAATATATTCAAAATTATTTACGATAATATAATTTATTGAAAATTTTAAAATCAAAAAGGAAAACTCTATTAATTTAATCAACCTTTGGTGATTTCTAAATATTGTTACGTAAACATTAGATTCATTCATTATAAATGTGAGTATTAAAATAAGACTAAATACTTATCCCATTAAATTTTTCCTTTGTTCACAATTGCAAACATTGCATATAATTCTGTGAAAATAAATAGCTTTCATATTCTAACGATTTAATTTCCTAACTCTTGGAATTTTTAAAATTAAATTAAATTTGTACCTTATTTCCTTGTGAAATCCCATTGATGACCCGATAGTCCTTTGAGATTAACACAAGGGTTAAGTTATCTAATCAATTCATCCTAACATAAAATACTAAATGAATTCCAAAACCACTTAAAGTATGAGCACAAGTCCATAGTGCGGGAAGAGAGGTCGTGACACATACACACATATATACATAGATATATATGTCTATGTGTGTGTGTGTTATATATACACATATTTATTATGTATGTATGTATATTTAATATACATACATATATACATATGCATACATATATACACATAATATTTAATATATGTGTGTGTGTGTTTGTGTACACACACACACACACATAGAGAGAGAGAGAGAGAGAGAGGAATTCCATCCACAATCAATGCAATAGGCCTATAATTACTAATATGGAAATTATAGGGGTTGTTCAAAAAATTTAGGTTAACACCGTTATAACAAAATCAAAAGGAGCATCAACCACTGGAATATCATTACAACAATCTCAAATTTAATGTCAGTTGTGCCTCATAATAGAATCCAAAGTTGGGGATAGTATATGTACTCCACCTTATTTGGATAGGTGTAATGAATATTTTTTTTGTAATCACCCAACCATCTCCACCTAATACCCAACTAATTTTGTAATCAAATATGAATACTTATCATGAGGCCTCATTGTCAAAGGCATGGTGATAGTATGTCTTATAGCTTTCCTTATTTCTTTACACATTAGCCATTGACTGGGCTTTGATATTAATGAAAAATTCTTATTAATTGTAAGTGTGGTCAGTAATCCATATTTGAGATAAAAATAAATTCATTATCTAAAGGCTTGTATATGAAGTTATAACTCCTATTCACTTGAGATTATTACTATGATATTGTGATGTATTCTTTAGTAGGTTGTGTTTACATTTTATTTTGATGTAAATATCATGATATAGTTGTCTAAACTCTACATTAAAAATTGATCTTAGCATTTATAGTTGTATTTTTTATGTCTTTCATTATCAATTATATGGGATTTGTTTTTAATGCTCTATGGCCATAATTAAAAAATGAATGCTTTATTTTCTCTTATTGAATAATTACTACTTATATTAGTTGTTTAACCTTTTTGCAGCATAGTATAAATGAAAAGTCTTCGTTAACTTGAGTAAACTAATAATATCTAATGTCAGATAATTATGGAATTTTATTCAATTGAAAATTGTTGATGTGGGTTTTATTCACACCAAGGA
This sequence comes from Torreya grandis, assembly GCA_037957365.1. Taxonomy (NCBI): domain Eukaryota; kingdom Viridiplantae; phylum Streptophyta; class Pinopsida; order Cupressales; family Taxaceae; genus Torreya; species Torreya grandis. The sequence goes on along the minus strand of JARHVA010000630.1, from coordinate 3,235,696 downwards.
ACCTTATGAGATAGTCTCTAACATTTTATGATCGATGAAGCGAGATTCACTCCAAGGTAGAAGTTGTGGGTATTGGGTTTTATAAACAACCTAGTGGTGGAATAGTGAAGAGCGGATCAATTATTTACCTCATATGGTTTGTGTTGACCATTTTGGCCTCCTTAGGCTAAATGTCAACTCCCCTACTTAAAAAATTGATCTTTTTCACTATATATCCCTTTCTAAGAGGTCTAAATGAGTGTCTTATACAAGTTTAGCATTCTTTAAGGTATTTTTATGGAGATTAAGGTAATAAAAGTTTAGTGTCTTTTATTTATTTCTAATTATATCAATTGCAAGTCTTCATTACCAAGGGTCAAGAAGGTGAAAGACAGTCTTTTGATTCATTTGACATTTTTAAACACCATTTCACACTCCATAATGTCTGTACACTTAATCAAAATGTGTCAAACTCCTTTTCTAATATTTTTCACCTTTGAAACATCTTTGTCCTTTATTTCAACATCCAAGAGAGAGCATAATGTTAGTTTTAGTAGTTAATAAGGAGATTTCATGTTACATATCTATTATGTAGGTCAATAATAACCTTATGATAATCTTTTATGGAGCTCCATCAGGTCATGTTTTCAATTTTTCAAGTTTATCATGTAAAACTAGGTTCTTACCCATGAAAATGAGGTGAAAATGTAAGAGAAAGGTGCATTTTGTAGAGAATAGGATGTAATAAAATGTTTGAAAGATATGAAGTATCCTAATAGGTCTTATATAGTGATCAAGGCCCTTCATAAGGGGTTATAACCACCTCAAATAGGCTAAACAGTATTCTCAAGTTTAACATATAGGCCTAAAAGTCAAGAGTATTCTTCCACATGTGAATTAGCTTGAATAGGTGCATGGAGATAAAAGGAATTTAGAGATTTTAAGGAGACTCCCCTACTCAAAACTTATGGAATCAATCTATAGATCAAGTTATTATGCATTATGAATAATCCTTATGAGGATTGAGCACTAAAAACCCCTCTTTTCACCTTGTGAAGAACTCGAGAAGGTTCAAGTTTTAGCTTAGATCTCAGAGGATAAATTGCATGGAAAAAAATGATGTTAGGGGATGTTATCCAACCTTGTTCCCTATCACTTAATGACATCAAGTCTTCATATAAATGCTTACCTTTATGAATCATTGTTAAGAGCAAAATAGGCCTAAAACCCTCTCTAACCCCTTCTAGGAGCTCGATGGAGGAAAATGGTTTAAATGACTCTGATGCCCTTCAAATGCCTTAAGATCATATGGATGACCTTTACAAGTCATAATATCACCTGAATGAACCATTACCTAGCACGTGTGAGTGAGAAACATAGGAAAATGGCATATTTTTGTAGCTTGCATGCCTAAATCAAGCTCATAAAAACTCAATCTTGAGTATTTTGAAGCTTTGAAGGCAAGTTTAGGTAATCCTCAAAATATATGGACCTAGTATAGGATTATAATGAAACTTTACAATCATGGGTGGATTTCATAATGGTGTTTGGTACAAAACCCTATCTTAAAGCATATATATAGGCTTATCTCTAGAGTATGGGAAGTTACCAAGGGGTGTTATGACTTTGACCATCATGGAGGGGTTTCAAACACTTAAAATAACTAATACACTCTATAAAAATATTTTTAAAAATTTCACTATCCCTAGGAGGTTTTCAGAGTGTTTTTAATATGCCAAAAAAGCTATACACAATCTAGAGAAGTGCTTATAATCTTCCAATGCAAAGAACTTACCCTTGAAGATCATTTAAGGTTCTCAAAGAAGGTTGTATACTTTATAATTGGTTTGAAATGGAAATAATAAGGTTATAAGGCCTAAGTGACCAACAAAGTCAATTTTAATATCTTAAATAAAATAAAATCTAGACCTAGAAGTTTGCAAACCTTTAGGTTTACTTTTTCAAGCATGAGATATGAGCACTGCATAGAAATATGATGGTTGAAGAATGGATGAAGTATGGAGTACATGGGAAGATGTTTATAAGGTTGATTCAAGGTGTAAATGAGAAAATAATTGAAGATAAACCTTTTTTTGAACCCATATAAACATAAAAAGTAATGAAGACATACAAGCCTGCTAATTTCTCTTTTTGTGAACATGTTTGCAAGAACACAAGGAATGATGCAAGGTTTACATTGAATTGGTGATTTTGGATTGATATAGGAAGTGTATAGAGGCCATAATATACCATAAGGGAAATTTTATAAGATCATAAAATTATCCAAATGACCAAAAACACCTACAACTACCTACACAATCCTTTTTAGCTCATAGTTTGTTCCCTTTTAGCTTGTTTGAGAGGTACAAAGGATTGACAAAAGAAAAAGAGGATTGACAAAAGTAAAATGACATTTGAAAGTATGAGTAATGTTTATTAATACCCCACATAGGAATTATTTTATATTAAAACACCCCTGAGCTCAAAATATGTATTTTTATTAGCCCTCGACCTCCTCAAGCCTGCACTTTTGGTCAACTAGGACTAGAAAGTGGAAAACTTGCATAACTTGAGTACCATCGAATGAATTTACTTAAAAATTGGAAAAAATACCTAATTTAATGTCCCCTACATAATTTTGTAGTGTTTTAAGTGGTATTATATGGCCTTGTATGGTATACAGTATTGTGGGCTTGTATTAGGCCTAATTGGGAAAAATGGAGGATGAGAAAGCAGGTCTACCTTGGGATTAAAATAAATAAATTAAGGGTGAAAATATAAGTGGATAATGGGTACATAAATATGCCTTTTTTTCCTATAATTTCTCTATATCTCTCAAACCAAGGATTTTTTCACAAAAATATGGCTACAAGGAATAGGCTTGCCTAAAGAGAAAACATGAGAATGATGGGAGAGATTTTTAAAAAATGTGTAAAGGTGATTCTATTGGGGCCTTAAATATATGTAAAACTCAATTCAATCAGTTAGACTCTATGAATGTGAATTTTCAATCCATAATGACTCCAAATGGGTAGTTTTAAAGTAAATGGATAAGTCACCAAGGCAAAGAAGTAACCCCCTTGCCACCTTGAGAGGAATATCATTAAACCAAGTGAACATATGTTTAAGAGGGATTTTATGAGTATTTATTAACATGGAATATTTATTTTAACTCACTTATACATGATGTGGCACTTGTCATATGAAAATCCTACACCTCTCCTCTCTCTTTCTCACTCTTAGCATTGTAAGGATCCTTCCACAAGGATTATAACAAAACCATTCTCAATTGTATGCCTATTGATCAATAATATTATTATTTTAACTCATTCTATTGTTGATTTTAGTGTAAATATTTGAATGGTTTATTTAGGAAAGTGTAAACTTAGCTCACCTTGTCTTGTTGTCTTATTCTTCTTGCCTTCTTGTAACTTGGTTCTCCATTACAAGTTGTGAAGAGTGTCATCATGAGTTTTAACAAGGATTAAAGGTGGTAAACATCTTCCCTCATATCCTTACATTACTTCACCTCTTTATAAAAAATTGGTGTGATATTTTCTTCTAGGAGAAGTGTATGCTTATGGCAGTCCTATAGGTATTAGTGCATATGCAAATTAGTGGTCATGGTCTTAACATTTGTCACATCACATCAATTTAAATTTATAGTTTATCGTACCCTTTTCTTTTCAATTCAATAGTATTAGTTTTTATCTCTTAAGTGATTCATCAAGGGAGCTATCCCTATCTATAGGTTCAATCCATTATTTAGGTCACCCACAACTTAGGATGTTCTCATGATATCACTTAAGTGAGGAAGCTTGAACAACCTTCGAAGGGATGCGAATTCTGATGATAATAGTTATGGCATGCCTTGTAGGATAAGATATTTCATCCATTGAAGATTTATCAGTGTTGATCTTTAATGTACTAGCCTTTGTAGGCATGAACACAAGCACCAATGGTGACTCTGATCATAATCAATTTGTTTGAGTAGCTCAGGTATTATTTCAAGAAAGTAATCTCTTTATTTTGTCCTTCTCATGAAGTTTCATGATTGAGTTTGGAGTGGATTTATATTTTACTCAAGCTAGTGAGCTATGTCAAGCTTATGTTGACCCTTATTAGTAGTTTGTTGATTTTTAATATTATCCTAATAAACCATATCAACCCTATATTAATCCATATCAGCCCTATAATGACCCTACTTACCCTCCATATGACCCTAGCTATCAATGTGACTAGCCTTGTTATCAAGAGCACTATCATCCCTCCTTTTCTCATCAATCTTACCAAGCCTATCAACCTTCATATTAGTCCTATCAATCTTGCCATCATCAAGAGTTAAGGTATAAAAAGGAGTGTATAGCTAAACAAATTCAATCTAAGAAAGACCATGATTGTAAAATACACATGAAGATGTTAAATAATGAAATGACAATGAGAAATATAGATAGAGGTGTATAATTTGGATGAGCTGTCCCTAGTCATCTCATTCAAAAGATAAGGGACTAATTAAATTTACAAGGAATTAGTGAGCAATATTTGATATGTGAAACATCATTTCCTAACCATTGAAAGGATGGAAATAAAATATTTGAATCAATGTGTGGAAGATAGATTAGTAATATGGGAAGATCAAGAATTGCAATATCTTCAACCTCAATTACCCTCTCCAATCCCAAGTTAGTCCTCTTGTGATCCTAACTTGATCTAACTTGTAATAAGCCATAACAAAGGCTTGATTATATGAAATCCTCACTCATTGTCCCTAAATCTCAACCTTCTCTTCCCCAAAGACCTATTACCATGCTCATCCAAAATCAAAAATTTGAAGATAATTCAAGGTAGTTTGTAAGCTTCCAAAACCCTTCATCCACCCCTTAAGTTTTAACACACCATCAAGAGAAATATCATAAGTTGAAGGTTCCAAATTAGAATCAAGTGATAGAGTCATGGGTGAATAAAGATGAACCATGCCTAGATCAAGAGATTGAGTCAAAAAAGGAACTTGTGCTTATTTAAGCACCATCCATATCTCCTCAAGATCCCTAAACCTTCCCATCATGTAAATATATCCAAGATGGCATCCAAAAAAAGAGATAAGTATCAAGCTTCAAGCCCATTCATGAACCTATTCAAGCCAATCCCATCCCTCCTAAAGAACCTACAACTTTCCCATCATGGAGGTCAATCCAAGAAGGAATCCAAAGTAAGAAAGAGGTCTTTATTGATAAGGTTAAATAGCCTAAAACTTTCCCATCATTGAGGTTAATTAAAGATAACATTCAAATGAAGAAGAAGTCTATGTGGATAAAGTTGAAGACCAAAGCATATCAAGAATTGAAGGATTGATTGATGAATGGAAGGAGAAGAATGATCAGGATTTTTATCTAAAAAATTCAAATCTTGTTTTTGATTTTGAGCAGCCCATTATTAAAGAAGAAAATTCTATGGGAGGAAAATGAAGAAGTCTAAGTTGTAGTTGTAAGCGAACAAAATGAAAGCTATGAAGAAGAAACTTCAAGTGAACATGAGGAAAAACTCATCATTGGCACTCCCCTTGGTTAAAAAAAAGAGCAAAATAAATCTTTGGAGATGTAGGGAGAGGTTATATTCATCATGTGGTAGCAAAATTTGAGGGAGACACCACTCTTGAAGATAAACAAAGCCCAATTGAGATAGTTGTAGTAGTTGCCCAGCCAACTAGTCATATCAATAAGACCAAGGATAATCAATAACAATAGTTCTTAACACCTATTGATGAGTTAAAGTAGATATATCCAATTAATATTCATTTAGATACTTTATAATATGCCTCAAGTAGCCTAGAAGAGGTAAAATTTTGTTTTAAACTCTCTCCTTTGACTGAAAATGAAGGCTTGCTTTCTTGTTGCAAAGAGGAGCTAGTTAGGTTGACAATATAAGAATATAAAGGGAATGTTTTCATAGAGAGTCTCAATGAAAAGGTTACAAATGGTATTGATAAATAATATCTCCTAATTGAGAATGATGAGATATTTAGTAGGCTTGAAATGGCTTCTAATGAGCATGAACCAATCACCTATGAAGAGCAATCCAAACATGTGAAAATTGTTGCAACTAAAGTTAATTATCATAAGGGTGTAACTATGGTTGTAGTTATCCAAAATGATCCAATAGAAGATTTGAATTAGACATGGTAGTTGTCTCATGAATCAATTGTCGAGTTAGGGTCCTAAACAAGCTCAACAATGAGCAAGAGCAAATCTAAGTTGTAGCAATGTTGATGACCTCCCAAGCAACCACCATAAAGCTCATGATTGCATGACAACAACCAAAAAGGTGATAGAGATAAGTCCTAAAGGTGATAATCGTATGCAATATGGCTTCTCAAATCAACATGAATAGGTTAAAGATGACATCTGGAAATAGTATTTGAGCATTTGTAATGAATTTTAAGCTATTTAAGGGCCTATATATCAGGTTGGGAAAGTTTTATATGATTTTGAAGATTTATCCTCATTAAATAACAATTTGGGAATCCCTAAGAGGTCATTCAAGATCAAACATACCATTTAATGGATCCACTATAAGCCAAAGTTGATGTTGCCCCTATGAGCCAAGATGTGATCATGTTTGAGGTGAGTTTAAACATCAAGGATAAGCATGAGAAGGGTCTTGAGTCATATAATGAATATGTCATCATTGAAAACATGTTTTCTATTGATAACTCACTTGAGATTACTCCAAATGAGTTTACAAGTAAGAAGAATACTCCACCAAACATCATGTCTAAAGGGCAACTTGCTCTACATCATTAGTCATCTCATAGAGGAAAAGTTTGAAGAAATTTTCCTTTTGATCTAGGAGGAAGATGTATTAAGGATAGTTATTTCTAGTAGTTTTTTGTTTCTTTGTTTTTCTAAAGTGATTTGTATCACAAGTGTGTGTATGTGTGTGTGCCTTGATTTAGTGTGTTATTTTGTTGTGTTGTGTGTTTTGAAGGTAGTTAACTATTTCAATTGTTTCAAGAGGTTTACAGTCAATTTCTCAAGGTCAAATCAAGTTTGTTGTTATGTGATAAGAGACTTCATAGCCCAATGGATGTAATAAGGCTATTGGTCCATTGATTAGTAGGCTAACCAGCCCCTATGCATCACTAGAAATGTTGACCATTTTGGCCTCCCTAGGCCAAATGTCAACCCTCTAATTAAAAATTTGATATTTTTCACTAGGTATAACTTTATAAGAGGTCTAAATGAATGTCTTATACAATTTTATCATTGTTTAAGGTATTTTTGGGGAAATTAAGGTAATAAAAGTTTAGCATCTTATGCTTATTTCTAATAATCTCAATTGCATGTCTTCATTGTCAAGAGTCAAGAAGGTGAAAGAGAGTATTTTAAGTCATTTTAAATTTTTAAACACCATGTCACACTCCATAATGTCTTAATAAAAATATGTCAAACTAATTTTTTAACATTTTTTCACCTTTGACACTTCTTTGTCCTTTATTTTGATGTCAAGAGAGAGCATAGTCTTAGTTTTGATAGTTAAGAATGAGTTTTCATGTTACATAAACATTATATAGGTTAGGATTAACCTCATTATCATCTTTTATGAATCTCCATCAGGTCATGTTTTCATTATTACAGGTTTATCATGCAAAACCAAGTTCTCATCCATGAAAATGAGGTGAAAATGCAAGACAAAGGTGCATTTTTATAGATAATGAGAAGTGGGAAAACGTGTGAAAGATATGAATGGCACTAATTGGTCTTATAAAATGATAAATTCCCCTTATAAGGGTTTTGAACCACCTTAAATTGGCCAAACAGTCTTCTCAGGTCCAACATACAAGCCTGAGAGTCAAGAGTTTTCTTCCATGTGCGAATTAGATTGAATAGGTAAATGGATATAAATGGAATTTTGAGTTATTAAGGACAATCCCATAATAAAAAATTATGTCATAATTACATATATCAAGACAATTTTTTAGTATGAGCAATCTTTAGGAGGACTGAACACTAAAAACTCTCTTTTCACCTTATGAAAAACTCGAGAAAGTTTAAGTTTTTACTTAGATATCAGAGAAGAAATTGCATGGAGAAAAATGGTGTTGGCAGATTTTATCCAAAATTGTGACATATCACTTAATGGCATTAATTATTCATAAAAATCCTTACCTTTATGAATCATTGTTTAAAGTAAAACAGGCCTAAAACCCTATCTAAACCCTTCTAGTCTAAGAGATTGATGGAGAAAAATGGTGGTTTAGATGACTCTAATGCCATTAAAATTACTTAAAATAATTTTGATGACATTTACAGGTCCTAATATCACCTGAATGAACCATTACCCGACACGTGTGAGTGAGAAACATAGGAAAATGACATGTTTTTGTAGCTTGCAGGGCTAAACCAAGCTCATACTTAATCTTGAGTATGTTGAAGATTTAAAGGAAAGTTTGGGTAATACTCACACTATATGGATATATTACAAGTTTATAATGAAAATTTCCCAGTCATGGGTGTATGTCATAATGGTGTTTGATATAAAATGTTATCTTAAAGCATATATACAGGGTTATCTCTAAAGTATGGGACGTTACCAAGGGGTGTTGTGACTTTGACCACCATGGAGGGTTTTTAAACACTTTAAATCACTAAAAAACTCTCTAAAAATATTAAAAAAACCTTTAAATATGCCCAGGAGGTTTATAAAGTGTTTACAATATGCCAAAAAAGCTATACATAGTCTAGAGAAGTGCCTATAGTCTTCCAATACAAAAAAACTTTCCCTTTGAAGATGATTTAAGGTTCTCAAAGAAGGTTTTAGACTTGATAATTGGTCTAAAATAGAAATAATAAGGTTACAAGGCCTAAGTGACCAATAAAGGAAATTTTAATAGCTTAAACAAAATAAAATGTAGACCTACAAGTCTACAGACATATAGGTCTTCATTTTCAAGCACGAGAGATCAACATTGCATAGAAAGATGATGGTTGAAGAATGCACGAAGTATGGAAGACATGGGAACATGTTTATAAGGTTTATTAAATGTGTAAATAAGAAAAAAATTGAAGATAAATATTATCTTGAATCCCTATAAACATCAAAACTAATGAAGACATACAAGCATGCTAATTGTTCCTTTTGTGAGCTTATTTGCAAGAACACAAGGAATGGTGCAAGGTTTACATTGAATTGGTGATTTTGGATTGATATATGAGGTGTATATATGAAATAATATACCATTAGGTCAAGTTTATAAGATCATAAAATGATCCAAATGACCAAAAACACCTACAGTTGCCTACATAGTCCTTTTTTGCACATAATTTATTCCCTTTTGGCTTGTTTGAGAGGTATAGAGGATTGACAAGAGGAAAATGACACTTAAGAAAGATGATTAATTTTTTTTAAGACCCCAAATAGGAAATAATTTATATTTAAACACTCCTGATATCAAAATATGGATTTTTATTGGCCCTCAACCTCCTCAGGCCTGCACTTTTGGTCAACTAGGGATAAAAAGTGGAAAACTTGCATAACTTCATTTTCATCTAATTAAATGACTTAAAAATTGTAAAAAATACCTAATTTCATTTTACATAAATATTTTTTAGGTTTCTAAGTGGTACTATATGGCTTTGTATGGTCTACAATATTATGGGCTTGTATTAGGCCTAATTAGGCCTAATTGGGAAAAATGGAGGATGAGAAAATAGGTCTACCTTAGGATTAAGATAATTAAACTTGGTTTAAATATATAATGGGTACAAAAATATTCATTTTTTTCCTTGGAAGTGCTCTGCATCTCTCAAACCAAGGAGTTTTTCACTAAAACATGGCTACAAGGAATAAGCTTGCCTAGAGAGAAAACATGAGAATGATGAGAGAGACTGTATAAAAATGTGATTGGATTAGGGAGCTTAATATATTTATAATGTAATTAAATTATTTAAACTCTATTAATGTGAATTTTCTATCCATAATGACTCCAAATGGGAAATTTCAAAGCAAATGGATGAGTCACCAAGGCAATGAAGTAACTCCATGCCACCTTGAGAGGAATATCATTAAACCAAGTGCACACATGTTTATGAGGGAGTTTAATAATATTTATTAACATTCATTATTTATTATAACTCACTTATTAATGATGTGTCACTTGTCATATTCAATTCCTACACCTCCCCACCTCTCTCTCTCTCTCTTTCTCACACTCGTTTCTATATATGTTTGATTTTGGCATTGTAAGGATTCTTCCACCAGGAGTATGGTGTAGTACTGATCATTTTTATGAATATTTATAAATAATAATATTTTTTTACCTCTTTAAATGGTTGATTTTAGTGTAAATCTTTGAATGGTTGATATAGGCAAGTGTAGACTCAGCCCACCTTGTCTTGTTGTCCTATTCTTCTCACCTTATTGTAGCTTAGTTATCTAGTGTAGGTTTTAAAGAGTTTCATTAGGAGTTATAAGGGGTTTATAAGTGTGAAAAATATTCCATAATATCCTTGTTGTTTTTAAAATTAGCTCAGCTCATTTTTGGAACAAGCCCCTATGAAACTTGTTCGTTTCACCCTTTGTCTCTCTAAGTCCGTTTTCGAGACAGATTTTTCTCGTTCTCATATTGATTCAACTGACACCGTTCAAAATTTGTAACATCTTTTCATTACATTTTCCCCAAAATGTGAAAGTTGTTATGGTCTCGATATGACCAGGGGACCAAAATTTGGCTTTTTTAGAGTTAGTGTTTTTTCTTCTATTTTTGTGCACGGGCAGCAATTTTTGCCGTCAATGCATTTTTATTCCAAAATGCAGGAGTGGCAAATTTTTCCACCCCTACATCTAGATATGCAGGAGAGGCAAAAATTTTCACCCCTACATTTTTCCTCTTTTACGTGCAGGAGTGGCAAATTTTGCCGCCCCTGCATGTCCCTTCATTTTTCCAGTGCAAGGGCAGCAAATTTTGTCGCCCCTACACTACCTCAATTTTTGCATGTGACATTTATTGCCGCATGCACTAAGTGGTTGGGGTCAATTTTTTCCCCATTTAATCCATTTTTAACCTCTTTTTTATTCATTCCTTCCTCTCTTCCTCCTGCATTCTGCCTTTGGACGATCCAACGAACGGGTAAAAGTGTGTTTTGGCATATTTGAGCTCGCAACGTGCATGGTTTTCTAGGTAGGTCTTGTATTTGGCATTTATTTCTTTTCCTTTCCTCTTTAAGTGTTATTTTTAGTTTTGTGTTTGGTTTTCCTTTCTTCCCCTAGGGTTGTCGGCCCACTTCCTCTTCTCCTCCCGTCGAGCTTTTTCCCTCCCCCGTTGACCTTCCAGCATTCTCCTCATGTTAGGGCGGTGATTTTCACCACCCCCACTTCTCTCATGATTTCCTGGTCTTTCCTAGTGGTGGAAAACTTGCCACCCTAAACTAAACCTTGCCTACCTGCCTCCTGCATCGGTGGCAAAATTTGCCACCAACGCAGGCCAAAAGTGTATGAGTGGCAAATTTTGTCGCCCCTGCACTTCCATAGGAAACATGCATGGGTGGTGAAATTTGCCACCCATGCCATTTTTTTCTTCTTCCCCTTGCATACAAGGGTGGCAAAATTCATCGCCCGTGCATGTAAACCATTCTACATGTTAGGGTGGCAAATGTTGCCACCCTTACTTTTTTCCCCTAATTTCTCTAACTCTAGAGAAATTTTCATCTTTTTCATTTTTTGCCTCCTCCCCTTTTTCCTCTCATTTTCTAACCCATTTTTCGACCTGACCCTATCAAGTGCCCTTCCTTGGTCATGATCACCCAACGTGCAAATTCCCTAATTTGCCCAGTTTTCCTTAATTGCACGATCATGATTATCATTGTAGTACCCCCTGAAGATTCTTATTCATTAGCACCCATTCAATTGAGACTAGTTCCAATGACTGAAGCTTCTCTAAAGAAGTCAAAGTCCATGAAGTACCAGTACCAAGGCATTTTCTCGATCACATCAGTCACTTCTAATGTCGATGACATTAGGGACACAGAGATTGGCCACGTGGCTATGGCCGAGTTCATAACTAGAACCAAGGTGATGAACCCGAGCTCAGAAATGAGAAGGATAATTGAAAGCAACATTCATCTAGTTGCCTCTTTCCCAGTAGTGGCACATCATATAGAGTTTATCCTCCACTGTGCTCAATTCTACAATAAAGAGACCAGGTTAGTCTCTGATGCCAGTGGTAACATGATAATTTAGCTGAACCCCGAATTTATTGATAGAGTCTTTATGTGCCCTCCTACTACTGAAGTGCTAAGAATCAACTTCATCGAGGCACATAAAGAGTAAAACAAGGATCTTGAGAGGGAAAAGAAGGTGATGAATAACAGGTGGCTTAAGACTCCCAAAACCAACTTGTCTAGATGGCTGTAGAATTTTTTGAGGAGTGATTTTATTGAAGAAGTTGGTGACTTGATTACTCTCCTCAGCAGGGTATGAGGTCTACCATCTTCTTCACAATTCCATGAATGGATGCATCCCTTCATCAAGATAATCCTCCAAGGGAAGCAAGTCATCCTTTGGGGTGAGCAGATCAGCAACGCTCTTCATGAGCAACTAACCAAGGTATCTGCTACTTCAAAGTTCTATATGACTTCATACTTGGAGTACATTGCAGCCTCCATGTGAACCTTTCCAAGTTTGACAACTGAAGGAGATAGGAAAACTACCCCAGTCTACTCATATTACCCTCAGTTAACTCTGCAAGGATTAACTTGACATTTTAGGAGGGTAAATGATGCCTTCTTTGCAATATTTTTATGCCTTTTTAACCCCCAGCTTGAATAAAAGAGAGTATCTAATGAAGCTTGGATGGTCGTCAATGACTTTGGCTGCATGTTTCTATAATTTCCCTCCTTTTTCTATCTCTGAGTTGGCTTTTTCCAAGGCTATCCCAATATGCTCCCCAAATTTTCTTCTGACAAGTTATTCCTAATGGAGCTGTGTAGACAAATGGTTGTCGTACACACTAGGCAAATGGAACTAAAAAAGCTAGGTTTTAGGTTCCCAGTTGAAATTGGTAGATACTCAGTTTTGACTGCAGCCAAAGCAAAGGTCATGGAGACAGAGATGCAACTAGTTACCATGAAATAGTTCATGAGAAGGGACAACTTTGACTATAGGGGTGTCAAAGATATGATCAGAAGAAAGACTCAGTTTCATGAGCCTATGATTGAAGACATCTGGGTAGACCTGAGAATAGTTAAATAAATTAAGAGAATGGACTACAACAGACTGACTCTAGAGCAAATAGAATATCTGGGGCTTACAGATATTCTCTCTAATTTGATTAATGATAAGAACATTATCAACAGTAGATACCTGGTCGAGAAGGTTGCTAACTCTCCTCTTCCTCCAGTTCAGTGGTCCCAAAAAGAATTGACTTCTTTGAAGAAGAGATTTGAACCAATATTGGCTAACACCAATGATTGGTTAGTAGCCAAAGGGATCACATTGAAGGAGTTCATTACAAGATCAGAGGCTGAATTCCAAGCAAAAATGAGGAAGAAGGTAGAAAATAGGACCAAGAATAAAGGTGATGTTTCTTCTCCATCTAGGCCTCACAAGCCTAGAATCATCTTTGTTTCCAAGAAATCGAAGGTTGTTGAGGAGCCAAAATCAACGGCTAAGGGAATTGGAGAACAAAGCTCCCAAGAATAGGTAGCCTTAGTAAATGGAGACAAATGATAGGCCTTCAAGGTAGTAAAGAATTAAGCCTCTACCTTCTCAAGAAGGGGCACAACCACTTACAGGAATTTCTCCTTCACCACCTCAGTCTCATGTGGCATCTCCTTCACCTTTATCTCCCATTAGTGTTCCTTCTTCTGGAGCTACCTCTCCTTCTAGATTCATGTTTGGTGATCCTTAGGGCACTTCTGGAGATGTCCTTCACTCCTCAGGTTCCATCCCCAGTCTCTCTTCTCCTTCTTTCAACATAGGAGAAAGCTCTACCATTGACCAGTCAGCAGTTGATACAATTTCACCAGTTACTCCCATTGTGCCACTGTTACCACTAGTAGTGCAGACATTATCTTGATAACACCAGTTATAAGAAACATTGCCATAGTAAGTACTTCTTATCTCCCTCCTTGGATGTCAGCTTTCATGCCTAAAAGAAAGAAGCTAGCCATCTCTGTAGATGACTTTGAATTTGGCAAGATAGTGCTAGTGAAAGCTAAGGCCCCTAAGAGACCAAGGATCCTTTCAAAATTGGTTGAGGAAAAAGGTCACAAATTTATAAAGATAGCTAAACCTCTACAAGATGCAACCCTTAAGGGTTTTGACATGAGCAGCTATTCCATTTCTCATTTTAAGCTAGGGAAAGTCACTCACAAGGGTGTGAAGAGTGATCTACAGCCACAATAGACATCATGGTCTAGAAATTTGATAGAGAAAAGGAGATGAAAGATTATTATAAGGTCAAGGCAGAGCAATTGACTACAGTAGTTAGGAAATTCACCCTTGCCCCTGAAGCGGCAGCCCCAGAAGCCTTTTCCATAGACGACCCTGTTATTTAGAAAGTAGAGAAAACCTATATGAAAGGGAAAGTGCTAAAGGATTATATTGAAAAGATGCATACTCAGGTAGTTTCCTTTATTGCAAAATTTGTTGAGAAGATAGACAAGATGAAGAAAGTGAGGATAGATTTAGAGGACCTCATCTCTCTCATTTCTCAAGATATTGACAGTATAGAGACATATCTTACCAAGTGGAGGGAGATGAAGGATCTGAAGAAATGCACCTTGATATCCATCAGCATCATTGCCAGTAAAGATTCCTATGTTGAGATCAAGGAATCACTAATATACAAGATTCAGGTACTCAAGGAACTGATTGAAGATCTCAAATCTTCCAAAGATGCTAGTGAAAAAAGTGACACAAGCCTGTTAAATAGACTGGAAGAACTACCTTGCAACCTTACCTCCAGAGATAACCAATTTCTCTCAGTAGAAGAGATGATCTGAGAATTCAAAGGCATGATCTAGAGGGATTTTGAAGAGAAAGCCTTCTCAATGACTTCTATGGACAACATTGTGGATACTTAGTTGATTCTAGATAATCTAAGATCCAGGTTAACTAATCATGCCAAGGCAATCACAGCATTAAAGGATGCTACAATTAGGGCCAGAATCATCTTTAAGAACACCATTGCACCAGATAGTATAATAATTTAGGCATATATCACTATGTATGATGCTTATCTGAAGAAGTCTGGTGACAAGAGTTGAACCATTTCCCCTTTCTCTCTTCTTCCTCTCTTCTCATGCACTTTTGTCATGAAAAAGTGCATGCAATTTTGTAATATGTAATTACATGTAAAAAATCTGAAAAAACATCTCAAAGTCAAAGATGACTCATCTTTGACTAAGATATTTTTGTATTTTAATCTTTTTTTTATTTTGAAAGTTACTCCCTATATATAGAGGGGACCTCTTTTGTAAAAGTATCTCTAGATAATTGAGAGCAAAAACTCTACTGAAATTGAGACACTTCTTGAGACTTTGTGCTCAACATGTAAATCATATTTTATCAAATGAATGAGAAATAGGTTTATTTCAGACTTTGTGTTGAAGTAATTTGTATTATTTAGGAAATAGTTCTTATGTCCTCTTTCCTGATAATATCTTATCTATTTGATTTAATAAGCAAAGTGTGTGTGTTGACATTATCTGAAGATATTTCTAAAAGATAAAAGAGAGACTTTGAGCTACTTTTATCTTGGTGATCCTTTTACCCTTTTTAGTTTCAGGTAAAGACTTTGTGCTTTGTTTCACTCTACGGTTATGCATATTCCAAATCAGTGAAGGAGACAACAGAAGACTTTGTGCTTATGTAGGTTTCCTTGTAGACTTTGTTACCTACTTCACGGGATTTTCTACTCTAGGCTGGATACCATTCCTGAAAGAAGAGGAATGTTCTAAGCCAATGACCAGGATTTCTCTCTCTTGTTCCTTGGACATCATCTCTGAAAAAAGAGAGGTGAATGTTGTTATACTACCCCGAGTATTATTTTCTACTTACTTATATATACATATAGCATATAATTATTCATAGGGAACCTCCCCTTGATGAGAGGAGAGATTTATCTCATTAAGATGTGGTAAACCTACACTTTTTGTGGTGTAAATCTCCTTGTGTTGTGGTTGATATACCTATTTTGTCATCAGTTAGTTGATGACAACATATTCACCCAACAATCCTTACATTACTTCACTTCTTTACCAAGCATTGATGTGATATGTTCTTTTAGGATAAGTGTATGCTTATGGCAGTCCTATAGGTATTAGTGCACATGAAAATAGGTGGTTGTGATCTTCAAATTTGGTGCATCAAATCCATTTCATATCATATTTTATATTACAATAAATATTAGTATTTTTTAGTTCTTAAGTGATGCATGAAGGGAACTATCCCTATCTAGAGGTTCAATCCATTCTTTAGGTCACCCACAACCTAGGATTATTCCCATGTTATCACATAAGTGAGGAGGCTTGAAAATCCTTCTCATGGGTGAAAATTTTTATGATAATAGTTTGTATATGACATGAGTATAAATCTAATTTATATGGGTGGATTGATTATTATTTTAGCCTAAGGTGGGTAGGATCAAAAGAAACTCAAAAGGAAAGAAGGGTAGGGCAGAGAAGAAGGTTTGTGAATTAAATAAGATGAAACCCGTTTAACTTAGATTTTGAACTAGGATTTGGAAAAATTATTAATGACCAATGTTTGATACAAATTATTTTTAGCACACAGATAGACAAACATAGTTAAGATTTCAAGGAAACAAAAACACAATGAACTTTGATGTACATAATCAAAGGTTGTTATGTTCATGAGATTTTAATTGCATATATACAAAGGGAGATTATGATTATTACAAAAAATAATTTAAATTATATATTGAATAATATAAATAATTGTATCAAAATAATATTCATGCACAACCAAAAGACTAAGATACCATATTGACAGAACTTCTTTTATAAACTCACAAATTTGGAGAAGAACCAAAATTGCACATCAAGCCCAATTGTATAAAAATCCTTATAACTTATTAATATTAATAGCCAAAATTATTTTCTATTTTGTATCATGAGGATATAAATATATATATGCTTGGAGAGGGGATGCCTCATCCTCCAAGCAAAGTCTAAATTTGCATTTCTAATTATAGAACTGTGTGTCAAAAATTTATGCATGGCATACATGTATGAAAAGTGTGTATATAAATAATATTCCTTGATGTGTGTGTGTGTGTGTGTGTGTGTGTGTGTGTGTGTGTGTATTCCAATAAATTTGGAACCACTAATCCCAATGTAATTTAAACAAGTAAATATACACACACACACACACACACACACACACACACATATATATATATATAAGGTGGTGTTGATGTGGCACCACTGGGAGCGAAAAATAGTTGTATGAAACTTATTTGAACTGAATTAATTGTAGTAGCTATTGTATCCCCTTAAAGAATTAAAAATAGTATTGTTAGAGTATGTATTAATGAATATCTAGAGAACTAGGGGGATTGTGATGATGTGACAATAGTTGTGTGAATTGACCCTTGCATTTATGCTGACCTAGGAGTCTCCTCTGTAGCCTTGAGCTTTTGAAATATTGCATAAATAACTTCAAATTATTTATATATAATGTCAAAATAAAGAATATAAGGCTTTAAAAAATTAATAGCTTCACTCATCAACCTTATATGCTTTATTTCAGAGGCCTTGAACCCATTTATGAGTGATTCAACCTTAATCTATATTTCATAAAATTGATTAACTGTAGAATTTCTTCATTTATTTTATAAATAGGTCCTTCAATTGCTTTCTTGAAACTATCTACATTTGTCTTAATAATGCTTCAAAATTAGGCTTGTTTACTAATTTTCCAGTAGATATTATCACATTTGTGACCCTTATATACTTTAATATCTCCATGGCCACCTTTATTGACCTGAAAATTACTCTATCAAAGCTTTCATCTATGCATGCCAATTAAAGGCACCATCCCTCTTTGAAATCACATAATTCAAAACCTATATAGAATCCTAGTATGACATTTATTGTATGCATTATTTATCATGCATTAAACCAAGAATTTGAATCTCTTTTAAAATTCTTTCAATTAGTACCAAATTTTTAACACTTTTACCCTTTCAAGATGGGACTCGCCTCTATAGACTCAAATTATATTAAAAATGTTTTACACCTTATAATTTTACTTTGGAAATTATACATAATTTATTAAGGAGCATGAATGGATCATCTCTACAAAAGCCTCTTGTTATTGACTCTTATACATTTCCTTCATGGTGTCTCTAGTTGAACCATGAAAGAGAAAAAATACTATGCATATTCTATGGGGTCATTTGTATTCCTTTTGGGATTATTGGCCAATGGAAATATGTTTTCCCTTTGTTCTAGCACTATTTCCTCCCTTGTGCTAGTGTTCATCCCTTTCCTCTTTCTCACCCTCTGAATTGTACCTACTTGCTTGTCAAAATAGGTAGAGACTATGGATAAATCTATGAGGACCAAATTTTTTATATTATCTCCCTAGACTTGTATCTCTTTAACCCATTAGGGCATAATGAGTTCCCCTTTTTCTTTAGGTTGGCTAAGGTCTACAAAGGTAGAAGGTGGAGTGATCCTTGGAGGTGGAATTAAGGCACTTTTTTGGATGGGAAATTGAATGGAAAATTGAATGATCATTTTACATCCTAATACTTCCCACTAAGGGGTGATTTCTACCACATACTTTGTCTAGCCTAGGGTCTTCAAAATTATCATTATGGTCGTTTGTGCAGGTGCAGATTGTGGCAATGGTAGATCCAATTTAGTTGAGGATTTTGGAGGGACAAGTGGCCCTCAACGATTAAAAATTTAAACTAAAAATAAGTTATAAAAATAGACCCTCTTTTTGGGAGCCATAATTTGGTTTGGAGTAGAAAGAATGGAAGAAATAGAACTAGCAATTTGTAGCCCATGACTAGCAGGTGATAAATTAACAACTTGTGTATTTATAAGTATAAGGTAATAATCAAGATGAGAAAATAACTTATTAATATCCATTATTTATTCTTTAGTAAGAATTTTTTTGTGTAATACTCTCACTGGAGTTTCTTCTTCAACCACGCTTCCAAAACTTATTAGGTTTGCCCTTTCTAGCTTTATATCTTCCTTTGTTTCATCTTGTGTTCTTGCTTCACTTGATTCTTGATTTGTCTCCTTCATAGATTTTGCATTTTATTCTTTCTCATTTATGGGATAATCCACTAATGAAATTACATTTCCATGTTCTTCCTCATATATTTCCTCATCAAGGGGTCCTCCTAGGGTAGCTACACCTAATGATGGTCTTTTTTGACTTATTGAATTTTGAAGGAGGTTGGAAGAACTATAAATTTCCCTTGGATTATAATTATGGGGGGAATAGGAGATGAAGGGGAATTTGACACTAATAAACTATCCATATTAGTAGGAACTACTATTATGAATGGTGAAGGGATGCATAGTAAGATGATAGTGGTAGAAGCAAGAGTGGATGGAGAGGAGACTAGTATAGTAGGGAATATTTGAGGAGACGTTGCCTCATTCATTGTAATAGGTGGAGATAGACTAATTATAGGTGATTTAGGGGGAGGATTAGATGGAAGAGATGAAAAATAAATCTAAAAAAACTCAAGGAGACTTACTTATGTGACCTAAGTAAGTGGAGGCATAGGTGCCCAAGAGAATGTGCTTGTTTATTGATATGAAGGAGGTAAATTCCTCAAAACTATAGTTTTTGTGCCTAAAGTGGTATAAAATTAATGTGTGGAGACTTAATTAGGACTAGGGATACCTTTGAGAATATCCTTCCTAATCTAAATATTCTCCTTCCTTTAATTGTTAGCCTCTCCCTTTGATGGATTAGTCTCTTCTTTTATGGGAGAGGGAGGTTGATCCTATTTGACTGGATCTTGAGGTTGTGGTTGAGGTCATTGATGACTCCAAGATCTTTATACTTATTTTATGATTTCATTTTCCTTATCTTTGGAAATTTCTAGATCATATTGGATTACTTGAGTAATGATTATTAACATCTCCTTATCCCTCATAGGGGTCCAAACTTTAGAAACATCTGAAGCATTCAGAAAGATGTCATCATGTTTATACTCCTGGTGACCATATCTAATGGTAACCAATTTTATCTCCTTAAATAACTCAAGATAATTTCTAACTCTTTCTTGGGGGTTTTATTCTCTGTATTTGGCCACCTTCAAATTATAATGAGCCCTAATCTTTCCCACTTGATTGAAGTGTGCCCTTATTGTAAATTGAATCTACCCAATACTTAGGGGAGTCTAATAATAATAATCATGGTGCTTAATAATAATATCCTCATCCACACTATTATATAACTAATGTGCAATCTCTTATTCTTCTACCTTATATAGGATGTGGCATGGAAAATATAAATGGGGTGCTCTGGTCCCTTCAATTCTAATGATTATGTAGTCTGGATAGTACCAATAATCTCCCATTTTAGAGATACTCAAATTTTTAGATAAGATTGGAATTTACATTGCATAGATGGCTTGGTGAATGTGAGGATAAGCATCCTCACAAATTCTAGATATTTCATTCCTAAATCTATAAACATATGAGAAATAATAATCATCATAAATTCTATTATTCAAATACTTGGTAGATTATTCCCATGATTCTTCATGATCTTCATGGACCATCTCAATGCCTACATCCAACAAGTAAGACATCATATAAAAATTGACATTAATCAGCCTTTGTTCCATTCTAAACATTTGTCCTTTCAATTTGACACTGATAATTTCACCCAATGCCACAATTTTGTCTTAGGTCAAGAGAATATCCAACAGTGGCACCACTCTACTTGCACATAAGTGATACTGGGCAAACCAAATAACCTATTTAGGCGTGTCATTGCTACCCTAATTCCTGGTCGATACCTAATTATTCCATTGGAATAAATATCTCCCTTGGGATTCAATTTATCCCTTTTTACTAACCATTGTTTCAATTTCCATTATATAGTGTTAAGTTTCATCCATACATTGTCCAAAACCTATTTATAAGTAACTTCAGGCCCTAAAAGCCTAAGATACTTCTCAAATTCTCACCCCAGAATATATACAACTATGTTTTTTTGTGTTCTAATATGCAAGCAATCTCCACTGCAAGTTTCATTAAGGAATAAATCATGAAATAAGTCAATATAGGGCATTACCTCAGGTTTTACGACCACATTATGTAGTCCCATGTTATTTATTAGTAACAAGTCATTGATGTATTGTTATTCCTTGAAATATATATGATCTTATGATGAGTATGGTGTTATGGCATCCAATACATTCCATACAACTAAATAATAAGGAAACTTGAAATATAGGGCACCCTTGTCAAACACAATGTTTGTATCTTAAGTGTTACCATAAATGGAGTATGAAGAGAGGGCCTGGATGCATTTTGATTTTAGAGAATACATTTTATTAATATGAGACTATGTATTTTATTTATAAATTAACTAAAATTTCTTACAAATTCATTGATAAAACTAGGGATTTTAGTTGCTTGAGATCTCAGCATCGTAAAGTGACTTGATGTTGCCTAGATTTTGTATATATTCCCAAAGTTTGAGTTTTGAATGTATAGTTCATATGAGATCGATATGAATAATGGATTTTTATTTTATTCCCATTTAGATTTAAAAAATTTAGTCATATTTGGTGGGTTGTTTTTTTCTATATGGAAACTTTTCATCAACTTTATGTGCCTAATCATCACTTTAACACATGTTTTGATTTCTTGCTTATCAGCCTTTACTTAGTTTTCTAACCATTTATTTGCACTTTGGCCATGAACCTTATTCATTGTGACACTTATATTTATCTCATTTTCCTGGGGTATTTAGAATCATAATCTTGATTTATATACTCCATGGGCTATGAGTTAATGATATTGGGCCATGTAGAATGATCTCAAGGATATAGAGCTATTTAAACTTTCAAATTGTGTACTTCTTCTAGATGGGCTCTAGATGGCCTAAATATCAACATGTGGCATGATCTCAAGAGTCTAAAGACTCAAGGACTTAAATACTTATAACTATTAACTTTTTACATCTCTCATAGTGCTCCAAGTGAATGAGATTGTGCCACTTGTTTTGATATCGGGGCTCCAAGCTCTCATAATAATTAGAATTTGTTTTAACCTTTTAGGTTCTGGATTCATGGGATTAAACCATGTGGCATAATCTCATAGTAATGAAAACTCAAAATACTTGGTATTTTTATGAAACAAACTTTATCCTAGTTGAATTTGGTTATGCCATGTGGATGGCTTATGATGAATTGAGTGCCTTAAAGGTACAAAACTTCTATTTGACTATGTTGAGCTATGATTAATTGGATGATGCCACTTGTCTTTATCTCAAAGTTTTGGTTTTGTAGAGTCTTTGAATATTTGTGAAAGTTGAAGGGTTGAGAATGAACATGATCCTATAACTTTTCAGGATTTCAAAGTTCTAAAAACTTGGGGAAGGTAAGGCCCAGACATGGATAATTTGTAAGGCACCAAAAAATAGACATGTATACATGTGAAAACATAAAGACACTAGAATATTACACATTAGCTCAATTATCCAATAAAATTCATAAGGATAACTTTGGGAGATTTATGAGAATCCAAGTTAGAAATAAATCACAAATAATGTCTAAGCTTGGATATTCTTTCTTTTGGAATTCTATAATTTTAAACTTTGAGGGTAACCTTCAAATTATGAATGTAAAAATCAATGTCATAAATTTTAAGGCTCTTATTACTTTGAATAAGTATTTTCAAATAATATTGGGTCCCTATTTGAATTTAGAAAATGAAGGTGTGTGTGCTAGGGTACAACAAATGATGACTTAGTGGGGAAATATTCTTGAGTATTTGAGAATCTAAAATTTCAATAATGCATCATAGCAAAACTTCAATTTTAATAAGGAAGGAATAAGTGAAATGGTCCCCTTAAAAAGACTCTTCCTTCCCTATGCAACATACTAACCTTTTTCATTCTTAGGACCTATTTGTGTTATTTTGTGAAATTTATTTCTCCATTTTTATGAGAGTTTTAAAAAGGACATGAACAAATACTGTAGGTTTCATTTTGATTTTAGGTTTCCAAATAGTAACATAAGCTTGGGAATTACTCTTATACTAGCCAAGTATCCATAGTTTTGACAAATATACCTCTGATTACACTCTAATCCTTGCTTTACTACAAACTAGGTGTTCATAGCCCTAGTAGAGATTACTTAAATCACCCTTCTTCCATAGGTCTACATGATGATTTTTTTTATAGAACACAAATAGAAGAAATTTTGGGAATCACCATTGGTTAGGTGTATGTATAAATAAAATATATTAGTCAATACATCCCTACCAATGTGTATCCATTTCAATGCTTATTATCTCTCATTCAATTTTTAGCATGCAACAGTGTAGTTGATATTTTGGAAATGAAAAGTTTTTTTTTTATAATCTGCATGATTATATCATATTAAATCCTAAAAGTTTAGTGAATTTACTCAATCCATATATAACTTAATTCAGTCATAACACATACCTAAATCTTGGAACCTCAAGCACTACAAAAAAAATCCTGGTGAATGCCAATTGTGTTTCCTTTTATACTATCCCCTTGTTTTTGTATGACTTTTATAATTATATTATCGGAAGTCACTTGGTCTATTATACAATTTTAGGAAAACTAATATAGAAATCATAACAACTAACTACAAAAGAAAATAATAAAAATAAGAAGCACTAATCTAAGAAAATAAGAAAGAGTAACATATAAATTAGGAAATATATTCTAGAAAGTATGAAACCTAATCTACTCCTACATCTATGTTTTCACGTATAGTCATTCATAGTCCTCTCTAGTTGGAATAGTCATGAAATAATGTTTCAAATATTATCCATTGACTACAAAATCAAGGTCATTACCTTGAATATCCTTCGAGCATAATACATTATTACCTAGTATTTCAAATATTTGATATAGGCTAATCCATAAAGGAGTGAACTTATCATGATGGGCTTTCTTCTCATGTGATTTATCCCATAAAATCACTAGGTATGAAATCCTGAAAGCTTTGATTTTAGACATTTTTTAAAACCACATTTTGACAATGTCTAGGTGTTTATTGAAGCTATGCAATGTTTCAATTAATGCATCTTCCATTTGAATTATGTTGAGTAGTTTAGACTAGATTCTTTCATCCTCTCCCATGTACTCTTGCATAAATTGGTATGCTAGTATTTTAAGAGTAATGGGGGAAAATGGTTATTGTCCATACACTAGTAGAAAAGGTGAAGCCTTAAGGGCTTACTTGTGTCTTGATTTATCTACCCATAGTGCATACTTCAGTAACAAATGTCATTCTCTTGGTTTATCTTGTGTTGAATTTTCTATGGTATCCATCAGATTCTTATTAGTGGACTCGGCAACTCCATTCCTTTTTAGATAGTAATTTGAAGAGAACTTGATGGTAATTTTTTTATTATAAGCCCACTTAGTAAATTATGATGATTGAAAGGCTGGATCATTATCATAGATAAAAGATATTGGAGTGTCAAACCTTGTCAATATATTATCTCACATAAATTTGATGACATCTTATGCTATGGAATTCTTGGTGGACATAAATTTTGTCCATCTAGTGTAATAGTCAATGGCTATTAGGATGAATTTATGCCCTACTAAGGAATTTGGGTTAATCATCCCAATGAAGTCAAGACTCAATTGATTTAAAGGGCATCCTTTAATGACTAGTTTTGAAGGCATGACAACATGCACTTCTTTTTTTATAAACACCTAGCATTCATGGCTAGTCTTGATATGATTATGGGAATATTTGAAGACCATACACCAGTAGTATCCCATTCTCAAGATTTTATGAGTTTTTGTATTACCTGAGGGATGTCCACTACCTATCTTTTGGTGTAGATTATCCAAGATTTTTGTGGCGTCCTCCTTTGAGACATACTTCAAGTAGAAGCCTTCATAATTATTATAGTATAAGACTCCCTTATTTATCATATAATGCATTGATTTTAGCCTAAGGGTTCACATCTACTATTTGTTTATCTTAGTGAGACATAAACATGTGAGTAAGTAGTAGATGATTAGCCACATAAATTTCATCAATGTATTCAATGTAAATACATGGATCATTCTCAATCATGAGTTGAATGATTCATTGGCCATGCACCATCTTGGTTGGTCTAATTTGAAGATCAAACTCATGTATCTTTTCCATCCACTTACCTCTTCTTTTGCCCAATTCAATATAGTTGAGCATGAACTTGACAGTTAGGTCTAGAATAATGACATATGTATTTTTCCTTACAATGTAATGTCTAAAAAAATTCATAGCTTTGATCAATGCATATATCTATTTATCTATAATTATATAAGTTAACTCTACATCTTTCAAGTTATTACTCATGAAATCAATTAGATGTTCATTATCCTCTACCTTTTGTGTTATCATAGTTGTTATAGTGTGCTCTAAAGAAAATAAATAAAGGAATAAATCCTTTGTGAAGTCTGGGCTTATCAAAAATGGAGTCTAAAAATGGAAGTTTTAATATCCTATAAATACTTCTTGTCTTCATTTGTCTATTCTATATTGGCATCTTACTTTAACATGACATTCAATGGTTTGACAATCTCTACAAACCCAAAAGTATATTTCCTTATAAATTTTATCTTGCCAAAGAAAGACTTCAATTATTCTTTCTATTAGGAGATGTCAACTTAGAAATGGCTTAGATTTGATCTAGGTCAATAAAAATTTCATCTTTGAAAATGACATTTCCTAATAGCTTTCCTTTGATAACTCTAAAGATGTTTTTCTTTAGATCGAGTGATACCCCATATCTTCTGCATCTGTCAAATACCTTTTACAAATATTCTACGTGATCATCTCTATATTTTAAAAACACTATTTGGTCATCCATATAAATGATAATACACTTGCTAATAAATCCTTGAAATGCAAAGTCCATAACTCATTAAAAGTTTTCTCCCACATTTATTAAGCCAAATGGCATCCTTTTATATGTAAAAGTACCCCATTTTGTGGTGAAAATAGTATTCATTCTATATTTTTCTTATACTATCACTTGGTTATAACCTAATAATCCATCTAAAAAGGACATCATCTCAAATCCAATGGCCATTTAGATTATCTCATCCAGAGAGTGTAAAGGATAGTTATCCCTTCATAATTCTCAGCTCATATTTTTGAAGCTAACACATAGCCTTTTTATCAATTATTATTCTTTACTGGTACTAGGTTAGCTACCCAGGTAGAATGTCTAATTATAAAAATAATCTTAGCATCCAATAGCTTCCATAATTTTGTCTAGATGAGAGATTCCATAATTAAATTTATTGGCCTTTGTCATTACTTGAATAGCTTATGTTCTAGCTATAGTGGGATGGTGTGTGTGATGACCATAGGGTAGAAGACTTCCAGATCTTCATATGTACAAGAAATCAAATCTTTATATTATGTCAACAAACTCTTCAACTTTTATTTCTCACTTTCATTTCAACTCAGACCAATGTTTACATATCGAGGATGTTGGTCAGTGCCCAGATTCTCCTTGAAGAAATAAAATTCAATTATTTTTGCTTTTAAAATTATGGATCCACATTGAAAGCTTGTTATATTGATACCATCCCCATATAAATTTCATTCTCTTTCAATTTTAAGACATCATCCTCTCCCAAATATTTTATGTTCATGGGTTGACATCCTTTTCATCTATTATTTGAGATTCAAAAGCTCTAGAACTATTCATAAATTATATATTCTATTGATCATCATTAAATACTTGGAATTTTTCCATATTGACTAGGACTAAGGGTCAAAGAACAAACTTGAAAGCAAATTTATGCATCTCAGTTTCTTGGAGTGGTGCTAAATTGGATACTGAAGTTGCTAGTGAGTCTTCAGTTTGGTTTTCTTCCTTTGGGATGACTTTGATTTTGAATGCTTTGAAGGATTTGATCAAATCCCATGCTTAGGGCTTGTACTTATTAAATTAAGTGATTTTTAATTTATACTCATTTATTATATGGTTGGAGATCAAATTTGAATCATTGAATATTTACAACTTCTTAACATTATGCTTTAGTGTGAACTTTAGATCGAGGGTTATAGCTTCATACTCAGCTTGATTATTGATGCAAGGGAATTTTAACCTATATGAAATTAGGTACTATTTCCAATGTAAGTAAATTAGAGCTATACCAACACTTGAACCTTGATTTTATCTAGCTTTGTCAAAGTGGAGAGTATATAACTGGGAAGGACCTTCAAATTCTTGTTCATGAGGTTCTTGCTTAGAAGTGAATGTATATACACCCACATGAGAGGATTTTGTAAAAATTTTCATTCTTAGTGTTTTAATCTCTAATTAGGTAATTCATCTTTGGCTCTTAGTCTACTCAAATATAGTTAGCTACTCCTTTCTAAGGTAGCCATATGTAGGAGAAGTTTGTAACTGTGTATCCATTTAGTGTCTTTAACCAATCGTGGCTCAATAGAAATCCATAAGCTTCAAGAATGTCTATGAACAAAATATTTATGTATTATTTCACACATGGCTCAAATGTAAGATAAATGTGTACATTTTTTAGCTCCCCAAAACATGGGATAGAAGACTTGTCTAGGTGTAAGACCACCCTTTTAGATTTTTTTGGGGTTAAACCCAATTTATTGCATACAAATGTATGCATCACATTGGTTAAGGCACTTGAGTTAACCAAATCATTATGAACATTCTTTATAAACATTTTGATAGTCAACAAAAAAGGTGATACCATAGCTTCTCTTTGTAGACGACCATATTTGTATGTGTAGATTTTGATTCTTAAGAGGATGGTCTTTAAGTCAAGGATTTGAGCAATCTAATCTAGCTCTTGAATACTAATTTTCACCTTGATCTTCTTCATATATTCAATAATATTATACCCTCCATTACTTTGGGAATCTACATTATGTATCTGGTCATTCCCTTTTGGAGAGGATGAATTATTATTGGCCTTAGGATCTGGAGGAGTAGTAGCACTATTGTTTATGGGTGTTGAAGTAGTGGTAGAATATTTGTTCCTCAAATTATAATTATTCATAGAGAACTACTAAAATACATGGATTTAATTGGTATTATCTTTTGGTTCATTCTCATCCTCCATTGGGAATGGAAAGTCATATGTCTCAAAGACCATTGTTATGTTGGGAGGACCTAGAGTAGTAGAAAAAGATGGTTCTGGCTAGTTTGCAAAGATTTCCTATCTATCCATTTCTTTTGGAAAGATCTCAAAGGTAGTTTAGAGTTCTATGCAGTCTATCTCACCATGTTGTGTTGTATTATAGACTTGACACCAATTGGTTAGTGTTTTTTCCATGATGTTTATTTTAGTCCCTTTTTTAGGTGGTTACTTAGTGTTGTCAAATATATTGAAAGGTTTACTTATGATATGTAAAATTCTACCCCATGGTGTTTCCCATCCATTGTTATATTCTCAATATCTCATTTCTTAGCTTTTATACCATTTGTTAGATGGCATCCAATTCTAATTTTCTAGATTTAGTATCAATACCCTATGTAATATTAGTATTGATTGGTATCAAAGACTAGTTCTAAATTTGTTGGTTAGATGCACAAACACGTGATTGTTCATGAATATGATATTTTGATTAGCTAGATCATGGGCTAAGGTCAATTGGGTGTACCCTTGATTCTGATTTTGAGCCACAACATTCTGATGAGCATTTGGAATTGGGTTGAGGGTTGGAAATGTAGAGCAAACATTGGTTGAAGTGAGGACTTATAATTAGGGATTCAACTATCTATCAATGTTGATAGCCTTAGCATAATCCAAAGGTACATGGTAATATTAGGCACTTTATGGAAGAAGATAGTTGTCATAGAGTCCAAAGCATTCTTATATATATCAAGGGTTAACGCTTCATCGAGTTTGTAGGTAGTGTCAACTCAGCTATACATCTTTTGGAATATCATGTTAAAGGGTATAATTGGTTCATTTTGATCTCTTACCATGATTTAAAAGTGTTGGTATATGATACTTGGGCTAGTGACTTGTCCAAATTATGTCAAAAAGGTAATTCAACACAAGTTCTAGGAGGTGATTGAGTCTTCTAGGAGATTGAGGAACCAATCATAAGTAGCATCCTACAAATTAAAATGGAAAATCCAACATGATACATCTTCATGGACTACATTTAGTATCCATAGGGTGGTTTTGTAATCATTTATGTGTTCTTTAATAGTTCTATCTCTCGAGGGAAAAAATGAAGGGATAAACTTTTTAGTGTTTCTAGACAGATCATGCACGTCTCTAAGGATGGCAATAGTAAAACCTACTAACAAAGATATGTCCATTACATGTAGAGAAAGATGATTTATTTATTTAGGATAATATTCTTGGGACTAAGGTCCTCTCAGAATACCCCTATCTTACCTAATTGTTCTATGGATTTCTAAATGTGGGTATAGAAAGCTAGTATATGAGGTGGATCTTGTAAATCTTCTGGGTATATCTAATGTAACTCAAGTGATCTTTTTAAAGAAAGAAAATGGGGCCCTCATTCTAGTTCTATATAAATTCATATTGATGTGGGTTTTATTTACATCATGGAACCTTATGAGGTAGCTTTTAACATTTTAGGATCGATGAAGAAAGATTCACTCCAAAGCACAAGTTATGGGGTATTGGATTTTATAAACAATCTAGGGGTGGAATAGTGGTGAAGGGAGTAGTTGTTTACCATAGATGGTTCAGATATGATGTGAGTATATATCTACTTGAGATGGGTGGATTGATTATGAGTCTAATCTAAGGTGTATAGGATCAAAATAAACTAAAAATAAAATAAGGGTAGGGTAGAGAAGACCGTTTATGAATTAAATAAGATGAAACCCTTTTAACTTGGATTTTAAACTAGGGGTTTGACAAATAATTAGGAGGCAATGTTTGATACAAGCTACCATTAGCACATAGACAACCAAACATAGTTAATAATCCAAGTAAACAAGAATATAATGAACTTTAATTCACATAATCAAAAGTTATTACATTTTTGAGGTTGTAATTGCACATCTACAAAGGGAAATTATGATTATTACACAAAATCATTTAAATTAGCTATTACACAATATGAATAAATTCATCAAAGAATATTCATACTCAATTAAAAGATTAAGATACTATATTTATAGAACTTCTTTTAAATACTCATAGATTTGAAGAAGAACTATATTTGCACATCAAGACCAATTACATAATAACCGTCATTTTTTCTTATTAGTTTTAACAGCTAAAATTGTCCTCCCTTTGGGATCAGGAGGATAAAAATGCATATATACTTGGGGACGGTATGCCTCATCCTCCAAGTGAAGTCTAAGTTTACATTTCTAATTATAAAACCATGTGTTAAAAATTCATGCATAGCATGCATGTATGAAAAGTGTGTATATAAATAATATTTCTCAACCAAAATATAATACATGTATGCCAATAAATTTGGGACCACCAATCCCAACTTAATTTAATCATGCATATATATATATATATATATATATATATATATATATATATATATATATATGCCTAAGGTGGTGTTGATGTGAAACCACTAGGAGAGGAAAATGGTTGCATGACAATTTTTTGAATTGAAATAACTATGGTAGTCATTGTAGCCCCCTGAGGAATCAAAATCAGACCCTTTGGAATATGCATTATTGCATATCCTAATAAATGGAGGGATTATGATGATCTGGTAGTAGTTGTGTGATCTGACCTTTGCATTGATGCTAACATGGGAGCCTCCTCTGTAGCCTTGAGTTTCTCAAATAATACATAAGTGGATTCAGATTCTTTATTGATAATATCAAAATTAAGCATAGAAGGCTTAAATATTTTGATAGATTCACTCATCAACCTTATATGTTCTATTTATAAGGCCTTGAATCCATCTCTGAGGGATTCAACCTAAGTACTCTATCTTCCACAAAATTGATTAACTACAAAATTTCTTCATTAGTTTTATAAACACTTCCTTTATCTTTCTTCTTAAATATATCTATAACTTCCTTAAGAAGTGCTTCAAAATTAGGCATGTTTAATAATTTCCCAATGGAGGTTATCACATATGTGACCCTCGTATCCTTTAAGATCTCCATGGAATCCCTTTCCTAGCCTAAAAAATTCTTTATCAAGGCTTTCATCTATGCATGTTAATTAAAGACACCATCCCTCTTTGAAATCACATAATTCAAACCCTATGTAACATCCTGAGCTGACATTAGGTTCAGATGATTATATGCACTATTTATCATGCAATGAACCAAGAAGTTGAGTCTCTTTTTAAAATATTTAAATTAGTGATGAAGTTTCAACACTTTTACCCATTCAAGTTAGGACTCATCCCTAGAGACTCAAATTATATTCAAAATGTTATACAACCTTGTGGCTACACTTTGGACATTTTCCATAATTTGTAGGGAGCATGAATGATTTATCTCTTTAGAAGACTCTATTATTCTTTTTCTTGACTCTTATTCATTTCCTTCATGACCTCTCTAATTGAATCCATTGAAGAGCAAAAATCCTCTGCATATTTTTTGGGGTCATTTGGATTCTTTTTTTGCTTCTTGGCCAAGATAAATAGGTTTTCCCTTTATTTTATCACTACTTCCTCCCCTATGTTAGTGTTCACCCCTTTTCTCTTTCTCCCCCTCTAAATTTTATCACTTTTATTATCAAAATGGGTGGATACTATGGGTAACTCTATGAGGACCAATTTTTTCTATTATCTCTCTAACCCCATAGCTCTTTAACCCATTGGATCACAATGAGTTACCCTTGTTCTTTAAGTTGGCTAGGGTTTACAAAGATATAAGGTGGAGTAATCATTAGAGGTGGAGTAATCATTGGAAGTTACATCAAGGTGATTATTTGGATGGGAATTGAAGGGGCAATTGAATGATCCTTTGCCATCCTGTTACTTCCCTTAGAGGGGTGAAATCTGACACATACTTTGTCTAGCCTAGGGTCTTCAAAATTGTCATTATGGTAGCTTGTGTAGGTGTATATTGTGGAAATGGTAGCTCTAATTGAGCTAAGGATTTTTAAGGGATACATGGCCCTCAAGGATTAAAAATTGAAATTAACACTAAGTTCTCAAAATAGACCCTCTTTTTGGTAGACATTATTTGGGTTCGAGTAGAAACAATGGAAGAATCAATAGAACTAACAATTTATGGCCCAAGAATAGCAAATGGTAAATTAACAACTTGTGTATTTACAACTATAAGCAAAGAATCAAGAGAATAAACTAGTTAATTAATATCCAACATTTATTATCTAGTAATAATATTTTAGTCCAATACTCCTACTAGAGTTTCTTCTTCAGCCAAGCTTCCCAAACTTATTGATTTTTCCCTTTCTATCTCTATTTCTTTCTTTGTTTCATCTTTTACTCTTGCTTCACTTGATTCTTGATTTGGACCCTTCATAACTTATGCATTTTATTCTTCCTTATTTTTGGGATAATCCACTAATTAAATTACATGTCCATGTTCTTCCTCATATGTTTCCTCAAGAAGGGGTCCTCTTAGGACAACTAGACCCAATGATGGTCTTTCTTCCACTTGTTGACTTTTGAAGGAGGTTGGAAGAAATCTAGATTTACCTTGGTGTGTAATTATGGGGGGAATAGGAGGTGAAGGGGAGGATTAAACTAATAAAAGAGCCACATTATTAGGAACTACTACTATGGATGGTGAAGGGATGGGTAGTGATGTTGGTGTTAGTTTTTTCTTGCTTATAGTTTTACCTATACGATTATTAGTTAGCTTGGTTAGGGTTTTTAAGATTATTATGGGAAATACACTTAATGTATTTTATAATAGTGAGTTGATTTTTTGACTCTTTGGTGACCTAATTTCTCACTATAAAATGTACCTACTTTTTACTTTTTGACTAATCAATGAATGAAGCTTTTGATGCATATGATACAATTTTTATTGTGGTGATTTTACTCTCACCCACTCTTAGGATTTTCATGTAATCTTGGATGTTTAGAGATCTTAGATAAATCCAACATGGTATCATAGCTTTGATATGATGGTCATTTTTCCATTTCTAAAATCCTTGGTGAGATCTTTCTTGCATGCATTCTTGTTGACTTTCTTAATTTTTGATGTTTTCAAAAGTTTAGTGGGATTTCATGAAAATACATGCAAAATATACAAATAAAGTCTCAAATCATAAAATAGATAGAACCATCAGATTTATAAGGTGCCAAAACCTTAGTATCAACTATAAACATGACCTAATTTTGTGATAGTTGATTTCAGCCATTTTGGAGGGTTTCAGGGCTTTTTTGATGATTTTGTGCAAATCCATATGGTCATGGTCTCCAAGGGAAGATATTTTTATAAGTTTTTATAGATACTTGGTAGGTATTTTATGTATTTTCTAAAAGTGTTCCAGATTTGGAGATTCTAAATTTGATATAAATTTCACACTTGCTTGCACAAATCAAAGTTTTAGGTCTTTGTTGCACCTGCCAGAAGTTTGGGGTGCTTGTACAATCTATAACTCTGATGGGAAATTTAAAGTGCTCATGAAGTCCATAACTTTGATGATATATTTTTGACTATAATTGAAATTAAAACCTCTAATGGAAGAACTTTTGACTGCTCATGTAGTCTAAAATCTTAACAACATAACTTTGAACTATCGATACATCACTCAACTCCAATGTCAAAACTTTAGACTACTAGAGGAGTCCAAAATCCTAGTGTCAAAACTTATGACTAATAGTACATAATGAAACCCTAACAACTACCATAATTGACTACATCCTTGATGTAAACCTATGTTGTTGAAACTCTTGGTATCTTCGACACTTGTAAGATACCTTCAAAACTGTAATGATGGTCTACTAAGGTCTTATCCCCTTGATTATATGGTGTGGTCACATCGGGGGATTAAATTTTGATTACTAATAGTGGAGGCTTAAAATTATCACCCAAAAAATTCTCTAATCAACCTAAATATTTTCAAATTTATGTTGGGTGGAGATTTTTTATGTGAGCTCAAATCTTAAAATGATTATAACTTTTGATTGATAACTCTTTTTCGAGTGTCATTTTATTAAAAAGTGATTATTTTTTCATGCCCTACTTATTATTGGTAATTTTGGGTCCACTATAGCTCCCTTAAAACCAATTATTGTACTCTCATTGATGTAATATCGACTAATCTCAATGTCCCTCTAGTTCTTTGTACATATGCATAAATCACTCAAGACACATTCTTGGCTATGTTTGACATCTATACAAGTGTGCGAGTATTTGAAAATTTAAGGAAGGTCACTAATATTTCTAAGGGGATAATGTGTGGTGTTTTGAAATTTTATTCTCTACATTTCTTCTTTACTTTCTATAATAACCTCTTTTATGCATTATGAATTCAAGTTTGTTAAGTCTTCTCAGAACATTTAATTATCATGAATGGAAATCAAGAATGAAAAGAATTTTGAAATACAAGGGTTTTCATTCAATTATAATGGGTAAAGAGACTAAACCTAAAATAGAAGCAGAGAAAATTAAATGGTTCAACCATTATGATAAAGTCTGTGGACTATTGTGTCTTTCTATCTCTTCTTATCTACTCTTTTACATAGAATCTACTATAACACCTAATGAAATATGGACCACACTAGAAAATATCTTAGAGAATCATGATGTGATGAGAGGTCATGAATTGGAGAATGATCCCATTAGTTTGAACCCAAGTGACTTTGACACCCTATAGGATTTACTCACCAAGTTTATATCTCTAAGGTTACAATTAAAAGAATGTGGACTAGATAAAAAAAGTCGATCAACTTGATCTATTTATACTCTCCAAACTAGATCTAGACTATTATGTGTTTGTGTCCACTTTCCATGCCATAAAAAGTGCTTTTAGAGATATATGGTAGATGCCTTCTTTAGATACCTTTGTTACTAACTTGATTCAGGAGTAAGATAAGATGATACATATGGGCATAGTGAAGTCCTCATAATCTCATGTACTTTTTACTAAGAAAGAGAAGACTTCAAATAATAGAGATAAAAAACATAATAAGAGGATCAAGAGAAGGATGTAAATCATCCCACCTATAAATCAAATAATGATATCTCTTTTTATAGTGTTAAGCCTAAGAAAGATAGGATCCAATGTGGGTTTTTCTTGAGAAATCATGATGAAATCAAATGATTGAAGAAGCATATTGACCAACTAACTAAGATGAACAGGAAACATAATATTAGTGTCCCTAATTCTTCTAATCAAATTTAATCAACCCATGAATCCTTTGAGGCAAATGAAATTTTTAAAGAAAATTCAAAAGATAATGGTAAGGGGAAATTAAATGGTAAGGCCCTAATTATAGTTTTACTTCTGACTCCTACAAGCATCATTGACTTGGATGCTTCTCATCACATGGCCTCTTCACAAATAGAGTTCAATTCCTTGGAACCATGTGATATGCTATCTATACAAATGGGTGATGACACTTATAAAAAGGTTCTCAAGAGAGGGTTTATTGAAGTGAGTGGTGGAACATTCAATAATGTTTTAAGTGTTCCCTCACTGGCAACTAATCTCATATCACTTTACCAGATCACTCACCTTAGTTTGGACATGTGAGATAAGCTCACTATAGATTAAATGTATGTTAAAGAGTTGCATAGTGATACTATATTGATAGTGGGAATGGTTTATCATTAGACTCAATTTTATAACTTATCACACTTTATTCCTGACTATCCATCAGATTCTTCTTATTTAAACTCACCTAAATTTGATGACATTTTTTAGCCTAAGCACACCTCTGATATTGATGACTCTTATTCTATAGAATATGACTATAACAATGATGGGGACACACCTCCACCATCTCCTTATCACTTCCATATATTGAGGAGTTATTTCTTGATCAACCTACCTTTGGTCTAATTTAAATTTTTACAAGGAATAGGTATAGTGATCTAGGACACATCATATATCAAGTAGTCCATTCCATAGTTTTAAGGCATTTTACAATCTTTCTTATTCTATACTCTTATTACACCATTATTTCATAGAGTAGTTGGCCTTCATACCTTGCATGAGGAGAATAGTTCATTTCATAGGAATCACACCTTGGTTGAAGGTCCATCAGGGACTTGGCAAATGCATTCACTTTTCCAAGGTCATCCACTCTTCAGTACATCTAATTTTGATCCACACTCACCCCTAGAGATTATGTTGTAGGAAACATGATGGTTATAGGTAGTTGTAGAATCTAGTGAGGATTTTTATCCCTATTCTAATCTTTGATCTCTTTTTGGTAAGGAATTTTTCCTACGGGTTTTCTCATTTTTTTAGCTTTATGGAAGTTGCATTGTGCTTGGGTTCCTCATCAAGACATGTTTTTGGGATCTAATTCTTATACCCACGTAAGATAAGCTTTAAGGGGTGTTGTTATAGGATTTTTCTCATTTGTGTGTTATGATTTAATATTGTTCACATGGTATTTAAAATGAGGTGAATTATATTTACTAGTTGGTTTTTTACCAGTAAGATTAGTTTGATAGTAGTCATTAGTTAAACGTATATATTATTATCTTAACAATATATTATGTATATAACTTTATATTGTTTGAAGGTTGATTAGTGATATTTTTTATGTATATGAATATCCCCAATTATAAGATACACATATCTTATAAATTTATATTATTTTTTGAAGGAGAATTAATAATAGAGAAATATATTATGTGAATTTGAGTATGCTTCATGTGTTATTAAGTGATACCATTAAATAAACTTTTATAATTATATTATTTAGTATTAGATTAGATAATGGTCTACCATGAGAGTCTATGGAGAGGCATCTAGCATGATGTAATGTCTTCACCATCCCAATATTTTATTTATGTGAGTTTATTGTAGATTAGACCACTACTAGCCTCCACATTGGTGCCTTTCAATCTCATGCATCCATGAGAACCTTCAATCAAGCCAATCTTATTGTGTAAATCGACTAAATTTGGTGTTCATATATATATATATATATATAAAATTTGTTTTTATTATGTGGAGGAGTCATATTTTTAATATGAGCATGGATTCATAGTGAATCAATGTCAGATTTATGATACACAGTATGTTATACTATAGACATGTCTCAGCCTTTCTATGTTATACATTTATCCTTTTGTGGCTAATCCATCTTCCTATCAATGAACCCACCATTGTGAAAGTGTTGGGGAAATCTATTGACCACAATTTATTTTCATTTATAAGGGCATTTTCCTCTTGTTAGCTATGCATAGAATCCAACATTGGTGATGATAGTCTCAAAATCCATGTCGCTTGATCTGATGCATGACTGTGCCAAAAATTTCATGTATATCCATTGATATATACTTTCCATTTTATCTCCCATTTGGTTTATTTATAAGATAGATTTGTTTTATAAAAATGAGTTGAGCTCTATTAGCTTTAGTAAGTTTTGAGAAGTCATTTGGTCAATTTGTTTAATTATAACCTTTTGCTATATTAAAATTTGATATTAAGTTTTCTAGTTGAGTTATTTGGTCATATTTGTTTTTTAATATTTAGTTTATTAATTTGTCTTTAGGTTTGAATTGAAATCTTAGAGTTTTGTATTAATAGTTTAAATAACAATTTTTAGTAGTCTATATAGTCATTATTTAGTCATTGGATTTTATAAAAGTCATTATTATCTAAACGTGTCTAAGTCAAATAGATTAAGAGTTCATTAAGTCTAAAATAGTCATAGGTTTCAAACATTTGAAAATGCCAAAAATAGAGTTTTCCATGTCTAAATTTGTCATTGTAAAGGATGTATTCCCAATTGAAACTGGCATCTAAAATGTCAAGTGTCAAGATAACAGAATTTGCAAAAATATTTAAGTAGGGTAAGATGTAGACACTGAACCTAAACAAGCTCAACCTCAGAAATATCAATGCTTGAGTTCATGTGAATACATCAATCACTTAAAAAAGTAAGTATATCCCTATGTTAGAGGTCAGAGGTAATGGAGGTAAGAGGATTTCTACTCTTCTCGTCAAGTCGCCAATGATGGGGCCACATATATGCTTTGGTTGAATTTTATTTTATAATTGTGTGGTGTTCATTTCTTTATGTTTTAGGTATATTTTGAATAAATTTTAAATCTATGAGTAAAATTACTATGTAACCCCTTTAGATTAAGAATTGTATAATGTTGCTCAACATGCATTGTAACACTCATAGATATTGAAATAGTTTGTGGTAATACAGAAAAATACATGAGGTGACTTGGTTTATGGGTCCCTATTCATGTCTAGGATTTTGGTAAACTTGTTGAAAGCCATGGAAGGATTGAAGAGGAATGCCTTTCTTTTATATCAAAGTTATGAGGCAAGAGGCACGTAGTAGTTCAGAGAATAGGTTATGTTTTACCATGTTCATATTAGGGTTAAATGTTAGGGTTTATTGGTGTTCACATGGTATTTACCATGAGGTAAATTATATTTACTGGTATATTTGTTACCATTAAGATTAGTTTGTTAATAGTCATTAGTTAAATGTATATATTTTTAGCTTAACAATATATTATGTATATAGCTTTATATTGTTTGGAGGTTGATTAGTGAGATGTTGTAGGGATATGAATATCCCCAATTATAGGATACGCATATCATATAAATTTTTATTGATGTTCAAAGGAGAATTAATAATAAAGAAATATATTATTGTGTGACTTTGAGTATGCTTCTTGTGTAGTTTCTTTGTGTTATTCAACTCTGTCATTAAGTAAACTATGATAATTATATTATTACATTTTTGCCTACATGGTTGTTAGTTAGCTTGTTTAGGGTTATTAAGATCATTAAGAAAAAATAAACTTAATGTATTTTATAATAGTGATTTGAGTTGTTGCCACTTTGGTGACCTAATTTCTCACTATATAATTTACTTCCTTTGTACTTTTTGGCTAATCAATGAATGAGTATTTTGATGCAACTTTTGTTGTGGTGATTTTGCTCTCACCCACTCTTAGGATTTTTATTCAATATTGGATGTTCATAGATCTTGGATAAATCCAACAAGTGGAATGACAATGGTGGAGGCAAGATTGGATGAAAAGGAGACCGATATAGTAGGGAATATTTGAGTAGACATCCCCTCACTTAGGGTAATGGGTGGAGATGGACTCATTAAATGTGATTAAGGGGAAGGAGGAGTATATGGAAGAGATGAAAAATAAATCTTCAAAAACTTAGGGAGACTTACTTTTGTGACCGAAGCAAGTGGACTCAGAGGTGTTCAAGAGAATGTACTTGTTTATTGATCTAGAGGAGGTGAAGTCCTCACAACTATAGTTATTATGCCAATAGTGGTATAAAATGGATGAGTGGAGCATATATGAGGACCAAGGAAACATTTGAGAATATCCTTCCTAATCTAGAGATTCTCCTCCCTTTGATTTCTAGCCTCTCCCTCTAATAGATTACTCTCTTCTTTTATGGGAGAGGGAGACTGATTCTATTCATCTCGATCTTGAAGTTGTGTTTGAGGCCACTGATGACTCTAAGATCTTTCTAAGTATTTTATCATTTCATTTGCCTATTTTTTGGTTGTTTTTAGGTCATATTATATTTCTTTATCAATTATCATTAACATCTCATTATCCCTCATAATGAAATCAAAAACTATCAAGATAATAAAATTACCAATAGGCTAAGATCTAAAACAAACTCAGAACTGATTCATATTGAACTAATTGAAATAATTAAAAACCCAAACCATGATTAAATAAGCCTCAACTTATAATTTATATTTGACGTTAAAAATTCAAAAAAAAACTAAAATCTAAAAAAACATCTATTTTTAGCAGCTGTTATTTATATTAAGTTTTGCATGTAATTGTGTGCAACTCCAAAAAGCTACCTAATTATTCTAAATGATAAAATTATCCTATAGGAATAAATTAAACTAAATTTAATGTTTGTTCCTAAAAATATACAATTTCTAAAAATAGAAAAATCCCAAAAAAATAATTGAATTACAATTTTGGGCCCTCAAATTATCACATATGGCCTAAAAAAATCTAAAACATCCCTAAGAAGGTACAAATAATTAGGAAAAAAACTTTTTTAGATGGTCATTTTGGTTCATGAAAGAGCTCAATTAGAGCTACGGGTCAAAATTTATGGCCTCCTGAAGGCTAGCTTATTTTTTTACATCATTCTCCTCTAGTTGAAAATAACTCAGCTCCTACGAGTTGCCCTGATTATACTATTGCCATTTTTCCTTGTCAATATTCTTCAACTCCCATTCTATAATTCAAGTGTTTTCTTCTTGATACAATCCTTCCCACTACACCAAATACCTATTATAATTTTCTTTCCTTGTACTCACTATCTTCATACCTAAAACTTGCATTATCTTTTTCTTCTTCTTTAGAACTTGTTGCTCCCAATTTACTTCTTCTAATTTTTCATCTACACCATATTATTTATATAATTAATATAAATTTGAAACATTAACTACTAGAGAAATATCAAAATTCTATGGTAAAATCACCTCATAATCATTATCATTGATTTTTTCACAATCTTGCATGGTCCAATTTTCTTGTACTTCAACTTATTGTATGTGCCCCTTGGAAATATTTATTTTCTCAAGTAAACCATTACCAAATATCCTTATTCAAATACTTTGGATCTTATTCTAACATATACTACTACTTTATATTTCTCATTACTTTCCTATAACTTTATTCTTACTCCTTGCAACTACTTTATATGCTCTGCAAATGCTTCTGCATCATCACTAATTTGATCTGCAATTGGTAATTATACTAAATCTAAAACACCTATAGGATTTTTACCATAAATAATTTGAAATGGTGACTTTCTTATTGATCTATTCAATAAACTATTATATGTAAACCCAACTTGTGACAAAGCCAAGTCCCATTGCTTGGGCTTCTCTCCCACTATGCATCTCAATAAATTTTCTAAGCACCTATTCACAACTTTTGTCTATCCATCTATTTGTGGGTGATATGCACTACATAATTATAGCTTAGTACCCATCTTATTCCAAAAAATTCTCCAAAAATGAATTAGAAATTTTGTGTCCCTATCTAAAGTAATAGTTTTTGGAACACCATGCAATCCAAAATATCCTTAAAAAATAATTTTGCAACTCTAGTGGCATCATTGGTTTTCTTACATGTAATGAAATGAACCATCTTAGAAAATCTATGTACAATAATAAAAATTGAATCATTACCTCTTTGTGTGTTTGGTAATCCCAACACAAAATCCATACTCAAATCTTTCTATAGTCCTCTTAGAATCGATAATGGCATGTATAATCCAATATTTTGTGCATGTTCTTTAACCACCTGACATGTCTTGCACCTTGAAACATGCCTTTTCACATCTCTCTTCATATTTGGATAAAAATAATTTTCCTCCACCAAATCTATTGTCTTCATCTTACCAAAATATCCATCCAAACCACCACTATGTAACTCTCTTATTATATTGTCTCTTAAAGACCCAACCAGAATGCATAATTATTTCTCTTTGAAGTGATAACATTCTTGTATAAGATACTCACCCTGAATACTATCTATCCCAATTGTTAATGGATTATTACACTACTCAACAACCTTGCCAAAATATGGATCAATATCATATAATTCTTTGATAGCTTCAAATCCAACTGCCTCACTCACCATCGTAGTTAATAACACTACTCTCCTTCTCAATGCGTCAACTACCTGATTCTATTTTCTTGATTTATGTGTCAATACAAAAGTATACCCCTAAAAGAAAGAAACCCACTTTGCATGCCTACTATTCAATTTATTTTATGTATTTAGATACTTAAAAGCCTCATGATCTATAAATAGGATAAACTCCTTACGCACCATGTAATGCCTCCATTGTCTTAATGCTTGTACAATTGCATAAAGTTCAACATCATAGGTAGGATACTTTATTCTTACCTCATTCAATTTCTCACTAAAATATGCTATTGACTTTCCTTCTTGACTCAACATAACACAAATCTCCATAAATGAAGCATCACAATCAACCTCATACACTTTGTTAAAATATGATAATGCTAAAATTGGTCTTTTTGTGATCTTTTCCTTCAAAATTCAAATCTTTATGTGGCTACTATAATCCATAAATTCCTCCCCTCTCATGGAATATGTTATTGGTGTCATAATACTACTAAAAGTTTTTAATAAATTTTTTGTAAAAAGTTGCTAAACTATGAAAAACTTCTTACCTCTGTAATATTTTTTAGAA
The DNA here is from genome assembly GCA_037957365.1 of Torreya grandis. Taxonomy (NCBI): domain Eukaryota; kingdom Viridiplantae; phylum Streptophyta; class Pinopsida; order Cupressales; family Taxaceae; genus Torreya; species Torreya grandis. The sequence continues at coordinate 3,193,177 of JARHVA010000630.1, read as the reverse complement.
TAGGCCACTCAAAAATAGTCTTTATCTTTTTTTCATCCATTTTCACACCATCTGCTAAAACTATAAATTTAAAAAATACTAAACTATTTTGCATAAACCTACACTTCTTCAAATTTACATACAACTTCTCCTTTCATAAAAAATATAGTACCATTCTTAAATGTTGTAAGTGTTCTTCTTTAGTCTTAATGAATATCAAAAGATCATCAAAATAAACAATCATAAAATTACCAATATATTCTCATAGCAATACATTCATCACCCTCATAAATATGCTAGGTGTATTAGATAATCTGAAGGGAATCACCAGACACTCATTTAATCCATCCCTAGTCTTGAATGCATTTTCCACTCATCTCCTTCATGAATTTGAATATGATAATAACCACTCCTTAAATCAATTTTGGTAAAATATTTTGCTCCTAAAAGCACATCCATAATATCATATAAATAAGGTATAATAAATCTATGCTTGATTGTAATTTTATTAATTACTCTGCTATCCACACACATTCTACACCCTCCATCTTTATTTAGAGTTAGTAATGTTAGTGTTACACATGGAATCATAGTCTCTTTTATCACCTTATTCCTTATGATTTTAGTGACATGTTTATTTAATTTTTTATGTTCTGTTAGACTCATCCTATAAGCTACTTGATTGGGTAGAGTTGATCCTGGAATCAAATCAATGTGATGTTGAATGTCTCTTTTCGATGGTAAACCATTTGATAACTCATCGGGCATAACATCTTGATCCAAAAATCAAAATTTTTGATTGACAGATATTTCAAAAACATAAAAATAGCATAGTACTAATGAATTCTTTAAGAAGAGATGTTTTATCACTCAAGATCGTAATACAACTATATGCTTATCTTTAGGAAGAGAGGTCTAATTTCCATTTTGGGATAAATCTTCATTTAAACACATTTTTAAAGTAGGAGGAGGATGTGGAAGGTCACCAATATCGAGGGAGATTAAGTGGTTTGAATACCATAATTTAAAATAATACAAAATTTGAGAAATTACTATTTTTAGAAACTTACTATTTTTAGACTGCACTACTAAAATTGAAATTTGGGTCACTTACATTAGGTTTTAGGGGTTCAAAATCCATTGAGTATAGATACATTCCATCTCGCCATGTTCTTCTCATTCTTATCTTTCCAATGGTTCAAATGGTTAGTCAATTGGAGCTACGGTGCAAAAGTTTTGGCTCCCAAAAGTTTCATCATCAATTAAGGTAGAACCGTTCCCCGAATTATTGCCTGAATTATTACCTAGATCATTCCTCCCTTCTTGAGAATCAATGGTCCCCATTGCATCAATATTCCTCATTAGGTGTGGTAGTTGTGTCTTAATTTTATTCTTTGTGAGCCACTCACCTTGGTGGATACGTTGGCCCATTTTGACCACCCAATAAAGCATAATAGAGCATCCTCTTATTGTCTTCATCTAGGTGTCCACAATATGATCCTCCTCCAATAGAAAAAAAAATATGTGGATAAAGTTTGTCAATGTCTATTTTTTATCCTAATATTGAAGTGTCCAATAGAGGTGGATGATATGGTTTGAGGAGCTCCACGTTGAATATTGGATGCAAACCAAGGTAGGCTGGTAGGTTCAACTCAAAAGTAGTTTCTCCAACTTTTCTAGTGATGGTGTAGGGACCATATCACAAAGACCAAATTTTTCTATGTGGGCATACAAGTCATTCCTTTTAAAGCCACAACCAAAACTTTTCACCCATAGAAAAATGGTGTGTAATCCTATGTTTGTCATGGTGTTGCTTATACTTTTGACTTATCTTCTCCAAAATGTCATGAACTTGCTGCTAGATGTGTTGCATTTGTTTAATAAACTTTGTTGATTTTGCTACCTCAAATATTCCATGAGGTGTGTATTCCTTGGTGGATAATGTAATGGCTATATCAATTGGTGCCATGGGTTAGAACCCAAAGCATACTTGGAATAGACTGTGCTTGGTTGAGTTGTGTAGGGCCCGATTATATCCATGTTGTATGAAAAGAAGGCCCTCATCCCATGTGTGTGGATGTTTGGAGTGATACATCTAAATCATGTGAATAACCAAGTAGCTCACCACCTCTGTCTGACCATCAATCTATAGATAGAAGGTTGTGGACTTCATCAGCTTGGTATCCATTATCTTCCATAGAGTGGACCAAAAGATGCTTAGGAACCTGTTATCTCAATCTGAGACAATGGACTTGGGGAGACCAAAATGGAGCCATACATGACTAAAATATAGTTGAGAATTTTATTTAGTAGATATATTTTTCTTACAAGCAATCATGATATCCATTTTTTAAAAATGATCAATTACAACAAAAATACAGTCCTTGCCATGTTTCAAAGTCGGCAAACCTGAGATAAAATCCATTGAGATAGATTTCCAAGGCCTGGTTGGTTCTGGAAATGGCATGTACAATCCTTGCTTCTTATTTATTGGCTTGGATATCACACATAGGGTGAAAGACTTGAGATACCTTTCCACATCGTTTTGCATATGGGGCTAGTAGAAGTATTTTTGAAGAACTGCCAATGTCTTTTCTACACCAAAGTGTCTAGTTGTCCTACTGAAATGTCCTTCCCATATCATCTTTTGTTGCTCTATAGATAGAACACAGATATGCCCCATATGATAGAGGATATTTTATTTCAAATATAAATCAAAAGCATGTTTACCTTTTTTAAGCACTTGATATATATCAGCAAAGGCAATATTTGCTTCATACAGAGCACCCCAAGTGGCAGTCTTGTGTCTACACAGGTCAAAAACTATTATGAGTACAGTAATTGGTGGGTGGCTCAGATAATCTACAATTGTATTTGAGCTCCCATTTTTGTGTTTGATTATTAGATGGAATTTTTCTAGATATGTGGCCCACTTTTGGTGCCTCTCATTTCATAGTTTGCTCTATGTTTGGATGAATTCCAATGGTCTGTGGTTAGTGTGGATGACCGTCTCTTTCCCCAAGACGTAGTGTTTCCATTATTTGTAGGATTGCATAATAACATAGAGCTCCTTATCATACATTAGATATTTCCTAACTATATTAGTGAAATTTTCACTATGATATGCAATAGGATGGCCATGTTGTATGATGATAGCTCCCATGACATATTTAGATGCATTTGCCATCAACTCAAAAGGTTGATGCAAATTTGGCAAGGCAAGAATAGGGGCTGAGCAAAGTCTATTCTTCAAATTCTCAAATTCCCTTTGTTGTATTTCATCCCACTAAAATATATCTTTAGCTCCTCCTTTAGTCACTTGGGTTAGTGGCCAAGCAACATGTGAAAATCCAAGAACAAACTTGAGATATAAATTTGCAAGACCCAAGAAGCTGTGAAGTTCTATGAGGGTCCTTGGTGTAGGCCATTCTTGAATAACACAAATCTTCTCTAGATCAACATGGACCCCTTCCTCATTCACAACGTACCTAAGGAACTCAATTATTTTCATCCCAAACGTGCATTTATCAAGATTTGCATACAACTTGTGCTCTCAAAGAGTTTGAAGCACCTTACGAACATGTTGTAGATGTTCCTCCCATGTTCTGCTATAGATGAGTATGTCATCTAGGTAGACAACCATGAATGAGTTGGTAAAGGTTCATAGGATGTCATCCATCATCCTCATGAAGGTTGTAGGTGTGTTAGTTAAGCCAAAAGGCATATCCAACCATTCAAAGAGCCCCTCCTTAGATTTGAATGTAGTCTTCCAGAAATCAGTGGAATTGATGGGAATTTGGTGATAGCCAGATTTGAAATAAATTTTGGTGAATAACTTCACACCATAGAGTTGGTCTAGCATGTCATCAATCTTGGGGAGGAGATAGAAATTATTCATAGTGATTTTATTTATGGCTTGATAGCCAATGCAAAGCCTCCATGTTCCATCTTTCTTTGGTTCCAAAATAATTAGGCTGCCACAAGGTGAAGAGCTTGGCTTGATGTGACCCTTTTAGATCAATTCTTGAATCTATCATTTTATCTCATCATTCTCCAAAACTGATCTATGATACACAGGACTGTTAGGCAAAGGTGATCCTAGGATCAAATTGATAGAATTTTTTACCTAGAAATGTAATCGAACTACTATGGGTGACTTGAATAAGTCATCATATTCTCCTATGATTTTTCCCATCTGCTTTTATTATTGTGTTGATTGTGTAGTCAAGACTACAACATCAACCTTCTTGGATTTTTGTGGTTTAACCACCATGAGAGTGAATTGCTTTGTCTTCTCCACCAATCTCTTACATTACTTGACACTGATTAGGGAGATAGATATGGGAGATGGTACCTTTGGTACCCTATAGCATCACACTCCAAGAGTGAGGGTGATTCTTTAGGTTCATGATTCATATATGCCATGTTAATCATACATGAATGGCTAACCAAGGAGTACATCACAAACATCTAGATGGACCACATCACAAGACTTCATCTTGGAAAGGTTTTATTGCATATGAAAGAAGACACTGATGGGTGACACGGAGGTCTCTCCCTAGGCTTAACCATCTGATACTATATGTCTTTGGATGAGGCTTCATGGATAGATTTAGAATTTTCACAACTTTAGTAGAGATTAAATTATTTTGACTCCCACTATCAAGAATGAAATGCAGAGGCTTACCTTTTACCCATAATTTGGAGTGAAACAATCTTTCCTTGTCATCTAGCCTTTCCTCATAGGTCTATGATGAAGCGATGATGGTGTTGGGCATAGCATCTATAATCTCTTCTTCATCCTCTTTGACTATAGGTTGTGTATGAGACAGAATAGTAGATGTTGAGTATTATGACTTAGAAAGTAGTGACTTGATGGCTTGACATTTTTCTTTGGAGTGAGTTCTAGTTTTGTGGTAAACACACCATTTTCCAGCCTTCCCCTTCTAGGGTTTCTTATTTTGAAACTCCTTTTGCTTCCAATTTTGGCCTCATGTTTAACCTTCCTTATCACTTTTCCATTTTTAAGGCTAACTCTTTGTATTCTTTCTTCCATGCTTCTGCTCAATCTTCAATGTGAACTTGTATGCCTCACCAAGGGTTTCCAAATTGAAGAGTTCCATTTCCCCCTGTATGTACCATTGTATTCCACCATGATATTTGAGTCTTATGTTTCTCACTTTATTGGATGCCCAATCTTGTAGATAGAGAATGGAAAATGTTTGTGTAATCTTGAAGAGATTGGTCCTTACCTTGGCAAATTTGTTGCCATTGTATGTACAAATCATCATATGCTCCAATAGGATAGTATTCTTCATTTATCACTTCCATGAAATCATCCCAAGTAGGTTCCACCTCAAGGCCAATGACATCTATACTAAACCTCTTTTTGTACACTGCCCACCAATTTTTCATGGGTAATGATGCTTTCAAAAGAGCAAAAGTGATATTTTCTCCATCGGTGAATTTATTTACAGAGAAGTAGGAAGGCAATTGATCTAACTAATTTTTTACTACATCAACATTGATTTTGCCTTTAAATATAAGAATGTAAAAATTTACCTAAACCTTTAAGGGTGTTGGATCATTGAAAGGACATTTCATAGATGAAGAGCTAGGAAGTGTAGATGAGGAGCCATAATTTCCCATTAGGAGTTATTGGAGAATTTGAGCAAATTGTTGCAACATCTATGCTTATTACCATTGGAGGGCTTCATTCACCATTTCCTTGAAAGTATCAGATGTCTCAGTGTCATCCATCATTTTAAGTCATTTGGAGTGAATAGGTGGATAGTTTAGAAGATCTGTTATTTTCCACCCAAGCTTTTTGTAGCCTGACCTCATCCTCAGGATCATACACTCTCAAGACAAACTTCTCTGATACCACTAATCCAAAACTTAGAAGTTTTGATTGAAAGATATTTTAAAAAAACAAAAATAACATAGTAATAATGAATTCTCTGAGAAGAGATGTTTTATTACTCAATATCACAATACAACTATATGCTTATCTCTGGGAAGAGATGTCTGATTTTCATTTCAAGTTACATCTTCATTTATACACATTTTGAAAGTAGGAGGAGGATATGGAAGGTCGTCAATCTCAAGGGAGATTAAGTGGTTTGAATTCCATGATTTATGAAGCATTATAAAACCTCTGAGAATGAACACCATGAATACAAAACAAAGACTTGTAGTAAAATACACTGAAACAGACTATACACTAAAACATTCTTCCTTGAAGTGAAATTACTTCATGGAGATGATTCAACTAATAATATTACCAATAAAAATAGATAAAATACATCTACAAACCACCCTTAAAATCATTACTCTACATCAATTTCAAATCTAGAGAAACAGATATAAGAACAGACCCCTCTTAGATGAATAGGCCAGAATGACCTGTTGTCACTCTTAACAGTCATTCATAAATAAGAGGACACAAATATACAAACCAATTCCACTAATTTCAATCTTACTTGGACCTCTAATAATTTCTAAAGTTTTAGATCCTAACTCTCTCTCTCTCTCCTGGCTGTACCATTCAATGTAAATTTTCCTTCCTAAGCTTGTGAAGGAAGTGATGGAGGAGAAAAGTAGTCTTAGTGTCATTTCAACTTTAAAATTTGTCTAGAGATGTAAAATGATTTGAGGGAGTCCAAGGGACACTTCTAAACCATTTAAAATTGAAATAATCTTGTAAGGCCATACAAGTGCTTGAAAAGTGTCCTTTTGCCAAAATTAGGCGTTGAAATGCAGGTCTTGTTAGAATATGACTATTCCCAAAACATCTCTAACCTTTTTCTGACATTATTGGAATTTGGAATCTTCCTAAAATGTTATCTCCTTGAAATTGGTATGTCCAATCCTTCCAAATGGGCCAAAATGTGATTTTTTTGCAATTGAGAATCAAACAAAGGTTAGTGCATGATAATATGTCATTAAATAATGTCCAAATAACATTTTGAAGTGAATTTAGACCAAACTAAACTCTTTGACCATGTTTTACCATATAAAACCTTATACTTGACCATAGCACTAGAGAAGTGAACCTAAGACCAGAACTTGGACATTGCTAGATAGGGGAAAATATGATCATATGGAACAATTTAGGACTACTAGAGACCATGAAAAGACCATGACAAACATTATACACCTCTATGAACTTTCAAAGTATAGGGGGTGACCAATTTTGACATGAGGTCAAAATTTGGTCAATAGTACTCTACTCACCTTCGCCTATCTCTATATGAGAATTGGGCTATATGTTATAGGTCTTTAAATATGGATATTACCTATCCAAAAGATATAGATAGGGAAATTCTCCCCTCTCACTAGCCCTATACATATATTTTGTGGAATTAAAACTCACCTTCCGTGAACCTATATCTATTTAGGGGATTTGCCTCCTCAACCTCTCCCTAGCTCAAAGGAGGTAAGGATATGATGCCAAATCCCAAATAGATAACTATCCTATATACAGATAGGTTTTTTAGCCCATATATAGATATAGATAGTTTGTTTATTATACCCAAATAGTGAAATCACAATGTTCATGACCCACCCATATTAGTTTTATGACTTGACCTGATTAAACATGAGAGTTGCACAATCCCCCACCTCCCCAACCTTCTCTACATATACCCATTTGGCAACTATATATTATAGCTATTATTGGGCTTATCTAAATAAAATAGATCCCATATAATATATAGTAGGGGGTTTATTTAGCTTGACCCTAAACTAAGCCATATGTGGCTTAACCAAACAACAAAACACTCACTAGAGCATCACAGAGACATCAATGACAACAACAATGATAGTCACATTACATCAAACTTCATAAGCACCTTTGACATCTATCCTCAAAAGATCACCTCTAGGACAACAAATACAACTAATGACAACAACAATGATATCCACCTTCTCAAGAACTTTTGACATCAATGACAACATTAATGCTAAACCTCAATAACAGGAACATTGTTCAACAATCTTCCCTTTTGTCATTGATGGCAAAACATATTGCAAATTGATCATTCTCATCTCCCCTATTATGGTTTTTCTCCCCCTTTGACATTAATGACAAAGGGACACCTACAACAATTTAAATTACACCTTTTGCAACTACAATGTAACAAACAGAAATGTCTTTCAAATAGACTTCTTCCTCATTTTGAACTATCTCCCACTTTTAGATCATTCTCAACTTTTGGAAACACACGCTCTCCTTAATGGCAACCAATCTTAGAAACATCAAACCTTAGAGCTATCAAGTTACCCCTTTGACCAAGCATATACCAATCAATGCAACATCTTCAACAAAGAAGGATCACACAGCATAACCATGCTCCCCCTATGCTCATGCTCAATCTTCCAAAGAACTCTGAAACTTAAGAACGCTCACCTTATCCTTGACATGATTGAAGAAGATCAAACTCTTGATCACACACTAGGCTACTACACTCTTGACACCAACTACAAAATTAGGGACTCCCCCTTTTGTCTTCACAGCTCAACACATGAGTCAATAGGACTCTTAAACCATCCTTAACTTCCTTCAAACATCTTGACACCAATACAACTTCCTATCACAGATCAAGCTCAACTGCTCACACAAACAGATACCAAAAGCTTACCTCTCATATACAAATTGACTACACTTTGACCTCAGATACCTATTGTCAACTTTAGATCTCTCATCATACTGCCTACTACTTTTCAAACCTCAAAGCTACCAACATAGGAATGGATAATATCCATCTATATCTCCTTGCTTTCAGCATAGACAACCTAGAATCTTATCAAGATGAATCTTTTTTTGACAACAACCTCATGCTTCTACTGATAGAAGAATGTTTCCATGAAACCTAATGGAGCCACCCATTTTCATAGGGCATTAAAACACCATGAACTCAAGGGATTCCCAAATCACCAATCCATTCTTCTCAGCCATCTTACAATCATGAGACTGATAGTCTCTCTTTAGAATCCACATAGGCTTGAGTGAAATAATTGACTCATCCACCTTGTCATCCTTCTTTTTGATTATCTTGTCAATAGATGCAAATAACAAGTGTTCTTCACATTCCTTCACTTCTGATCCTTGCTCTACCTCAACAAATAGTCCACCTTTTAGGACTGATCATAACTCATTTTGACTATTTTTGTCTTCCATACCTTGGTTTGCTCTTTCTCTTGCACTTTAGGAGTTTCAACCATCACTCTTTCTGTAGCACTCTTCTTCAATTAGATGAAGTTGCTATTGTCTCCTTTAGTCTTCTATTATTTCTCCACCTCCACTAGATCTGACTTCTTGATCCACTTCTTAGTGGCATAACTAGACACCTTTCTGTCTTGACTAATCTTCCTTAAATGCCTCATCTTGCAGTTCCTTGCAATATGACCAGTAATATGACATTTGAAACAAACAAAATTATTGTGCATACCTCTTGATTGATCCCTCCTCCCATGGTCCTATGATAACTCCTCCCTTGAGACCATTCTACAATCACTTGCTCTATGACCAAAGATACAACAAGAAAGACTATCTATTGAAAGAAATGGAATACCTCATAGCATTGGGCTGCCTGATTGGTCTCTTCAAGTTAACTTTCAAGTTGGTACTCTTGACTTGTTTTAAATTCTCATGCTCTTTCTCAACTTTGTTCGTTGTGGTAAATAAATTACTTTATTTAGTCTGTAAGAGATATTTTATTTTATCTAAATTGTAAAATCAATATAAATATTTTATTCTATTTTAAATCACAAGGGAAAAATATAATGTAATTTTTTTTTAAAACTAAAATAAAATGATTTTTACATTATGCATCTATTTACAAACATTAAAATGATCCCTATACCCGATTTCAGTGAAAAGAATAGGAATAACATTAAATAAATGTGTTTTATTTTCTATATACTTAGTTATAAATCTATGAAGTACATTAGATCTAGTCTGTAAAATTACATGACTAAACCTAGATTGCGCGAATATCAATTTAGATACTTGAAATTTCCATAAAGCAATCTAAGTTGTCATAAATAATTTTTTTGAGTGGATCATTACTTTGATTGTTGTTGAGCTTTGATGATGAGTTCGATTATCATTAAGATTAGTATGAAATTAAATATCTTTTATTCTAGGGTTGAACCCTCAAATTTCAGAAACCTCTTTTCCAACTTATAAAGGACTTACTTAAATTCAAGTTCAAAATAACAATTGCAAAACTCCATGTGTATAAGTTATTTTTTATAAAAGTTTATCTAAGTAAACTAAAGATGTAATTGTATAGAATAAACAAAGTTGAAAATCGATGTGATGATTAAACTAGGAGATTATGTTTTCTAATTTCCTACTAAAGATTTTGCTTTTGAAATATAATGCATTAATTTATTTCAAGTGTCATTTACTTTTCAAATCTTAAACTTAGATCAAGAATTTAAGGTTAAACAAAATTATGCAGCGTTTGGTGCAAGCGATGTCTCTGGGTCACGTTTACGGGTAATGTCATCGCGCTTGAGCTACTACATGCATAGCCTAATATAGTTGCAACAATGATGTCTGGGCTTCATCCCTGTAAACCGTTAGGGAGAAATAAGGATCATGTCATGTCTTTAAGACCAAGGGATGGGATAGTCCCTCTTGGACAACAAACAATAATCAAAATAATAAAACGACTTCGACTATTTTAGATGGTTCTAACTTGTGAACTTATGAAACATAATGGAGAAAGTATATTTCCTATTAAAAACATAGTATCACCGAAAATGAGCAATAAAAATAAAGATTAAGAATGTTAAATCGATTATTATTAAGAAACTACCAACCATATGGCTCTCAGATAACAAAATTTTGGAAACAACAATTGTACGGATTAGGTTGTCTAAAACACAGATCAAAAAAATTGTTGATGTAAATAAAAAATCAGAAAGAATATGTAGCTTACAATGTTCATTTCTATTTCTTGTTAGGATTTAGGGCTAATCTAGTTAAACAAGTATTCAGTCACTTCAACTAATATTTTTATGTTTTTGTTTGGGTAGCAATCGCAAATGAATTATTTGGAGAATTGCTCCCTAGCAAGCAATGCATACCTAGGTTCACAATTCACATGAAACATAGAATAGAAAACATAACTACATGCATACTACACTTGGATCTTGTTCGAAAGCAAGAATGTAGGCAATTTGAGAATTGAAGAATATTTCCAATACGCAGGTGAATAGGATGGGATTTTGGGGTTGTGTGTTAAATAAGATTAAAATTAAATGAAAAGGCAAGACTATTATAAGAAATCTCTTGTTTAGATAAACAAAACAAAGATAATAAATCCCTTGTCATTTGTGACCACATCGCATATTTCTATGTAAGGAAAATAACTATAATATTTTAGTGACTAATTTGAAAAAAATGAAATTAAAATGTACTTTGATTTCGCATTTTCCCATCATCGATGCTCTGATAGTCCTTTGAGATCAACACAAAGGTTAAGTTATCAATTCATCCTGACATAAAATATTAAATGAAGTCTAAAACCACTTAAAGTATAAACACAAGTCCACAGTGCAGGAAGAGAGGTCATGGCATCTATGACCAAAGATACGACAAGCAAGACAATATCCATTGACATAAATGGAATACCTCATAGCATTGGGTTGCCTGATTGGTCTCTTCAAGTTAACTTTCAAGTTTGTACTCTTGACTTGTTTTGACTTCTCATGCTCTTTCTCAACCTTGTTCATCTTATCTATGAGCTGATCATGCTCAACCTTCAAGGAAACTAGCTCTATCTTCAACTGATCATACTCAACTTCTTTTGATGTGAACTTTATATTGATACCTTCTAACTTATTTTTGAGATCCTTGATGGTCTTCTCATCCTTTTTGGCTTCTTTGACCCAATCACTCTTCAAGGTACATATATATTCCTTGAGATCTTTGACCATAGATCTCAACTCATACTTCCCCTTCTTTTAGTGCTTCAAATCATCTAGGGCACTTATGATTTCAACTTTAAGATCTACTTCAGCTTTTCCTTCTTCACTTTCGTAGTAGACTTCATCATACATGTATTCTTCTTTTTGATCAAGAGACATCTTGTGCTTCTTAATATCACCCTTAAGTTGTCAGACTTGCTTCAAAGGACTAGACTTTGATACCAATTGTTGGAAGCACAATGACTTGGGGGGGCGGGGGGCATGATTTGTCTTCAAAACATTCACTCAATTCAATTTAACATTCATGAGCCATTCATACAAGTACATAGATCTAGCAATCATAAGCAACCATACAAGTGCATGAAACAAGATAACACATCATGTTTATAGAAAACCTTTAAGGGAAAAAAATCCACTGATTCCTACTAATGGACTACAGTCCTATGAGTAAAAAAATCACAATTTAGTGAAGCACCAACTCCACATGGAGCACCAACCCCAACTAGCTAAGCAACAACTCAACAAGGTTTTAAGAAGTACCAACTTGCAAGAAGACACCAACCAACAAATGACTCAGCACCAATTCAACCACCTAAAACTTTTGATCACCTTCAAAAAACCTTGTTGTTGCTCACACAATAGATGATGATCTTCTGTAACTCTTCTCACTCTTCTATCTCTCTCAAACTACCTTCTAGGCTTCTTCGCTCAACTAGGTCTCTTCAAGACAGATTAGATCATAAGACCTTGATATTAATCTATAGTACCCATGTTAGATCTTCATGATAGTTTCTATACTCATCTTTGATGGTTGACAAGACCTCCTTTAGCTCTGCAAAATGCTATTTCCTTCGTTTGCACACACTTATTCTCTAACTTGTCAATTAGGCCTATTAGGCCTTGTTCTTATACAATCCTTTAGCTCATACACCTCTTCATCAACCATACACATTTGCACACTTGGATTACCATTCTAATACATATTTTAACACATTTCATACATGAATTAATCATTACAATAAGTTGTCCACAAATTAAAAGACTAAAACCTCTTGTAGGCCTTAAGGAGACCTAATTCAATTAGGAATTCATTAGTACTCGTTACCCTTTGATCTTATTCAAACAATTTAACTTCATTGACAAAAAAGATCCTTTCATACATTGATCAAGTAGACCCCAATAAACATCTTCTAAGGTCCATAACACTTTTTAGCACAAACCCCGTCATGAACACTCATTGTAGCACTGCTCACAATTAGACCTGTGAACCTACAAAAAAATTGCTAAATAAAATTGAATCATGTACATAATTCAGTCACACAACCATGAAAATAAATCACATGAATAGAAACTCCATGACCTTAACAATATAACCATGTGCTTTAGAATTCACAACTTAGGGCAAAATGACTCAAACACTTCTCTGCAAATGGCCCACTCAGAACTGCCAGAACATTCCAAAAATTAGTCATGAACAACTTGATCTTCAAGACCTGAAAATACACTTCCCATGACCACTGAAATTTTAAAAAGATAATTTGATAACTCTATACCATTTTTAAATGCAAAAGTCACAAGGTCTAATGTCAAATATTGGTCTTGCAGACCAATCTTTTGATTTACAGTTTCACAGTCCAATCCTAAACAGACAAGCCATTTTATAAACATATTTTCTTCACTTACACTGACCTCTAAAACTTCAACCAAGAATTATCATGACTTAGATGTCATGGATAACTCTATGCACTACATCGCATCACTCTTTCATGAAATTACACTCAAATCCAACTTTTCATCACTGCAACTTAGATATGCCAAGACTATTAAAAACATAGTCATGAAACACTGACCTTATAACACCTGTATAGGGACTTTCAAAGACTTCCAATGCATGAACATGATTCTCTAACTTTTTCAAACCATCTTCAAATATAAAATTAATATGGTCTAATGTCAAATATTGGTCTTGCAGACTAATCTTTTAACTTCTCTTCTCACAATCACACTAGAACTAGATAAGCCATTTTGGCTTCAACTTTTAAAACTCTATACTTGACTTCCAAACCACTTACCATGCATGAATAGGACATACAAGTCCCAAACAACATTTTCATGCACTTCAATCCATCATTCTTTCATGTAATCTACCAAAAACCAACTTCTCAAACTTTTTGTGTTTTGCATTGTTCTTCATTAGCCCTGTTAGCAAATTACCAACTTGCATCACAAATTTAGAACACTTGAGCACTAGAACCAATACAAAAAAGTCCAAAGACATCAACTATGTGTTTCAACCTTCAACCTTCATCAATTTTCAAAAAAATTCCAATACAACTTTTTACAGCTTCAACTTCTTCAAAAACAAACCTGTATCTTCACATTTTCTCTCTCCTCTCTCTAACCACCACCACCTAGAGGTACCTAGGAGAGTTCACTAAAATTTCCAAACACTTACCTAAGCATTACAAATCATCCTTAGCACTTTTAAATCATATCTTTAGCATTGGGTCACTATTAGTGTTCTAAGAGGGTTTAAACACATTTCCCTTGTTAACGATTGTTCATAAAGCATAGCCCCTCAATCCAAAAACTAATGACTAAAATTTTTAGCTAAAACTTTTTCCATTTACCATGAACAACATAGATTCCAATGCAAACATTTGACGAGCTAAAGAGCATGAGAAAATCTTTTTGGGTTTGAGCATCCTTCACTATTTGCACTCGAGAGACCTTAAAGCACTTTTTCTTGCCTTGACCTTCAAAATTTGATCTAAAATTTCATGAATACACATGTGACATGTTGATGCAGTGGATTGCACCCTAGGTAGGAGGCTGAGCTCCTGCCTTCCACACGTAACAATGGAAACTCCTCTCTTGCTTGCGGGCCTAGCAAAACTAGGGGGAGAGTCTTTAGATAAGGGCTAGCTCCCTCTGATGTATCTTTTAGGGGAGCCTGCCACACACAATAATGGAAACTCCCCTTTTGCCTGCGGGCTTGGAAAAACTAGGGGGAGTCTCTAGATAAGGGCTAGCTCCCTCTGATGTATCTTTTAGGTCCTGGATTTCCTACTGCTAACAAATAAATGAAAAAAAGGGGGGTTGAAAAGGGAGAAGGATGCTGAAAATAGAACCTAAACCTAAACTAAAAAGGTGATACACCAAAAAAGTTGATCCACTCAGCCCGAACATACACTTTTCAGCCAGAGCAAGCTCCCATACACTTCATTTGACACGACAAATCCTTCTACATTAGTGAGCTAGGGGTTCATGGATATACAGGGAGGAAGAACTACCAAAGGCATCCTTAGACACACTATAGCAGCCTATTCGTAGGCACCTACACTCCTCTAGGGACACTTCTGGCAAACCTGCAAAAGAAAAGCTCACAAGGCAGTAGACATGCTGGAATCATTCTAGGAAAGCATAAAATAAAATGACTTAACACAAAACAAAGACATAGACACATAGAAAAGTGCAAGCTCAAATAGAGGTAAAAAATGCTATGTCTCGATTCAAGGTAAAATCCGGCAGAGTTCTGCCTTACAAACCCAAAGATTTTTTGGGCAGAGCTTTTGCCTTAGAGGCTAAGAGATGGATCCTTCTCAAAATGAGAAGTTTACAATATATAAAGAGAGAAGAGAACTTGGCACTTTTGGAAAAAACTTTGGCGCTCCTTTTTTGCAAGTGGCCCATGTGCGTTCTGAGTCTCGAGAAGAGGAAACCACTCTATAGATAATGTTGTGTTGGCTCCTGCTTTGACTTTATCATTCAAACATTAATGTGAAAGCATGGGCCATGCCTCCTTTTTGCAAATAGACATCTCCCTTCAAGGCATTCACGCAGCTTGTGTGCTCATCAATGCAAGGTGAAGAAAAATGGGTCACACCATTCACTGTTCACACCTCTTGATGATCAATTCATAGACACTATGTCAACTACTAGAATAACTCCTTGAGTCGACACCTTCCTTCACCACTTGGACTGTTTTGTCCATTTCTACGCTTGGCTTTTTTCTGGCTCCTTCATCCTTCGGGGCTATCTTTTGCTAATTCTCCATGCCTCTCTCATTTGCTTTGGCCGCTTACCACTTATTTCAACAAGTGACACATGGCGTGTTTCACTGTGAAATAGGTGAGGACATGTGGCAGCATTCGCTTAACTGATAGAAGCTTTAGACACCTTTTGAGAGTCCTGTAGAAGATGACACTTGGCAACTTTTGCTCTCTTTTACAAACAATACAGAAGCATTCGGGACTCATTCAGATTCACCACGGATGATGACACTTGGTAGCTTCTGCTCTCTTTAACAATTCATCTGGGGCCCACCAGTCTTTACTGAATAAAAGGGAGAGACTGTAGATGTTGACACTTGTTGGCTTCCACTGAGCTTTACAAGGGACACATGGCACATTCCACTGCTCTTAGAAAGACATGCCAAAACCTTTCATAGTTGCCACTTGGCTCCCTCCACGGAACTCTGAAGGAAGCTTGTTGAAAGGAGCTTTAGAACTTGGATGTAGACACTTATCATGCTCCATCGGGTTTTGCGAGGGACATGTGGCACGTTCCACTACTTTTAGAGATAAAATATCATGTGTCTTGGCAGATGACACTTGGCAGCTTCCGCTCTCGAGCTTTTTATGGTGTAAAATTGATGTTCGCGGGCTCCTCACTATTTGAAAACCAACGGTTAGTCCATTTCCTTGAAATTGATGGCCTCGGAGACATCACTATCCTCGGCAAATCCTTTGGTTCTTTTCCTTAGGGTTTTTCTCCCATGGCCTTTTCTCTGAATTTCTTCAGACTTTTTGTCCAAAGGAATTCCTTCAGACAAAAGTCTGAAAGAAATTATTCTTGCCTTGTCCTTTCCATCTCGCGGGATTTTTCTTCTAAAGAATTTCTTTGGATAAAATGTCTGAAGGAATTCCTTCGGACATTTTGTCTGAAGAAATTCTCTTCTTTGCCTTAAACAATTTCCAAAGGAAACTTACCTTTTCGGCTTTCTCTTTGGATTCTTTGCAAATGTTCTTTGCCCTCCGCAAGGGTACTTGAGTCCAAAACCGCCCTCTGCAAGGGCACTTGAAATGGTCCATATTTTGATGGCTTGTACTTGAAATAATTGATATAAAAATCCATGAAGGTGATTTGTAATTTGTGAGGCAAGCTTCAACTTGCTCGTGACCTAGAGGGCAAAGCAAAAATAGATCACTATCAATAGACTAATGTTAAGAAAGAGTGGAACGATCTCACTGAGATCTTATCCCTTGTGTTCTAAAGACGTGATTCCATTGTTAAATAATTTTTTGATACAATATGCAAGTATACCAATTAACCCTCCTTAGCCCATCGTCATGAGGTAAGAGCCATACAAAACATGGGGTATGACCAAGAGTTACTCATTACTACAAGTATTAATGGATGGTCGATTTATGATATTCTAGTTGATACAGGCATACAATTTAATATCTTAACAAAAGAAAGATGACAATATGAAAGATGGGGAGTCCAACACTACAACACCCTCCTCATGTCTTATTCATGGCAAACAAGACTCATGCACAACCACTGACAATCTTGAAAAATGTCTCTATTGATAAACTAGGCATCAAGTTACATGTAGATTTTGGGGTGATTTATCTCATCGAGGTTGACCAAACATGGTGTTATGCCAATAATGCATATTGTGATTCAAGAAGCATCTCATGAGCATTGAGAATGGCAATCAACACGTGGTCATGCCCTTAGATGATGATCAAGGCCCACCCTATATGAAAATTATGGAATTTGATGAGATCAACCACATTTACAATATCATGGAACAAGGGACTCCATATCTAGGACCAAATGCAAAAATGAATTTTTTCTTGGGGTGATGCACAACCCATTTCAAACACCACTAGTATTGCATGTGGTGTATGGGTCCTACGAAGTCACTGGTTGATAAATTCACATGGTGAATACAAAGAAAAAATTCATAGTCATGCAAATTACTCATTATGCCAAGCACAGAGCCACCACCTCATGAAACAAGATTTGGGTTTCATGTATTACCCAAAAAGTGAAGCACATATTCCATTTGATTGAAGGTAAAAATAAAAACTTCATCAATATCAGGGATTTTAAGATCCTACAATATTCCTTGATGTCATGGATGGATGCATCCCACAAGAAGATGGGTACTTAACCACTCTAGTCTACACCTTTAGAAGTACTATTGCATGATGGTGGGTGATGCACAATCCAAACCTCCCCACATGGGCCAAAGTCAAAGAGGCTATTTGCAATAAATTCAATCCCTCCAAATGCATGCATGGACTAAAGGCTTATGGCAAATATTTTGATCCCAAGGAACATTTGCGTAGATACGAAGAGGTTTGGATGTAGGGTATGCCTTGTGTCCCAATTAATATATGGGTACATGCTTTTTTTGGACCCTTACAGACTTGGGATCAAGTATGGTATGTCATAAATGAGAGGCACTAATAAATTTCAGATTGGAGGACACTGAGTGATAACTTCATAAACACATTATCTCTCTTCTATAAACTTAGAGCTTGTTTATCCTTTGTGTTGGAGTTATCATGTGATCCTAGAAGATGACACTATTATGGAAGAGCATCTATGGGAACTTTAAAATAATAAGGGACTTGCACTTCCAAAATTATTCAAAGAATGTACTATCTAAAGTGAATCCAACAAATAAGATGAAGAGTTTTGGATGTCATGCAATTGGAAATCTTAGGTGCATAAGGTGAAGGTTGTGCGCCAAGTGGATGAGGTACCTCTTCATGAGAATTTGAACAACCTAAAGGTATAAACATCTTATGGTTAGTGCAAGGTGGTTGATGTGGCAAACAAGAAGAACAAATCATAAAGAGAGCCTCTTAAGAATACCAAAGTCAACATTATGACTATGAAAGAACCAAAGATTTTCACTATTGATGATTATTAGACAGATGAGGAACTAGATCATATTGTGGAACTATTGCATGAATATCAATATATCTTGTTGCGTAGCTATAAGGAAATGAATGGCATACACTTCTCTCTTGGGAAGATGAAAATCAAGTTGGTTGAGGGCACTAGACCGATGAATAAAAGGGCATATCACATAAACCCAAATTTGTGCACAAATGTAAAAAAATAGATAGACAATATGATAGTTACATCGGTCATTTATCCCATGAAATAATATTAATAGGTTAGCCACATGTGAATAAGTATTAATAAGGATTGACACATTTAGATATGCACAGATTTTTGGATGCTCAATATTGCATGTGTCATGAATCCATTTCCTACTACCTACATTAAAGATATTCTTGAAGGAGTAGCTAGGTGGGAAATTTACACATTTATAGATGGATTTTTTTATTACCAATAGGTTCAGATTAAGGATGAAGATAGGTGTTAGACAACCTTTGCAACTGACTAGGGATCCTTTACCTATAATGCCATGCCTTTTGGGCTCAAGAATGTGCCAATTATGTTTTCATGCATAGTCATCATGGCCTTCAAATATTTCATCCATTGATTTCTACAAGTCTATTTATGGGCTAGTGAAGGACCACCATGGCAATCTACCCCTGATGTTTGATCTGTGTCAGCAACTACAGATATCTCTAAACTTAAAAAATGTGTCTTTGTAAATTCATTTATAATTATGCCAAGATTTTCATCTCTCTCAAGGAACTATTCCCCAAGGATGGACCATTTGCTTGGATTTAACACTAGGAAGAGGCTTTCAACATCCTGAAGGAAAAATTAACCAATACATTGATACTCCAATTTATGGATTAGAACACCTCATTTCATGTTCATGTGGATGTGTCTATAACATCCATTATCACAATCTTGGCTCAGACTGATGATGACAAGATCAACCACCCCATATATTTTGTTAGTCACAAGTTAACTTCAGCCAATCAAAACTACATAACCATTGAGCATGAAGTGCTCATTATGGTCGATGTACTGCAGAAATTTTCACCAGTACCTACTTATAACATCATTTGTATTTTTTATTGAACATCAAGCACTTAAGTATCTTGAGAATATTTTGATGCTCCATGGAAATATTTTTTGTTAGATTATGCTATTTCAAGAATTCCATTTCTCCATGGTAGTGAAGTCAAGTAAAAAAAAATCAAGATCTGATCATTTATCCTGAATCACATCTGGTGAAGACACATAAACATTTGAAGGTGGCATTCTTGATGCATAATTTTATAAAATTTAGCATGTTTTTGAGGAACTCACATAGACTCCTCACTTCTAGTTTCACTTTTACTAATCTATCCATTTAAATAAAAGAGATAAATAATAGTTCTTGCCACCCCATATCAACTCATTAGGGGTGAAATTTATAATATGGGACATGATGAAGTCCTTTTTTGATGTGTTATATGGATCATGAGTTTATGGGTATCTTGAGAGAGGTACATAAAATAATTGTAGGTGGTCACTACACTATCGAGGCTACCACATGTAAGATCTTTTTTCAAACCTATAGTGGCCTACCTTATTTCAAGATGCCAAGGACTACATGAAGAGGTATGGTGTGTGTCAATGGATCGACAAACCTAATCAACATGATGAGATACCCTTACTCCCTATTATTTCAAAAGATCCCTTTGAGTAATGGGTCATCAACTTTGTAGGGCCAATCTCTCTAATTGTGCAAAGGATTGGTGCCCATGATATCATCACTAATATTGACTACTTAACTAGATGGGACGAAGTTGTTCTAATGAAGAATGATATAGTAAAAACTACACATTTTTATGGTAAAATATCATTGGTTAGTATGGATGCCAATTGAGTTTGACAAGTGATTGAGGAACACACTTCTTGAATGAAACCATGTGCATATTGCTTACAAAATTCATGATTGCCCATCACAAGACTATTAAATCCTTAGTAACACTCTGACCATATTTTGTGATATCAGGTGTAAGGAATAGGATGATCATGTTTTTTCCATCCTTTGGGCATACCAAATAATGTGTAAGTTCTTAACCAAAGCCACACCCTACTAGCTGGTGTTTGGAAAAGAAGTAATATTACCAATCAAGTTTTTATTGTACTCCATCTACATTACATGCATGGGACAACTAGATGATCAGGAGTTATTTGATGCATGCCTTATGGATTTTTAAAATTAGATGAGTTGTACACCTTAGCATGATAAGCATATTAAGGGAAAAAAATTTCCTGAGGGCACACATGTCTTGATCTATGACTCCAAGTATGCTAAAAACCTGAGTAAACTTCAAATCTATTGGATGGGCCCCTATATTATCCATGATATCTTCGAGACCAATGCATGCAAATTATCCACACTAGATGGTAAAATGATCCCTAGGCATTTCAATGAAAACTGAGTCAAACTGTATCACCTCTAAGTGGTTCCATAAGCCACTCCAAATAAGGTGTATGCCATGATGTATTTCTTTTTGTTCAATAAGTGCAATTGTTCATGCACCCATAGAAATAGAAGTAAGCACACAACTTTTTAAGATGTCTAAGTGCTTTTAGAAATGTTGTTCTACCTCATGTAAACACTTATGTTATCTTTAAAGTTCCTAAAACTACTGTCTTCATAACCCAGAATAAATGCCCATTTTATTTTATTTGCTTTATTTCATTATACTTTGTCACACTTCTATTTATGAATAATTTTTGCACATCTCTCATTCTTAATATTTAGCTAATATTTCCAACCACGCTAGAGGACTAGATGTGAAATTTAGTTTGGGGTGGGGGAAAGACTCAAATTAGTAAAGGAAAGGTGGATGCACATGAGAGAATTCAACCAAGTATCCTGATGCATGAGGTTTTCAGGATAAGAAACATAAACAAAGAAGGAGATACACGTTGTGCCAATGAACGTAAGGAGAAGGAAAGCATAGGTCTCAATAGAAATAACCACGCATTATGACATCTTCAATATTAATTAGGTTTATTGAGGAGAAATATAGCTATCATTCACTTGCATTTAATGTAAACATGTCAGATTTATAATAATGGTAAGTTAATTATAGGTATTGCATTGTTAGAGGAATTTAGAAGTCAACATGCACTATAAATTCATCTTCACAAGTCATTTTCACTACTTGTCACTTTTAGAGAGATTTGAGACCCCATAGTGTGAAACTCATGAGCCAAAAGAAGCAAATTTAAAATGAGGTTGAGAGAATCAAGGTGTTTTGATCATCAAATTCATAACTAAAAGAGAGTGAGAACCCATTTCAAAGGAAATTTGGTTGGAAGAGCACAAGGCAAGTAACATTATAAGAAGTTGTAGGTTTTAAGAAGCAAAGTCTACCATCAATGTACTATGAAGCTTAGATCCAAGGAAAAATTAGGGACTTCAAGAATGTTAGTAGTTATGGAATTCACCAAAGAGGGTTTCAGACAATAATAAAGTCAAAACAAAAGGCTAATAAGACCAAGGCACCATGAGCATTGAGAAACCACAAGTGCATGCATATGATAGAGACACCATGGTCTAAAATAGTGGTGATTAGGGAAATAACCCAAGAAGAAGTGGAGGGGAGAATTGAAGAAATGTTATCCTAGATAGATGAGATGCAATACCCAAAAAATTGTGTGCGAGGAAATAAATGAGAATAAAAAATAGTGCAATGCAAAATTGAGGATTATAACCACAAGGGATGGAAAATAAAATGGACTTGAACAAGGACTATAGGTTTAAATGGGGAAAAAAGTGAAGACGATGTCATTTTATTCAATGTTAGTGAATCAAAACTTGAATAAAATTGGGGTACTACAATTGTTTGAATTATCCTACTTTGGCAAACCCATTGATTTGGTGTGATTACTATTGTCTATGCATGAGGATTGGTTTTATTTTATAGGGTGAAGGATGATGTTTTATGCAAAATGCATTAACAATTCCATAGGGTTTCCATGTTCATAATATATTAAAATTTCATTGGTGAACATTACAAAGGTAGAGCGAGTAGTGCAATTATTGAAGTATAAGAAGGAAAAGTTCACTTTTCCTATTGAAAAGATAGAAGATCATGCAACCAAAGTAGCTACTTGATTGATAAGCACAAAATTGAGTAGAGTAGGAAGTTGGGGAGAAATCAACAAAAACTTCATCTATATTATGGATATTGTTGGGTGAATATTTTGTCACCAGCATACTGATGAGCAAAATAGGTCTGATCAACCATAGCAAGGAAGATTGGTCAGCCAAATGTGCAAGTTTACCACATCAAAAGGGGATAAATCTCTCCTCTCATCAAGGGGAGGTTCCCTATAAGTATGAAGGGGACATATATATATATATATATATATATATATATATATATATATATATATATATATATATATATATATATATATATATATATATATATATATATATATATATATATATATATATATATATATATATATATATATATATATATATATATATATATATATATATATATATATATATATATATATATATATATATATATGCTAATCTACTATAAATAAGCTAAAAATAACACTCAAGGGTAGGATAACACCAGCTACCTCTCTTTTTTTAGAGATGATGTTCACCAATCAAAGGATGAATCCTAATGAAATGACAGAAGGCACTCCTCTTCTTTCAGAAGTGTTATTCAGCAAACAACAAGAACCTTTCAGGTAGTGACAAGTAACTGTAATAGGACGTAGTAACACAACAGGATGAAATGTAGCACAAAGTCTCCACCTCAACTGCCAAAGAGTGAAATACGAAGGATAATGAGGGCATAAAGTTGTCCCAAGATCCTTTACATAGAAATAGAAAATAGACAAACTAAAGACAATTATGGTAGCACAAAGTCTCTCTATAGTCGGCTTCAGGACACCTTCCTAATTACTTTCACTAATTCTACCTATTTAATTAAATGGACAAAAAATGTATTAAGGAAATAGACATAAGAATAATTTCCCCAACAACCAAGCTATTCCAGCACAAAGTCTAAAAAGTCAATTGTTTTCTTATTCAAATAACAAAATATGATCAACAATCTAAGCTCAAAGTCTCAGTAATGCCTTTCAATTTGGGCAGAGTTTTGTTTTTGATAACAAAGAGATCTCTCTAAAAAAATAAGAGAGAGTCTAATATATAGTGCTCCAAGAAAGACTTGGGTGCTTTGTTTCACAAAAATGGCCTCTGATGCATTCAATGCAATTAATATATTTTAAATTCTATCCATGGGCCATGCTGGAATCAGGTGTCAGTCTTAAATATGGGCCACCTGATGTATTTTTTGATGTGTTTCCTGATGTGTTTCATGATGTGTGCACAGTTTTTCATTCGCTTTACTCAATGCAAAAAATAGGCCATGCCATTGAATGTTCACGCTCTCTAATGTCCACCTGGTGGGCTGCTTCACCTTCTAGAAACATATCCTATGCACAAATATTTCTAATCTTTCTCCATCGTTTCCCCTTTCCTTGTTGTATTTTGTCTCCGTGTGATCTAAGCTCTCAGGCTATCTCTTTGATCAGTCACTGAATTTGTTCACAGGGTTTGTGCCATATTTGAAATTTTGTGCCATATTTGAAATTTAGCAAATTTTTTGTTACCTTAAATTTGACATCCACGGGGATGTCATTGGTTGACTATTTCAATAGTTCAGGTGGCCTTCTTAGCTTCTTGGTTCAATAACTTTCTTGATTCGATCACTTTATTGGTTTAATCGCTTTATTAGTTCAATCGCTTTATTGGTTCAATCACTTTCCTTCGAGCTTTTCATTTGATCTTTGATTCAATGTTCCTTGTCCTCTACAAGGGCACCTACCCTTAGGTCACTACCCTCTATGAGGGTACTTTGGCCTTGGTTCACTGGGGCACTCCTTTGAACTGACCACTTGAACTGACTGATTGAACCAACTTTAGTTCAACAGTTCAACGGTTCAATCTTGCATTCCGCTCATTCAATTGACTACTTGAACCAATCGCTTTCAACAGTTCAAGGTTCAATAGTTCAATGGTTCAATCACTTTTTTGCTCTTTAGTTGAACCATCCCTTTGGACTAGTCTCTAGAATCATTTGCTTCCTTCCTTTGTCTAGCTCTTCCTTTGAACCATTAAACCTGTGAAGCTTTAAACTTTGAACTCTTTTGGTTTAAGGTTTAATTGGTTCATTGGTTCATCCTTTGTTCCATCGCTTCTCTATTTTTCTAAGTCCCTTGATCTCTTTGAATCCATTGAACTCGTTGAGCCCGTTGAACTCGTTGAACCAATTTTTGGTTCAAGGTTCAATGGTTCAATGGTTCAACAGTTCATTCCTTTATTCTTCAAAGCCTTCTTTTCTTCACTACCCTCCACAAGGGCACTTGGTCTTTAGTTCACTATCCTCTACAAGGGCACTTGGTCTCTTCACTTTGGGGCACTCCTTTGAACCGACCGATTAAACCAACTTTGGTTCAACGGTTCAACAGTTCAATGGTTCAATCTTGTGTTCACTTGACCGCTTGAACCAACTTCATTGAACTAATTTTTTTTAAACTTTGAACCATTGAACCCATTGAACCTTTGAGCCATTTTGGTTCAAGGTTCAATGGTTCAATTAGTTCAAGCCTTTAAACCAACTGCTTTGAGCCAACCTTGGTTCATTGAACCTTTGAACCTGTTAAACCTATTAAACCTTTGAACCATTTTGGTTCAAGGTTCATTGGTTCAACAGTTCAAGCCTTCTTCTTTTCACTAAGTCTTTTGAAGCCGTTGAACTTGCTGACACAATTGAACTTTGAACTTTTGCTGAAGCGCTTAACTCTTTAAGCTTGTCGACGTCATTTGAACCTTTTTAGTTGAACCTTAGCGTTGAACCAACCTTGAAATTACCTAAGTGTTGAGAGCTTGTTTCTTTTCTATAGAGTCCATAGAAATGAACCTATAGAGTCTATAGAAATGAACCTGTAGAGTCTGTAGATTTAAGCCTGCAAAGTCTATAGATTTAAACCTATAGAGTCTGTAGATTTAAGACTGTAGATTCCATAGATTTAAGCCTATAGAGTCTATAAAAATGAACCTTTGGAGTCCGTTAGCTGAAAAAGCTTGAAAAATGGAGAATTTGAATGCCCAAAATAATTTTTTGAGAAGGGAAGAGAGAATTTTGGCCTGTAGGACCAAAATAGTTCATATGTTGTCCCAAAAATAAGTGACAGATTTGAGAACAATAGTTGGCTCCAGTTGGGGAACTTATTTTAGTTGAAGACTCAGAACAGCTAAGGGAAGTAGAAAAAGAATCTCCAGTGCCTTGAAGTGTGCCATTGGGCTACAGAGTCATTCTACCCAAAAAAGAAAGGTGCCAAAATTTCAAATGAAAAGAACAAAATAAAACTAAAGACTATACAAAAATACATATGTATAGGTAATCTTATCTGATGCCTCAAGATTTGAAGTGCTTCAGATGTCGGCCACCATGAGATATTGAAAATGGCATTACATCCTGATAAACTAGTAAGAAACCATTTTCTCCTCAGAATCGATAATGGGTGTATGGAACTCTCCACTAGGAATCACATTTTTTGTGCACTCCTTTTGGTTCTCTCTTCTTGACCCATGGCAAGGCATGGTCTCCAATCTAAAAATCATAAATCTTTGCTCTCTTGGTGAAGAGTTCCTTTTCCTAACTTTGGTGTGCAATAGTATGGTCCAATACCATAGCTTATTACTCTTCTAGTTCAATCCAGCACATGATTTGATTGTCCCCATCAGATACTTGACAAACCATCAACTCAGCATCTCCTTTAGCGTGAAGGAGTTTGACACCTTTCTCTTGAGTAGCCTTCAACCTGAGTAACAGAGATTCATAGTCAACAGTGTTGTTGGTGTTGTTGAACTGTAACTTGTATGAAAAAAGGAAAGATATCTCCTTGAGGAGATATCAACACAGTCCTAGCTTTAGCACTGGTAGAAGAGAAGTTGCCATCAAATTCTAGTATCCATACATCATCAAAAATTGCTCCTTTTTTAGATTTTTCTTCTTTTGGAGAGGAGAGTTCCTTTGGGCTTGCACTATGCTCTCTCATGCCTTTTGTTATTTTATCTGAACCAATTCTTGGATCGCCACTTGCAATACTTTGATCTGCTGAGACATGAACATCATCTGTGGTAAAAAAAAAGTTACCCATTCTTGAAGACTCAAACAAAATTTGAGCTTCAGGGGCTGATGTTTGAGTGACCACATATTTTGCCTCCTTTTTAGGGAGTAGCCTCTACATGATGCCTTTGACAAGGATCCTCACTTTAGATAGGTCCATTCTCAATTCTCCACCAACATCCTTGCAGAAATTTTGCCCCAAAAGAATGTCGTATGAGGATGGAACATCGACCACCAGGACTATCATCTTGATTCTTTTGTTTGGGAATGCTACAAATGAAAATTGGGCATCCTTGATTTGTCCTAGTAGTGGCACTTGTTTGTTATCCATGGAGAAACATCTCCCAAATGTCTTAGTCAGTGTGAGACCAAGATATTCTACCACTTTGGTAGGCATGACATTGTCTGATGCACCGTAATCAATGATGCAATTATTCATCTGATGTCCATTTATCATCTAGGAGACATAAAATGGTTTAGTCCTTCTAGGATTAGTAAGAGAAGTAATGACAAGGTTATTCCAAGTGGACATGGGAGTCACCTTTGGAACAGCTAGTCCTACAGGGACAATTTTATTCTTCACACATTCCCCTAACCTATCCAACTGTTCAGGGTTGGATTGCAAGAATTCAAATGTCTAAAATGAATTAGGAACATGGGAAGGCAGTTCATCCTTTTGGTTTTTAGAAGGGGGAGGAATGGTCTATGGAATTGAAGTAGAAGATGGAGGAATTCTTGATGTACTTACCTTTTTATTACTCATTGGGTCCTTTAGCTGAAAAGGTAGAGAAGTTCCTCATTTGGCAATTGAAATTGTAGGCTGAGAAATTTCCCCTATTTTTACTTTATCAGCTTGTTGGGTTGACTTGTTCTGGGATCGAACAAATACAGTATATGATCCATCAACTGCTTCACCTTTATCTCTAGGCTCATCCTGGTAGTTTAAGAAACCAATGTTGGAGTCACTAGCTAATTCTTCTTGGCCTTCTGCAAGGAGATTAGCATCATTTTCTTGATCAAATTCAGGTTGGAAAGAGAAATCATGTTGTGTTTCTAGATATCCAACTACTAAGTTGGTTGGTACTGCTTCAATGACAAGTTTTCCTTATGGGGGAGGTAGATGATTTGGTTTCCCTTGACTTTTGGAAGCATTTCCTTGATATTACTTGTTCTAAAATGTCCTCCTTGGCACATCTCGATAAGGAGGAACAAGCATACCTTGGGCCACTTGTCTTTTCAAGGCTAATAGTTCATTTTCTAGCTTTTGCACCATTTGATCAGTGGTGCTTGTTTATGAATATTCCAAAGATGAAGAGGATTTACCTCTATTAAGATCTCTCCTTAGCTTTCCTACCAAGATAAGGTCATCTTCTACCTCAGTGGCCAAATCTTGAGCTGCAACAAGGTCTATTTGGCCAGCATGTCTCTGTAGAAAACTCACTTCAGGTAACTGAGAGTTGATGAAGAAACATTTGAGATTCTTAGGTGTAGGCTGAGCAATTATAGGAATCTTGTTCCTCAACTTGTCTAAATTGGCTATGAAATCCCTCATTGGTTCATGAGGCTCCTTCTTCATTTGTGTGAGTTGAGCTAGCAGGGCATGCGCATCTTCTGTAGGCTTGAATTTGGCTTCAAATTTGGCTTTGAGAGTGTTCCAATTAGTCATAGTCTAGGCCTACAAATGATAAAACTAGTCTATAGTAGCACCTTGTAAAGTTTCCATGAATATCCTAACTACTACATCCTCATACTCCACACCTATTACACCACAGGCTATGCTGAAGGCTACAATATGTTTATCAGGATGAACCTTCCCATCACCATAAAACTTGGGAATTTTTTTTCTTGAACTGCATGGTAGCTCATGTAGAGGTGGAGTTAAATTGAGTGGGTCAAAAGAGTTACCCCAAGGGCCTTGAATTTCCATTGTATGATTATGGAAAGTTGGAATAACAAATCTCAAAGGGGTAAGTATTGACAAAGCTTTATTAATAGCAGAAATGGATGCTTTGCCCAATAATGAAGACTTGACTTTAGTAGGAGGAAAGCTCTTGGTTCATTAGAGGTGAGATGGTGAAGGAAATAGAACAAAATTACTTTGCTATACCAACTTGAATACAGGGTCAACAATACCTTTATCCCTTTGGCTTCGCATATACCGTGGATCTCCCAGAGTGTAAAAATAAAAATGGAAAAGAAGTGGTAATACTTCAGATTGAATCTTGAGGCTTCAAACTATGCATTCTTCTCCAACAGATTCACCAAAAACTATTGGCATGAAGCTAGAAGGAAAAATTAAAAATGGGAAAGCACTGGAGCAGCTCGTTCTTTCACAGTAGGATAAATGGATAAGGCTCTAATGATAATGGGTAAGACCCAGATGAGAGTCACCAGAGTATATACTGGATAAGGAAAGGAACTACTTGTTTGAATCCCTAGTAAAGCCACCAAAAATTGTTGGGTGAATATTTTGTCACCAGCATACTGATGAGCAAAATAGGTCTGATCAACCACAACAAGGAAGATTGGTCAGCCAAATGTGCAAGTTTACCACATCAAAAGGGGACAAATATCTCCTATCATCAAGGGGATGTTCCCTATAAGTATGAAGGGGCTATATATATATGCTAATCTACTATAAATAAGTTGAAAATAACACTCAGGGGTAGGATAACACCATCCATCTCTCTTTTTTCAGAGATGATGTTCACCAATCAAAGGATGAATCTTGATGAAATGATAGAAGGCGCTCCTCTTCTTTTAGAAGTGTTGTTCAGTAGACAATAGGAACCTTTTATGTAGTGACAAGTAACTATAATAAGATGCAGTAACACAACAGGATGAAATGTAGCACAAAATCTCCACCTCAACTGCCAAAGAGTGAAATGCGAAGGATAATGAGGGCACAAAGTCATCCCAAGATCCTTTACACAAAAATAGAAAATAGACAAACTAAAGATAATTATGGCAGCACAAAGTCTCTCCACAACTGGCTTTTGGGCACCTTCTTGATTACTTTCACTAATTCTACTTATTTAATTAAATGGACAAAAAATGTATTAAGGAAATAGACATAAGAACAATTTTCCCAACAACCAAGCTATTCTAGCACAAAGTCTGAAAAGTCACTTGTTTTCTTATTCAAATAATGAAATATGATCAATAATATGAGCTCAAAGTCTTAGTAATGCCTTTCAATTTGGGCAGAGTTTTGTTTTTGATAACAGAGAGATCTCTCTAAAACAATAAGAGAGATTCCAATAAATAGTGCTCCAAGAAAGACTTCGGTGCTTTGTTTCACAAAAATGGCCTCTGATGCATTCAATACATTTCAAATTCTATCCATGGGCCATGCTGGAATTAGGCATCAGTCTTAAATATGGGCCACCTAATGTGTTTCTTGATGTGTTTCCTAATGTGTTTCCTAATGTATGCACAGCTATTCATTCGCTTTACTCAATGCAAAAAAATAGGCCGCACCATTAAATGTTCATGCTCTCTGATGTCCACCTGGTGGGCTACTTCACCTTCTAGAAACATATCCTATGTACATATATTTCTGATCTTTCTCCATTGTTTTCCCTTGCCTTGCTATATTTTGTCCTTATCCGTGAGATCTAAGCTCTCGGGCTATCTCTTTGGCCAGTTGTTGAATTTGTTCACAGGTTCCGTGCCATATTTGAAATTTAGCAAATTTTTTGTTACCTTAAATTTGACATCCACAGGGATGTCATTGGTTTACTATTTCAATGGTTCGAATAGCCTTCTTAGCTTCTTGGTTCAATCTCTTTCTTGATTTGATCGCTTTATTGGTTCAATCACTTTATTGGTTCAATCACTTTCCTTTAGGATTTTCCTTTGATCTTTAAATCAATGTTCCCTATCCTCCGTAAGGGTACCTACCCTTAGTTCACTACCCTTCACAAGGGTACTTTGGCCTTAGTCCACTGGGGCACTCCTTCGAACTGACCGCTTGAACCGACTGATTGAACCAACTTTGGTTTAATGGTTCAACAGTTCAATATTGCATTCTACTCATTCAATTGACCACTTGAACCAATCACTTTGAACCAATCTCATTGAACCTTTGAACCTTTTTTGGTTCAAGGTTCAATGGTTCAATGGTTCAATTGCTTTTTTGCTCTTTGGTTAAACCATTCCTTTGAACTAGTCTCTAGAATCATCCGCTTCCTTCCTTTGTCTGGCACTTCCTTTGAACCTTTGAACTTTGAACTCTTTTGTTTCAAGGTTCAATCAGTTCATTGGTTCATCCTTTGTTCCATCACTTCTCTATTTTTCTAATTCCTTTGATCTCTTCAAATCCATTGAACTCATTGAACCCGTTGAACTCGTTGAGCCAATTTTTGGTTCAAGGTTCAATGGTTCAACAGTTCATTCCTTTGTTCTTTAAAGCCTTCTTTTCTTCACTACCCTCCATCAGGGCACTTGGTCTTTGGTTCACTATCCTCCACAAGGGCACTTGGTCTCTTCACTTTGGGGCACTCCTTTGAATCGACCGATTGAATTGACCAATTGAACCAACTTTGGTTCAATGGTTCAATCTTGTGTTCACTTGACTGCTTGAACCAACTTCGTTGAACCATTGAACCCATTGAACCTTTGAACCATTTTGGTTCAAGGTTCAACGGTTCAAACCTTTGAACCAACCTCTTTGAACCAACCTTGGTTCATTGAACCTTTGAACCTATTGAACCCATTGAACCTTTGAACCATTTTGGTTTAAGGTGCATCGGTTCAATGGTTCAAGCCTTCTTCTTTTTGCTAAGTCTTTTTGAAGCCATTAAACTTGCTAAAATGGTTGAACTTTGAACTTTTGCTGAAGCACTTACCTCTCTAAGCTTGCCAACATAATTTGAGCCTTTTTAGTTGAACCTTGGTGTTGAACCAACCTTGAAATTGCTTAAGTGTTGAGAGTTTATTTCTTTCCTACAGAGTCTATAGAAATGAACCTGCAGAGTCTGTAGAAATGAACTTGTAGAATCTGTAGATTTAAGCTTGTAGAGTCCATAGATTTAAGCCTATAGAGTCCATAGATTTAAGCCTATAGAGTCCATATATTTAAGCCTACAGAATCTATAGAAATCAACCTTTGGAGTCTGTTAGCTAAAAAAGCTTGAAAAATGGAGAATTTGAATGCCCAGAACAATTTTTTGAGAAGGGAAGAGGGAATTTTGTCCTGTAGGACCAAAATAGTTCATATGTTGTCCCAAAAATGAGTGACAAATTTTGGGAACAATAGATATGATGGTTGAGGTAACCCTATTTAACATCTCCAAATCCATTTCCAATTTCATGATTGAAAGTGTAGAAAAATCCCACCACAAAAGAGAGACATTTAGATGTGGCGTGATTCTTAGATTATTAGTTCTTGATGAGATTAGGATCCCTGATGGTTATGTTAACAAAATTTGGTCCTTCCCTATTACAGATAAATCACCTACTATTAGGTATCAAAATCCTTTGTACTCTAGTATTTATAATAAACAATACAAGATGAAAATGAGGAGATAGCATAAGAACCTAGTTGAGGTGTTCAAAAATGAGTGGTGCATTCTAAAATCATTGTTAAAGGTATGAAAATGTTATGCAAAGTTTGTGAAAAATACAACACCACTCCCTAACAAAGATTATTCTTGAGAATGATAACATGTCAATTTGGCTCATATTTCCCTATGGATTTTTGATGGGCTACTTCCTAGACGGGGTTGCTAGAATATCAAATGCATGGAAGGAGGAGCTAGGTGTTGTGTGCATTGATGAGGATTTATATACCTTGTGAACAATGTTTTTCTATCCAATAAATACCATCCTAAGAGATGATGAGGAATTAGATGATGAAATTATCATCGATCCCCAAATATATGAAACAATAGAGAGCAAACTATCCAAGTTGTTTTACACCCTGTAGCCAAGGTAAAAGAGTGCGGGACAAGGATCATATGGGCAAGAGAAGAATGTCATTTTCTTTGGTATAATTAAAGTAGAAAAAAATACTCCTCAATCAATAAATCTAAGTTAAAGAAGAGGAAAAGTGTCATTCTTGATGTTGTAGAGGAAGATTCCAAGTGCACTTAGATGATGAAAATGTGCCACTAGAATGAAAAATGCATACCTCCAATGCCATCAATCTTCACTTAAAAAATAAATTAGTGTCATTTCAAAACAAACCATCCCAAAAATTCCATCACCCATACCTCCCCCCCCAAAAAAAAGTGGGGGGGGGGGCACCACCAACTCCACCATTCCCACCAAAATATAGTCTAGTGCCTGCTCCAAAAAAGGATTCCCCCAATGCAGCGAAGAGGGTAGAGCTAAAACACCCCTCAATAGAAGCTAACATGGAAAATAATAGGATAATGTCCTAATGAATAAAATCATGGAAGAGTAGGGTTCCCTCAATGCACATGATGTTGACCAAGCTTTAGATATAAGGGTCAAGGTTGCACTAGATCTTTAGGTAGAGATAGACACCATGGTGCAAGAACAAGGGGAGGTGCAAGTGGTACATGGTTAAAAGGAACATGAACCTAACACCCAAGAAGAAGAGGATGGTCAAGAGAAATCTAAGTAATGGAAATTGAGACATTGGAAGGAGATGAGAAAGGGAAGAAGGTCATAAATGAAGTAGAGCCCCAAATAGAACCTTACCTAGCTTCTGAGTCTGATAGTGGCAAAAAGATAACTCATGAAAAGTACTAGTGGAAGGTATAAGACATGAATTTTTATTTTTGGAGCTCAATCAAGCTAAAGCGCACAACCACAACATGACACAAAAAAATGTCTTCTATGTTTGACATCCACATGGACTAACACTTGATCAAAGTACTAATTGGTTCCATTCAAGAGCAAGACCCTGATGAATCAAAGGAGAACAAGAAATAACATGTGCTAATCCCATTAAGATCAATGAGGTCGAGGTTGTAAGCACACTACTAAAATCAGTTGTTGAAGTAAACTAGAAAAAAATGATGAATAACACTACTATCTAGAGCCAATGCCAACATTTGGTGAAAATGGATAGTCAACATACATAATCTTAATAGAGACTAACCATCATTGAATTGAAGGAATTAAAAACTCTATTAGCACATTATGAAAGTTGAACCCCACCTTATGGATAGGATTACCCTAGAGAGTTTAGGGAGTATAAATAAGGTAATTGTGATGGTGGGTAACTTGTTAGATAAAGGAAAGCGACCTGAAGCAAGTGCCCAGGTAGAGCTACAAAAAGTGTAAATTGAGTTCATATAATAACTAAAAAACTATAAGGATCAGATGCACAAACTTGTTGAGAAAGCTGAAATAGTAGAACAAGTGTTTCTAACTTTGCATGCCAAACATTTGTGATCAATGCACACATTTTTCCTAATAAACAAAATCAGAATGGGTTGGCACCTAAAGTATATACCAAGAAGGATAAATCTAAAAGGATGCAACTCCTATAGGACATAAAATAAATTATAAAATAAATAGGCTTAAAATAATAAGATCTAGAATATGGTTTTGCAACTTTGCAACACTAAATAATCGAATAAGAATGAGAATTGGAAGAAGTGATCAAGGTGAACACATATAAGATTAGGTCAATCAAGTTACCAGTTAAAAATTTCCAATAACTCTTAATGTTTAAATATCTTATTACACAGGTAGATGGCATCTATGATGAAGTTCAAGTCATGCACACAAGATGGGGATATTTTGAAGTAGAGCTACAAAAAGAAACACTTGAATTTTCCATTAATATTAAGGCAATTGAATGATCATCTGAGGGTGGATAATCAAGTTAGTGTGGGGTGATGTTGGTCCCAAATTTTTACTAAGTTTTAACTCAAGCATTACAATGTGAATAAGAAGATAAACATGGTGCATGAGGATGAGCTAGGCAGATGTCCCATAACACTCGAGAGTGCTTAACAGGAATGGACCATGGTATTAAAGTGTACATAGAAGAATAATGATTGGTAAGGAACATGAAGAGCAAGGATTGGGAAATAGGTTGTGCAGACCACATAGAATTGAAGGAGTAACCATTTAAACTAACTTGAATTTGTAAGTTGGTAGTTGGGTTTAAGATAAAACTATTAAGAGCAAATATAGCTCATTATGGCATAGATATAGGACCTAGTCCTATTAAAGACATTTATTGTAATGTTAATCAAGTTTATTAGTAGTGAGGTTGAGCACATCTTTAGGAGCACCTATTAATGAATGTAACCACAAGAGAGGTGCTTGGGAATTATAAAATCCCACCTTATTGCATTATTAAAGGATGATGCAGAAGATAGGAGAAAGAGAGTTATTACACTATTAAACTATCTTATAATTTTCAATCATAAATTGTTGATATGAATACAATCCACTATCATGATTATTCAACCTTATGTCAACATGATCTTGATGATAATATTAGTTTATAATAGTTAATGCTTGTTAATTTACAAAAACCTCAAGTACTAACATGCACACAAGGAAGCTCTTCATTATAAACTAACTCGACTATGACCTAAATTTTCTCTATTTATGCCTCAGGTGAGTGCACAAGGCTCCCTTATGTGATATGTTGGTATAATTAGGCTTAGTGTAAGATATGTACTTGTGGTGTGTAATCCTTAAACACCCATAGGGAAATATCCTAATATGACCACCTATATAGGGGTGCCCATTATATAGATCTATCGATGATCCTTCCTATATATAGGTAATAGGCAGTCCTAGATAGATATATAGGTTAGGAAAGAGCATATAAGCCATTACTCTATCGATCAAGTACCTAAATATGAGATCAATCCCTCTCCCTCCATGAATAAACTTAGGGGTAGGAGAGTGTTTACCTATATACATGTACTCTCCCCTATATACTATATACTTTATATCTATTTACTCATTCTATCAAAGTTGCTCTCAATATCTATATATGGGTGATCAAGGTCTTTTAGACCCTCAACCTACTTTCACAATGCTAGATAGTAGGTAATTGGGACTAATATAGCCCCCTACCGCTCCAGATAACTATCTATGTAATGGTAGGGGTGTGCCCCATAGTTGATACCCTTTATATATAGATTTAGTAGGTGTATCAATGGAGTGCCTAAAGGCCCTACCCCCTACCCTTGCATTCTAGAGGGAGTAGAGTCCCTAATAGCATCTATATAGAGAGAAATATTTGAGGAATGGCTATAATGACTTTACTATATATAGCAATAATAGTCCCCCCACCCCATCTAGATATATAGCCATGTTGATTGAGTGCCTAAAGTTCCTTGGCTCCTTGAGGATAACTAGTGTCGACCTATCTATATCTATGCCCTTGGATTTCATAGGGGAGGATAACTATTGTTGTTTGAATTTTCCCTCATAGGTCAAGTCTAGATATAAGCTCTCTCTCTCTCTCTCTCTCTCTCTCTCTCTCTCTCTCTCTCTCTATATATATATATATATATATATATATATATATATATATATATATATATATATATATATATATATATATATATGGTATGTGGTTGATGCCTATATGAAGTAGCCTCTTTCCCCTAGCAAGATATTATAGGTTGTTGAGGAGTGTCAATTGAATATATATAACATTTATCTATATAGTAAGTAGGTCGATAGGTTGAGTTCCTCTTATTTAATTTAA
The DNA here is from genome assembly GCA_037957365.1 of Torreya grandis. NCBI lineage: Eukaryota > Viridiplantae > Streptophyta > Pinopsida > Cupressales > Taxaceae > Torreya > Torreya grandis. The sequence goes on along the minus strand of JARHVA010000630.1, from coordinate 3,156,475 downwards.
ATTAGCCCCCTCTCCCTTGATTGCCTCATTGAAGTAGCTGAGTGGCAAGTATATCTATATAGTCTAGTTAGGTATAGTTGGTAGGTCCATGTCCCATATATAGATAGAGGGATACATGGACCTCCTTTTCAGTGGTTCAATAGCCTAAAGTGGGTCAAAATTAAATTAGTTGAACTGTTGAGTTGGGGAGTGGACCTAGTTTCTTGAGGTTTTTGTTTATCATCAATTGATGGGGTGGCCAAGTCTCATTACTTAAATTGGATCTTAACTCATATATATCTGATAGTCTACAGTCACTATCATATGATAGAGTAGTGAGTATAGTATAGGGTTCAGTCTAATCAATGGATTACTATTAGTTTTTAGAGAGATGAAGGAATCATATCATCTTTGCTTCCACTTTCAAGGAATTCTAGATGTTCTTCATTCTATTCTTGTCAAAAAATCCAAGACAAATCCTCTAGTATAATAGCTCCTCATCCACACTTCCCTTCATTAAACAAAGAGTCCTTTGCCCTTACTTTTGCATCCTAGGACCCACATGCACTTTAATAAATCATGTATCCAATGATGATTGGTCTTTGTCATCAACCTTACCATATGTTTTGCTCTTATGAGATAGACTTAACCTCTCAATAATATGCATGTGCTCCCCTAGACCAATTTGGCTATCAATCCAATCATAAAGGCCTTGGACCTTGGCTGAACCCACCCAATGGGCCATCACTATAGCCCTTAATGGATGGCTTTCACAATGGATCTAGTTTTGAACTATTGACAGGTCAAGCTCTTACCCTTATACAGCAGTTGAGTTCAATAACATAAATGACACTACCCCCTTGACTCCCCCTATGTTTAAATCCATAGAGATATAGGGACGCTCAACCCTGCTCTAAAGCTAGTTGAGTGGATCATCTATTTATTGTGGGCAATCCTACCTTCCATCATATATATCTAGCCATCCCATACCTCTATTATCCTTCATTGAAATCCCAACCCATGATGTCAATTCCTTCATCCCTTGATTCATATATGCCAATATTCAATACTAGTGACCTAACCAAAGTAGTCAATACAATATACTAGTCAATACCACTATATATTAGACCCCCACTAAAATTATTGATTCAAATACAACTACAACACCTACAGGTCAAGCCCTAACTATGATAAGTAATTATATGCATAACATGATCAGCCTCCCCAACCCTCAACTTCAACCTATTGAATGAGTTCTTAAATCAATAGTTCCTCAGCCTCCTCCCCCATCCCCCTATATATAATTGGAATTTCCATACATATATGGGATCCCTATCTAGGTAAGGTGGGTATGCGGGTGGACCCTACACCATATAACCTAATTCTCTTGTTGGTCAAGATATACATAGATGGGCATTTAGTATGTCACTCAAAGAGGGAAAACCATGGATTGATCAAAGTTACTCTATTCTCTTCACATCAATTCAGTCAATTTTGTTCATTCATTGTAGCTAGAGGATATAAATGCCTAAATTCCCTATATGGGTTGATTTTATTGACAACACTCAAGGAGAGAGGCACTTAAGGACTCTATCTATATGTCTGATTTTAAATTCCAATAGATTTGGTTAGTCACACGAAACACTCCATTAAAAAAATGGAGGTTTGTGACCTTGTGACACCCAAATGCTTGATGAATGCTACGTGCTCATGTCTAATCACATCAAATATTTATTTCACTCCCCCACCATAGACATAGTCCAACACCAGAGCCCTATCTATATAGAGGATTCAATTATATTATAAGGATAAGGATATGGAGAGTCATAGGGTTAGGGTGTAGGGGACCATCTACTCACCCAACCCATATTTATAGTATAGAGGGTATGGGGGAATTGGAGAAGGTAGATATTGGGGTCAAGGAGAGAGAGGAGGGAGAGGAGGTCTATCTATAAATGGGAAAGGGGTGGGAAGTTATAAATTTATTGAATCCATGTATGTATGTGTGTGTATATATATATATATATATATAGTAACAAGAGATGAGGGATCGACCAATATCCCTATATAGATAAGACGTGGGCAATCAAATGATAGGTTAAGTTATAGATTCCCCATCTGTATATGGGGCACTTGGTCAAACCCTATATAGATATCAGTCATTTATGATATTGACTACTTCCTCACCCCATATATATAGATATGGTGGGTATGCGAGCAATCCATACACCCTATAATATAGTTCTCTTATTGGTCAAGAGCTATATATATAGTATATAGTAGGTTTCTTGAAGAGGGAAAAACTTATATTGATTAGAGTTACTTTATTATCTTCACATCAATTCAGTCATTTTTACTCATTCATTATAGCTAGAGGACATAAATGCATTCATTATAGCTAGAGGACATAAATTTATCGAATCCCTATATATATAGCAATAGAAGAGGAGGGCTTAACAAATGGACATATATGGATAAGATGTGGGCACTCAACTGATGTGTTGAGGGAGAGAAGCCCCATCTATATATGGGGCACATGGCCAATCCCTTCTGTAGATATAAATCATTTATATTATTGACTGCTTGCTCACCCCATATATAGAGAGGGTATTTGGGGGCCCAACTAGATATATAATATGTGTATGTGGAAGGAAAATATACATAATCACCAACTCTGCCCCAATATAGATAGTTAAGGGCCCTTTCTCATTTTGGTAATTTATGTGCATGCCCCTATATATCTATAGGTATGTGCCTCCCCCTCCATATATAAATAGGGGGCTTAAGTTGGGGTCAAGGAGGGGGAAGAGACTAAGGGGTAAGAATACAAAATTATCTATCCAATAGCATTTACCATATATTCTAGTCAAGCCCAACCCCAATCCCTATTCGATTTAGCCCGACTAACTAGTAACTAGTTATTGATTACAACTAAACTAATTGTTTGAGATAACCTAAATAACTAATGACTATAATAACTAATTACTAATTGTTAAGGTTCAAGCTATCCTTACTAACTAATCTATTATAATGGAATAATTACCACCAACCACAGATCAATCCATCTAGAATTTGGCCCAATGGAATAAATATTGGTCCATCAATAATCAGTCTCATCATGGCATGTTTGGCTTGACAAATGTAGTCTTCTCAAAGAAACATAGTCTTGATAAACCTATGGTAAACTGCTTGGTGGTGTCAAGATGTGGGAAACTAGTTGGTGGTAGTGGTTTCTATAGTGTTAAATGATTGTGATTCTACTTGTCAATTTCTTAGTAGGAGAGGATTGATTCAATGTCTAAGAACCCTGCTTGTTGTTTGTCTACCTATTATTTTATTTTTTCCTCTAAGACACCTCACCTACCTATTTATTGGCCAAAAAATGGTTGTAATAGGGCAAATCCTTTCCCTTTCCATTACTTAGATGGATCAGTGGTTTCCATTACTTAGATGGATCAATAGTTTCCATTACTCAAGTAGATCAATGGGATGATCAACATCCATTTTTACAGCTTCACTCCCGACCTAGCATTCATTGATTCACTCCAAAGTGAACATATTATCTGTAAATAATCATCACTCTTAGGTGATCTTATTGGAAATGTGACTTCTCTATTGGGAAAACATATTATCTAAAAGGGATGATCTAGATTCGAAAGAAAGGGAAAACATTGATGCCTATTGATTGCAAAGGTTGGGAGGGATAGGTCAAATTGAGCATGTCATTCTTACAAGTGTGTAACATCCATCATGGTTCATCCATGATGGTATTAACACCCAAACATGACCAAATAATATATGAAGCAAAGGATACCAGTTTTTAATAGTGACTTTATTCAACAAATAGTAATTGATGCAAATATGGAGAGATCCATCTTCCTCATTAATGAAAATCAAAGGTGTACCCTAAGGAGACACACTTGGGTGTTTATGGCCCATTTTAAAAGATATTATAAATTCATCTTGAGTTTTATTAGATCAACATGATCATCCTATATAGAGCCTTGGATATCAGCTCAAACCTAGACACAAAATCAATGGCAAAGTCAATAGTTCAGCAAGGGGGCATGTTACGTAACCCATAAGGAAAAACCTCAGAAAATGTATGCAAAATAAATACAATAATCATGTCCACATAGTCCTTGAAATTTTGTGACTAATAAGCCACCACCATATAATTCTCCATGGGAACAAATCCAATGCCATCCTTAAAGGCATATATACAAACTAAATAGTCCTCTATTGGGTTGGGAACCACAAGGATGGATGCACTAGTGAGGTGCTTTTTCAGAATCTAAAAGGCCTTCTCACACTCCTCTATCCATACAAACCTCTTCCCTTTCCTCTAAAGGGAAGTGATGGGGTGCATTATGTGGGATAATTCTTAAATGAACTTTTGCACCATGAATGGGATAGGGTTAGACCTTTAGGCAAGTAAGGTCATTTATACTCATTGAATATTATTCACCCTCAACCCCTCTTCATTAGGAGAGTGTGTAGATATATAGTTGGCACTACCATTTGATCAAGAGAGAGGGATAACCTCTCCCTCCTTGATCTTTAAGGGAGAGGGAAACCCCTATACTCTATATACAGATAAATGGCACACACACACACACACACACACACACACACACACACACACACACACACACACACACACACACACACACACAAACACATAGGGGCCCTTATCCTCTATATATGAATGAGTGCTCCAAACATATATACATATATACTTACATACATATATATAGGGGGTATCATCTTATGTATACTAATGAGTGCAAATTTAGTGTGAGAGCCTAAGGCACTTGACCACCCACCTAGATATTTATAGATGGGGTTAGGTGGGTTACAGTTGAGAAAAGTCATCTATCGATCAAATTCTTCACTATCACTTACATTTTCATTGGGAGAGGGCTATAAGTCACACCATTGAGCCACCTTCATTAGGAGGGTGGTTGTAGTTGAGGGAAGTCATATATCAATTGAGTGGTTTGGTAGTGCTCACACCTTTGTCGAGAGAGGGCTATCACTCACACCTTCAAGTGATATTCATTAGGAGAAGGTTATTTCTCACACCTTTGAACCATAATTTATTTTCCCTCCTTCATCCCCCCTTGATTTGAGTATAGGTTTAAAGAGAGGGTCCCCAACTAGATATAGAACACTATTGTGGTTAAGTTGGAGACTATATATAGTAATCATCAACCCTAACCCCTTTATTTCAGATTTGGGTGGGTGATTGAGTGCATACATGCCCCAAATTGACAAAGGAGGGGTGTTTATGAGCATCTTTTTCAAGAGAGGGAAAACCCCTTCCCACTCAATCTTTGTTCCAATCTCCACTCAATAGGTTGGGGTTGTGGAGTTTGTCAAATGCATAAATTTATCACCCTCTCTTTAACCTTTTCTAGATCTAAATACTACAAGTCCTCCATCCCATATTTTTTCCCTCTAAAATTGAGTCTCTCACAATTCTAATCAATTAGATTGATACCTAGATGTAAAATTATAGGTTGAGCCTCAATGTTGACTGAGGGAAGTCTTGACAACCCTCACCCACCTCCCCTGCTTCACTAACACTACCAGAATCTCTCATCTTTTACAATATATCAAACCAATGGAGTAGTGTTCGAGTAGATACCCCTTTCATGAATCTCTTTTCATATTATACTTTTCCATCCTCCATTAGGATGGTGCCCCTTATCTAGATAGGGTCCTGCAACTTCCTTCCCCTCCTTATCTTCTTGATCTCTTAATTGAGTTCCCCACATATGGATAGGGGACCCTCCCCTTTGATCTCTTGATCAACTGGCCCATATAGAGATTCTAGATAAGTAGATAGAGATAGGGGCCTCAAATATTTCTAGGCATAAAATTTATGAAAATAAAGAATGGTGCATTATATGCTTATGTTGACACTCCCAAAAAATAGATCAGAGATCAAATTAGTGGTGAATGAATTGAATATTGAATTACCAAATCTGTGAAACATATTGAATTACCATAATGAGTTGTGGAACATTTTGAATTACCATAATGAGATTTATAACATATTGAATCACCAGATCTATGGAACATATTGAAATACTAAAATGAGTTTTGGAACATATTGAATCACCATAAAGGAGGAAATGTTTGAGTTATTTACCTAGCGAATAGAATAATATAAAATATTAGTCAAGGTAAATAACTCATTTAGTTCTTCTTTGGTTAAGCACACCTATCCCTACCCCATAGATAGGATATGATCCCACTCTTATCTACCTTATCTCTTGACAAATCACCCTAACACCTTCTCTATTTATCCAATAATACAATAGAGTGTATAATAGATATAGTGGATATTGGTTGATCGATTGGATGGGGGGAATGCCCTTTATTCTATCTGGTAGTCCCTTTCCATTCCAATAGGTGAAACAAAGTGGCTAATGAGATGGAGTTCCCTATCTATCTATATATATCTAAATAAATAGAGTGCCTTATCTATTTTATATATCTCTAACAAAACAAGATTCCCTATTTGTTTTATATATCTCTAATGAAATGAACTAGGGGGTATACTACATCTATAGTCCAATCACCCACCACCTATATGAACTAGAAACTATGACTAACCAAACACCCACATAGACACCTCCCTTTTCCCTTCCCCTCCCCAAATACTAGTTATAGTCCTAGTTGAGATAGACACCAAACATTATTATGTTATTGACTAACTCTACCACTATATCTCATGATATAAATCCCAACAAATGGGATGCCCAATTGTTGACTTAATCACTTCCATCAGATAGTTAGATTTAATTACCCCATATCTATATAGGCCATTACCCTTAGGTTTGAATTCATCAAGGAGGAAAGGAGGCCCTTCAAATCTAACCCCTACCCCTCTACTTAAGGTCTATAGGGCCTTACTATAGAATATAATGGCCTATCTATAGTCAGAAGGTGGTTTATAAGAACTTGCTGAGATAATTCCTCTATGGGTGTAGGTTGTGTGTTGGTGAGGTTAAAAATAAAATTATACCAATGCTTCTACCCACTTTATTATGATCAATGACTTGTTGATACTATCTAAGTATGGCTCTACTCTATTATATTTATGTTCATGCTCTATGTCGTATGGGGTGTTGGTCTACAACAATGCACCAACCTATATATAGCTACTATATATAGTTAGTTAGCTTGGCTCAGTGGGGTTTTTCTCTCCTTTATATCTATTTGGTCGAGGAGAACTATATATTATATAAATAACTATAACTTATGGCCAAGGGGACCAGAGACTAGAGACGTGCACATGGGGTGGCTCACAATCAACTACCCAGTCTATTATAATTATAATAGGTAGGCAAGGGAGTTCCTACAAACTATCTATTTAGTGCAGTACCATAATTTAAACTATTACTATTGGTGGACTATTCTAGTGTTGGAAGAACATCTACTTCAGGATGACTCCCTAGATATAGATATAGATGTTCACCTACCAGCTATAGACTATTGTTGGCAAGGAGAATACTCTATGTTAAAAATGCTTGCCAACTATAGGTTATAGGGTTGCCCACCTACTAGTTATATTCTATTGATAGAAAAGAGTCTATGCTAGGAGTACTCACCCTATATATAGATATAAACATCTGCTAGTTATTCTCTATTGACCAGTATGATGGAAATGTTTGCTAACTATATCTATATATAACTAACTATCTACTAGCATATACTATATAGCCCCCATCAATGAATCATAAAGAAGATATGATAGGGGAGAGGGGAAGAGGGGGAGAAGGCTATATTTCTTAGTATTGATAGGGTAGAGGAGAGGCTTTGGCTCTTCTCTCTCTCATCTCAAGCTCTCAAAGGATATATATTGAGTTGGTAATACAAATATATCATACCATAGCATATGTAATGGGTGAGGTGGTGTGACCAAATGTAATATAGGGTAGGGAGCCGATAGGTAAGTCCCTTGGTATAATTTAACTATAGATAGTTACCTCAATCTTCTTTAAGGGATAGGTGAATATAGACCCATCTAACCTACTCTTATCAATTAATAATAAAGATGAGATTGTATGGGAGAGGGGGAGGGATATATTTCCTAATATTGATAGGGGAGAGTAGAGGCTTTGGATTTTCTCTCTCACACATATCAATACATCTTTTTTGTAGTGGTAATGTAGATAAATATATGTAAAAGATGTCGAGAGATATCATTTTTGAGGTGCCTACATTACATTGGATTTGTAACACAAGTGGAATAGGCACCTAGAAAATGATATCTCTTAGCATCTTTTAAATATATATATCTAAGATATGTGTGCATCTTATCTACTTTGGAGTGGGGTGTAGTAGAGTAACCTAATCTAATGTTGAGAGAGAGAGTGTACCGAGGTTGGCCATAGATTATGGAAACTATATATATATGGGCCATTCCCTGCCTCCCACACCCCTATATAACTATTTGAGCCTCCCCCTCCCCTATATCTTTAGCAAGGTTTTAGGAGGGGAAGAGTCCCCTCTCTATGTATGACCCTTATTCCCCACCCCACTATAGATTAGTTTGAGCATAGTGAGGATAGGAGTGTAAAGTCTTAGCCTGAGCATATCAAGGGGTTATTGGGTGAGAGGTTGGTTGGCCTCTATACACATAGATATTAAATAAAAAGGTAGCCTAGTAAGCACAATTTATTATATAGATATATCTCACATGGTTCTTGTTGTCACTAAATTTTTCACCCTTGGAGATGGTATTTCAAGCCTACTCTAATTGAGTGAAACAATGGGGTTGCCCCTAGACTTGTGGATTATCTATATGGGGATAAACCTCTAGTTGAAGGGCTAATTCCCCTTGCTAAATCACTTAGGCTTAAACACTACTCTAATGCTTGCTAATAAAAGGGAGAGAAACCTACTCTAATGGAGGTGATGTACCAAATATGAACTAATCACTACCAACCAACTACAATTGCATTTCAAACAAGATCCTAACTTGCACATGACACTAATCCAATTCTGCCTTTCTAAATAAGTATTTCTCATGGAGGTCTGTGAAGAAAGCTTGCGTTAGTAAGACTATTTCAAGAGGTCATGACATGACACTAGTGAAGAGACAACTCACTAAACTCATACACACTTGATTTGAACACTTAAAGAGACCTACAAAAATACTTTCAAACTTGAATATGAATGCTAACAAGGACAACATGCCAAGGAAGTAAATCTATCACTTAGCAATATCAACTAATCTAAAATGCACACTGAAATAGTCCATGGAGAAGGTAAAACTAGGTTGTTCTTCATTGTTTAAAGGCTAAAAATGGGTAGGGTTTTTCCATACCCAAGTGGAGGATACAAACTTAACCAATTAAGGCTCAATATATAGCATAAGTGAGAGAGAGAAAGATAAGGGCGTAGGAGAAAGAGAGAGTTGACAAGTGTCTCATGAGGTAAAAACAAGATAGGAGTTATGAAAATACCTTAACAAGTCCTAAATGTTATGTGTAGCTCCTCTAAAAATGTTCCCTTATTCCAAGTGTTGTAGGAGTTAGAATATTTGCTTGATACCTTGACTAGCTATCCAAAACTGCCCTTTACTTTAGCATGTTGAAGGACAAGTGGCCTTATTTATGGTTAGATCAGGTTATCTTACACCTTTTATCTACTCTTGAGACCTCTTAGTTGATCTTCTCAAGTTCTCTTTGACACATCACTTCCTTTTCTTGCTAGGTGTCTAGAAGACTCTTCATCTCCTTAGGACAATATTGCATACAAGTGTCAAAACTTGAATTCATCTTCTTTAGATCATCTTACATTCATGGATGGTTTATTCACATCATACTATACCTATAACAATCCATTTGGGAGTCTCAAACTAGCTCTAATAACTCATTCTACACTAAAAGCCCAAAATTGGTTTTATTCTTTGTAGCCCTAAAATCGTGCAAACCTCCTTGTGTAGATAAAATTATTAATAGTAATAATAATTTAAAGGTACATTCTAGGACCTAGTATGGATTTAAATCTTTAATTTCAATTTCATGTCCTGAGGGTGAGTGCAAGTGTACTTTTATGCTACTTCTCTCTCCTAACTAGGTCTCAATTAGGCCTCCCTACTTAGAGACTAAAAATTGACTCTATAGGTTTCCCACACATTCCAAACCATAAATAAATGTGTGATTCAATTAGATTAACTCCTCCCCATTCTCCACGTCAATTTTGGAGTTTTAACACCTTGTAGGGAGCTTTCAAATAACTAAAAATAGTGTTTTTTGGCCTATTCCATATAGTCTTGTACAAAATAGTGGCATGGGGTGATGCTCAAGAGAATTTTTGACATGTTTTAGGTCATTTGGAATTTTATCCAATCCATCTGGAGGCATAGAAATCTATTTCTCTCTCACCTGATCATTTTGGCTCTCTTAGGTAGCCTGAAAGTGCCTCAAGGTCTGAAGGATTGTTCATAAAAGAGAGGCCTTAGATGAACAAAAAAATACCATGAATCATGAGTTCACAAGGGTGCCTCATGCCTAAAATACTAATCCACCATGTAGTTTCTCATGTGAGATATGAGCAAAAGTTGACAACCTCACGAGTTGGTAGGCTATGCTATTGAGGTCTAGGGGAGTTAGAGCCTGAAAGTGTAAATTTTGAGCTTGACTATGCTTATAAACACTTTAGGGAGGTTAATAACAACCTCATTGACTTATCCCCATTTTTATCCAACCCTTAATATATCCATTAGGTCTCCTACACTCTCTTTAGTCAAGCCTAGGATTATTGAGTCAACTTTCATAACATACCCTAGCTGAATGTATTCTCTCTTTTCTCTCATTGTAAGGGATATAGGTCTTCATGAAATGTTTGTGCAGACTTATTATCTTCTTAGGATATCCAAAGTCTCATCCTAAATCCAACAACTATCCATCTCTTTAGGTCTTCCCTATAGGTTTTTGCATTCAATTTGACATGTTGGGCCTAAACAGGGTTTGTCATGATCTACTCTTTGTTGCTTGAGTTTGAAGGTCTAATGGAACAATGTCATCACCATTAAATAATATTAAAATACCTTACTCTCCTTCAGTCCTTTTATAGTATTTTCAACCTCTCAAACAATAAGTACCTTCTATGAGCAAGCAACCATGTGAATGCAATTAGCCGAGTAGGCAAGGTTTCCAATGTTTCCTTTACTTTCAGTGAGTCTGAGAGTTTTATGCAGTTCTATAATCACTGTTGGGGATCAACCAACAATAGATTACACTTGTGAAAGCAATGAATGCGGAATTAAATCAGATAAACAAGTAATTAGAATGAGATAATAGCAAGAACAAGAGATACAAGAAACCACCCTGAAAACTTGTATTAACAAACTCTTTACAAAGGAATACAATTGAAGAAACTTCTTTCTTCCACACCTCTCCTAGATGTATAGATCTCTCACTAGATCTCTATTCCTCAAGATCTCTCTCTCTCAAGAACAATCAACTCCAACAAACCTGGATTGATTCAATTCTGTACTGTTCTTCACATACAATGAATTACTACAATAATCCACAATGACTACTACAATAAGCTAGGAAGATCTAATTCTACATATAGAATTAGGAGACTTGAGCATGCACTTCCAACAAATAGTTAAGCCACTTGAACAAGGGCTCTAAAAATAGTATTGCTAATAATAGAGATGCGATCTTGAGACTACAACTCAAACTCATCATGCAAACACTCGCTTCTGTCCACGAAAATAGCTTTCTAGACGCACAGGTAACCGACGTCGGTTCCTACTGCTTGTCTGTGATTGCCGTCGGCCGATCCTCTACTGACGTCGGCATCTCTGCAACTGCTCGTGACTGATGTCAGTTGCTCCTAACCGATGTCGGTGTCTACGTAGACCTGAAATTGATAATGTATGCTCTTTGGTGAAGCTTTTAGCTCCACACCCTAACAATCTCCCACTTGGAGATAAACAACTGCACCAATACCTGTACAGCAACATCTTCTAGCTCCTCCATCTTCAACTCAATCATGAAGACCAATAGAAGTTGAATGAAGATTCAACTTCTCCTTTGTAACCGGCTTGGTTAACATATCAACAGGATTCTTATCTGTATGAATCTTCTCCAGCTTCAACTCACCATCTTCCAATACCTATCATATGAAGTGATACCTTAGCTGTATGTGCTTTGTTCTTGAATGAAAGGCTGAATTCTTAGCCAAATGGATTGCACTCTGACTGTCACTGTACAATCTGCAACTCTCATGCTCCCTACCAAGCTCATCCATGAACCGTGTCATCCATATCATCTCTTTGCTAGCCTCTGTGGCTGCAATATACTTTGCTTCTGTAGTTGACAAGGCAACAACCTTCTGCAACTTAGAGATCCAGCTAACCACCGTTCCACCTACAGTGAAAACATAACCTGTAGTGCTCCTCTTGCCATCCAAATCACCTGCCATATCTGAATCTACATAACCATGTAGAGAAGTATCTAAACCTCCATAGCACAAGTGCCTAGTGCTAGTTCCTCTCAGATATCTAAGGATCCACTGAACTGCTTTCCAATGTTCCTTACCTGGATTGGCCATATACTTACTTACCACTCCCACTGCTTGGGCAATATCCGGTCTAGTACACACCATTACATACATCAAACTCCCTACTGCGGAAGAATATGGAACCTTACTCATGTACTCTACCTCATCATATGAATTAGGACATTGTTCTTTACTCAACTTAAAATGTCCAGCCAAAGGTGTGCTTACCGGTTTAGCATCCTGTATATTGAACCGTTTCAACACCTTGTCCACATAATCTTCTTGAGACAATATCAACCTATGATTTTTCCTGTCTCTCTTAATGCTCATGCCAAGGATTTTCTTTGCTGCTCCCAAATCCTTCATAGCAAGCGTTTGAGCTAATTTCACCTTAAGCTTAGAGATATCCTGCATGTGTGATCCTGCAACCAGCATATCATCTACATACAACAATAGAATAATATATCTATCATTATCAAATCTCTTGAAATACATGCAATGTTCAGATTGACACCTACTATAGCCATGCTCAGTCATAAACCTGTCAAATTTTAAATACCATTGCCTAGGAGCTTGCTTGAGGCCATACAAGCTTTTCTTCAATCTGCACACAAACTTCTCCTTACCCTTGACCTCGAATCCTTCTGGCTATTCCATATATATTTCCTCATCCAAATCTCCATGAAAAAATGTTGTCCTAACATCTAGCTGCTCAAGATGCAAATCCTCAAAAGCAACCAAAGACAATACAACCCTTATAGAAGTCATTTTAACAACAAGAGAAAAAATCTCACCAAAGTCGATACCTGGCTTTTGTGCAAATCCTTTTACTACCAATCTGGCCTTATATCTCATCTATCCATTCTCACCTTCTTTCAGCTTGTAGGTCCATTTGTTCTTGAGTGTTCTCTTACCAGCTGACAATTCAACCAAATCCCATGTTTGGTTCTCTCTTAAGGACTCCAACTCCTCAACCACGCCACGCTCCCACTCACTCTTGGACTCCACCTGTATTGCTTCTTCAAAACTCTCTGGTTCTCCACCATCAGTTAGCAATAAATAAAATAAAGAAGGAGAATATCTAATTGGAGGCTTACTCACCCTTTTTGACCTCCTGATGGGTGTCTGAGACTCGTTTACAACACGCTGTCCACCCAAATTCTCTGACAGTGACCGACCTCGGTCACCTCCAGACCTGTTACTGGCCAACGTCAGTTCTTCCTGACCGACCTCGGTGCCTGTCCTACCAACGTCGGTCTCTGTACGGCCGATGCCAGTTTTTGTACTATCGACACCAGTTCCTGCCCTACCGACATCAGTCTCTGTGTTTTCCTGCAAGTGATTATTTCTTTTTCTCATGAGCTCATCTTGGACTTTCACCTCGTCCAATTCACCATTGCTCTACTCAGATTGATTTAGCTTCCTTAGCTGATCACAATACATCACTCTTTCATTGAAAACAACATCACAGCTCCTGATTACCTTGTTAGTTTCTAGATTCCACAATTTGTAACCAAAATCATCTGAGCCATAGCCAATAAACGTGCACCTCATAGACTTAGCATCAAGCTTCTTTCTATTTTCTTTATCTATGTGCACAAAGGCTTCAGAACCAAAAACTTTGAGATATGAGAGATCAACCTTTTTACCTGTCCATGCCTCTTCTGGAATACCACCATCCAGAGCTATAGAGGGTCCTTTGTTAATCAGGTATACTGCAGTGTCAACAGCTTGTGCCCAAAACTGTAAGGGCAAACTGACATGCAATCTCATACATCTTGCACGCTCCATTATTGTTCTGTTCATCCTTTCAGCAATTCCATTCTGCTGAGGTGTCCTTGGAACCATCCTTTGCCTGCGGATTCCATGCATATAACAATAATCTCTAAACTTATGACTGTAGAACTCACCGCCATTGTCAGATCTCAGGCACTTAAATCTCTTACCTGTTTCATTCTCAACCATAGCTTTCTAAATCTTAAAAGACTCAAATACATAAGATTTTCTTCTAATACAATAGATCCATACCTTCCTTGTAGCATCATCTATGAAAGATACATAGTACTGTGATCCTCCAATGGAAGCAACCTGAGCCGGTCCCCACACGTCTATGTGAACAAGCTGCAACTTATGCCTCTTCTTAGTAGACCCAGTCTTGAGAAAACTAACCCTTTTCTGTTTTCCAAATACACAGTGCTCACAAAACTCTAGATCTATGCCTTTTAAATCTGAAAGCATACCTTTGGACTTAAGAATTGACATCCCTTTCTCACTCATGTGGCCAAGCCTTGAGTGCCACAATTTAGCATCCACATCTGAAGTAGATAATACAGAAGGAGATTTGTTAGTAACATAATTACACAAATAGAGAGTACCTTCTCTCTTACCTCTGGCCATAACAAGTGCACCCTTGGTCACCTTCCAAGATTCTACTGTGAGAGTTACTGTACAACCCTCATCCCCTAACTTTCCTGCAGAGATCAAATTTCTCTTCAAGCTAGGAACATGCATCACATCTCTCAACACCCATGTGTTGCTATTCTACATCTTTAGCTGCACTTTACCTTTGCCAATTATTTTACAAGGCTCATCATCCCCTAGATACACTATTCCAAAATCTCCATGGATATAGTCACTAAAATATTCCCTGTTAGGGGTAGCATGAAAAGATGCACCAGAATCTAATACCCAAGATTCTATATTATTATGCAGAGAGAAAATTAAAGCATCTTGTGCAATACCTGCAACCTTGGCTTCTTCCTTTCCTTCGTGCTGATTGTCATCCTTAGGCTTTAACCAACAATCTCTGCTTATGTGCCCCATCTTTCCATAATTCCAGCATTGTGGCCTTCTGCCATTTCTAGATTTAGATCTGCCTTTCCCCTTTGATTTGGATCTTGATCTGCTTTTCTTGCTCTTCTCTTTCTGCCTTCCCCTGCTCTCAAAACTTAAAGCATTCCCAGATGCCTCTTCTGTGCTTTTCCTATGAATTTCCTCATTCAAGATAACACTAACAACATCCTCTACTTTCAAAATATTTGATGCAGATGCAGTATTACTTACTGCCATTACTAAGCCATGCCAGCTTTCAGGCAAAGAACATAATATTAAAAGAGATTTTATTTCATCATCAAATACTATATTGACTGAACTTAACTAATTCACAATTCCATTAAAATCATTCAGATGAGTAGAAATAGATCCACCTATATTCATATGCAAATTAAATAACTGCTTCATAAGATATACCTTATTAGAAGCTGAGGGTTTTTCATACAAATTTGCTAATGTAGTCATCAACTCTACCGTAGACTTTGCCTGTGATAAATTAGATATCACAGTGGATGCTAGACTCAGTCTTATAGACCCCAGAGCCTTTCTGTCAAGAACTTTCCATTCTTCATCCTCCATGTCTTTGGGCTTATTTGCAACCCCACCTAACGGTAAGTAGAGATCTTTCTGATACAGATAATCCTCTATCTACATTCTCCAATGTTGGTAATTTTTGCCATTGAACTTTTCCATTCTCAGTTTACTTTCATCTGCCATTGCTTCTCCCACTCAAACAAAAATCCCTGCAGAAACCCCTGTGAGAACCTGTAATCAATACACACTACACAGATCTGAACCACTTGTTAGTGAACCTGAGCTCTGATACCAATTGTTGGATATCAAGCTTTGAACCTACAACCAAGGCTCTGATACCACTTGTTGGGGATCAACCAACAATAGATTACACTTGTGAAAGCAATGAATGCAGAATTAAATCAGATAAACAAGTAATTAGAATGAGATAATAGCAAGAACAAGAGATACAAGAAACCACCCTGAAAACTTGTATTAACAAACTCTTTACAAAGGAATACAATTGAAGAAACTTTTTTCTTCCACACCTCTCCTAGATGTATAGATCTCTCACTAGATCTCTATTCCTCAAGAGCTCTCTCTCTCAAGAACAATCAACTCCAACAAGCCTGGATTGATTCAATTCTGTATTGTTCTTCACATACAATGATTTACTACAATAATCCACAATGACTACTACAATAAGCTAGGAAGATCTAATTCTACATATAGAATTAGGAGACTTGAGCATGCACTTCCAACAAACAGTTAAGCCACTTGAACAAGGGCTCTAAAAATAGTATTGCTAATAATAGAGATGCGAGCTTGAGACTACAACTCAAACTCATCATGCAAACACTCGCTTATGTCCATGGAAATAGCTCTCTGGACGCACAGGTAACTGACGTCGGTTCTTGCTGCTTGTCTGTGACCGCCGTCAGCCGATCCTCTGCCGACGTCGGCGTCTCTGCAACTGCTCCTGACCGACATCGATCGCTCCTGACTGACGCCGGTGTCTGTGTAGACCCAAAACTGATAATGTATGCTCCTTGGTGAAGCTTTTAGCTCCACACCCTAACAATCACTATCAAACTCTTTTCAAAATTTTCACTTTCTTCTCAGATCCCGATAGACCTCTCTCTCTCAAGAAAGTAACTCCCTCTTAGTTGGGTCTCTAGACCTGTAGTAAGGACTGTGTGTATGCAATTAGGATTGTGACCCCTATTTAGTCATTTACTCTACTCCTTGCTTAGATCTATTTGATATCAAAAGGTCTCACTAACTTGAAACTTACTTGTGTTGCTTCCTATTTATTTTCATGTATTCTACCAAGCTCTTTTAGGCTTGAAACTAGTCTTTTGTTTACTAATAGTCTTGTAGGTTTGTGAATTATGTATGTAGGGTTACGACTCTGCATTGACATCCCTCAACATTTATTTTGGTATTCAAACAACATTATGCCCTATTTTTCATAAACCTGAGTGTCCTTGATACACATTTTACTCTTCAACTTGAGGTTTGATGCTAGTTGGTCTTTTTAGTCTGTACAGACTTGTAGGTGGCCTTCATTTAGTATTGGTTTGCAATCCTGGTGATTTAGGAGCCCTAATTTAAATACTAAAACTCTTAAAATTCCTATCATACTATTGATAGTTTAGCACTTCCCTCAATTCCTTGAAACTTTCAAACATCACCAACATCATTGTCCAAGGCACTCTTCAATATAGGCGGTTGTAGGTAGTCATTGAAGGGGTTTGCTCATGTGATCTTGAGTTTGACTTCTTTTAACTACACCATGATATCTTATCAATGGCCAATCCTCATCAAGAGCTCATTCTCACTATCCTCAAGCCTATTATCATTTTCAAAGCATCTTACCACCTCTACCTTCACTGTCTCCCTACATAGTCCTGTAGATCAATTATGCTTATTTACCTTGTCTTCAACTTTATTTGACTATAGGTGCTCTGGTAATCCTCATTGATCTATGACCATTTTCATCTTGAAACCATTACAATGATTTCATGCCTAGACATTTAACTTTGAACATTGACACCATTGGATTTCTCTTGAAGTTGCAACCCAATGTTTTGGGATTTGAAAAGTGCAAATATGGTTATTAAGACTGAAATATCATTGCTTCTTTGCATCAACACATTTACCAGGAAGTTACAACTCTAAATATCCTTGGAAATATATATATATTCAAACCCACTCAATTCATCATGTTATGCAAGCACACTAGAACATAGTTCAAAAGGAAAATGAAGGTGTGACCTTTTTGAAGCTAGTACAAAATATTTAGCTGATCAAAGGGCCATGAATGGATTGTGAGGATGGTATAAGATAATGAAGAATCACTTAGTTACATTAGATGTAATATTACAAATCAAAATATTTTACATTAATTTGGTTTTCTCAAAATTCCTTTTTAAAATAATATTTTATAAAATAATAATAAAGTCAAATTAGATTACTTATTTATTCCTAAATATGGATTTTAAATATTACAAAATTACACTACAAGGGGTTTCATCCTTGGGTTCGATAACAAGGGTTTTCATCCTTGAGATCATGTGTGTAATTAAGGGTTCATGTCCTTAAGAACCTATTTGATGCTTGTACAAAATTACATGTTTGATGAATATGATTGGGTGCCCTTCCTTCTCACCAAATGTTGAATATAAATACCTTCATAGTGTTCCACCAAATGGCATGTCTTCTCCAAGGATTGTGACCTTCCGTCAAATGAAATGCCTTCTCCCAAATGTGGTGACTCTCTTAAATGTGGTGACTTTTCCAATCGTTATTCTTAATTAATGAATATTATAAGGAAATAAATACTCAATGATGATAATTATTAATTAATGTTTTTTTAATAATGTGTCCTTAATTCTAGTGACAACCTTTCCTTAATTCTAACGCTCTCTTCATTTAAGGCCAACAATCTCTTTATCTTTATTGGGGATATGATAGACCTCCCTTCCTCAAATTTTTTGTCCTCAAGCAATTGTAAATTATGATGTTCAAGAATTATCACTCCTTTTTTAGCATCAGTTGTAACATTTCCATCTAGGTAACTTTTATTAATTGTCCCTTCTTCAGTATCAATTGTAACATTTCCATCTAGGGAAATTTTACTAATTACCCCATCTTCAACATCAGTTGTAACTCTATCCCCACATACTATATTATTATTCCCATCTACAACACTCACCTTTTGTCTATATATTCTATTCTTCTTGCAAAACCACTTAAAAGGAGTTGGAGTAAGCAGAGAGTTAATACAACCATGGTTTATTGGTTCGACTAGTCTCCTAAGATCCTAGTGCATGTGAATGCCTCATGATATATCATGGTCAAGAATAGTTTATCCATTTGGTGGATCTCTTAATAGGCTAAGCAAAGTCTGATGATATGCCTATAGATCCATTGATGGTCTAGCCATCTGATGACTACGACAAACCATATTAGCCTTAATAACATGTTTATAAAGATTTACTAACATAGACCAAAAAAAACTTACAAAGAGAAAACTCTGAACCAAGATTCCAAATAATGTACATCCTTATATGATCACTTTGGCTAACAACCTTTGTAAAGTGATCTTTCTCATTGAAAATAGCATCATTGTCTGCAATAAAGAGTGCCTTGTGCCATGATGTGGAAGCATAATTTTCATCTCTGATATATCTAGATAAATAATTTTATATTGAAAAATGGTCAACCCAAAAGTAAGAATATACCTTAGTAGTTAGTTTGTGTACCAACCAATCAGCTCATTGATTTGTGCCCATGTCTAGTGCATTTAACAACTTGGATTTAAGTCTAGAATGGTATGCTTCAATAGCTCCACATGCCCCCTAATGCAGGTGCATCATATAAGGACCCCAAAGTTGACTCATTTTTAGTTTTAATTAATCTATTAAGTGTCTCATATGTGTTATAAGACTTTATTAGTCATAAATTGAGTCTAGGTAGTTCTAAGTTTCATAGAATTTGAATTTTGGCTTTTCCTGCTAAAAACCTCTTTTGAAAATTTGAATCTTACTAAACCTTTGTAAGGACTCTCATATACTTTTGAAGGTGGTAAGATGTTATAAAAACATTCCTAAGGGGTTTAGAAACTATAGAAGGGTCATAAAGGTTCATATGTCTAAGATATGGTTTCATATAGGTCATTTTGTGTAAAAACAAGAATAATGTAATGTAATCAAAATGGCCTCTCAGAGGGAAAGAATCAAGAATCAACTATGCACCTTTAAAGGAGTTATTCTTGAGTCAATTTTGGTTTTCAATCACATATTTCATTCGAAGTAGATGAATGAGAGATGTATTAACAATTTTTTATCAAGAAAGTTGGGGATATTTTGTAACCTCTATTGAAAGAATGTGTATAGACCCTATTTTGAGGTCATTGCTTTTATTGTTGTCTGCATGTGTTTTGTTAATGAAATAATGAGATTGGAAATTATTTAAAAATGTGATTGAAGGTTAATTTAGATTTTTTTGAAGAGGAACTTTGAAGAGATAAATGATGAAGAGAATTCTTGTTGAAAATTATCATAAAGTGTAGACCCTTGACCCTATATAAGTTATTTGTTATAGACTATATTAGCCTTGTTCACATATGAATGAAGTTGATAGTTGTTTAAAATGTTATTAAATAAATGATGAATGTGTTTTGAGGTTATAAGATCTATGAATCACAAAGAAATCTTATTATTCATAGGTATCCTAAAGATTGACCTCTATTTCCTATAGCAGAGGTTATATAATGTGACTCTGTGTTTGTTTTGAGAAAAATAATGAACATGGCATTGATTTTCAAGTGCTTAGTGAATTGAGGTAATTCCTTAGATATTGTTTGAAGTTTTTTGAATCTTTTTTTCCTTTCAATGTGTGTTATTCATCTATTCAAGAACACAGGCTTTTAAACACAATATACTATTACATAGTTAGTAACATTTGGATCTAGAAATCCTTATCAAAGAATTAGAGGACACTAACTATTGATTGGATGAGTTTCTTAGAGTAAATACAAACTCTATGAACCTATTTGGGTATTTTAAACTCATCAAAACATTGTCAATGGAAATTTAAGTACTCTCAACTGAGATAGAATCCTAAAAGGCCCTAAACTAGGGTTTGGTGTGTAGAAGAAGTTATAACTATACAAAAAGGCTAAATTTTTGTGATAAGACTATTTTAAAGGTGACTTAATTAAATAACATGTTTATAAGAGGCTTATGAATATACAAGTATGGTTTTGAGAAGTTGATGTGGATTAGGCCTAGAAGAGACCTAATTGAGTAGGTCTAAAGAAGGAAAGAGAACTTTGGTGAAGAATTAAGATCAAAAATTGATTAAAAAGTAGGATTGGCCAAAAGGGTGGTCAAATATAGTTTTTTTTGGTCAAATTGACTCCAGTATGGTCAAACCTTGGAGATTTATGCATCTAGAGGGCTAATTAGAGTGTCAAGTAAGCCTAGAGGTACAAGATTTTACAGAGGAATCTAACCCAAGTTTTTGAATGAAGGAATGGCATGGAAAAATGTGCTCAAAATCCCAATTATTTTTTCTTAAAGTGACTATGTATGGAATAGAACAGGAGATTTTCCATAAATTAAGGCTATAAGCCAAGACAAAGGCTAGAGAGAGAAATTTGAGGAAAGACAAGAGAGAGAGAAGAGAGAGAGAGAGAGAGAGAGAGAGAGAGAGAGAGAGAGAGAGAGAGAGAGAGAGAGAGAGAGAGAGAGAGAGAGAGAGAGAGAAAGAGAGAGAGAGGTTAAAAGGTTGGAATTGTGTTGAAAGAGAGGGATAAGGAGTCTTGAGTTTTTGATAAACTATTGAGAAATTTTATTTGATAAGTCCTTTGATAAAGATCTTGAACACTTGTAGGCTAAGATAAAGTTATGCATAATTTTGGTATCAGAGCCAAGTTTGGTCAAAGGACAAATTAGGAATAATAAGGGGATAAGATCATAGCTAAGAGACCCAGACAACCTAATAAATCTCAAAAATGTAGTAAAATATGGAAAATATGGTCATAGAGATGAGAAATATGCAGGCAAGAATGGAAGCTATGGAGATAACCTAAAGAAGAAGGGTTATAGTTGAAGATGATAGTGATAGAGAAGAAGAAGCTCTTGTTGGCCATTTTTTTTACCCACATACCTTATTGTGCCTAGATGGATCTATTATAGCTTAGAATTTCACCCTTGTGAGAGAGTTCTTTAGGCTATTGGAAATATTGGCATTGATGTCAAAGGTCTAGTATTGGTGATAAAGGCCCCATTGCATTTAATGGTGTTTGTAATATTAATATCTTTAATGTGTGTTAATATTTATTTAATATTAATTAATATATTTTTGGTTGCATATAAGTCAAAAGAGGGCCCATGGAGAAGTCGAAGAGTCACAGGGTAAAGACAAAAGAGGAATGGGATGCATTTTCTCATGAAGAGTCATCTTGAGGAATTCCAAGAGTCACCATGTGAAGACAAAAGAGGGTATGGCTCATTTTTGAATGAATGGATGCTTTGAGGAATATAAAAAGTCACCAAGATAAAGACAAAAGAGGAAAGGATGTATTTACTTATGAAGGGCCACCATGTGACTTTTCAAATGCAAGGATACGAAAGGTCATGCAAGTTTGGCACCATTTTTCATGAGGATTGAAGAGTCGCAAAGGGTGAATGCCAAAGGTCATTTGGAAAGATATAAATAAAGGCTTGAGAATCCATTTGTAATATTCAAGAGAGTGTATGGTTTGTATTTGTTTTAGAGGAGATAAAAGTAGGAGATATTGTAGACTCCTATCATTTGTTGAGTAAGCAACATTGAGAGATAGTTGTGTTTTATACACAAGAGGTGTTGGTGCTCCTGTGGGTTGGTGTTCATAAATAGTTGTTGTTTTGGTACTCAATAAAGGGGTTGGTGTTCTTGCAAGTTGGCTCTTGTGAACTTTGTAATTTGAGTTGGTGCTCATTCATATACTTGAGATTGTTCTCCATGGTTTTTTCTAATTTGGATTTCCACATAAAAATATGGTGTCTCTCTCTCTCTCTCTTGTGTGGTGCATGTTATTATTTCATTTTTATGACATACCTTGAATGTGTGATTAAGTGATTAAATTAAAAAAATTAGATTAAGTAAAATATATATAATATATTGATTCAGCACCCCCTCTCAGTATATTTCATGCTTAACACATGCTCCCTCACTTCCAGCTACAAGCATGAGGACCACCTTAGGACGTGGGTATCTTATAGTGAGGCTAAACCTCTAAGATTTTTTATGAGGCTAATTCCTCTGGTGATTCACTTCAGTGCTTGATCTCACACTAAAATCTACCGTCAGCATAAAGAAAATGGATAGGATGATTATTTGAAAATAAATCTAAGCCAAGGGAGGTGATGCAGTAAAAGTAAATAATCCACTTGGTCTAGAGAATGACACTAATTCAACATAAGATAAGTTTGCTTAAACAACCTTCTAACCAGCTAACTTGTATAAATATTTCATAAACTAGGCTCATTGAACCATACGTGAAGCAAAAAGGTATTTATAAATCCACATTAAGCATCCATTAATGGTGGAAAAGCTTAAGTTCAAACCTGTAACTAACTTGAAAACATCTAAAAATAAGCAAGAAAGAAGGACAATAAGGTTGGAAGGATGTTTCTTCACAATGCTATTATGCACAAGATGACTCAACATAATTTTTAAACAAAGAGATAGGTAAAAAAATCTTTATTGCTTCAAAGGTATGTTATACAACGATTTTCGTAGAGTGATTCTATCACCAGTTTGGAGATGATTTTCTTGGCTCTAAAGCCTTTATATATATATATATAGAGAGAGAGAGAGAGAAAAGGGGGAAGAGAGAAGGAGTTACCGATGGTGGGAACTTTGATGTTGCACTTTCTTGTTCTCTCTAAATGCACTGCTCAAGATCACTCAACAATCCTCTTGAGCCCCTCCCATCTTTAAGACTTTATTTGGTGCATCTAAAAAGTCATGTTGTGAGTAGCTAGAATGTTTCTTCTTGGAAAAATGCATTTAAGCATCAAATGGCAATTGTGAAGAGTAAACCATGGTGGGTGAGAGCCTTCATAACCTCTAGCTACCAATCGCTCGAACTCTCCCATGTTTATTAATCATCCTTGTGTCACTTGTCTTTTATTGATTACCCCTTTTTGCTCTAGTCTATGCCACATGATAGTCTTTCATTTGTTTCATCATGATTCTCACATTGCTAGACCAAGCTTAAGTCGATCACTTGAATAATCTTGATTTACTTTATGCAAAGTAATTTGGGTTCTTTGATCTCTCCAACTTCAAGCTTTTTTAGATCCTTTACTTATAAAGCCTTTTAAGTAAAGTACTTGGAGAAACATAATTTACTCTATGCCCATGAGTAATTCAGGTTCTCAAAGCTTACTTACTTTGGACTTGTCCATCTTGAAGTCTTCTCACTTTTCTACTTCCCAAGGCTTAAGACTTCAAGCTTTTCAAACCTGATTACTTCCAATGGCTAGTCACTTATCTTGATTTTGACATCCATTGGCCCATCATTTCCCTTGGACACTCAGTCTTGAGCTTCTTTCTTAGCTTATTTCCTTCGAGTAAATCTCTTGAAGGAATTTCTTCAAACAATTTGTCTCAAGGAATGCCTTTGAACCTTTTGTTTGTGTCTATCTTTAGAAATTATGCTTCAGTATTTTCACAATGGACCTTCCTAAAGGGAAAGAGACCCTTCATGATTTCTATGTGTCCCTTCAGACTTTCATGAATGATCCTCCTGAAGGGAAAGATACCCTTCAGGAATTTTGAAATTGTCCTTCCAAAGGGTAACATACCCTTTGAAAAATTGCAACTATCCACTTGGAGAAGAAAAAGCCCTTCAGATTTATGGAGTGTACCTTCAATAAAATTGACTAGTCCCTTTCACCCTAAAAAGGCCCTTCGGCATTTTGAAAATGCCCTTTGGATTTTTTGAAAAAGATTCATCCCTTGAAGAACCCGAGAATCACTACTTTTCAAGACCAAATCAAGTTTGTCAAGCCCCTTTACTTATTTTAGGCTTTTAACTACTCACAACTTATGAAGTAATCAAGTAGTGATCCTAAGAGAACCCAAAATACACTATCCATGAGTAATCCAGGTTCATAAACCTAAATTACTTCTACTTATAAAATATTTAGAAGTTAAGCACTACTGGAAACTTGATTTATACTGTGCCTTTAGAAACCCAAAGTTGTCACTGCTAGAAAACCCAAAGTCCTCCTAAAGACTTTCCATTTCCTTTCTTAAAAGCTCCATTTTTCATACTTAGGAAAATTTTAATATGTGGGCCAAAAAAATGGCCAACATTTTTGGTGATTTGTAGGGAAGCATGCCTACTATGCTTGAGAACCTAGCTCATTTGCTTCATTCGATCCATTGGGCACGGAGTCACTACTTTTATGCAAAGCTAGCTTTACCTGAAAATATCTCTTGAAGCAAGAAGAATGACAAAAATTAAAACAACTATTTCCAAAGCGCTTAGAGAAGGGAAAACACTCAACTAAAATGGATGTGCACAAGGCACTTAGAGAAAAACATGAAAAGCTATATAAAATGTACAATAACATACAATGGGTACAAACTCTTATAATAACATGGCTTTAGATGAATCCCATTTACTAGGATGGGTAATACCTCCCCATCTGGTTGGGTGAGATGAAAAATGTTATGCTATTTGCATTCATGGATCAAATAAGGGCCACTCCACAAGCTATCAAACTTGGTATGGTTACCTAGTTTGGCCTTTTTTGAGTCCCATTTGAGAACCAAGTCTCCTTCCTTAAAAGTCCTTGCTATATCTCTCTTTTCAAAAGCCCTCTTGAGTTTGATGTACCTCCAACATCTTCATTGTAAGGTCCCTTGTCTCCTCAAGTTTTTTGAGTTCTACCAATCTCACATTCATGGCTTCATCTTCTAGCAGCTCTAGCTAATGGGATAGCTCTAATATAGGTAGCTCAAGGGAAATGGGTAAATTGGCCTCCCTTTCATATACTACAAAATATAGATAATTTCCAACAATAGATTTAGGAGTTACCTGGTCAACCCACAAGGTTGTTTTCAACTTGGTGTGCCATGTCCTCTGATTCTCCTCCATGGTCCTCTTCATAATCATCAACAAATTTTTAGTTGTGGACTCAGCCAATTTTTTTCTTTGAAAATAATTTGAAGAAGTTTTGAGTTAGATGCCCATTTTGAGAGCCCATTCACTTATTTTCAAACCAAGGAAAGTCAAAGCATTATCAGATATGATAGTGGATGGAACACCTAACTTGGTCACAATGCTATCATAAAAATCTAAGACTACACTTTCATTGGCTTCTTTCAATGCAATGGCTTCCACCCACCTAGTGAAGTAATCAGTTGTATTAAGCACCCACTTATGTCCTGCACTTGATGGAGGGTTGATCATACTAATGAAATCCAAACCCCATTACATGAATGGTTGCTCCACTTGAATCGGGTTGAGATGGAAAGATGCTAACCTTTGCTTACTTATAAAGAGAGCACATTCCTGACACTTCCTCACCCATGCATAATCACCTTTGAAGAGGCTGGTCTAGTAGTAACCAGCCCTCATGATCTTTGTTGCATTAGATCTTAGAGCAAAATGACCTCCTGTAGGCCCATCATGGAAATGCCTCAAAAGCTTGGCTATTTGATCATCATCTATGCACCTTGGGAGCACTCTATTGAGGTCTATTCTGAACAAAACCCCATCAACTAAAGCATAAGGTATGGACTAAAGTCTATAATACCTTCTTTTTTGCTTTGTCCATACCTTGAGGGCACTCACCTATTAGCAAAAAGTGCATCATATCATGGAACCAACTAGTGTGAGGTGGAGGTGCATCTACTCGTAGGTTATCTTATGTTACCAAGATGATCTCTTTGTCTTCATGAAGGTCATCAACCATATGCTCACACAAGCCTTTACCTCTTACTAGCTTAGTGACCTTAATCTCCTCATCATACTCCATGACTTTAGTAATCCAACCAGGTCTTTTTTCACTCAAATCCTTATTAAGAAGGAAGTCTCTTACCCTAAGATGAGACATTATAAGGTGGATTTTGTTGTTGGATAGCATTTGCCTAAACTTTTTGAGGCTCCTTACTATTGTAAGGACTTGATTTTATACAAATGTATACCTCACCTCATACTCTTCAAGCCCCTAACTAAAAAATGCTAATGGCTGCTCAAGTCCACCATTTCTTTGCATCAGCATAGTTGTTATATTATCAATGTTCGCAAAAGCATACAATATGAAATCCTTTGAGAAATCAGGATTCATAAGTGTGGGTGCTTGAGCAATGGATTTATAGATAGCCTTAAATGCTGACTTGCCTTTCTTTGGCCAGGTGAACACTTAGTTCTTTTTCAGCATAACAGTGATGGATCTAACCAAATTTGCAAAATTAGGGATAAATATTCTCATGAAGTTTATCTTTCTAAGGAAACTTTGGATTCCCTTCTTATGCTTGGGTAGGGATAAGGCCAAGATGGCACTTATTCTCTTAGGATCAATGGACAACCCCTCCTTTGAGATGATGTGGCCCAACAGCTTGCCTTCATGCATGGAAAACACACACTTCTTGGGATTCAATGAAGTCCCATACTCTCTGCAACTTTTAAAAATTAGTCTTAAGTGGTGCATATGCTCGCTGGCATTCTTGGAGAAAACTATGATGTCATCCAAGTAAAGTTGCACCATTTGGTTTAGCAGCCCCTAGAAAGCCATGTCCATGGCTCTTTGGAAAGTTACACTAGGATTTGATAGACCAAAGGGCACCTTTTGGTATGCATACCTACCCTAATTAGTGGTGAAGGCAGTCTTGTACTGATCTTTATCTTTCACTCAAACTTGGTTGTAGCCAAAAAATACATCTAATAGAGAGAAGCATTCTGATCTTATAACTACTTGGAGAAGTTGCTCCATGGATGACAAAGGGTAGTGATCCTTTAAGGATACTTTGTTCAAATCTCTGGAGTCCACACAAAGCCTAATTCCCCCACTCTTTTTTCTTACAGGGACCAAGGTGGCTACCCATGATGAATGCTTGATGGGAAAGATTATCCTAGACTCGATCAACTTGGTTATCTTTGAAGATGCATGATATTTATATAGGATTGGTCGTTAAAATCTGACATGTTGATGTCATCTCATTTCTTTTGGCATCTTTGAGATGCTTCCCCTTTGTTGATCTCTTCAAACTTGCTCAATCTTTAATCTCACCTTGATCCTTCGACACTTGTGAAAATGCCCTATGAGACTCCACACTTATCCTTTGGTAACATTGTGAGTGACCTATACCTCTTATGAAATATCCTTCAAAAACTTTTTAAGTGTCCACTCCATTTGAAAGTATCCTTCGGGACCTTAGTTGCAGCTCCTTCTACCTTAGACAAATTCTTCAAAAGAATTTTTTAATGCCCTTCTTCTAAAAGTGTCCTTCGAGACTTCTACAAGTGATCTATTAAAAAAATTTACTCGAGACAGATATCTTTTGGAACTTGTGTAACTTTACCATACAGAACCTTTGTTTGGGTCACATGCCCTTTAGAGCTTTTGCAAAGTACCCTTCGAAACTTCAAGGTGATCTTCGGGACTTTTGCTTGGGACACATACCCTTTGGCTCTTTTGTAAATGTCCCCTTTAGAAACTTTGTTCAGGTCACTTACGCTTCAGCATTTTTGCAAATCTCCCTTAAGAATTTTTGTTTAGAACAATTTTTATGATAAAGACTTAACCATTTTTTCCAAAAGAATTCGGCAAGGCACTTTCTCCAAAAGAAAACTCTTCCTTTGAAACTTTGTTACGGACATTTTATCTGACAAGGACTTAAGCATTCTTCCTGAAATAATTTGGTTAACCACTTTCTCTGAAAGAAAACTCTTCCTTTGGAACTTTGTTGCAGACATTTTATCCGACAAGGACTTAACCATTCTTCCTGAAAGAATTCAACAAGACACTTTCTCCGAAAGAAAAACTCTTCTTTCAAGGAATAAGTTTTATTTTGCTAATGCTTTATTTTTTATTTTATTATAGTAATGTTAGTCTAATAATGCAATATTTTAATCTTACAACTTCATAATACATATCTCTATATATGTATCTCTTCTTATATTCTTAATGGAATCACATATTTATAAACTTATTGAATTAAAATTAGGACTTATTTTATGAATGCGCTAACAAACAATGGGAATTAAATTCCAATGAAAATGTACATAAAGACAAAGTAAATGGACCCACCACAACAAAAGATTAAGGATGTAGTTAATGCATCTGATAATCTAGGAGCATAGTGTAGGATCCTAGAAAAGAACCAGAAACAACAAAAAATGACTTGAATAAAAAGGGAAATAGAAGGAGGGACAGAGGGAGAGTAAGAATGGAGGAGACCCATGACACAGATTAAAAAAATGAGTCGTAAATAGGATTTCAAAAATGGATTTATCATAAGTTTTGCAACAATAAGTAAAAACATAGGAAAATATATCAATCTAATGATCAAAACACAAAATATGTTAATACCAAATAAAATAATTAGTCATGTACTAAAATTATGTTTTTAATGAACCTTACTAATAAATTTCTTAAATGTACTCTTATTTTGTGATAAGGATTGTATTTTGGTACGTATTGTAGCTCCTTAGAATAGTGATACTCCTCAATCTTCCATGCATACTTAAATAATATTGATTCTTAAACATCAAGGACTAATAAATTAAATTTATCATACTACTTAATTATGACTAGTACAAATAATTTAAATAGAAATACATAAAATATGCCAAGAGATATTATTCTCAAGGTTTTTATTTTAGATTTTTCACATGCAAATTTTATTAACAATTTATTACCTTATTTTCTAGTTTTTCATTAACTAATTGCATAGGACATTTATTTAGCTACACCAAAATGTGATGGTTGAAAAACAATTTTCACAAAATAATAAAGAGCTCCAAACTCCCTCATATGACTATTAAGATAAATAAAATATTTTGACCTTTTCTTTTCTCTTATTAAACAACTATTGTTTATATTCATTATTTATGACTATTAAGATAAATAAAATATTATTTGAAATGGATGATTCCTTTTTCATTTTAGATCTATGTAATATATTTGGGACTTTTGATTGGGACACATACCCTTCAGCTCTTTTGTAAATGTACCCTTCAGAAACTTTGTTCAGGTCACTTACCCTTCAGCATTTTTGTAAAGCTCCCTTTGGAATTTTTGTTCGGAATAATTTTTTTGACAAATACTTAACCATTTTACACAAAATAATTTGGTCGGGCACTTTATTTAAAAGAAAACTCTTCCTTTGAAACTTTGTTGTGGACATTTTATCTGACAAGGACTTAACCATTCTTCCTGAAAGAATTCGGTGAGACACTTTCTCTGAAAGAAAACTCTTCCTTTGGAACTTTGTTGCAGACATTTTATTTGACAAGGACTTAACCATTCTTACAAAAATAATTTGACAAGACACTTTCTTTGAAATAAAAACTCTTCCTTCGAAACTTTTGTTAGGACAAATTTTCTAAAAGAATTCCCAAGCTTGTAAAAATGACTAAGTATGGAGACCAAACATTTTCCCGAAAGAATTTCAAAGCTTCAAACCATTTTTTTGTGGGCTTACTAGTTGAAGAGTCTTCAAGATTTCTATGAAAGAAATGCTTGAGCCACTTCTTCTGAAATAAATCCCTAGACAAATGCAAAGGTGCAAAAATGACTAAGTGTGGAAACTTAGTAGGCTTTTAGCTGAGGGACAACCTTATGCATTTGTAACATTTTATCTACTCATCCTTATGACTTAGAACTTAGACCACAAATAATAGGCACAAACCTAATTATAGTGTGATCATTTCCTTCAAATGTTGCCATATATGTAAATGCAGTCACCATCAAACTGTGTACTCAGCCATATTCAACAAACTAGCAAAGGCATTCATATGACTATTTTTGGAATTCAAGGTTCACATTCAACTCCATGAGAAATCTAAAAATGATTTCTTCGGCTCAAAACCTTTGTCATTAATGCTTGATAGTACATTTTTTATTTGACATCAATGACAATATTTCAGACATCAATCTCCTTTTAGACCACATCTATTAATGATACTCAAATTTGCCAACAAATGTTTGGTAAACTAAAGTTTACTTTATTATAAGATGATTGATAAATCTATTGGACCTAAGCCTTACCACAAATATCCTTTAATAAAAAAGGAAAGTTGAGATTTGATAAGTTTTTTTAGTTTTATAGTAAATAATTTGTGACTAGTGTGATATGTAGAATAATATTTGATTGTTTATATTAAATATTTAATAAATTAAAGAAAATGTTAATATGTAAACAAAATCATGCATTTATATATTATTTTGGGATAGAGATGAATTTATCCTTGATGTTTGTTGGATTTAGATTTAATAGGGATTGTTTCATAAGAGGTATTTATGGCTATTTATCCAATAATATTTACATTCATATGTTATTCGTTGATTAGGTATCAATTATATATTTTATCGATAAGAATTAAAAATAAATTATGATTCATCTTATTTTTTATAGTTATAATTTATCTATAAAATTTTAAACATAGTGTATTCATGATTTATAAACTATATTAAAAAGATACTTTCGTATTGTTTTCTAGAGTTACAATTTACCTTTAATTTTTTAAACAAAATGTATTCATGAGTTAATAAATATATTAACATACATAAAACATTTAAAATATTAGTGCAATTATATAATATCACTAAGTTATAAGTATTATAAATTCATCAAATTAAATAGCACTTTTGATGAATATGTATTTCAATTACTCTTGTCCACTGTAATATACATATTTGTGCATTTTCTCATCATTAAAGGGTTAGACTAATATATCACCTTCACATTTAAACTAGTACACATATCTTAAATAAATTTATATTAAATAAAAATATGTCAAGAGATATCATTTTCTAGATGCCTATTTTATTTATATCACAAATCTAATGTAAGTGCCTAAAATAATATATTTGAGCATCTTTGATAATTATATTAATCCTTATAAATGAGAGAAAAAATAACTAACATATATTGTATACTATTTCACTAATGCTTTATTTTTTATTTTATTATAGGAATGTTGGTCTAATAATGTAATATTTTAATCTTACAAATTCATGATACATATCTCTATATAGGTATCTCTTCTTATATTCTTAATGGAATCACATATTTATAAACTTATTGAATTAAAATTAGGACTTATTTTATGCATGTGCTAACAAATAATGGGCATTAAATTCCAATGAAAATGTACATAAAGACAGTAAATGGAGAAAATGTGAAATGGACCCATAAAAACAAAAGATTAATGATGTAGTTAATGCATTTGGTAATTTAGGAGCAAAGTGTATGATCCTAGAAAAGAAACAGGAACAACAAAAAATGACTCGAATAAAAAGGGAAATAAAAGGAGGGACAGAGGGAGAGTAAGAATGGAGGAGACCCATGACATAGATTAAAACAGGAGTCATAAATAGGATTTCAAAAATGGAGTTATCATAAGTTTTGCAACAATAAGTGAAAACATAAGAAGATATATCAATCTAATAATCAAAACACAAAATATGTTAATACCATATAAAAATAATTAGTCATATACTAAAATTAGGTTTCTAGTGAACCTTACTAATAAAGTTCTTAAATGTACTCTTATTTTGTGACAAGGATTTTAATTTTAGTACATATTGTAGCTCCTTAGAATGGTGATACTCCTCAATCTTCCATGCATACTTAAATAATATTGATTCTTAAACATCAAGGACTAATAAATTAAATTTATCATACTACTTAATTATCACTAGTACAAATAATTTTAATAGAAATACATAAAATATGTAAAGAGATATTATTCTCAAGGTTTTTATTTTAAATTTTTCACATACAAATTTTATTAATAATAATATTACCTTATTTTCTAGTTTTTCATTAACTAATAACAAAGGACATTTATTTAGCTACACCAAAATGTGATGGTTGAAAAACTATTTTCACAAAATAATAAAGAACTCCAAACTCCCTCATATGACTATTAAGATAAATAAAATATTTTGACCTTTTCTTTTCTTTTATTGAACATCTATTGTTTATATTCATTATTCAACCTTTTTGCAATGTAATATAAATAAAATATTTTCTTTAATTCAATTGAACTAATAATATACAATGTCACATAATTATGACTTTTTATTCAAGTGGAAACTATAATATTCAATCACAAGACATTATTTATAATTTTGAATACTTAAAATCATGTTTGTGTTTTCCCTCTAATATTTAAGAGGAGTTAAGTGTACTATTCCAATTAAATAATTATATTCAAATGACTCCAATAAATATTACATACACTTTTTTAATACACTCTTAATACATTCAAATGTCAAAATGTCAAGTCTATATTAGCCTATTTATGAATGAAATCACAAAGAATTAGAAAGAAAGAAATTGTAGACCCAAAAAAAATGATCACATAACAAAAGCATTATAATAATATAAGAGATTCAATATTTTGATATTGAATTAACAAGGTGACATACGATAAATAAATTAACAAGGTGGCATACAATAAATAATTCCAAATGTTGTTTAATCTAGGTAAATATCTATAGGTGATCTAAAGTTTTTTCAATGTTCATTGCTTAATTTCTTGTGTTTCACTATATACAATATGTATAGACATATATAATCCGAAATACGTCAAGATTCAAAACTTAACACAATTTTTCCAAAAAATTATTACTATAACATCTTTATGATATATTTTTTAAAAATAATATTTTTTAAATAAAAATTTGATATAATTAATTCCATCAATCTCAAATATTACAATTAAATTTCATTAAGAAAAAAGCAACTTTGCATGACTTGTCTGACACGCTACCCGGACAAAAAGAAGAGGCAGTATTGAAGTAACTAGGTTTTGAAATCTAATTCGAATTCAAACGAACGGCTATTTTTCTAAGGTTTATTTATACGGAAAATTATTTATCCAGTTCAGCGAGTTAAGCTTTGTAGTTTTAATTGTACGGACTGTAGTAATGGTTTTTCTCTTAGGTCCTTGTATAACCTCATCTGAGGGGCATTATAGCCTTGCTGGTCCATCGGCTGGACCCTGCCTGCCCGACGATCCATTTCCTTTTTTCAGAGTATGGCTACCCTTATCAGGTCAACAAGAGTGCCTAATACGCTGCAGGAACCTCGCATTCGTGGCCGGCCCTTCCAGCGCTTTTGTTATCACAATGCCATGCAAAAATGGACTAGCTGGAGCGAGAATGCTGTTGGTGTAGAAGCCCTAGTCAACGAGTTGGCACCGATCAAGGGTTTGGTGGAACGGAAATGAACAATTGATCAGTGCGATCAGAATATTATCAGGTAGATACCTTGCTTTTTAAAACTCAATGTCAGGGACATTCAAGTAGGTTGTGAAGCTGCTGCTACCCTTTGTGATGAGTAATATTTAGCATTGTTCTAAAATTTGTAGGGCTGAAATTATCAAGAGGAAAGGTTGCACCTCATCAACTCTGCAGTTCCGTTAGGGCATCTTTGGAACAAGTCTGCACTGTAGATGTGGTGCAATTTTGTCCCTAGATGGTTTGTTCTTAATTTTTTCTGCAAATGATCCCACTGATTGTTTACTCACTCTGTTGTTTGGTACCCTGAGTGTAAATCTGGGAAAGCCGGATTTTCTTGTTGTTAATTGACTGAAATTTAGGGTATATTTTAAAATTTGGGTTTAGGGTATATTTTAAAATTTGGGCAGAAAATGTGGAGATTGAAAAATTGACCAAAGATGGCTTTTCCATTAATGGGAAGAAATCATTATCAGTACAATTTGGTAAGATTGGCAATACAAATCAAGTAACATGTTTTTTCATCACAGGACTCTTTGATCTATTGGTCCCTCCAGAATCTATTGGGAAATAAACTGCAAGTTTATTGACCTTGCAAAAGAGGGAGTGGATGATATCCTTTTGGATTTTTTTGTAAGGAGCCGATATTGTTCAGAAGAAGTAGCTGCTTTACAAAGCTTTCAAATGTTGTATGGGGACAAAACTGTAAACTACATGGTAGTTGTATTTATTGGTAGCGATGAACTGGAAAACAATGAAGAAACATTAGATGACTACTTGTGGTTGCCCATCGGAGCCTCAGGTTAGATTTTGTGTTATTTAATTTTACCTTTTTAATGCTTTAATATTAGCAGTGGAAAGTGTGCATGCTATAATATTCAGCACCTTCTTGATTATTTGTTATTTTGTTAGAAGTTTTGTTTTCTATAATTATTAGAAATGTAATTTTATTTTGCCTTAGGAACAAAAGTGGAAAATTGGGATTGAATTGCTATTGGTATAATGTGACATTTGAAAAAATACGGTTCATAATTAGAGTGCATTTAGAGTGACTTGTCTTATGCTAATACAGCTAAGCAATGCAAGAGGAAGCATTAGGAGGGAAATTTTGAAATTCTTCTCTTCTTTGCTCTAGGTGTACTTAAATTCTTAATAGTATTTTAATTTATTATTTTTCTTCTATTGTAATGTTTGTTATTAGGTGGTTTTTTTTAATTTTGACATGATATTTAGTGGAGAAGTCAAAAATCCCCAATATTATAGTTCAGATTTTAAATATAATTATTTTAATACTTTTGTGTATTCAAAACCGTATGATTGTTTTATTTATGCATTGTTATTTATTTATTAACAAACTAAAATACATAATCTTTATTTGATTATTTAAATAAGTTGCACCCGGTAGGTTAATTAAATATTGTTGAAGGTGTACTAGCTAGTAATATTTTTGTGTATTCAAATGTGCACAATTAATTTGTTTATCCTTTGTGTCATTAGCTTAATAGAAAGCTAAGATACATTACAAATTGTTCTACATGTATAACACATATAAGACATAAAATTGGCCATGTAAGAGCGATTTCATTTATTCACATGCTATTGTAATACATGGATCCTTTTCAGAATTAACCCTAGAATATCTCAAAAAGAGAAAAGCTGAAATTCATGTATCCACTCCAAAAATACATAGATTACCCATCCACACAAATTCTGGAAGGAATTGATTAAACTTGTTTTTATTTTAGCTTCCTTTTTTATGTTCATTCCGTTTTGCAATGTTTCATTGTGGTATGAAACACATTGAAAAAAGAGTTGCAATGTTTTGTTGTCATATGCAACACTTTGAAAAAAATGTATCTTGCTTCTTTCATCTCAAATGCCTTTTTATTTTATATGGGGTTAGTGGGTTGAGATGTACTAAAACCTAAGTTATAGGAATCGCCTATAATGAATCTTGCTAAAACTTTTTTATGTTTCCAAAATGGAAACAAAAAATGAAAAGCTCGGAAATGCCCAGAATTGGAAATGCATTTGTGGAAATGCCTTTGAAATGGCTACACTGTTTCTCGGGCATTTCTAGTAATGTGCTGGTAATTTTGGGCTGTTAAAGGGGCTCGTGAATTAAATAATATAACCCTAACTAACCTTCCCCCCACCTCTAACCAAAAATCAAACTAACTTGCTAAAGCACCAAAAGATGAAAGTACATGTAATATCTATCTTCTAGAACACACTCATCCAAATTCTGAGATAAAGGGGAAAACATAAAAGCCAAAGGGAAACCTGCTGCTACAAGGTGAAACCATTTGTTTCTCTAGAATCAAGGGAATTTGGAAAACATATATCATTTGTTGCTGGAAAATAAAATGTCTGCTGCCAAATCCCATCTCCCATGTTTTTTATGTGTTTAAATTCTCTGTGAGCAAAAAAGGAGATTACATTTATTTCTATATTTTTTAACTTTCATATTTGTTTGTATGGAAATTCCACAACATTTTAGATCTAGGGATTCCTTGAAATGGATGATTCCTTTTTCATTTTCTTCTTTGTTTCCATTTCTTGGTCACTTAAAGTGAGACATATTGAAAATGTCATTTGCTTTGAGGATTTTGATAAAATATGATTAACTACTTTTACTTTTGGATGAGTGTGGAGAGTTACTTCTACAAATTCATATAGGGTCTTCCTTTGATTTCCCAACTGTGTGCCAAACTCCAAGAGGCCCATAAACATTACAAACTTGAATCAAGTTTTCTAAATTTTGCACATTTTTTTCTTGAAATTCCTAGATTTTTATCTTAGGAATTTTATAAGAATTTTGATTTTTATATGAATCGGACCTCCCATACATGGGGATTTTCCTCCTATAAACTGAATTAGTTGTGAATGAGGTGAGAAAACTTGCACGTTACTTTCTCAATGGAGCACCATTTTGCTTTGATATACAATTGTTCTTTTTGACAATTCCATAGGTTGTAACAT
This sequence comes from Torreya grandis, assembly GCA_037957365.1. Lineage (NCBI taxonomy): Eukaryota > Viridiplantae > Streptophyta > Pinopsida > Cupressales > Taxaceae > Torreya > Torreya grandis. The sequence goes on along the minus strand of JARHVA010000630.1, from coordinate 3,119,147 downwards.
CCCTTTTGTTGGGAATTAGAAACGGGCTGGAAGTTTTTCTCATGACCATTGTTGTTCATCATGACAAAAATAGAATGTTAACTAATTATAATTTCCACCCTTGAATGAATCACTAACTTGATTCATTTAAACTTGGGTCTAGGCATTAGTCAAACTTCCTAGGGCCTTTGGGTTATGGTCCACAATTCTTAATCTTTAACCTAATATAAGTTAATTAAGATATCTCCTCGCCTCAGAAGCTTCCACTAACATACTACTCTATCCCGTCAAACCATCATTCCTGGGTTTATAGTCAAACGGACCTGCTTAATAGGTTTATCAAATAGGTTACTGGGTTATTCATACTCCTTGTTTAACCCACAAAGGTCTTCTTTAATTGGAAGCCGTCCCACTAATATATTATGCCATACATATCTATTCTAGGGGTGAGCTTATCAATCTTCATATAAATTCATCAAATGCTTCTATTTCAGGTCATGCTACCCAATAGAGACAAAGTGCAAAAACCACCTTCATAAAACATCATTGACAGTCTTCACAAGACAGAGTTCCTATGACAGGCATCTATATCTCAAGGTAGTTCTCAACATGATCTAGGTACAGGGCAAGTACCAACATGTCACTAAAACATTCAATTTCACACAAATCCTGAGACTTAATTACTACCATTTAATCCCTTAGAGTGGAGTTGGGGTACAGTTAATGATTAGCAGATCAGAAGTATTTTACAACACCACACAAGGTAAGGCCTATAGAGTAGCATATATTGCATATCATAGGTTCAAGTACTTATCCAGGATATTGTACCGTCATTGCCAATCCTTATTTGCATATTCATGATTATTCTTATGGGGGGTCTGGGTACAGTCAAACCCCATATCCAGTTCAACACCACTTAGAGTTAACTAATCATAACACAAATAGATTTTAGCTTCTCCAACAAACACCTAGTACAATGTCTAGTGTTTTTTCCTAACACGATTGAATATGGTTTCCAAATCTGCATCTCAGTGAAGAGTTGTCTAGTCCAAAACATTGTCTAATCTCTAAGTGGGTTTCTACTGAAGTGTGATCAATACCCCAAGCATACAGACCCGAAAGGCAAAGCAGACACATCCGTTCCTAACTGTCACCAAGTACAAGTTCTGGATTGGAGATACATGTCCATAAAGCATAGTCTTAGATCTAATAAGGAACTGAGAACATGGTCCAAGGTTTATATCAGCTAGTGCAGGCCTTAGTCTAGACTTGATGGTTAAAAATAACTGTGCAAAGGTCTACTGCACTCAAGTATAACCTCCTTACATTTAAAGGTAATTAAAACACTTACTACTACACCCAGACTTGGGCTATCAAGAATCTCAGATGCTCTTTCCTCTTTTGAATGCATATATGAGGATTATCCCATCCTCAAGTTCGAGGAGAGGTCTGATACAGAATGATACATTCTTTTGGACAGACACCAGATCACCGTGGGTTATGCTTAGATATTAAATAAATGAAGGCGGAGTCCAAAACATAGTTCCCCATGCACCAAATTGTAGTCACAACTCACAAGTATAAACAATGCCACTGCAGGCTCAGACCTATTTGTCATGCCAAACAAAATACGTTATCTAGGTCACTTGAAGCATTTCAGAGATTTATTGACAACTGAAGGCAAGGTAACATGGTCAGTATACTATTACTTGAACATAACCCATATAAGACAGCACAGTAAGAGAGACAACTCTTCCTACAGTCATGATGGTTTTCCATTCAGCATAGTCTCATCAGCCTTTATTAACCTTGTGTCAATTTCCATATTCAAACCTAGCATTGATAGTCTGCCATGAGTCAGGGGTATTGATTTTGCTTAAATCATTAAATTTTTTTCTACAGTGCTTTAACATGCACAAGGGAATAGAGTATGAGCTCTCATCAATTAACAACTGAAAGACAATGTTTGTCAGAGGTTCAGAATGAAACAACTACTACAGCCATGCAAGTTGTTTAGAAAAGTGAAATCCAAACCATCTTTACTATGCCTTATTTCAATAGGGTAGAATTATGACATATCGAATGCATAGCTATTATACCAACAACCATGCTAATTTAAAGGTTCACATATGCCATTGCAATTTAAGAAAGTACAATACTGCACTTCATGGAACACAAGTGCATGTATTTTCCAAAGGGCCCTGGAGTTGTTACCCTTAGTCCTTATTTATACAAACTGGGCAGAGCACATTACCTTATAGTTCTAACTCCATAAAAATTTATATATTTAATCAGAATCTACAAAATACAATGTCACTGAGCCCTATACGTTCTCAAGAACCTATGCTATCATACAACGGGCATGGTAAACTCATCAAATATTGCTGATCAGAACTTCAATCATAGGTTTGATTATTTCACTCAGTAAAGGATGCAACCATAACTATAACAGGCCTGCACATGATTCCTTTCTAAATTATCCACAGTTCATTGAACCTCAAAATATTAGCACAAGGACCATCCATTACCCTTGGATTCACCTTTTGCAATTGAGGTGATAGCTACGGTCACTCATACACACTAACTGAGATATCAACAGTATGTAAATCAAAGGAAAACATAAATAGGTTACCTTCATTTGGCAGATCACAAACTGAAATTTGAACAGGGGTACCACACAGGGTTTGTCCTTACAGTAGCACTGCACAATAGAAAGTTAATCTCCATGGAAGAGGTCACTATTCACCTTAAATTTTTCTTATCAAAACATGGTATAGTCCAATTTCAGGTACAGCATTAAAGAGTTCAATATCTATGCAAATTATCCAGGAGAGCTGAATAATAAGCACTGAAAATCTGATAGCCAATTCATTAGAGAGATGCAGAAGTGAACTTAGTCCTTTTCAAAAGATCAGAATGTGAACATCAAGCTCTACCACTCATCAAAAAAAATAGGGTATACCTCAGTAAATTCAATTTTATCTATCGTTCATAAACCCCAGGATCCTCTTGACCAGATCATATATAGTTATAACTCTTTAGGCATATTTGATGCTCAACTGGGAGAACAGAATAAGGTGTACAATGTTGTTTCTCAATCATAGCATGTAGAAGAATTCAGTTAGGACAAGAGTGTCTCATTTTAAATCTAAGGGTAAAAAATAGGGCATGTCAACTCAGCCAATGATCTTTATCACAAAATTGGATTATCAAAGATATAATCATTATTCTGTGGACAACAAGTGCCTAAACTATTAGGGCATTTCTCATAGCAGTACTCTTATAATCACCTAGCTTCCACAAAAAATACTTAAGGGTATATATACATTTCTCTCAAAACAACTTCCTCTTACAACTGAGCCATCTAAATGAGAGTGTATTGACATTTAATAAAAGACCATAATCACAAGTTTAGCAAGGTCTAAATACTAGCATCATATCAAGCGTATCAGCTGCTTGGAAACGGAATGCCAAGTAAGTTCACATTCTTAAATATAACCTTTCATAACAGAGATGTCATGTACAGAACCAAATCTTAATCATGTGCTCCAAGAATAGGCAGGTAAGCATAGTAAGCTATCCATTCATTTACTTAGTCCCGGGCAGACTTTAAATGGAATCAAGGTTCTTAGTGGTCATACAACGGAGTATCATCCCATCTTATCCAGCTGGCACAGAATTCTTAGCTTATCATGGTGATTTTAAAATGCAGTTTGGTCATCAGCATTATCACGTTTAAATGATCATGAAGATTGTTAAGGAATGACTCCTTGCTATGTATTTCACAAGGAACTGTTCAACATGTATGCATACCATGGATAGTCTCATAATTCTGATTTTAGTAGGTATAATACTGTTATTCTGATCCTTGCAATTGATGCAAACAATAAAACTGATCTTAATCTTGCAACATTGCCAATACCAGCCAAGAAACCAAGTACATCATAGTTTATTACCCAAAAGGGCACAGTAGTTACAAAAATTTTATCCTAAAGTTTGAGGCACCTTTTCCTTTTTATTTTGAGGTTTCAAAATAAGTGGCCCCAAGTTCTTTGGAGAACTAGTGTATGTTGGTGACAACAAAGTCTCCAAAATGTCTCATCCCCATCCTAATTTAAGTCCTAGTGATTGCATCCATTCTTCCTGTACATTCATTTTCTTTTTTATAAACATATGTGGTAGTCTTTTTGTTTTTTCCTTCTTTTGGTGCTTCTTGGATGACTTATCTTTTTTGGCAGCTGCCTTATTTGATACTCCAGCATTACCAGTCTTTATATCCTTGGCATGAATGTAGATTGTCTCATATAGACACATTTTCTAACTTTTTAATGCCAAAAAGGGGTCACTTACTTTTTGATGCAGCTGCACAAGCCTCTGAAATACCTCATCAAAACCCAAAGGTCATCTTTGGAGGTATCAAGCAGAATAGATTGCATCTAAAATTCATAGGTGTATTTTTGGGATGTTATGTCCTTGTCTTTATCTAAAGTCATGTTATGGCAGTCACCATATATCTTTTTATTTGTATTATAACATGAAAGAATTATTCTCTCCCCATTCAATCCCCACTTTTCCAGCTTGCTGTGTGCCTCGATTGTGGGTTAGCTTGAGCCATGAGAATTCAATTTTAATCCGTATCTTGTTTGGTAACTTCATTTGTCAAGATTCTTTGGGTGAAATTCCAGTTGAAGTCTCCAACACTTCTCCTTTCCATGCTAATTTTAAGTCCTAGTATTGCAGTGATTCTTCTTGAAGATTCAGTTTCTTTTTTTCACAACAAGAGTGGCAGTCTTTTTGTGTGTCCTTTCTTTTGGTGCTTCTTGGACTTCTCTTTCTTGGCAGCTTCTTTATTTGATACTCCAGCATTTCCAGTCTTTACATGCTTGGCATCAATGTAGAGGGCCTTATACCGACACATCTTATAACTTCTTTATGCCAAAAGGGGTCAGTTACTTAGTGATGTAGCAGCGTAGGCCTCTGAAATACCTCATCAAAACACAAAGGTCATCTTGGGAGGCATCAAGTAGAATAGATTGTGTCCAAAATTCATAGGTGTATTTTTGGAATGTTATGTCCTATGTCACAGGGTTCGAACTTTTAGGTAAAAATTCAAAGTTTGCTGAATTTAATGCCCTTGACTGAAAATTCGGTCAAATTTGACCCGTTCAGTGAATTTAATGCAGACTAAGCCATACCTAAAAACCACTAGTGGGAAAAACACTGAGTGCAGGAATAAATTAGAGACGCGGATTTTAAATAACACCATTCTTCTTCAAAACATGACAAGCAATTCATGATTTCAGGTCTAGTAAAAGGGTTTTTCAATTTCAAGTCGTTGAAGAACCTGCTCACTGCTGCCATCGGGAGTGCTGTCGTGACTTCTGGGTGGAGTCTGGACTATTGCCGTCAAGAGTGTTGTGTGTGGACTGCTGCATCTAGAGTACTGCTCAGTAGGAGACAGCCAAGGTGGAAAGTTGCGAGAGAGAGCAGAGGTGAACTGCTGCCGTAATCGCGTGGGTTGAGCGAGCCCTGTCGAGTGCCCAATGGAACTTATCAGGGGAACCGAGGTACGTTTTAGTTTTGTTTTTTAACTGTATTCTCTAAATTTCTCTAAATTTATAATAAACATTAGAGTTAATGAAATTTTAGGGTTTTTTCCAATTTTTTTTATTTCGTTTTATATATATATTTTTATTTTTTTTATTTTTCCTTATTTTATTATTTTGTTTTTAATTTGTCGAATGAAATTTTAGGTTTTTTTTTCCAATTTGTTTTATTTCATTTTATATAATTTTTAAATTTATGTTATTATTTTGCTTTAATTTATTAAAATGGTGGTTAATTAGTTTACTTTTTATTTTACTTTTTATGTATTTATTTACCATTTGTTTATTGTTATTTTTAATTTATTTTAATTATATATAATTTATAAAAATATAGGTTTTTTATTTTATAATCCTTGAAAAAAAATTATTTTATTTTATTATTATTTATTTATTTATTTTTCTATGTGTGTGTATTCATTTTGAGGATCGGAGAATGGAGAGCGTGAGAACAACTAGGTTCTGATCATCTGGTAGTTTAAATTTTTTATTTGATTGTCTGAGTCAGTAGGAATTTGTTTTTCATTAGTAGGTTTAGATGTTTCCACTAGGGGGGAATCCTCCCCCCGCCTCCCCCTAAAAAACAAAACCCTTTTTTAAGAATATGGTGGTTGGAGCTTCTTTGATGGTTTTAGACAGAGAACTCGATGCATTGATGAATGCGGCAGGGAAGAGGAAGCTGCAAAACCATGGGGTTGGAGCCAAAAATGCAAGCATGCAAGCATCGGAGGCAACCCCAATCAAAGATCAGAGGAAATATAACAAGGTTCTATGGGCATACCCTGATCTGTAAGTTTATGGGAGCCCAGTTAACAATGGAGGCACTGCATATGTGGACAAAGAGAACCTAAAAACAAATGGTGAATTTGAGTAAAGGTTTTTGTGCAAAAGGATATTTTATAGGAGTCTTTGCCAATGAATATGATAGAGACAAGGTTTTTCGGGGAGGTCCTTACTTCTTCAAGAACGCGGGTCTCTTTATGAAGCATTAGCATATGGCCTTCAAGCCAATTGAGGAATTTCCTAGCATGGTCCTGGTCTGGATTTGCATATATGCTTTGTTGCAAGAATTTGGGTCCAGGAATGTCTTCAAAACGGTTGCTAATACATTATGTCATCTAGTGGATATGTCAAAACCCCATCATGGTAGAGGTCTATCAAGTTATGCAAAAATTTGTGTGGAATTAGATCTTTCCCAGCGTCTACCAAAAAGTATCACCCTAAAGGCCAGAGAGCTTAAATGGACCCAAGACCTAGATTATAAAAGCATCTTATTCAGATGCAAAAACTATCATGAATACGGCCATTTATTTCGAGAATGCCCCTCCCTCCAATAAAACAACCATGAGGGGAAAGCACTGAAGGCCTTAGAAAAAGACGCAAAAGGGTTTATGAAGCCAAAGAAGAAGCATGTAGCCAAAGTGAAAGGCATGGTGGTTAAAAAATACATCCCCAAGGAAGGGATAATTGAATCTAAAAATAAGGATCCCCAAAAAGAAGAGTAGGATAGGGTGCTTGAAACCCAACAACAGAGGGAAAAGGACAACATGGAATTAGAGGACATAGTAGCAAATTATGGGTTTAAAGAAGATTTAGAGAATCTATTAAAAGAACCAACAACAAGCAATAAGCCTCAGATAATAGAGAAAGGCACCCAAGAGAAATAGGTCAAAGACACCATTATAATAGATAGGAACCGGGGAAAAGAAAATTGGACGAGCATAGATGAATTAGAGGAAACACTCAAAAAACATTGAAGACAATATTGGAGTCTCACAAACTCCCAATCTTAACAAAACATACAACTTTGGAAAAAAGAGGAGAGAGCGGCCTAGTAGGAAAAAAAATGAGACGAAGCTCTAGAAGCTATAGGGGCAGGCACTCAAGTCTAGTTGGACTCAATCTTGGCGAGCACAAAGTCCCACCCCCTCTTGATGCAGGTATTATCCTGGAATATTAAGGACCTAAACACCTCAAATAAAAGGACGTTGAAAAATATTATTCAGAAATGATAATCCTTCAAGAAACCAAGATAGAGGATCTAGACTGTTTTGGCAAAAGTTTTGCCAAAGCTCTGCGAAGAAATGTTAGCAGCAGGGATGCTTCAAGCACAACATGGATGCTGCTACAACCAAAATGAAGTACATTTACATAGAATACATCAAGAACTATTCCTCATTGCTAAACTGGAAAGTAGGAAGACAAATCTCTCCTACCTGGTTAATTTCTATGGTTCACAATGCAAAGAGGAAGGAGAACAAGATTGGAAACAACTGGAGTCTGAGTTAAACACCGACAAGGAATGCCTATGGATAATTGGAGGAGATTTTAATAATAGATTGGGTCCTTCAGAAAAGAAAGGTTGAAAAGGAAAAGAAAAGGATAGTCGATCCTTTCACAATTTACTGAAAAACTCGGAGACATGTGATATGAAAACCAAGTGCAGGTGGTTCACATGGAGTAATAAAAGGCAAGGAAGGGAGCTGATTCTAGAACAACTAGACAAATTTTTGATCAATAGAAAGGCTATGGAAAACAATATTATCCTCAAAGTGGAAGCCCTAAGAGAGGCAGGATCGGATCATTGGCATGTTACTTTGCACCTAACCAATAATGAACATCCAACTCGGGTGCCCTTTGCATTTGAGAAAATGTGGTTGGAACACCTAGGTTTGGATGATTTCATAAAAGAACAATGGAATAAGCCGATCTCTATATATGGGACGAAGATGTATATTTTCCATAATAAATTAAAGGAGCCCAAGACAACCCTCAAACACTGGAACGAGCACACATTTAAGAACATCTTTCAACAAAAAAGAGACCTTGAGCGAAGAAGTGAAGAAATCCAAGAAAAGAGAATGGAAGGAAACACTGAGAATGCTCTTCAGTTGGAAGAAGAGGAAGTTGATAGAGCATTGAAAAAAATTTACAAGAAGGAAATAATCTATTGGCAACAGAAGTTCAGAATAAGGTGGTTAAAAGGAGACAAGAACACGATTTTTTTCCACCTTTCTTGTAAAAGCAGAAGGCAAAAGAATTATATCAGAAAGTTGGAAACTAGGGAAGGAGACATGATCGAGGAACCAGAGGCAATCAAAGAGCACTTCGTTAACTTCTAGAAAAGAATGCATAGTTAGGACAATGAGAAAAGTGAGGAGCAAGAAGAATTGTGGAACTAGATCCCACACCTGATCACAAATATTGACAATGAAATGTTGATGAAAAATATAAAGTTGGAAGAAGTCAGAAAGGTGATTTTTGAACTAGAAGGGGATAGTGCCCCAAGTCCCGATGGTTTCCCAACCTTTTTCTTCTAGCATTTTTGAGAGCTCTTGGGGGAGGATATAAGAGAGGTAGTGTAAGAATTTAAGGATTCCCAAAGCATGCTAAAAGCCCTAAACACCACCTTTATTACCCTCATCCCTAAAAAGTCTAACATGTTGGAAGCATAATGACTTGGGGGGAGGGGGGGGGGGCGCGGAACGGGATGACAGGCCCATAGGGGTTGAGGGGTGGGAAATAGGCGGGATAATTAGTCTTCAAAACATTCATTCAATTCAACTTAACATTCATGAGCCATTCATACAAGTACATAGATCTAGCAAGCATAAACAACCATACAAGAGCAACATGTAATAAGATAACACATCATATATGTGGAAAACCCTCAAGGGAAAGAAAACCCATTGATCTCTACAAATGGACTATAGTCCTATAAGTCAAAAGATCACAATTTAGTGAAGCAACAACTCCACATGGAGCACCAACCCCAACTAGATAAGCATTAACTCAACTAGGCTTTAACAAGCACCAACTTGCAAGGAGGCACCAACCCATTAAATGACTCAGCACCAACTCAATCACTTGAAACCTTTGATCACCTTTAGAAAACCTTGTTTCTCACACAATAGATAATAATCACCTTCTGTAGCTCTTCTCACTCTTCTATCCATGTTAAACTATCTTCTAGGTTTCTTCACTCAATTAGGTCTCTTCAAGACATATTAGGTTATATGCCTTGATATTCATCTACAATACCCTTGTTAGATCTTCATGATAGTTTCTATACACCCCTCTGATGGTCTGCAAGACCTCCTTTAACTCTACAATGTGTTATTTCCTTTGCTTGCACACACTTATTCTCGAACTTGTCAATTAGGCCTATTAGACCTTGTTCTTATACAATCTTTTAGCTCATACACCTCTTGGTCAGCCATACACACTTGCACACTTGGATTACCCTTACAATAGGTCTTTTAACACATTTCAAACATGAATCAATCATTACAATAGGTCATCCAAAACTTAAAAGACCAAAACCTCTTTTAGGCCTTAAGGAGACCTAATTCCATTAAGCCTTCATTAGTACTTGTCACCTTTTGATCTTCTTGCAACAATTTACATTCATTGACAAACAAGATACTTTCATACATTGATCAAATAGACCCCAATAAACATATTCTAAGGTCCATAACACTTTTTAACACCAACCCCTTTATGAACACTCCTTGTAGCACTATTCACAATTAGGCCTGTGAACCTACAAAAGTATGCCAAACAAAAATCAAGCATATACACAATTTAGTCACACAAACATGACAATAAATCACCTGAACAGAAACTCCATGACCTTAACAACATAACCATGTGCTTTATACTTCATAACTCAGGGCAAAATAACTCAAACACTTCTTTGCAAATGGCCCCCTCAAAATTGTCAAAACACTCCAAAAACCAGTCATGAACAACTTGATCTTCAACACATGAAATAAAACTTCCCATGACCACTGACACTTTAAAAAAATCATTTGACAACTCTATACTAGTCTCAAATGCAAAAATTACAAAGTCTAAAGTCAAATATTGGTCTTGCAGACCAATCTTTTGACTTACAGTTTCACTGTCCAATCCTGAATAGACAAGCCATTTTGTAAACATATTTTCTTCACTTACACTGACCTCCAAAAATTCTACCAAGCACGATCATGACTTACATGTCATGAATAGACCTCCATGCACTACAATGCATCATTCTTTCATGAAATTACACTCAAATCCAATTTTTCATCACTGCAACTAAGAACTGCCAAAACTGTCAAAAACACATTCATAAAACATTGACCTTCTAACACTTGTATAGGGATTTTTAAAGACTTCCAATGCATGAACATGAGTATCTGACATTTCCAGACAATCTTCAAATACAAAATTAATATGGTCTAATGTCAAATATTAGTCATGTATAACAATCTTTTGACTTCTCTCCTCATAGTCACAGCAAAACCATATAAGCCATTTTGGCTTCAACTTTTCAACCTCTATACCCAACTTCCAAATCCTTTACCAAGAATGAATAAGACATACAAGTCCCAAAAAATATTTTTAGGCACTTTAATTCACCATTCTTTCATGAAATCATACCAAAAAACCAACTTTTCAAACTGCTTGGGTTTTGCATTGTTCTTCTTCATTAGGCTTGTTAGCGACTAGCCAACTTGGATCACAAATTTGGAACACTTGAGCTCTAGAACCAAACTAGAAACCACCAAGGACATCAATTATGAGTCTTAATCTTCAACCTTCATCAATTTGCAAAATTTGTCCAATATAACCTTTTACAGTTACAACTTTTTTAAAAACAAACCTGTATCTTCACATTTTTTCTGTCCTCTCTAACCACCACCCCCTGGAGGTACCGGGGAGAGTTCACTACAAGCTCCAAACACTTACCTGAGCATTACAAACCATCTTGAGTACTTTCAAATCATATCTTCAACATCGAGTCACTATTAAGGTTATAAGAGGGTTTAAACACACTTCCACTGTTAACGATTGTTCATAAAGCATAACTCCTCAATTCAAAAACTAATACCTCAAATTTGAGCTAGAACCCTTCCTCATCTACTGTGAATAGCCTAGGTTCCCATGCAAATGTTTAATGAGCTAAAGAGCACAAGAAAATCTTTCTAGGGTTGAGCATCCTTGATTTTGTGCACTCGAGAGACCTCAAGCACTTTTTCTTGCCTTAACCTTCAAACTTTGACTTGAAACTCCATGAATACACCTAAAACAACCTATCATAGATCTGACAAAGCTCACCTATGCATACTTGCCTTGGAAACTGAACCTTGTGCCTCATTAGGTCATGCTCTCACCACCTTGTTTTCTATACCTGAGTCTTTACACCTCATTAGCCTTGAACTTACCTTCAAACCTCTTCTCAAGCTCTCAATACTTCACCCACACACTCACACAATGTCAAACATCCTTCTACAACCTTATCTCACCATGCAACCAAGCTTATGCCTTCACACAAGATCTCTTCATGCCATAACTAAGCTTCACAAGACACCTTGTCCTCAAAGACACTTCATATCAATCTTCTATAACCTTTACAAGCCGGAGAACATCCATCTCACCATGCCACCATGCCTCTTCATATACAAGACTAGGCATCCTATGCACATACCTTCTCAAAACACTACTAGGCTCAAACACGTGACAACTTTGACAACAAGGACCTTCCATGATGACCTTCACATCACTCATGAAAACATAAGAACCTATACCAATCATTTCTTACACTCTCAGAATCATTGCAACATTGATCAATATTCTCTCTCATAGTTACACTCTGCAGTGACCTCATGACCATGCCAACTGATCTTCAACACTTTAGCTTGTTACAACACAACACTCACTAGAGCATCACTGAGACATCAATGACAACAACAATAATAGTCACATGACATCAACCTTTATAAGCACCTTTGACATCAATCTTCACAAGAACACCTTTGGGACAACAAATACAATCTATGACAACAATGATATCAACCTTCTCAATAACCTTTGACATCAATGACAACATCAATGTCAAACCTCAACAACAAGAACAATGCTCAACAATCTCCCTCTTTGTCATTGATGGAAAAACACATTGCAAACTAATCATTCTCATCTCCCCTATTCTAGTTGTTGGTAATTTTGGCTGATGTTTGTAATATTGTCATTGATGTCAAAGGCAACTTGTGCTATCAGACATTAATGTCAAAAGTCGAATTGCACAGACTTATAGTGCAAATCGAGTTTATGAAGAGCTTTTACTTATAAAATAAGTAAATCAGTCTTGAGAACCCAAATGGGTCTTGTAGTGCAAATCGGGTTTATGCAATGACTTTACTTGTCTCATTTTTATAAGTCAAGTTGTCTCAAAAACCTGAAAAGTTCTAGAAGAGTTAATCGGGGTTTCGAAAGCACTTTACTTCTTTCATGTTTATAAGATAAGCAATGTGGGAAACCCAAATAGGTCAAGGAAGAGGTAAGCGGGATTTCGGAGTGACTTTGCTTCTCTCATGTTTATGAGTTAAGCAATGTGAAAAACCCGAATGGGTCTAGGTGAGTTGATCGGAGTTTTACAACAACTTTACTTAGTTCATTCTAATAAGTTAAGCAAAGTTGAAAACCCGAATGGGTCTATAAGAGTTGATCGGGTTTCTAAGATGACTTTACTTCTTCCAAGTCCATAAGTCATGCTAAATGAAGAACCCGAAATGGTCTTGAAGAATTCTTTCAGAAAAATTGTCAAGTCTTTTTCAAAAAATTGTCCCAAAACAAAAATCCGAAGGGCAAGTGGACCATTCAGAAAAGCCAAATGGTACATTCAAAAAAGTTTGAAGGGTATGTGGACCCTTTTAGAAAATCTGAAGGGTAGTTCGCAAAAAGCCAAAGGGTATGTGGATCCTTTCAGAAAATCCGAAGGGTAGTTTGCAAAAGGCCGAAGGGTATGTGGACCGTTCAAGAAAGCCGAAGGACACTTCTCAAGAAGTCTGAAGGGAAAGTGGACCATTCAAAAAAGCCAAAGGGTAGTCTACAGAAAATTCGAAGGGCAAGTGGACCGTACAAGAAAGCCGAAGGGTAGTCTACAGAAAAGCCGAAGGGCATGAGGACATTTTCAAGGATTTTGAAGGACAATTTGTCGAGGAAATTGTCTCGAAGAATTTCATCAAGAAAATTCTTCTAAAGGATTTCTTCGAAGAAATCGTCCTGATGAAATAAGTCGAGAAAATTTTCCCGAAGAAATAAGTCGAGAAAATTGTCCCAAAGGGGACCCAGACAAAAAGTCTGGGGAAATTGTTCCGAAGGGGACCCGGACAAAAAATTTGCAAAAATTGTCCCGAAGGGGACAAGTTAAAGTTCAAGCAAGTCTGAAGAGATCTATCAAAGCGAAAGCTCTCATGAATGCCATGACAAGTGAGATATAGTCAAATCTGCCAAAGATTAACATCTGACTAAATTTATGGATCGAGCATATTCAAATAAATCGAAAGGAGCAAAAGCGATCCTGATATATAGGAAATAGCGAGATGCAAAAAGAAGATCGACAGTTAATAAAAAAGCTTAGAATTGGTGTGAAGAAAGAAATAAAAGGATCACATTTAATATGTTCTAACGGTCAGGGAAGGAACAGGTAGAACCAATGATGAACTTGAGCCTACACGGAGCTCAAGATCAATCATGTATTAAAGAAGTGGCGTAGTTATGACCATAATCCAGCAGTTGTCAAAATTAGAAAAGAGATTTGACCATTGCGATGTGATGCATGAACCGAGACATGGGGAAGAGCATAAGTCAAAATCGCTTTTAATGAGAACTGGTTAATTGCAACTAAAGTTTGAATGCAATTGGAGATAGAAAAACCTAAGCTTCATTGTCTATAGATATACATCTTGACCATTGTAATGGGTTTTTTGTCATTGTTGCTGCCATCGCAATTCTGAGAGTGAGTCAAATGCTGTCAATTAGAGACATATGTAGATGGTGTAAAAGGCTATCGACTAGAGACATACGCAGACAAAGTAAAAGGTAGAAGAAAAAGGGGGAATGAATTGTGTCTGAATAGAACATATCCAAACATATGTAGATAAAGAAAATGGGTTGCCGATGCTGCTGTTGAAACTGAAAAGTGCCATCAAAGAAAATTCAAAGGGTGTCAACTCATGATGTATGCAGACACAAAATGAAAGACAACTAGACATAGAGTGAGGCAAAGAGGAAGAAAGAACACAAAGAATATGCAAAAATTGAGTAGAGAGAAAGAAAAAGCACACAGAGAATGAGCAGAGAGTGAGCAGTTACAGACTAGACTTGTAACAAAAAAACTGAACTGGATTCATTTGTGAATCTATCTTGTATGTTGGAGTTATAGCTCCATGGTTCTAATTGGTTGGTGCCATCAAACAAATTGAGTTGGTGCTTAGTTAGACGATTGGAGTATCCTTAGGGTTGGTGCCCTTAAATCTTGTAACCAGTAAGGTTAAATTGGGTTGGTGCTCAGTTAGGGGATTGGTGTCTCCTAAAGATAGGTGTCCTTGAATGTCACCAGTGTGCTTTTGCCAGTGGGGTGATTTAACTGAGGTTGGATTAGAACAATAAATTCTAGCAGCTATTCTCACCATGGTTTTTTCATTTGGGTTTTTCACCTATAAATCTGGTGTACTGTGCTTTTGTGTGTGTGTGCTCTTTACATTTGTGTTTTGATATGCATATGTTTTTGTATATTCTTTAAAAAGTTAAAGAACTAGTTTTTAGCTTATCTACTGATTCACCCCCCTCTCAGTAGACAGTTGTGTTCAACACTAGTCTTTCTCCCCCTTTGACATTAATGACAAAGGAACACCTGCAACAATTGGAATTACACCTTTTGCAACTACAACTCAACAAACATAAACTTCTTTCAAATAGATTGCTTCCTTATTTTGAACTATCTCCCATTTTTAGATCATTTTCAACTTTTAGAAACACACTCTCTCCCTAATGACAACCAATATTAGAAACATCAAACCTTAGAGCTATCAATCTTCCCCTTTGACCAAGCATATACCAATCAATGCAACTTCTTCAACAAAGAAGGATCACATAGCATAACCATGCTCCCCCTATGCTCGTGCTGAATCTTCCAAAGAACTCTGAAACTTAAGAACACGCACCTTGTCCTTGACATGACTGAAGAAGATCAAACTCTTGATCACACACTAGGCTACCACACTCTTGACACCAACTGTAGAATTAGGGACTTCCCCTTTGTCTTCATAGCTTAGCACATGATTCAATAGGACTCTTAAACCATCCTCAACTTCCTTCAAGCATATTGACACCAATACCCCTTCTTATAACAGATCAAGCTCAACTAATCACAAAAACATATACAAAAAGCTTACGTCTTGTATACCAATTGACTGCACTTTGACCTCAGATAGCTGTTGTCAACCTTAGATCTCTCATCATGCTACCTACTACACTTAAACCTCTGAGCTACCAACACAAGAATGGATAATATCCATATTCATCTCCTTGCTTGCAACATAGACAACCTAGAATCTTCTCAAGATGAAATCTTCTTTAACTGCAATGTCATGTTTCTATTGATAGAAGAATTTCTCCATGAAGCCTAATGGATCCCCCCATTTTCATAGGGCACTAAATCACCATGAACTCAGGAGATTCCTAAATCTCCAATCCACTCTTCTCATCCATCTTGCAATCATGAGTCTGATAGTCTCTCTTAAGAATCCACTTAGGCTTGACTAAAGCAATTGACTCATCCACCTTGTCATCCTTATTCTTCTCTTTGACTGCGTTGTCAATAGATGCAAATAACAAGTGTTCTTGACATTCCTTCACTTTTGATCCTTGTTATACCTCAGCAAATAGTCCACCTTGGTTTATGAACTGATAATAACTCACTTTGACTATCTGTCTTCCATACCTTGGTTTGTTGTTTCTCTTACACTGTAGGAGTTTCAACCCTCATTGTTTCTATAACAATCTTCTTCAATGAGATGAACTTACTCTTGTCTGCTTTAGTCTTTTGTTCTTTTTACACCTCCACAGGATCTGATTTCTTGATCCACTTCTTAGTGGCATAACTAGACACCTTCATGTCTTGACTAATCTTCCTTATATGCCTCATCTTGCAGTTCCTTGCAATATGAACAATATTATCACATTTGAAACAAAAAAAATTACTATACTTACCTCTTGATTGACACTCCTCCCTTGAGGCCATTCCACAATCACTTGCTCTATGACCAAAGATATGACAATCAAAACAATATCCATTCAAAGAAATGGAATACCTCATAGCATTGCGTTCCCTGATTGGTCTCTTCATGTTAACTTTCAAGTTGGTACTCTTGACTGGTTTTGACTTCTCAAGTTCTTTATCAAATTTTGTTCATATTATCTATGAGCTCCTCATGCTCAACCTTTAAGGAAACTAGCTCTATCTTCAACTGATCATACTCAACTTCTTTTGCTCTTAACTTTGTATTGATACCTATCTGATTCTTGAGATCCTTAATAATCATCTCATCCCTTTTGGCTTTTTTGACCCAGTCACTATTCAAGGTTCATATATGTTCCTTAAGATCCTTGATCATAGATCTCAACTCATTCTTCATTTTCTTTTGGTTCAAATCATCTAGGGCACTTATGTGCTCAGCTTCAAGATCTACTTCAACTTCTTCTTCACTATCATAGTAGACTTCTTCATCATACATGTTGTCTTCTTCTTTCTGATCACTAGACATCTTCTGCTTATTAGGATCATCTTCAAGCTGTTAGACTTTCTTCAAAGGACCAGACTTTGATACCAATTATTGGAAGCACAATGATTGAGAGGGGGGTGAATCAGTCTTCAAAATATTCATTCAATTCAACTTAACATTCATGAGCCATTCATACAAGTACATAGATCTAGCAAGCATAAGCAACCATACAAGAGTATGAAACAATATAACACATCATATATGTTGGAAACTTTCAAGGAGAGGAAAACCCACTGATCTCTGCAAATAGATTACAGTCATATAAGTCAAAATATCACAATTTAGTGAAGCACCAACTCCATATGCAGCATCAACCCCAACTAGCCAAGCACCAACTCAGCTAGGCTATAGCAAGTACCAACTTGCAAGGAGGCACCAACCCCCGAGATGACTCAATACCAACTCAGCCACCTGAAACTTTTAATCACCTTCAAAAAACTTTGTTTCTGACACAACATATGATGATCACCTTCTGTAGCTCTTCTCACTTTTCTATCCATCTCAAACTGTATTCTACGCTTCTTCACTCAACTAGGTCTCTTCAAGACAGATTAGGTCATATGACCTTGATGTTCATCTATAGTACCCCTGTTAATTATTCATGATAGTTTCTATACACCCATCTGATGGTCTACAAGACCTCCTTTAGCTCTGCAAAGTGCTATTTCCTTTGCTTGCACACACTTATTCTCTAAGTTGTCAATTAGGCCTATTAGGCCTTGTTCGTATACAATCTTTTAACCCATACACCTCTTGGTCAGCCATACATACTTGCACACTTGGATTACCCTTACAATAGGTCTTTTAATGCATTTCATACATGAATCAATCATTAAAATAGGTCATCCACAACTTAAAAGACCAAAACCTCTTTTAAGCCTTAAGGAGACCTAATTCAATTAGGCCTTCATTAGTATTCGTTACCCTTTGATCTTCTTGAAACAATTTAACTTCATTGATGAACAAGATCATTTCATACATTGATTAAATAGACCCCAATAAACATCTTTTAAGGTCCATAACACTTTTTAGCACCAACCCCTTCATGAACACTCCTTGTAGCACTATTCATAATTAGCCCTATGAACCTACAGAAAGTTTGCTAAACAAAACTAAAGCATATACATAATTAATTCACACAATCATGATAATAAATCACATGAACAGAAAATTCATGACCTTAACAAAATAGCCATGTGCTTTAGACTTCACAACTGAGGGCAAAAGGACTCAAAACACTTCCCTACAAATGACCCACTCAGAACTGCCAGAACACTCCAAAAACCAGTCATGAATAACTTGATATTCAACACATGATAAAACACTTCTCATGACCACTGACACTTTAATATGATCATTTGACAACTCTAGACCATTCTAAAATGCAAAAATTACAAGGTCTAATGTCAAAGATTGGTCTTGCAAACCAATCTTTTGACTTACAGTTTCATATTCCAATCCTGAACAGACAAGCCATTTTGTGAACATATTTTCGTCACTTACACTGACCTCCAAAACTTCTACCAAGCATGATGATGACTTAAAAGTCACGATTAACAACTCCATGCACTACATTGCATCACTTTTTTATGAAATTACACTCAAATCCAACTTTTAATCACTGCAACTCAGAATTGTCAATACTATCAAAAACACAATCATGAAACATTGACCTTATAACACCTGTATAGGGACTTTCAAAGACTTCTTATGCATGAAAATGATTCTCTAACATTTTTAGACTATCTTCAAATACAAAATTAATATGGTCTAATATCAAATATTGGTTTTGCAGACCAATCTTTTGACCCCTCTCCTCATAGTCACACCAGAACCAGATAAACAATTTTAGCTTCAAATTTTCAATCTCTATATTTGTCTTCCAAACCCTCTACCAAGAATGAATAGGACATACAAGTCCCAAACAACATTTTCATGCACTTCAATCCATCATTATTTCATGAAATCATACCAAAAAACCAACTTCTCAAACTGCCTTGGTTTTGCACTGTTCTTCTTCATTAGGCCTGTTAGCGACTAGCCAACTTGGATCAAAAATTTGGAACACTTAAGCACTAGAACCAATCCATAAACCACCAAGGACATCAACTAGGAGTCTCAAGCTTCAACCATCATTAATTTTCAAAATTTGTCTAATATAACTTTTTACAGCTGTAACTTCTTCAGAAACAAGCATGTATCTTCATAGTTTTCCTCTCCTCTCTCTAACCACCACCACCTGGAGGTACTTGGGAGAGTTCACTATAATATCCAAACACTTCCCTGAGCATTACAAACCATCTTGAACACATTTGAATCATATCTTCAACATCAGGTCACTATTAGGGTTCTAAGAGGGTTTAAACTGTTGAACACAACTATCTACTGAGTGGGGAGGTGAATCAGTAGATCATTTAAAATTAGTTCTTTAAAACTTTTAGAGAAGATATAGATGCATATGCATATTAAAAAATAGATGCAGAGATCACATACAAACAAAAACACAATACACGAGAATTATATGTGGAAAACCCAAAGGGAAAAATCACGGTGAGAATAGCTGCTAGAATCTACTATTTTAATCTAGCCTCAAAGTTAAATTCCTCATTGGTGAATCCACACTAGTTATAAGATTTAAGGGCACCAACCCTAAGGAGACACCAATCCCCTAGCTGAGCACCAACTCAGTTTGTCTGATAGCACCAACCAATCAAAACTATGGAGTTACAACTCCAGTATATAAGATAGATTCATAAAATAAATCCTGTTCTATTTCTCTGTTGCAAGTTTGGTCTGTAACTGCTCAATCTCTGCACATTCTTTGTGTGCCCTTTCTTCCTCTCTACCTCACTCTCTTTGTGTCTGGATATACCCTTTTAGACACACTTCATCTCTTTGTCCCTCTAACTTTTGCTATGTGTCTACATACGTCTTCAATTGACACACTTCAAGTTGCTCTAGTGGCACCTTTTGCAATTGCAACAACAACATGTGACAATGTTCTAGATGTCATATATGTAGACAATAAATCTAGGGTTTCATGTCTTCAATGTGTTCACACTTTGACTACACTCATTTATCCCTATTTTGGATTTTTCTCCATTATGACTTGACCTGTTGATTTCTCGTGTCTCAGTTCATGCCTCACACTATAATGTTTAGGTCTCTTTTACTATCTATGGCAACTGTTGGATTCAAGTCATAAATGTGCAACCTCTTTAAATGTACATTGATCAGTGGGATCATTATTCTCGATCTCTATGTAGGCATTTCGAGTTCATCAACTATTCTGTCTATTCCTCCACTTGACCATTAGAACATATTAAATGCAGGCCTTTGATTTCTTTCTTCGTGCCATGTCTAAGTTCTTTTGCTCTGTCAGATCCTTGTATGCATTAGTTCAACTTTTGAAATGCATTCGTCGATCTCTTTACCACAAGTCGTTGGATCTCCAAAATAACATGTATTTTATATCACTCTTTCATTAATAATCGAGCTCCTTTTTGCATCTCGCTATCTCCTATATAATTGGGTTGCTTTCGCTCCTTTCAATTTACTTGAACATGCTCGATCCATAATCTCTCGTTGTGTTGATAATCATCGATTACCTTGTTCCATTGTGTCCTCATGCTCCATTAGATATTTCTCATCCATATTTTTGCATGTTGTTCGATCTCTGAAGATCCATGATCTTTATATTGGCTTGGTCGTTAAACTTTGACATGTTGACCTCATCTCGTTTTCTTCGACGTCCATGTATTACATTCGCTCCTTTTATCTCTTCAAACTTGCTTGACCTTTAACTTGCCTTGATCCTTTGGCACTTGTGAAAATGCCCTACGAGACTCCACACTTATCCTTCGATAATATTGCGAGCGACCTATATTTCTTCCAAAAATTTCTTCAAAAACTTTGTAAGTGCACTCCTTCTGAAAGTATCCTTTAGGACCTTAGTTGTAGGGCCTTTTGCCTTAGACGAATTCTCTGAAAGAATTTGTCAATACCCTTCTTCCAAAAGTGTCCTTCGGGACTTCTACAAGTCACCTATTGAGAACTTTTGCTCGAGACACATATCTTTCGGAACTTGTGTAAATTTACCATTTGGAGCCTTTGTTTGGGTCACACACCCTTCAAAAACTTTGCAGGATACCCTTTGGAACTTTTGTAAATGTACCCTTCGAAAACTTTGATCGGGTCACTTACCCTTCGGCACTTTAACAAAGCTCCCTTTGGAATTTTTGTCCGAGACCCATTTCCTTCAGGACTTTTGTTCAGGATAATTTTTTCAACAAAGGCTTAACCATTTTTGTCAAAAGAATTCGCCGAACCACTTTCTCCGAAAGAATTCCAAATTGCACCCATTTCCTTCAGAAACTTTTTTGCGGACATTTTGTCTGACAAAGTCTAAACCATTTTCTCAAAAGAATTTGCCATACCACTTTCTCCGAAAGAATTCCAAATTACAAAAACAACTGTGGAGACCAAACATTTT
Source organism: Torreya grandis (assembly GCA_037957365.1). NCBI lineage: Eukaryota > Viridiplantae > Streptophyta > Pinopsida > Cupressales > Taxaceae > Torreya > Torreya grandis. Next base: position 3,097,461 of record JARHVA010000630.1, on the reverse strand, counting down.
CCTGACAGAATTCCAAAGCTTTGCAACAATTGTTGTGGGCTTTCTGTCCGAAGAGTCTTCAACATTTTTTTGAAAGAATTGCCTTGGTCACTTCTTCCGAAATAATTCCCCAGACAAATGCAAAGGTGCAAAATCAACTAAGTATGGAAACTTAGTAGGCTTTTCGCTTAGGGAGAACCTTATGCATTTGTAACATTCGCTCTACTCATCCTTAAGACATGAAACTTGGACCACCAAGACTAGGCACAACCTTGAGTAGCCTAGTGTGATTGTTTCCTCCGGATGCTGGCATAAATGCAAATGTAGTCACCAACAAACTGTGTACTCAGTGATATTCAACAAACTAGCAAAGACATTCATATGATTGTTCTTGGAATTCAAGGTGCACATACAACTCCATGAGGACTCTATAACTAGTTTGTTGAACTCAACACCTTTGTCATTAATGCTTGACAATACATTCTTCATTTGACATCAATGACAATATTTCAGATATGAGTCTCATTTTAGACCACATCTATTAATGATACTCAAATTGCCAACATAAACACACTTCCATTGTTAAGGATTGTTCATAAAACATAACCCTTCAATCCAAAAACTAATACTTGGAATTTTGAGCTAGAACCCTTCCCCATCTACAATGAACAACTTAGGTTTCCACGCAAATGTTTGACGAGCTAAAGAGCACAAGAAAATCCTTCTCGGGTTGAGCATCCTTCATTTTGTGCACTCGAGAGACCTCAAAGCATTTTTTCTTGCCTTAAACTTCAAACTTTGACCTAAAACTTCATGAATACACTTGGGACAACCTATCACACATCTGTCATACTTGCCTTGGAAATTGAACCTCATGCCTCATTAGGCCATGCTCCCACCACCTTGCTTTCTAGACCTAAGTCTTCACACCTCATTAGGCCTTGAATTGACCTTTAAACCTATTTTCAAGCTCTCAATACTTCACTTACATACTCACACAATGTTAAACATCCTTCTCCAACCTTATCTCACCATGCAACCAAGCTTATATCTTCACATAAGATCTCTTCATACCATCTCTAAGCTTCACAAGACACCTTGTCTTCAAAGACACTTGATATCAATCTTCTATAACCATTACAAGCCTGAGAACATCCATCTCACTATGCCACCATGCCTCTTCATGCACAAGACTAGGCATCCTATGCACATACCTACTGAAGATACTACTAGGCTCAAGCATTTGACAAATTTGACACCAAGGGCCTTCCATGCTGACCTTCACATCACTCATGCAAACATAAGAACATATACCAATAATATCTCACTCTCTCAAAATCATTGTAACATTGATCAATATTTTCTCTCATAGCTACACTCTTCAATGACCTCATGAAGACCTATGACCATATGACAATGCCAACTGACCTTCAACACTTTAGCTTGTTACAACACAACACTCACTAGAGCATCAATAAGACATCAATGACAACAACAATGATAGTCACATGACATCAACCTTCATAAGCACCATTGACATCAATCGTCACAAGAGCACCTCAAGGACAACAAATGCAATCAATGACAACAACAATGATATCAACCTTCTCAAGAACCTTTGACATCAATGCCAAACCTCAACAACAAGAAAAATGCTCAACAATCTCCCCCTTTACGATTGATGACAAAATGCACTGCAAACTGTTCATTCTCATCTCCCCCATTCTAGTCTTTTTCCACCTTTGACATTAATGATAAAGGGACACTTAAAACAATTAGAATTACACCTTTTGCAACTACAACTCAACAAAAAAAGCCTTCTTTCAAACATAATACTTCCTCATTTTGAGCTATCTTCCATTTTTAGATCATTCTCAACTTCTAGAAACACACTCTCTCCTTGATGGCAACCAATCTTAGAAACATCAAACTTTAGAGCTATCAAGCTCCCCTTTTGACCAAACATATACCAATCGATGCAACATCATCAACAAAGAAGGATCACATAGCATAACCATGCTCTCCCTATGCTCTTTCTCAATCTTACAAAGAACTTTGAAACTTAAGAACACTCACCTTGTTCTTGACATGACTGAAGAAGGTCAAACTCTTGATCACACACTAGGCTACCGCACTCTTGACACCAACTATAGAATTAGGGACCCCACTTTGTCTTCACAGCTCAGCATATGAGTCAATAGGACTCTTAAACCATCCTCAACTTCCTTCAAGCATCCTGACACCAATACCCCTTCTTACATAGATCAAGCTCAACTACTGACACAAATAGATACCAAAAGCTTACCTCTCATATACGAATTGACTGCACTTTGACCTCAGATACTTGTTGTCAACCTTAGATTTCTCATCATGCTACCTACTACACTTCAAATCTCAGAGCTACCAACACAAGGATGGATAATATCCATCTTCATCTCCTTGCTTGCAACATAGACAACATGGTATCTTCTCAAGATGAACCCTTCTTTGACTGCAACCTCATGCTTCTACTGATAGTAGAATAACTTCATGAAGCCTAATGGAGCCACTCCTTTTCATAAGGCACTAAAACACCATGAAATCAGGGGACTCTCTAGTCCACTCTTCTCAGCCATCTTGCAATCATGAGACTGATAATTTCTCCTTAGAATCCACTTAGGCTTGACTAAAACAATTAACTCATCCACTTTGTCATCTTTCTTTTTCTCTTTGGCTGCCTTGTCAATAGATGCAAATAACAATTGTTTTTGACATTCTTTCACTTCTAATCCTTGCTCTACCTCAGCAAATAGTCCACCTCGGTTTATGAACTGATCATAACTCACTTTGACTATCATTGTCTTCCATACCTTGGTTTGCTCTTTCTCTTGCACTTTAGAAGTTTCAACCGTTACTATTCCTATATCACTCTTCTTCAATGAGATGAACTTGCTCATCTCTTTTAGTCTGTTGTTCTTTCTACACCTTCTCCATAGGATTTGACTTCTTGATCCACTTCTTAGTAGAATAACTAAACACCTTCTTGTCTTGACTAATCTTCCTTAAATGCCTCATCTTGCAGTTCCTTGCAATATGACCAATATTATGACATTTGAAACAAATAAAATTACTGTACTTTCCTCTTGATTGATCACTCCTCCCATGGTTCTATGATAACTCCTCCCTTGAGATTGTTCTACAATTGCTTGCTCTATGACCAAAGATATGACAAGCAAAACAATATCCATTGAAAGAAATGAAATACCTCATAGCATTGGGCTGCCTGATTGGTCTCTTCATGTTAACATTCAAGTTGGTACTCTTGACTTGCTCTGACTTCTCATGTTCTTTCTCAAGCTTGTTCATCTTATCTATGTATTTCTCATGCTCAACCTTCAAGGAAATTAGCTCTATCTTCAACTAATCATACTCAACTTCTTTTGATCTGAATTTTGTATTGACACCTTCTAACTGAGGGAGAACCTTATGCATTTGTAACATTCACTTTACTCATCCTTAAGACATGAAACTTGGACCACCAAGACTAGGCACAACCCTGAGTAGCCTAGTGTGATTGTTTCCTCCAGATGCTAGCATAAATGCAAATGTAGTCACCAACAAACTGTGTACTCAGTGATATTCAACAAACTAGCAAAGACATTCATATGACTGTTCTTGGAATTCAAGGTGCACATACAACTCCATGAGGACTCTATAACTGGTTTGTTCAACTCAACACCTTTGTCATTAACGCTTGATAATACATTCTTCATTTGACATCAATGACAATATTTTAGACATCGGTCTCATTTTAGACCACATCTATTAATGATACTCAAATTGCCAACATAAACACACTTCCATTGTTAAGGATTGTTCATAAAACATAAACCTTCAATCCAAAAACTAATACTTGGAATTTTGAGCTAGAACCCTTCCCCATCTACGATGAACAACTTAGGTTTCCATGCAAATGTTTGATGAGCTAAAGAGCACAAGAAAATCCTTCCCAGGTTGAGCATCCTTCATTTTGTGCACTCGAGAGACCTCAAAGCATTTTTTCTTGCCTTAAACTTCAAACTTTGACCTAAAACTTCATGAATACACTTGGGACAACCTATCACACATCTATCATACTTGCCTTGGAAATTGAACCTCATGCCTCATTAGGTCATGCTCCCACCACCTTGCTTTCTAGACCTAAGTTTTCACACCTCATTAGGCCTTGAACTGACATTTAAACCTATTTTCAAGCTCTCAATACTTCAATCACATACTCACACAATGTTAAACATCCTTCTCCAACCTTATCTCACCATGCAACCAAGCTTATACCTTCACATAAGATCTCTTCAGACCATAGCTAAACTTCACAAGACACCTTTTCTTCAAAGACACTTGATATCAATCTTCTATAACCTTTACAAGCATGAGAACATCCATCTCACTATGCCACCCTGTCTCTTCATGCACAAGACTAGGCATCCTATGCACATACCTTCTGAAGATACTACTAGGCTCAAGCATTTGACAAATTTGACACCAAGGGCCTTCCATGCTAACCTTCACATCACTCATGCAAACATAAGAACATATACCAATCATATCTCACTCTCGCAAAATCATTGTAATATTGATCAATATTTTCTCTCATAGCTACACTCTTCAATGACCTCATGAAGACCTATGACCGTATGACAATGCCAACTGACCTTCAACACTTTAGCTTGTTACAACACAACACTCACTAGAGCATCACTAAGACATCAATGACAACAACAATGATAGTCACATGACATCAACCTTCATAAGCACCATTGACATCAATCGTCACAAGAACACCTCAGGGACAACAAATGCAATCAATGACAACAACAATGATATCAACCTTCTCAAGAACCTTTGACATCAATGCCAAACCTCAACAACAGGAACAATGCTCAACAATCTCCCCCTTTACGATTGATGATAAAATGCACTGCAAATTGTTCATTCTCATCTCCCCCATTCTAGTCTTTCTCCACCTTTGACATTAATGATAAAGGGACACTTGTAACAATTAGAATTACACCTTTTGCAACTACAACTCAACAAAAAAAACTTCTTTCAAACATAATACTTCCTCATTTTGAGCTATCTTCCATTTTTAGATCATTCTCAACTTCTGGAAACACACTCTCTCCCTGATGGCAACCAATCTTAGAAACATCAAACTTTAGAGCTATCAAGCTTGCCTTTTGACCAAGCATATACCAATCGATGCAACATCATCAACAAAGAAGGATCACATAGCATAACCATGCTCTCCCTATGCTCTTTCTCAATCTTGCAAAGAACTTTGAAACTTAAGAACACTCACCTTGTCCTTGACATGACTGAAGAAGATCAAACTCTTGATCACACACTAGGATACCACACTCTTGACACCAACTGTAGAATTAGGGACCCCCCCTTTGTCTTCACAGCTCAGCATATGAGTCAATAGGACTCCTAAACCATCCTCAACTTCCTTCAAGCATCTTGACACCAATATCCCTTCTTACACAGATCAAGCTCAACTACTGACACAAATAGATACCAAAAGCTTACCTCTCATATACCAATTGACTGCACTTTGACCTCAGATACTTGTTGTCAACCTTAGATCTCTCATCATGCTACCTACTACACTTCAAATCTCAGAGCTACCAACACAAGGATGGATAATATCCATCTTCATCTCCTTGCTTGTAACATAGACAACCTGGTATCTTCTCAAGATAAACCCTTCTTTGACTACAGCCTCATGCTTCTACTAATAATAGAATGACTTCATGAAGCCTAATGGAGCCACCCCTTTTCATAAGGCACTAAAACACCATGAAATTAGGGGACTCTCTAGTCCACTCTTCTCAGTCATCTTGCAATCATGAGACTGATAACTTCTCCTTAGAATTCACTTAGGCTTGACTAAAGCAATTAACTCATCCACCTTGTCATCTTTCTTTTTCTCTTTGGCTGCCCTTTCAATAGATGCAAAGAACAAGTGTTCTTGACATTTTTTCACTTCTAATCCTTGCTCTACCTTAGCAAATAGTCCACCTTGGTTTATGAACTGATCATAACTCACTTTGACTATCATTGCCTTCCATACCTTGGTTTGCTCTTTCTCTTGCACTTTAGGAGTTTCAACCCTTACTGTTCCTATATCACTCTTCTTCAATGAGATGAACTTGCTCTTGTATCTTTTAGTCTTCTGTTCTTTCTACACCTTCTCCATAGGATCTGACTTCTTGATCCACTTCTTAGTAGCATAACTAAACACCTTGTCTTGACTAATCTTCCTTAAATGCCTCATCTTGCAATTCCTTGCAATATGACCAATATTATGACATTTGAAACAAATAAAATTACTGTACTTTCCTCTTGATTGATCACTCCTCCCATGGTTCTATGATAACTCCTCCCTTGAGATTGTTCTACAATTGCTTGCTCTATGACCAAAGATATGACAAGCAAAACAATATCCATTGAAAGAAATGAAATACCTCATAGCATTGGGTTGCCTGATTGTCTCTTCATGTTAACTTTCAAGTTGGTACTCTTAACTTGCTCTGACTTCTCACGTTCTTTCTCAAGCTTGTTCATCTTATCTATGTATTGCTCATGCTCAACCTTCAAGTAAATTAGCTCTATCTTCAACTGATCATATTCAACTTCTTTTGATCTGAACTTTGTATTGACACCTTCTAACTGATTCCCAAGATCCTTGATGATCTTCTCATCCCTTTTAGCTTCTTTGACCCAGTCACTCTTCAAGGTACATATTTGTTCCTTAAGATCCTTAACCATAGATCCCAACTCATTTTGCCTCTTCTTTTGATGCTTCAAATCATATAGGCAACTTATGAGCTCAGCTTCAAGATCTACTTCAGCGTCTTCATTGTCGTAGTAGACTTCTTGATCATACATGTCTTCTTTTTTATCACTAGACATCTTGTACTTCTTAGGATCACCTTAAAGCTGTTAGACTTGCTTCAAAGAACCAGACTTTGATACCAATTGTTGAAAGCAGAATGACAAAGAGGGCGTGTGAATCAGTCTTCAAAATATTCATTCAATTCAACTTAACATTCATGAGCCATTCATACAAGTACATAGATCTAGCAAGCATAAGCAACCATACAAGGGAAACATGAAACAAGATAACACATCATATATGTGGAAAACCCTCAATGGGAATAAAACCCAAAGATCCCTACAAATAGACTGCAGTTTAGTGAAGCACCAACTCTACATAGAGCACTGACCCCAATTAACTCAACACCAACTCAGCTAGGCTTTATCAAGCACCAATTTGCTAGGAGACACCAACATTGAGATGATTCGGCCACCTGAAACTTTTGGTCACCTTTAGAAAACCTTGTTTCTCATATAACATATGATGATCACCTTTTGTAGCTCTTTTCACTCTTTATAACCTCTCAAACTATCTTCTAAGCTTCTTCATTCAATTAGGTCTCTTCAAGACAGATTAGGTCATATGACATTTATATTCATCTACAGTACCCTTGTTAGATCTTCATGATAGTTTATATACACCCCTCTGATGGTCTGCAAGACCTCCTTTAACTCTACAAAGTGTCATTTCCTTCGCTTGCACATACTTAATTTCTAACTTGTCAATTAGACCTATTAGGTCGTGTTCTTATACAATCCTTTAGCTCATACACCTTTTAGTCAGCCATACACACTTGGATTACCATTACAATAGGTCTTTTAACACTTTTCATACATGAATCAATCATTACAATAGGTCATCCACAATGTAGAAAACTAAAACCTCTTTTAGGCCTTAAGGAGACCTAATTCAATTGACCCTTCATTAGTACTTGTTACACTTTGATATTCTTGCAACAATTTACCTTCATTGATGAACAATATCCTTTCTTAGATTGATCAAATAGACCTCAAGAAACATCTTCTAAGGTCCATAACACGTTTTAGCACCAACCCCTTCATGAAGACTCCTTGTAGCACTATTCACAATTAGGTTTGTGAACCTATAGAAAGTCTGCCAAACAAAACTGAAGCATGTACACAATTTAGTCATAAAATCATGATAATAAGTCACATGAACAGAAACTCCATGACCTTAAAAACATAATCATGTGCTTTAGACTTCACAACTTAGGGCAAAAGGACTCAAACACTTCCTTGCAAATGGCCCACTCAGAACTAACAAAACACTCCAAAAACCAGTCATGAACAACTTGATTTTCAACACATGAAAGAACACTTCCCATGATCACTTAAATTTTAAAAAAAACACTTGACAACTCTAGAGTATTTTCAAATGCAAAAATCATAAGGTCTAATGTCAAAGATTGGTCTTGCAGACCAATCTTTTGATTGACAGTCTCACTATCCAATCTTGAACAAATAAGTCATTTACTGAACATATTTTTTTAACTTACACTGACCTCCAAAACTTCTACTAAGCATGATCATGACTTACATGTCACAAATAACAACTCCATGTACTACATTGCATCACTCTTTCATGAAATTACACTCAAATCCAACTTTTCATCACTGTAACTCCGAATTTCCAATATTGTCAAAAACATAGTCATGAAGCATTGACCTTATAACACTTGTATAGGGACTTTCAACAACTTATAATGCATGAAATTGATTCTATAACATTTCCAGACCATCTATAAATACAAAATTAATATGGTCTAATAATAAATATTGGTCTTTCAGACCAATCTTTTGACCTCTCTCCTCACAGTCACACCAGAATTAGATAAGCCATTTTGGCTTCAACTTTTCAATCTCAATACCTGACTTCCAAACCCTCTACCAAGCATGAACAAGACATAAAATTCTGAAACAACATTTTGATGCACTTCAATCCATCATTATTTCATGAAATCATACCAAAAAATCAACTTCTCAAATTGGCTGGGTTTTGCATTGTTCTTCATTAGGCCTGTCAGCCACTGGCCAACTTGGATCACAAATTTGGAACACTTAAGCACTAAAACCAATCTAGAAGCCACCAAGGACATCAACTATGAGTATCAAGCTTTAACTTTCATCAATTTACAAAATTTGTCCAATATAATTTTTTACATCTACAACTTCTTCAAAAAAAAGCCTGTATATTCACATTTTCTCTGTCCTCTCTCTAACCACCACCACCTAGAGGTCCCTGGAAGAGTTCACTACAAGCTCCAAATACTTACCTGAGTATTACAAACCATCATGATTATTTTTGAATCATATCTTCAATATCAGATCACTATTAGGGTTCTAAGAGGGTTTAAACACACTTCCATTGTTAAGGATTATTCATAAAGAATAGACCCTTAATCTAAAAACTAATGCTTGGAATTTTGAGCTAGAACCCTTCCCTATATACCATGAACAACTTAGGTTCCTATGCAAAGGTTTGATGAGCTAAAGAGCATGAGAAAATCCTTCTCGGGTTGAGCATCCTTCATTTTGTGCACTCGAGAGACCTCAAAGCATTTTTTCTTGCCTTAACCTTTAAGCATTACTTAAAAATTCATGAATACCCCTGGGGCAACCTATCACACATCTGACAAAACTTGCATAGGCATACTTGCCTTCGAAATTGATCCTCATGTCTCATTAAGCCATGCTCTCACAACCTTGCTTTCTACACCTGAGTCTTCACACCTCATTAGGCTTTGAACTAACCTTCAAACCTCTTTTCAATCTCTTAATACTTCACTCACATACTCATACAATGTCAAACACCCTTCTACAACCTAATCTCACCATGCAACCAAGCTTATGCCTTCACACAAGATCTCTTCATGCCATAACTAAGCTTCACAAGACACCTTGTCCTCAAAGACACTTGATATCAATCTTCTATAACCTTTACAAGCTTGAGAACATCCATCTCACCATGCCACCATGCCTCTTCATATACAATACTAGGCATCCTATGCACATACCTTTTCAAAACACTACTAGGCTCAAGCACTTGACAACTTTGACAACAATGACCTTCCATGTTGACCTTCACATCACTCATGCAAACATAAGAACATATACCAATCACATCTTATACTCTCAGAATCATTGCAACATTGATCAGTGTTCTCTCTCATAGCTACACTCTTCAATGACCTCATGAAGACCTATGACCTGATGACATTGCCAACTGACTTTCAACACTTTAGCTTGTTACAATACAACACTCACTAGAGCATCACTAAGCCATCAATGACAACAAAAATGATAGTCACATTACATCAACCTTCATAAGCACCTTTGACATCAATTGTCACAAGAGCACCTCTAGGACAACAAATACAATCAATGAAAATAGCGATGATATCAACATTCTCAGAAACATTTGACATCCATGACAACATCAATGGCAAACATCAACAACAGGAACAATGCTCATCGATATCCCCTTTTGCTATTGATGGCAAAACACTACAAACTGATCATTCTCATCTCCCCCATTTTGGTCTTTCTTCCCGTTTGACATTAATGACGAAGGGACACCTGTAACAATTAGAATTACACCTTTTGCAACTACAACTCAACAAACAAAAACTTCTTTCAAACATAATACTTCATCATTTTGAGCTATTTCTCATTTTTAGATCATTCTCAACTTTTGGAAACACACTCTTTCCTTGATGACAACCAATCTTATAAACATCAAACCTTAGAGCTATCAAGGTCCGCCTTTGACCAAGCATATACCAATAAATGCAACATCTTCAACAAAGAAGTATCACACAACATAACCATGCTCCCCCTATGCTCATGCTCAATCTTCCAAAGAACTCTGAAATGTAAGAACAGTCACCTTGTCCTTGACATTATTGAAGAAGATCAAACTCTTGATCACACACTAGGCTACCACACTCTTAACGTAGAATTATGGACTCCCTCTTTGTCTTCTTAGCTCAGCACATGAGTAATAAGACTCTTAAATCATCCTCAACATCCTTCAAGCATTTTGACATCAATACCCCTTCTTATCATAGATCAAGCTCAACTACTGACACAAATAGATACAAAAAGCTTACCTCTCATATACTAATTTACTACACTTTGACCTCAGATACATGATGTCAACCTTAGATCTCTCATCATGTTGTCTACTACACTTCAAACCTCAAAGCTACCAACACAGAAATGGATAATATCCATCTTCATCTCCTTGCTTGTAAAATAGACAACCTGGAATTTCTCTCAAGATGAAACTTTCTTTGAATACAAACTCATGCTTTTACTGATGGAAGAATGTCTCTTTGAAGCCTAATGGAGCCATCCCTTTTCATAGGGCACTAAAACACCATGAACTTAGGGGATTCCCAAATCTCTAATCCACTCTTCTCAGCCATCTTGTAATCATGAGATTGATAGTCTCTCTTCAGAATCCACTTTGACTTGATTGAATCAATTGACTCATCCACCTTGTCATCCTTTTTTATCTCTTTGATTGCCTTTTCAATAGATGCAGATAACAAGTGTTTTTAACATTCCTTCACTTCTGATCCTTGCTCTACCTTAGCAAATAGTCCACCTTGGTTTATGGACTGATCATAACTCACTTTGATTGTCTTTGTCTTCCATACCTTGGTTTGCTCTTCCTCTTTCACTTTAGGAGTTTCAACCCTCACTATTTCTGTAGCACTCTTCTTCAATAAGAAGAACTTGCTCTTCTCTCCTTTAGTCTTATGTTCTTTCTCTACCTCCAAAAGGTTTGACTTCTGGATCCACTTCATAGTGGCATAACTAGACACCTCCCTGTGTTGACTAATCTTCCTTAAATGCCTCGTCTTGCAGTTCCTTGCAATATGACAAGTATTATGAGATTTGAAACAAATAAAATTACTGTACTTCTTGATTGATCACTCTTCCTATGGTCCCATGATAACTCCTTCCTTGAGACCGTTCTACAATCACATGCTCTATGACCAAAGATATGACAAGCAAAACAACATCCATTGAAAAAGTGGAATACCTCATAGCATTGGGCTGTCTGATTGGTCTCTTCATGTTAACTTTCAAGTTGGTACTCTTGACTTGTTCTGACTTCTCACACTCTTTCTCCTTCTTGCTCATCTTATGTATGAGCTGTTCATGATCAACCTTTAAGAAAGTAGCTCTATCTTCAACTGATCATACTCAACTTCTTTTGATCTGAAATTTGTATTGACACATTCTAACTGATTCTTGAGATCCTTGATGATCTTCTCATCCCTTCTGGGTTATTTGACGCAATCACTCTTTAAGGTACATATTTGTTCTTTAAGATCCTTGACCATAGATTTCAACTCATTCTTCCTCTTATTTTGATGCTTTAAATCATATAAGGAACTTATGAGCTCGGCTTCAAGATCTACTTCAGTATCTTCTTCATTGTGAATAGAAAAACCATTTTGTGAACATATTTTCTTCACTTACTTTGACCTCCAAAACATCAACCACAAATGATCATGACTTACAAGTTATGAATAACAACTCCATGCACTACATTGTATCACTCTTTCATGAAATTAAACTCAAACCTAACTTTTCATCACTGCAACTCAGAACTGCCATGACTGTTAAAAACACAGTCATGAAACATTGACTTTCTAAGACCTGTATCACTCTTTTATGAAATTACACTTAAATCTAAATTTTCATCAATGCAACTCAGAATTGTCAATACTGTCAAAAACACAATCATGAAACATTGACCTTATAACACCTGTATAGGGACTTTCAAAGACTTCCAATGCATGAACATGATTCTCTAACATTTCCAGCCCATCTTCCAATACAAAATTAATATGGTCTAATGTCAAATATTGGTCTTGGAAACCAATCTTTTGACCTCTCTCATAGTCACACCAGAACTAGATAAGTCATTTTGGATTCATTTTATTAACATTTATATCTGACTTCCAAACCGTATACCATGCATGAATATGACATACAAGTCCAAACAACATTTTCATGTACTTCAATCCATCATTCTTTCATGAAATCATACCAAAAAACCAACTTCTCAAAATACTTGGCTTTTGCACTGTTCTTCATTAGACTTGTTAGGGACTGGCCAACCTAGATCACAAATTTGGAACACTTAAACACTAGAACCAATCCAGAAACCACCAAGGACATAAACTATGAGTCTAAAGCTTCAACCTTCCTTAATTTGCAAAATTTGTCCAATACAACTTTTTATAGATACACTAAGTTCTTCAAAATTAAATCTGTATCTTTAGATTTTCTCCCTTCTCTTTAACCACCACCACCTAGAGGTACTTGGGAGAGTTCACTACAAGCTCCAAATACTTACCTGACAATTACAAACCATCTTGAGCACTTTTGAATCATATCTTCGATATTGTGTCACTATTGGGGTTCCAAGAGGGTTTAAACACACTTCTACTATTAACGATCATTCATAAGGTATAGCCCTTCAATCCAAAAACTAATGCCTAGAATTTTGAAATAGAACCTTCCCCATCTACCATGAACAACTTAGGTTTTCATGCAAAGGTTTGATGAGCTAAAGAGCATGATAAAATCCTTCTCGTATTGAGCATCCTTCACTTTGTGTACTCGAGAGACCTCAAAGCACTTTTTCTTGCCTTAACCTTAAAACTTTGACTTGAAACTTCATGAATACACCTGGGACAACCTATCACACATCAAACAAAGCTCACTTGTGCATACTTGCCTTGGAAATTGAAACTCATGCCTCATCAGGCCATGCTCTCACCACCTTGCTTTCTACACCTGAGTCTTCACACCTCATTAGGCCTTAAACTGACCTTCAAATCTCTTTTCAAGCTTTCAATACTTTACTCACATGCTTACACAATGTCAAACATCCTTCTACAACCTTATCTCACCATGTAACCAAGCTTATGCCTTCACACAAGATCTCTTCATGCCATAACTAAGCTTCACAAGACACCTTGTCGTCAAAGACACTTCATATCAATCTTCTATAACCTTTACAAGCTGGAGAACATCCATCTCACCTTGCCACCATGCCTCTTCATATACAAGACTAGGCATCCTATGCACATACCTCTTCATATACAAGAGTAGGCATCTTATGCACATACCTTCTCAAGACACTACTAGGCTCAAGCTATTAACAACTTTGACAACAAGGTCCTTCCATGTTGACCTTCACATCACTCATGCAAACATAAGAACATATACTAATCATATCTTACACTCTCAGAATCATTGTAACACTGATCAATATTCTCTCTCATAGCTGCACTCTTCAATAACCTCATGAAAACCTAAGACCTCATGACTATGCCAACTGACCTTCAACACTTTAACTTGTTACAACAAAACACTCACTAGAGCATCATAGAGACATCAATGACAACAACAATGATAGTCACATGACATCAAAATTCATAAGCACCTTTGACATCTATGCTCAAAAGATCACCTCTGGGACAACAAATACAACTAATGACAAAAACAATGATATCCACCTTCTCAAAAACTTTTGACATCAATGACAACATTAATGCTAAACCTCAATAACAGGAACATTGCTCAACAATCTTCCCTTTTGTCATTGATGGCAAAACATATTGCAAATTGATCATTCTCATCTCCCCTATTATGGTCTTTCTCCCCCTTTGACATTAATGACAAAAGGACACCTGCAACAATTGAAATTACACCTTTTGCAACTACAATGTAACAAACAGAAATGTCTTTCAAATAGACTTCTTCCTCATTTTGAACTATCTCCCACTTTTTGATCATTCTCAACTTTTGGAAACACACGCTCTCCTTAATGGCAACCAATCTTAGAAACATCAAACCTTAGAGCTATCAAGTTACCCATTTGACCAAGCATATACCAATCAATGCAACATCTTCAACAAAGAAGGATCACATAGCATAACCATGCTCCCCCTATGCTCATGCTCAATCTTCCAAAGAACTCTGAAACTTAAGAACACTCACCTTATCCTTGACATGATTGAAGAAGATCAAACTCTTGATCACACACTAGGCTACTACACTCTTGACACCAACTACAGAATTAGGGACTCCCCCTTTTGTCTTCACGGCTCAACACATGAGTCAATAGGACTCTTAAACCATCCTCAACTTCCTTCAAGCATCTTGACACCAATACAACTTCCTATCACAGATCAAGCTCAACTACTCACACAAACAGATACCAAAAGCTTACCTCTCATATACGAATTGACTACACTTTGACCTCAGATACCTGTTGTCAACTTTAGATCTCTCATCATACTGCCTACTACTTTTCAAACCTCAGAGCTACCAACATAGGAATGGATAATATCCATCTATATCTCCTTGCTTTCAGCATAGACAACCTAGAATCTTATCAAGATGAATCTTTATTTGACAACAACCTCATGCTTCTACTGATAGAAGAATGTTTCCATGAAACCTAATGGAGTCACCCCTTTTCATAGGGTATTAAAACACCATGAACTCAAGGGATTCCCAAATCACCAATCCATTCTTCTCAGCCATCTTGCAATCATGAGACTGATAGCCTCTCTTTAGAATCCACATAGGCTTGAGTGAAATAATTGACTCATCCACCTTGTCATCCTTCTTTTTGATTATCTTGTCAATAGATGCAAATAACAAGTGTTCTTGGCATTCCTTCACTTCTGATCCTTGCTCTACCTCAACAAATAGTCCACCTTTTATGGACTGATCATAACTCATTTTGACTATTTTTGTCTTCCATACCTTGGTTTGCTCTTTCTCTTGCACTTTAGGAGTTTCAACCCTCACTCTTTCTGTAGCACTCTTCTTCAATTAGATGAAGTTGCTATTGTCTCCTTTAGTCTTCTGTTATTTCTCCACCTCCACTAGATCTGACTTCTTGATCCACTTCTTAGTGGCATAACTAGACACCTTTCTGTCTTGACTAATCTTCCTTAAATGCCTCATCTTGTAGTTCCTTGCAATATGACCAGTATTATGACATTTGAAACAAAAAAAATTATTGTGCATACCTCTTGATTGATCCCTCCTCCCATGGTCCTATGATAACTCCTCCCTTGAGACCATTCTACAATCACTTGCTCTATGACCAAAGATACAACAAGAAATACTATCTATTGAAAGAAATGGAATACCTCATAGCATTGGGCTGCCTGATTGGTCTCTTCAAGTTAACTTTCAAGTTGGTACTCTTGACTTGTTCTGACTTCTCATGCTCTTTCTCAACTTTGTTCGTTGTGGTAAATAAATTACTTTATTTAGTCTGTAAGAGATATTTTATTTTATCTAAATTGTAAAATGAATATAAATATTTTATTCTATTTAAAATCACAAGGGAAAAATATAATGTAATTTTTTTTTAAAACTAAAATAAAATGATTTTTACATTATGCATCTATTTACAAACATTAAAATGATCCCTATACCCGATTTCAGTGAAAAGAATAGGAATAACATAAAATAAATGTGTTTTATTTTCTATATACTTAGTTATAAATCTATGAAGTACATTAGATCTAGTCTGTAAAATTACATGAGTAAACCTAGATTGTGAGAATATCGATTTAGATACTTGAAATTTCCATAAAGCAATCTAAGTTGTCATAAATAATTTTTTTGAGTGGATCCTTACTTTGATTGTTGTTGAGCTTTGATGATGAGTTCGATTATCATTAAGATTAGTATGAAATTAAATATCTTTTATTCTAGGGTTGAACCCTCAAATTTCAGAAACCTCTTTTCAAACTTATAAAGGATCTACTTAAATTCAAGTTCAAAATAACAATCGCAAAACTCCATGTGTATAAGTTATTTTTTATAAAAGTTTATCTAAGTAGACTAAAGATTTTATTGTATAGAATAAACAAAGTTGAAAATCGATGTGATGATTAAACTAGGAGATTATGTTTTCTACTTTCCTACTAAAGATTTTGCTTTTGAAATATAATGCATTAATTTATTTCGAGTATCATTTACTTTTCAAATCTTAAACTTAGATCAAGAATTTAAGGTTAAACAAAATTATGCAGCGTTCGGTGCAAGCGATGTCTCTGGGTCACGTTTACGGGTAATGCTGTCGCGCTTGAGCTACTACATCTATAGCCTAATATAGCTACAACAACGACGTCTGGGCATCGTCCCTGTAAACCGTCGGGGAGAAATAAGGATCATGTCATATCTTTAAGACCAAGGGGTGGGATAATCCCTCTTGGACAACAAACACTAATCAAAATAATAAAATGACTTCGACTATTTTAGATGGTTCGGACTTGTGAACTTATGAAACATAATGGAGAAAGTATATTTCCTATTAAAAACATAGTATCACCGAAAATGAGCAATAAAAATAAAGATTAAGAATGTTAAATCGATTATTATTAAGAAACTACCAACCATATGGCTCTCAGATAACAAAATTTTGGAAACAACAATTGTATGGATTAGGTTGTCTAAAACACAGATCAAAAAAATTGTTGATGTAAATAAAAAATCAGAAAGAATATGTAGCTTGCAATGTTCATTTCTATTTCTTGTTAGGATTTAGGGCTAATCTAGTTAAACAAGTATTCAATCACTTAAACTAATACTTTTACGTTTCCGTTTGGGTAGCAATCGCAAATGAATTATTTGAAGAATTGCTCCCTAGCAAGCAATGCATACCTAGGTTCACAATTCAAATGAAACTTAGAATAGAAAACATAACTACATGCATACTACACTTTGATCTTGTTCGAAAGCAAGAATGTAGGCAATTTGAGAATTGAAGAATATTTCCAATACGCAGGTGAATAGGATGGGATTTTGGGGTTGTGTGTTAAATAAGATTAAAATTAAATGAAAAGGCAAGACTATTATAATAAATCTCTTGTTTAGATAAACAAAACAAAGATAATAAATCCCTTGTCATTTGTGACCACATTGCATATTTCTACGTAAGGAAAATAACTATAATATTTTAGTGACTAATTTGAAAAAAATGAAATTAAAATGCACTTTTCTTTCGCATTTTCCCATCGTCGATGCTCTGATAGTCCTTTGAGATCAACACAAAGGTTGAGTTATCAATTCATCCTGACATAAAATATTAAATGAAGTCTAAAACCACTTAAAGTATAAGCACAAGTCCACAGTGCAGGAAGAGAGGTCATGGCATCTATGACCAAAGATACGACAAGCAAGACAATATCCATTGAAATAAATGGAATACCTCATAGCATTGGGTTGCATGATTTGTCTCTTCAAGTCAACTTTCAAGTTTGTACTCTTGACTTGTTTTGACTTCTCATGCTCTTTCTCAACCTTGTTCATCTTATCTATGAGCTGCTCATGCTCAACCTTCAAGGAAACTAGCTCTATCTTCAACTGATCATACTCAACTTCTTTTGATGTGAACTTTATATTGACACCTTCTAACTTATTTTTGAGATCATTGATGGTCTTCTCATCCTTTTTGGCTTCTTTGACCCAATCACTCTTCAAGGTACATATCTATTCCTTAAGATCTTTGACCATAGATCTCAACTCATACTTCCCCTTCTTTTGGTGCTTCAAATCATCTAGGGCACTTATGAGTTCAACTTCAAGATCTACTTCAACTTCTTCTTCACTATCGTAGTAGACTTCATCATACATGTATTCTTCTTTTTGATCAAGAGACATCTTGTGCTTCTTAATATCACCCTTAAGTTGTCAGACTTGCTTCAAAGGACTAGACTTTGATAGCAATTGTTGGAAGCACAATGACTTGGGGGGGCGGGGGGCATGATTTGTCTTCCAAACATTCACTCAATTCAACTTAACATTCATGAGACATTCATACAAGTACATAGATCTAGCAATCATAAGCAACCATACAAGTGCATGAAACAAGATAACACATCATGTTTGCAGAAAACATTTAAGGGAAAAAAAATCCACTAATTCCTACAAATGGACTACAGTCCTATGAGTAAACAAATCACAATTTATTGAAGCACCAACTCCACATGGAGCACCAACCCCAACTAGCTAAGCAACAACTCAACAAGGCTTTAAGAAGTACCAACTTGCAAGAAGACACCAACCAGTAGATGACTCAACACCAATTCAACAACCTAAAACTTTTGATCACCTTCATAAAACCTTGTTGTTGCTCACACAATAGATGATGATCTTCGGTAACTCTTCTCACTCTTTTATCTCTCTCAAACTACCTTCTAGGCTTCTTCGCTCAACTAGGTCTCTTCAAGACAGATTAGATCATATGACCTTGATATTAATCTATAGTACCCATGTTAGATCTTCATGATAGTTTCTATACTCATCTTTGATGGTCAACAAGACCTCCTTTAGCTCTACAAAGTGCTATTTCCTTCGTTTGCACACACTTATTCTCTAACTTGTCAATTAGGCCTATTAGGCCTTGTTCTTATACAATCCTTTAGCTCATACACCTCTTGATCAACCATACACATTTGCACACTTGGATTACCATTCTAATACATCTTTTAACACATTTCATACATGAATTAATCATTACAATAAGTTGTCCACAAATTAAAAGACTAAAACCTCTTGTAGGCCTTAAGGAGACCTAATTCAATTAGGAATTCATTAGTACTCGTAACCCTTTGATCTTATTGAAACAATTTACCTTCATTGACAAACAAGATCCTTTCATACATTGATCAAGTAGACCCAAATAAACATCTTCTAAGGTCCATAACACATTTTAGCACAAACCCCGTCATGAACACTCATTGTAGCACTGCTCACAATTAGACCTGTGAACCTACAAAAAAATTGCTAAATAAAATTGAATCATGTACATAATTTAGTCACATAACCATAAAAATAAATCACATGAATAGAAACTCCATGACCTTAACAATATAACCATGTGCTTTAGAATTCACAACTCAGGGCAAAATGACTCAAACACTTCTCTGCAAACGGCCCACTCAGAACTGCCAGAACATTCCAAAAATTAGTCATGAACAACTTGATCTTCAAGACCTGAAAATACACTTCCCATGACCACTGACATTTTAAAAAGATCATTTGATAACTCTATACCATTTTTAAATGCAAAAGTCTCAAGGTCTAATGTCAAATATTGGTCTTGCAGACAAATCTTTTGATTTACAGTTTCACAGTCCAATCCTAAACAAACAAGCCATTTTATAAACATACTTTCTTCACTTACATTGACCTCTAAAAATTCAACCAAGCATTATCATGACTTAGATGTCATGAATAACTCTATGCACTACATCGCATCACTCTTTCATGAAATTACACTCGAATCCAACTTTTCATCACTGCAACTTAGATATGCCAAGACTATTAAAAACATAGTCATGAAACACTGACCCTATAACACCTATATAGGGACTTTCAAAGACTTCCAATGCATGAACATGATTCTCTAACTTTTTCAGACCATCTTCGAATATAAAATTAATATGGTCTAATGTCAAATATTGGTCTTGCAGACTAATCTTTTAACTTCTCTTCTCACAATCACACTAGAACTAGATAAGCCATTTTGGCTTCAACTTTTAAAACTCTATACTTGACTTCCAAACCACTTACCATGCATGAATAGGACATACAAGTCCCAAACAACATTTTCATGCACTTCAATCCATCATTCTTTCATGTAATCTACCAAAAACCAACTTCTCAAACTGTTTGTGTTTTGCATTGTTCTTCATTAGGCCTGTTAGCGAATTACCAACTTGCATCACAAATTTAGAACACTTGAGCACTAGAACCAATACAAAAAAGTCCAAAGACATCAACTATGTGTTTCAACCTTCAACCTTCATCAATTTGCAAAATTTGTCCAATACAACTTTTTACAGCTTCAACTTCTTCAAAAACAAACCTGTATCTTCACATTTTCTCTCTCTCCTCTCTAACCACCACCACCTAGCGGTACCTAGGAGAGTTCACTAAAATTTCCAAACACTTACCTAAGCATTACAAATCATCCTGAGCACTTTTAAATCATATCTTTAGCATTGGGTCACTATTAGTGTTCTAAGAGGGTTTAAACACATTTCCCCTGTTAACGATTGTTCATAAAGCATAGTCCCTCAATCCAAAAACTAATGATTGAAATTTTTAGCTAAAACTTTTTCCATTTACCATGAAAAACATAGATTCCAATGCAAATGTTTGACGAGCTAAAGAGCATGAGAAAATCTTTCTGGGTTTGAGCATCCTTCACTATTTGCACTCGAGAGACCTTAAAGCACTTTTTCTTGCCTTGACCTTCAAAATTTGATCTAAAATTTCATGAATACACATGGGACATGTTGACGCAGTGGATTGCACCCTGGGCAGGAGGCTGAGCTCCTGCCTTCCACACGCAACAATGGAAACTCTTCTCTTGCCTGCGGGCCTGGCAAAACTGGGGGGAGAGTCTTTAGATAAGGGCTAGCTCCCTCTGATGTATCTTTTAGGAGAGCCTGCCACACGCAACAATGGAAACTCCCCTTTTGCCTGTGGGCTTGGCAAAACTAGGGGGAGTCTCTAGATAAGGGCTAGCTCCCTCTAATGTATCTTTTAGGTTCTGGATTTCCTATTGCTAACAAATAAATGAAAAAAAGGGGGGTTGAAAAGGGAAAAGGATGCTGAAAACAGAACCTAAACCTAAACTAAAAAGGTGATACACCAAAAAAGTTGATCCACTCAGCCCGAACATACACTTTTCACCCAGAGCAAGCTCCCATACACTTCATTTGACACAAGAAATCCTTCTACATCAGTGAGCTAGGGGTCCATGGATATACAGGGAGGAAGAACTACCAAAGGCGTCCTTAGACACACTATATCAGCCTATTCGCAGGCACCTACACTCCTCTAGGGACACTTCTGGCAAACCTGCAAAAGAAAAGCTCACAAGGCACTAGACATGCTAAAATTGTTCTGGGAAAGCATAAAATAAAATGACTTAACACAGAACAAAGACATAGACACATACGAAAGTGCAAGCTCAAATAGAGGTAAAAAATGCTATGTCTCGATTCAAGGTAAAATCCGGCAGAGTTCTGCCTTACAAACCCAGAGATTTTTTGGGCAGAGCTTTTGCCTTAGAGGCTAAGAGATGGATCCTTCTCAAAATGAGAAGTTTACAATATATAAAGAGAGAAGAGAACTTGGCACTTTTGGAAAAAACTTTGGCGCTCCTTTTTTGCAAGTGGCCCATGTGCGTTCCGAGTCTCGGAAAGAGGAAACCGCTCTATAGATAATGTTGTGTCAGCTCCTACTTTGACTTTGTCGTTCAAACATTAATGTTAAAGCATGGGTTGTGCCTCCTTTCTACAAATAGACAGCTCCCTTCAAGGCATTCACACGGCTTGTGTGCTCATCAATGCAAGGTGAAGAAAAATGGGTCACACCGTTCACTGTTCACACCTCTTGATGATCAATTCATAGACACTATGTCAACTACTAGAATAACTCCTTGAGTCGACACCTTCCTTCGCCACTTGGACTGTTTTGTCCATTTCTATGCTTGGCTTTTTTCTGGCTCCTTCATCCTTCGGGGCTATCTTCTACTAATTCTTCGTGCCTCTCTCATTTGCTTTGGCCGCTTTTCGCTTATTTCAACAACTGACACATGGTGTGTTTCACTGTGAAACAGGTGAAGACATGTGGCAGCATCCGCTTAACAGATAGAAGCTTTATACACTTTTTGAGAGTCCTGCAGAAGATGACACTTGGCAACTTTTGCTCTCTTTTAGAAACAATACAGAAGCATTTGGGACTCATTCAGATTCACCATGAATGATGACACTTGGTAGCTTCTGCTCTCTTTAACAATTCATCTGGGGCCCACTAGTCTTTACTAAATAAAAGGGAGAGACCGTAGACGTTGACACTTGTTGGCTTCCACCGAGCTTTACAAGGGACACGTGGCACATTCTGTTGCTCTTAAAAAGACATGCCAAAACCTTTCGCAGTTGCCACTTGGCTCCCTCCACAGAACTCTGAAGGAAGCTTGTTGAAAGGAGCTTTAGGACTTGGATGTAGACACTTATCACACTCCACCGAGTTTTGCGAGGGACATGTGGCACGTTCCGCTACTTTTAGAGACAAAATATCATGTGTCCTGGCAGATGACACTTGGCAGCTTCCGCTCTCGGGCTTTTTATGGTGTAAAATTGACGTTCGCGGGCTCGTCACTATTTGAAAACCAATGATTAGTCCGTTTCCTTGAAATTGATGGCCTTGAAGACGTCACTGTCCTCGGCAAATCCTTCGGTTCTTGTTTTTATCCTGCAGCCTTTTCTCTAAATTTCTTCAAACTTTTTGTCCGAAGGAATTCCTTCAGACAAAAGTCTGAAAGAAATTATTCTTGCCTTGTCCTTTCCATCTCGCGGGATTTTTCTTCTGAAGAATTTCTTTGGATAAAATGTCCGAAGGAATTCCTTCGGACATTTTGTCTGAAGAAATTCTCTTCTTTGCCTTAAACAATTTCCAAAGGAAACTTACCTTTTCAGCTTTCTCTTTGGATTCTTTGCAAATGTTCTTTGCCCTCCGCAAGGGTACTTGAGTCCGGAACCGCCCTTTACAAGGGCACTTGAAATGGTCCATTTTGCACCTAAGTGTCGGGGACTCATCTCTTTGAAACAACCCATTGAACCGAACGTTGAACCAACACTTTGAAACATTTCTATTGAACTAGTTCAATGGTTCAATGGTTGTTGAACCAAGGCATCAAACTGAATGTTTGAACCAAACCAAATTGAACCAAGGCATTAAACCGAACCGATGAACCGGCCGTTGAACTAGGCCAATGACCTTTACCTTTGAACCAAAGTGATGAACCACCTCATTTGAACTGAGCCATTAAAATGAGCACTTGAGCCAAATGAACTGAACCAACTCATTGAACTAATGGTTCAATGGTTTGAAAAAGCTTTTGTAGAAGCCCTTTCATTCTTTGAACTGGTTCATCTTCCACCAAAAGACTCGCCTGAAAAGTCCATAAAAATGCCTACAGAGTCTGTAGAAATGCCGAGACTTGTGCAAAATTGAAAGATGGACTGGCTCAGAACAACAGGGAGAAAAGGGGACCGATTTTGGCCTGTAAGACCAAAATGGTCAACAAATTGGCGACTCCTAGGGGAAGCATGCCTGTTATGCTTAGAAACCAATTGCCTTAAAATCCATTGGGCACGGAGTCAGAACACAGCTTGAAAAGTCAAGAACAGCCCTGATAGATCCAAGAATCAATCATGAAGCCTTTTACCCCACACACAAGGGAAAACACACACAAGGCTAAAAACACTACTTGTGCAAACTGCACTTAGGGAAAACAGAGAAATAAAATTGAACGCAAACTACTATATACAGCTAACCAGGTATATTTGCCTCCCTCCTGGATCAAAGGGAAAATTTTTTAAGTCCCCTTCATGGCTAGGAAACTTATGGTGCCAGACAAGTGGCTATGGAATGGAGAGTTGGTGACCTGCTCCTCTTGCCTGTCACCTCGATTGGCCTGCATCTGAGTGGATCAAAATCGAACATGCTTCCAACATATATGTACTCTTTTTGTTCTTGGAAGCTTGTTGAATACTAGTCCTACATGCTGATGTGTTTCACCAAGAAATCAAAGGCTGTTGTCTCATTGCCATAAGCCCTTTGTTGTGTGTGATGCCTTTGCAATGCATCATGAATTGGCTCGTCTCCTTCATGGATTTCTTGAAGAAGGGTGACTATTGTGATGTTTGAAATGGAATCACAAATTGATTGCTCATCCCACAGAACATCACCTTTTTGTTCAAAGCTCTCCTCTTCATAGTTATTCTCAAGATGAACAGGCCTCTCCTTTTCCTAGTCAAGGATCAAAGTCTCTAGTTGTTCAAAGACATCTGTCTGATCCTCCTCCAACTCAGGCTCCATGGCATAGTCATCCTCCTCATCGAAACAACAAGGAAGTTCATCAAACAAAGGGGGAGAGAGCTCACCATGCTTACATTCCTCCTCATATTGCTGGAACATCTGCATGTATGCTTGCCCTGCGTCTCCTCCATTACTGATGATGTATTCGAAAGGAGCCTCCATGATGATTTCTTCTTCATTGTCGCTCATGATAGCCTCTTGGAAAGCTATAGATTAGATCTTCTGCTCCTCATTCGCCTCCTACAGAATAGGTTCCTCCTTAAGGAGTGAAGTGAAAAAATCATGTGGAAGAGGAGGCAATCCTTGAGCTAGAATCGAATGATTCTCCTCTTTCCATTTGGCCAGCACTTCATCTATATCAGGTGTGGCTTGATAACTCTCTTAGAGGTGTGTATATGGGGTGTGTTCAAATAGGTCCATCACATGTTGGTTGAGGAATCTCTCTATGGATTCCAATTCTGCAATTCTCCTGGCTAGATCTTCTTGGAATAGCCATTCTTGGAGGTCATAGGAATCATCATGATGATTAGGAGCAGCAAAACCTTTCTCCTCCTTCCTGCTCCATGATTCCACTGTTTCCTTCCAAGTCATGACCTCGGAGTTGGAATTTTCCCTTCTTGTTGAAGGGCAACTAGAAGAGCTACTTAGGGTGATTGCATAAATATTTTGAGCTTGATCGAAGTCATATGAAGGAAAACAAAGTCCATGATTCTTATCAATGGAATTATACATACAAAAATGAGATTTATTGATGGCACCTAGACTTCTTAACCAACTGATTCAACTCGGAGTCACCATTGGTGTTGATAAAAAAGCCTCCAAAGGCTGGTTGGTTGAAGAACACACCAAAAATTCTTCAACTCTTTGGACACAACTTGTCCTAATTGGTCCCACCGGGCGTGCCAAAAACTATTGACACAGTGAATTTTACCTTGGGTAGGAGGCTGAGCTCCTGCCTTCCACATGCAACAATGGAAACTCCCCTCTTGCCTGCAGCTTGGCAAAACTGGGGAGAGAGTCTCTAGATAAGGGCTAGCTCCCTCTGATGTATCTTTTAGGTCGTGGATTTCCTACTGCTAACAAATAAATGAAAAAAGGGGGGGTTGAAAAGGGAGAAGGATGCTGAAAACATAACCTAAACCTAATCTAAAAAGGTAATACACCAAAAAAGTTGATCCACTCAGCCCAAACATACGCTTTTCACCTAGAGCAAGCTCCCATACACTTCATTTGACACGAGAAATCCTTCTACATCAGTGAGCTAGGGGTCCATGGATATACAGGGAGGAAGAACTACCAGAGACATCCTCAGACACACTATGGCAGCGTATTCACAGGCACCTACACTCTTCTAGGGACACTTCTGGCAAACCTGCAAAAAAAAAGCTCACAAGGCACTAGACATGCTGGAATCATTCTGGGAAAGCATAAAAGAAAATGACTTAACACAGAACAAAGGCATAGACACATACGAAAGTGCAAGCTCAAATAGAAGTAAAAAATGCTATGTCTTGATTCAAGGTAAAATCTGGCAAAGTTATGCCTTACAAACCTAGATATTTTTGGGCAGAGCTTTTGCCTTAGAGGCTAAGAGATGGATCCTTCTCAAAATGAGAAGCTTACAATATATAGAGAGAGAAGATAATTTGGCACTTTTGAAAAAAACTTTGGCGCTCCTTTTTTGTAAGTGGCCCATGTGTGTTCCGAGCCTCGAGAAGAGGAAACCGCTCGATAGATAATGCTTTGTCAGCTTCTGCTTTGACTTTGTTGTTCAAACATTAATGTGAAAGCATGGGTCGTGCCTCCTTTCTACAAACAGATGGCTCCCTTCAAAGCATTCACGTGGCTTGTTTGCTCATCAATGCAAGGTGAAAAAAATGGATCATGCCGTTCACTATTCGCGCCTCTTGATGATCAATTCACAGACATTATGTCAACTACTAGAATAACTCCTTGAGTCGACACCTTCCTTCGCCACTTGGACTGTTTTGTCCGTTTCTGCACTTGGCTCTTTTTTGGGTCCTTCGTCCTTCGGGGATATCTTTTGCTCATTCTTCATGCCTCTCCCATTTGCTTTGGCCACTTTCCACTTATTTCAAGAAGTGACATGTGGCGTGTTCCACTGTGAAACAGGCGAGGACATGTGGCAGCATCTACTTAACTGATAGAAGCTTTAGACACCTTTTGAGAGTCCTACAGAAGATGACACTTGGCAGCTTCCGCTATCTTTTAGAAAAAATACAGAAGCATTCGGGACTCATTCAGATTCACCACAGACAATGGCACTTGGCAGCTTTCGCTCTCTTTAGTAATTCATCTGGGGTCCACTAGTCTTTACTGAACAAAAGGGAGAGACTGCAAACGTTGACACTTGTCAGCTTCCGCTGAGCTTTATAAGGGACACGTGGCATGTTCCATTGATCTTAGAAAGACATGCCAAAACCTTCCACAGTTGCCACTTGGCACCCTCCATGAAACTCTGAAGGAAGCTTGTTGAAAGGAGCTTTAGAACTTAGATGCAAACACTTGTCACGCTCTGCCAATTTTTGCAAGGGACACATGGCACGTTCCCCTACTTTTAGAGACAAAATATCATGTGTCCCGATAGATGACACTTGGCAGCTTTCATTCTCAAGCTTTTTCTGGTGTAAAATTGATGTTCGTGGGCCCGTCACTGTTTGAAAACCAACGGCTAGTCCGTTTCCCTGAAATTGACGGCCTGGGAGATGTCACTGTCCTCGGCAAATCCTTCAGATCTTTTCCTTCGAGTTTTTCTCCTGCAGTCTTTTCTTCAAATTTCTTCAGACTTTTTGTCCGAAGGAATTCCTTCGGACAAAAGTCTGAAAGAAATCATTCTTGCCTTCTCCTTTCCATCTCACGGGAGTTTTCTTTTGAAGAATTTCTTCGGACAAAATGTCCAAAGAAATTCTCTTCTTTGCCTTAAACAATTTTCAAAGGAAACTTACCTTTTCGGCTTTTTCTTTGGCCTCTTTGCAAATGTTCTTTGCCCTCCACAAGGGTACTTGAGTCTGGAACTGCCCTCCGCAAGGGCACTTGAAATGGTCCATTTTGTGCCTAAGTGTCGGGGACTCATCTCTTTGAAACAACCCGTTGAACCGAACGTTAAACCAACACTTTGAACCATTTCTATTGAACCGGTTCAATGGTTCAACGGTTGTTGAATTAAGTCATCGAACCTAATGTTTGAACCAAACCAAATTGAACCAAGGCATTGAACCGAACCGATGAACCGACCATTGAACTAGGTCGATGAGCTTTACCTTTGAACCAAAGCGATGAACCACCTCATTTGAACCGAGCCGTTGAAACGAGCACTTAAGCCAAATGAACTGAACCAACTCATTGAACCAATTGAACTGAATGGTTTAATGGTTTGAAAAAGCTTTTGTAGAAGCCCTTTCATTCTTTGAATTGGTTCATATTTCGCTGAAAGACTCACCTGTAGAATCCATAGAAATGCCTGCAGAGTCCGTAGAAATGGCTAGACTTGTGCAAAATCGAAAGATGGACTAGCTCAGAATAGCAGGGAGAAAAGGGGACTAATTTTAGCCTGCAGAACCAAAGTGGTCAATAAGACAACCTATCACACATTTGACAAAGCTCACCTGTGCATACTTGCATTGGAAATTGAACCCCATGCTTCATTAAGACATGCTCTCACCACCTTGCTTTCTACATCTGAGTCTTCAAACCTCATTAGGCCTCGAACTGAGCTTCAAACCTCTTGTCAAGCTCTCAATACTTCACTCACATGCTCACTCAATGTCAAACATTCTTTTACAACCTTATCTCACCATGCAACCAAGCTTATGCCTTCACACAAGATCTTTTCATGCCATAAATAAGCTTCACATGACACCTTTTCCTTAAAAGACAATTGATATCAATCTTCTATAACCTTTACATGCCTAAGACCATACATCTCACCAAGCCATCATGCCTCTTCATGTTCTTCATGTACAAGACTAGGTATCTTATGCACATACCTTCTCAAGACACTACTAGGCTAAAGCACTTGACAACTTTGACAACAAAAACCTTCCATGCTGACCTTCACATCACTCATGCAAACATAAGGACATATACCAATCATATATTACACTCTCAGAATCA
Organism: Torreya grandis; assembly: GCA_037957365.1. Classification (NCBI taxonomy): domain Eukaryota; kingdom Viridiplantae; phylum Streptophyta; class Pinopsida; order Cupressales; family Taxaceae; genus Torreya; species Torreya grandis. Next base: position 3,068,454 of record JARHVA010000630.1, on the reverse strand, counting down.
TTACAACACTAATCAATATTCTCTCTCATAGCTACACTCTTCAATGACCTCAAGAAGATCTATGACCTCATGACAAAGAAAATTGACCTTCAACAATTTAGCTTGTTACAACAACAATGATAGTCACAAGATATCAACCTTCATAAGCACCTTTGACATCAATCTTCACAAGATCACCTATGGGACAAAAAATACAATCAATGACAACAACAATAATATCAACCTTGTCAAGAACCTTTAACATCAATGATAACATCAATGCCAAACATCAACAACTGGAACAATGCTCAACACTTTCCACCTTTGTCATTGATGGGAAAACACACTACATATTGATTATTATCATCTCCTCCATTTTGGTCTTTCTCTCCATTTGACATTAATGACAAAGGGAGACCTGCAGCAATTGGATTTACACCTTTTGCAACTACAACTCAATAGATAGAAACTTCCTTCAAATAGACTTCTTCCTCATTTTCAACTTCTGGAAGCACACTCCCCCCTTGATGGCAATCAATCTTAGAAACATCAAACCTTAAATCTATCAAGCTCCCCCTTTGACCAAGCATATACCAATTAGTGCAACATCTTCAACAAGGAAGGATCACACAACATAACCATGCACCCCCTATGCTCATGCTCAATCTTCGAAAGAACTCTGAAACTTAAGAACCCTCACCTTGTCCTTGACATGACTGAAGAAGATCAAACTCTTGATCACACACTAGGCTACTACACTCTTAACACCAATACCCCTTTTTATTGCAGATCAAGCTCAACTACTCACAAAAATAGATACCAAAAGCTTACCTCTCATTTAGCAATTGACTGCATTTTGACTTTAGATACTTGTTGTGAACCTTGTATCTCTCATCATGATAGCTACTACACTTTAAACCTCAAATCTATTTACGTAGAAATGGATAATATCCATTTTCATCTCCTTGGTTGCAATATAGACAACCTAGAATCTTCTCAAAATGAAACCTTCTTTGGCTGCAACCTCATGCTTCTACTAATAGAAGAATGTATCTATGAAGCCTAATGGAGCCACCCCTTTTCATAGGGAACTAAAACACCATGAACTCAGGAGATTTCAAAATCTCCAATCCACTCTTCTTAGCAAACTTGCAATCATGAGACTGATAGTCTCTATTTAGAATCCACGTAGGCATGACTAAAGCAATTCACTCATCCACCTTGTCATCCTTCTTCTCTTTGACTACCTTGTCAATAGATGCAAATAAAAAGTGTTCTTGACATTCCTTCACTTCTGATCCTTGCTCTACCTCAACGAATAGTCTACGTTGGTTTATGGACTGATCATAACTCACTTTGATTGTCTGTCTTCCATACCTTGGTTTGCTCTTTCTCTTGCACTTTATGAGTTTCAACCCTCACTGTCCCTGTAGCACTCTTCCTCAATGAGATGAACTTGCTATTGTCTCCTTTAGTCTTCTATTATTTCTCCACCTTCTCCCCCATAGATTTCAACTCATACTTCCTCTTATTTTGGTGCTTCAAATCATATAGGACACTTACGAGCTCAGTTTCAAAATCTACTTCAGCTTCTCCTTCTTCACTATCATAGTAGACTTCTTCATCATACATGTCTTTTTTTATTTATTTAATAACTAGACATCTTGTGTTTCTTAGGACACCTTCAAGCTGTTAGACTTGCTTCAAAGGACCAGACTCTGATACCAATTTTTGGAAGCACAATGACTAAGAGGGGTGATGGAGGCACGGTGGGGTGAATTAGTCTTCAAAACATTCATTCAATTCAACTTAACATTCACGAGTCATTCATACAAATACATAGATCTAGCAAGCATAATCAACCATACAAGAGCATGAAAAAAGATAACACATCATTCATGTGGGAAACCCTCAAGGGGAAGAAAACCCACTGATCTTTGCAAATAAACTACAATCATATAAGTCAAAAGATCACAATTAAGTGAAACACCAACTCCACCTAGAGCACCAATTCAGCTAGGCTTTAGCAAACACAAACCTGAAAGGATGAAACAACCCCTAGATGACTTAGAACCAACTCAGCTATTTGAAACTTTTGATCACCTTTAGAAAACCTTGTTGCTCACACAACATATGATTATCAACTTCTATATCTCTTCTCACTCTTCTATCCCTCTCAAACTGCCTTTAAGGCTTTTTCACTCAACTAGGTATCTTCGAGACATATTAGGTCATATGACCTTGATATAAATCTACAATACCCTTGATAGATCTTAATGATAGTTTTTATACACCCCTCTGATGGTCTATAAGACCTCTTTTAAATCTGCAAAGTGTTATTTCCTTCGCTTGGATACACTTATTCTCTAACTTGTCAATTAGGCATGTTAGGCCTTGTTTTTATACAATAATTGAGCTCATACACCTCTTGGTCGGCCATAAACACTTTCACACTTGGATTACCCTTAAAATAGGTATTTTAACACATTTCATAGATGAATAAATAATTACAATAAGTAGTCCACAACTTAAAAGACCAAAACTTGTTTTATGCCTTAAGGAGAGCTAATTCAATTAGGGTTTCATTAGTACTCGTTACTGTTTGATATTCTTGCAATAATTTACCTTCATTTATGAACAAGATAATTTCATGCATTGATCAAATATACCCCAATAAACATATTCTAAGGTCCATAACACTTTTTAGCACCAACCCCTTCATGACCACTCCTTGTTGCACTGTTCACAATTAGGACTGTGAACCTACAAAAAGTCTGTCAAACAAAACTGAAGCCTGTACACAATTTAATCACACAACCCTGAAAATAAATTACATGAACAAACATTTCATGACCTTAAAGATATAACCATATGCTTTAGACTTCACAACTTAGGCCAAAAGGATTCAAACACTTCTCTGCAAATGGCCCACTCAGAACTGCGAGAACATTCCAAAAATCAGTCATGAACAACTTGAAATTCAACCCCTGAAAAAACATTTTCCATGACCACTAACACTTTAAAAATATCATTTGACAACTCTAGACCATTCTCAAATGCAAAAATTATAAGGTCTAATGTCAAATATTGGCCTTGCAGACCAATCTTTTGACTTACAGTTTCATAGTCCAATCCGGAACAAACAAGCCATTTTGTTAACATATTTTCTTCGCTTAAAATGACCTCCAAAACTTATACCAAGCATGATCATGACTTTCAAGTCATGAATAATAACTCCATGCACTACATTGCATCACTCTTTCATGAAATTACACTAGAATCCAACTTTTCATCGCTACAACTCTGAATTGCCAAGACTGTCAAAAACACAATCATGAAACATTGACATTCTAACACCTGTATAGGGACTTTTAAAGACTTCCAATGCATGTACATGATTCTTTGACATTTCTAGACCATCTTCAAATACAAAATTAATATGGTCTAATGTCAAATATTGGTCTTGCAGATCAATCTTTTGACCTCTCTCCTCATAGTCACACTAGGATCAAATTAGCCATTTTGGCTTCAACTTTTCAACCTCTATTCCTGACTTCCAAACCCTCCACCAAACATGAATAGGACATACAAGTCCCCAATAATAGTTTCATGCACTTCAATGCATCATTCTTTCATGAAATCATACCAAAAAACCAACTTCTCAAATTGCCTAGGTTTTGCATTGTTCTTCATTAGCCCTGTTAGGGATTGGCCAACTTGGATCACAAATTTATAACACTTAAGCACTAGAACCAATCCAACAACCACAAAGGACATAAACTATGATTCTCAAGGTTCAGGCTTCATCAATTTGCAAAATTTGTCTTATATAACTATTTATAGCTACAACAACTTCTTCAAAAACAAGCTTGTATCTTCACATTTTCTCTCTCCTCTACCCACCACCACATGGAGGTACCTGGGAGAGTTCACTACAAGCTCCAGACACATACATGAGCACTACAAACCATCCTAAGCACTTTCAAATCATATCTTCAACATTGGGTCACTATTAGGGTTTTAAGAGGGTCTACACACACTTCTATTAACAATTATTCATAAAGCATAGCCCCTCAATCTAAAAATTAATGCTAGAAAATTTGAGCTAGAAACCTTCCCCATCTACCATGAACAGTTTTGGATCCAATGCAAAGGTTTGACGAGCTAAAGAGCACAACAAAATCCTTTTCCAGTTGACCATCCTTGATTTTGTGCACTCAAGAAACCTAAAAGCACTTTTTTTCCCTAACCTTCAAACTTTGACCTAAAACTTCATGAATACACCTGGGACAACCTATCACACATCTGAAAAAGCTCACTTGTGCATAATTGCCTTGGAAACTAGACCCCATGCTTCATTAGGCCATGCTCTCACCACCTTGCTTTCTACACCAGAGTCTTCACACCTCATTAGGCCTTGAACTGACCTTCAAACCTCTTTTCAATCTCTCAATACTTCACTCACATGCTCACGCAATGTGAAACATCCTTCTACAACCTTATCTCACCATGCAACCAAGCTTATGTCTTCACAAAAGGTCTTTTCATGCCATAACTAAGCTTCACAAAACACCTTGTCCTCAAAGACACTTCATATCAATCTTCTATAACCTTTACAAGACTAAGAACATCCATTTCACCATGCCACCATGCCTCTTCATGCAAAAGACTAGGCATCATATGCACATACCTTCTCAAGACACTACTAGGCTCAAGCAAACATAATAACATATACCAATCATATCTCACACTCTCAGAATCATTGCAACATTTATCAATATTGTCTCTCATAGCCACACTCTTCAATGACCTCATGAAGAGCTATGATCTCATGACCATGCCAACTGACCTTCAACACTTTAGCTTGTTACAACACATCACTCACTAGAGCATCACTAAGACATCAATGACATCAAAAGTGATAGTCACATGACATCAACCTTCATAAGCACCTTTGACATCAATCTTCACAAGAGCACCTCTAAGACAACAAATACAATCAATGACAACAACAATGATATCAATCTTCTAAAGAACCTTTGACATCAATGACAACATCAATGCCAAACCTCAACAACAGGAATAATGCTCAATAATCTCCCCCTTTGTCATTGATGGTAGAACACACAACAAATTTATAATTCTCATCTCCTCGATTCTGGTCTTTCTCCTCCTTTAACATTAATGACAAAGGGACACCTGTAGCAATTAAAATTACACATTTTTCAACTCTAACTCAACAAATAGAAACTTCTTTCAAACAAACTTCTTCCTTATTTTGAATTATCTCCTATTTTTAGATCATTCTCATCTTCTGGAAACACACTATTTCCCTAATGGCATACAATCTTAGAGCTATCAAGCTCTCCCTATGACCAAGCATATACCAATCAATGCAACATCATCAAAGAAGGATCACACAGCATAACCATGCTACCCCTATGCTCACACTCAATCTTCCAAGGAAATTTGAAACTTGAGAACACTCACCTTGTCCTTGACATGACTGAAGAAGATCAAACTCTTGATCACACACTAGGCTACCACACTCTTGACACCAACTGCAGAAGTAGGGACTCCCCCTTTGTCTTCTCAACTCAACACATGAGTCAATAGGACTCTTAAACCATTCTCAACTTCCTTCAAACATCTTGGCACCAATACCCCTTCTTATCACATATAAAGCTCAACTACTCACACAAACAGATACCAAAAGCTTATCTCATCATGCTATCTACTACACTTCAAACCTCAGAGCTACCAACACAGAAATGGATAATATGCATCTTCATCTCCTTGCTTGCAACATAGACAACATGGAATCTTTTGAAGATGAAACCTTCTTTGACTGCAACCTCATGCTTCTACTGATATAAGAATGTCTCCATGAAGCCTAATGGAGCCACCCCTTTTCATAGGGCACCAAAACACCATGAACTCAAGAGATTTTCAAAACTCCAATCCACTCTTCTCAACCATCTTGCAATCTGAGACTGATAGTCTCTCTTTAGAATCCACTTTGGCTTGACTAAAGCAATTGATTCATCCAGCATGTCATCCTTCTTCTCTTTTGCCTTGTCAATAGATGTAGATAACAAGTGTTCTTGACATTCCTTCACTTTTGATCCTTGCTCTACTTCAGAAAATAGTCCACCTTGGTTTATGGATTGATCATAACTCACATTGACTGTCTTTGTCTTTCATATCTTGGTTTGCTCTTTCTCTTGCACTTTAGGAGTTTCAATCCTCACTGTTCTGTAACACTCTTCTTCAATGAGATCAACTTGCTCATCTCCTTTAGTCTTCTATTCTCTCTCCACCTTCTCTAGAGGATCTGACTTTTTGATCCACTTCTTAGTGGCATAACTAGACACCTTCCTGTCTTGAATAATCTTCCTTAAATGCCTCATCTTGCAGTTCTTTGTAATATGACCGGGATTATGACGTTTGAAACAAATAAAATTACTGTACTTACCTCTTGATTGATCACTCCTCTCCCATGGTTCCATGATAACTCCTCCCTTGAGACCATTCTACAATCATTTGTTGTATGACCAAAGATATGACAAGCAAAATAATATCCATTGAAAGAAATGAAATACCTCATAGTGTTGGGTTGCCTAATTAGACTCTTCATGTTAACTTTCAAGTTGGAACACTTGAATTGGTCTAAATTCTCACGTTCTTTCTCTACCTTACTCATATTATCTATGAGTTGTTCCTGCTCAACCTTTAAGGAAATTAGCTCTATATTCAACTAATCATATTCAACTTCTTTTGATCTGAACTTTGTATTAACACCTTCTAAGTGATTCCTGAGATACTTGATGATATTTTCATCCCTTTTGGCTTCTTTGATCCAACAACTCTTTAAGGTACATATCTATTTGTTAAGATCCTTGACCATAGATCTCAACTCATGCTTCCTCTTCTTTTGGTGCTTCAAATCATCTAGGGCACTTATGAGCTCAGTGTTCAGATCTACTTTAGCTCTTCCTTCTTCAATGTCATAGTAGAGGACTTCATCATACATGTTTTCTTCTTTTTGATTACTAGACATCTTGTGCTTCTCAGGATCACCTTCAAGCTATTAAAATTGCTTCAAAGGACCAAACTCTGATACCAATTGTTGGAAGCACAATGACTGAGAGGAGGGGTGAATCAGTCTTCAAAACATTCATTCAATTCAACTTAACATTCAGGAGCCATTCATACAAGTACATAGATCTAGCAAGCATAAGCAACTATATAAGATCATGAAACAAAATAACACATATATGTGGGAAAATTTCAAGGGAAAGAAAACCCGCTGATCTCTACAAATGGACTATAGTCATATAACTCGAAAGATCACAATTTAGTGAAGCACCAACTCCACATAAAACACCAACTCTAACAAGCTAAGCACCAACTCAATTAGGCTTTAGCAAGTACCAACTTGTAAGGAGACACCAACCCCATAGATGACAAAGTCACCTGAAACTTTTGATCACTTTCAGAAAACTTTTTTGCTCACACAATAGATGATCACCTTCTGTAGCTCTTCTCACTCTTTTATCCCTCTCAAATTACCTTCTAGGCTTCTTCGCTTAACTAGGTCTCTTCAAGATAGATTAGGTCATATGACCTTTATATTCATCTATATTACTCCTGTTAAATCTTCATGATAGTGTCTATACACCCCTCTGATGGTCTATAAGACCTCCTTTAGCTCTGCAAAGTGCTATTTCCTTATTTTCACACTTATTCTCTAACTTGTCAACCAGGCCTATTAGGCCATGTTCTTATGTAATCCTTTAGCTCATATACCTCTTGGTCATCCATACACACTTGCACATTTGGATTACCCTTACAATATTTCTTTTAGCACATTTCATACATGAATCAATCATTTTAATAGGTCGTCCACAACTTAGAAGATCAAAACCTATTTTAGGCCTTAAGGAGACATAATTGAATTAGGCCTTCATTAGTACTTGTTACCCTTTGACCTTCTTGCAACAATTTACCTTCATTAACGAACAAAATCCTTTCATACATTGATCAAATAGACCCCAATAAACATGTTGTAAAGTCTATAACACTTTTTAGTGCCAACCCCTTCATGAACACTCCTTGTAGCACTGTTCACAATTAGGCCTGTGAACCTACAAAAAGTCTGCCAAACAAAACTAAAACCTATACACAATTTAGTCACACAACCATGACAATAAATCACATGAATAGAAACTCCATGATCTTAAAAAATAAACCATGTGCTTTAGACTTCACAACTCAGCAAAAAGACTCAAATACTTCTCTCCAAATGGCCCACTCAGAACTGCCAGAACATTCCAAAAGCCTGTCTTGAACAACTTGATCTTCAACACCTGAAATAAAACTTCCCATGACCACTGACCATTATCAAATGCAAAAATCACAAGGTCTAATGTCAAATATTGGTCTTGCAAACCAATTTTTTGACTTATAGTTTCACAGTCCAATCCTGAAAAGACAAGCCATGTTGTGAAAATATTTTCTTCACTTACATTGACCTCCAAAACTTATACCAAACATGATCATGACTTACAAGTCATGGATAACAACTTCATGCATTAAATTTCATCACTCTTTCATGAAATTACACTCAAATCCAACTTTTCATCATTACAACCTAGAACTACCAACACTGTCAAAAAGATTGTCATGAAACATTGACCTTCTAACCCCTATATAGGGACTTTTAAAGACTTCCATTGCATGAACATGATTCTTTGACATTTCCAAACCATATTCAAATACAAATATGTCTTTTAACACATTTCAGACATGAATCAATCATTACAATAGGTCATCCAAAACTTAAAAGACCAAAACCTCTTTTAGGCCTTAAGGAGACCTAATTCAATTAGGAATTCATTAGTACTCGTTAACCTCTGATCTTCATTAAACAATTTACCTTCATTGACAAACAAGGTCCTTTCATACATTGATCAAGTAGACCCCAATCAACATCTTCTAAGGTCCATAACACTTTTTAGCACAAACCCCGTCATGAACACTCATTGTAGCACTGCTCACAATTAGGCCTGTGAACCTACAGAAAAATTGTTAAACAAAATTTAATCATGTACTCAATTTAGTCACACAACCATGACAATAAATCACATGAACAGAAACTCCATGACCTTAAAAATATATAAATGTGCTTTAGAATTCACAACTCAGGGCAAAATGACTCAAACACTTCTCTGTAAACGGCCCATTCAGAACTACTAGAACATTCCAAAAATCAGTCATGAACAACTTGATCAACACCTGAAAGTACACTTCCTATGACCATTGACACTTTAAAAATATCATTTGATAACTCTATACCATTTTTAAATGCAAAAGTCACAAGGTCTAATGTCAAATATTGGTTTTGCAGACCAATCTTTTGACTTATAGTTTCACAGTCCAATCCTGAATAGACAATCCATTTTATAAACATATTTTCTTCACTTACACTAACCTCTAAAGCTTCAACCAAGCATTATCATGACTTAAATGTCATGAATAACTCTATGCACTACATTGCATCACTCTTTCATGAAATTACACTCAAATCCAACTTTTCTTCACTGCAACTTAGATCTGCCAAGACTATTAAAAACATAGTCATGAAACATTGACCTTATAACACCTGTATAGGGACTTTCAAAGACTTCAAATGCATGAACATGATTCTCTAACTTTTTAAAACCATCTTCAAATATAAAATTAATATGGTCTAATGTCAAATATTGGTCTTGCAGACCAATCTTTTAACTTCTCTCCTCACAATCACACTAAAACTAGATAAGCCATTTTGGCTTCAACTTTTAAAACTCTATACTTGACTTCCAAACCCCAAAAAAGTCCCAAACAACATTTTCATGCACTTCAATCCATCATTCTTTCATGTAATCTACCAAAAACCAACTTCTCAAACTGTTTGTGTTTTGCATTGTTATTCATTAGGCCTGTTAGCGAATGCCCAACTTGGATCACAAATTTAGAACACTTAAGCAATAGAACCAATACAAAAAAATCCAAGGACATAAACTATGAGTCTCAAGCTTCAACCTTCATCAATTTGAAAAATTTGTCCAATACAACTTTTAACAGCTACAACTTCTTCAAAAACAAACCTGTATCTTCACATTTTCTCTCTCCTCTCTCTAACCACCACCACCTGGAGGTACCTAGGAGAGTTCACTAAAATTTCCAAACACTTACCTAAGCATTACAAATCATCCTGAGCACTTTTAAATCATATCTTTAGCATTGGGTCACTATTAGTGTTCTAAGAGGGTTTAAACACATTTCCACTATTAACGATTGTTCATAAATCATAGCCCCTCAATCCAAAAACTAATGACTGAAATTTTTAGCTAAAAGCCTTTCCATTTACCATGAACAACATAGGTTCCCACGCAAATTTTTGATGAGCTAAAGAGCATGAGAAAATCTTTTTGGGTTTGAGCATCTTTCACTCTGTGCACTTGAGAGACCTTAAAGCACTTTTTCTTGCCTTGACCTTCAAAATTTGATCTAAAATTTCATGAATACACATGGGACAACCTATCACACATTTGACAAAGCTCACCTGTGCATACTTGCATTGGAAATTAAGCCCCATGCTTCATTAGGCCATGCTCTCACCACCTTGCTTTCTACATCTAAGTCTTCAAACCTCATTAGGACTCGAACTGAGCTTCAGACCTCTTTTCAAGCTCTCAATACTTCACTCACATGCTCACACAATGTCAAACATTCTTTTACAACCTTATCTCACCATGCAACCAAGCTTATGCCTTCACACAAGATCTCTTCATGCCATAACTAAGCTTCACATGACACCTTTTCCTTAAAAGACACTTGATATCAATCTTCTATAACCTTTACATTCCTGAGAATATACATCTCACCAAGCCATCATGCCTCTTCATGCACAAGACTAGGTATCTTATGCACATAACTTCTCAAGACACTACTAGGCTCAAGCACTTGACAACTTTGACAACAAAGACCTTCCATGCTGACCTTCACATCACTCATGCAAACATAAGAACATATACCAATCATATATTACACTCTCAGAATCATTGCAACACTAATCAATAGTCTCTCTCATAGCTATACTCTTCAATGACCTCAAGAGGACCTATGACCTCATGACAAAGACAATTGACCTTCAACACTTTAGCTTGTTACAACAATAATGATAGTCACAAGACATCAACCTTCATAAGCACCTTTGACATCAATCTTCACAAGATCACCTATGGGACAAAAAATACAATCAATGACAGCAACAATGATATCAACCTTCTCAAGAACCTTTGACACCAATGATAACATCAATGCCAAACCTCAACAACTGGAACAATGCTCAACATGTTCCCCCTTTGTCATTGATGGGAAAACACACTACAAGCTGATTATTATCATCTCTTCCATTTTGGTCTTTCTTTCCATTTGACATTAATGACAAAGGGACACCTGCAGCAATTGGATTTACACCTTTTGCAACTACAACTCAATAGACAAAAACTTCCTTCAAATAGACTTCTTCCTCATTTTGAACTATCTCCCATTTTTAGATCATTCTCAACTTCTGGAAGCACACTCCCTCCCTGATGGCAATCAATCTTAGAAACATCAAACCTTAAAGATATCAAGCTCCCCCTTTGACCAAGCATATAGCAATTGGTGCAACATCTTCAACAAAGAAGGATCACACAACATAACCATGCACCCCCTATGCTCATGCTCAATCTTCGAAAGAACTCTGAAACTTAAGAACCCTCACCTTGTCCTTGACATGACTGAAGAAGATCAAACTCTTGATCACACACTAGGCTACTATGCTCTTCACACATATACCCCTTCCTATTGCAGATCAAGCTCAACTAATCACAAAAATAGATACAAAAAGCTTACCTCTCATTTAGCAATTGACTGCATTTTAACCTTAAATACCTGCTGTGAACCTTATATCTCTCATCATGATAGCTACTACACTTTAAACCTCAAAGCTATTTACATAGAAATGGATAATATCCATTTTCATCTCCTTGCTTGGAATATAGACAACCTAGAATCTTGTCAAGATGAAACCTTCTTTGGCTGCAACCTCATGCTTCTACTAATAAAAGAATGTATCTATGAAGCCTAATGGAGCCACCCCTTTTCATAGGGTATTAAAACACCATGAACTCAAGAGATTTCAAATTCTCCAATCCACTCTTCTTAGCAAACTTGCAATCATGAGACTGATAGTCTCTATTTAGAATCCACTTAGGCATGACTAAAGCAATTGACTCATCCACCTTGTCATCCTTCTCTTTGACTACCTTGTCAATAGATGCAAATAAAAAGTGTTCTTGACATTCCTTCACTTCTGATCCTTGCTCTACCTCAACAAATAGTCTACTTTGGTTTATGGACTGATCATATCTCACTTTGATTGCCTTTGTCTTCCATACCTTGGTTTGCTCTTTCTCTTGCACTTCATGAGTTTCAACCCTCACTGTCCTTGTAGCACTCTTCCTCAATGAGATGAACTTGCTATTGTCTCCTTTAGTCTTCTATTATTTCTCCACCTTCTCCACTGGATTTGACTTCTTGATCCACTTCTTAGTGGCATAACTAGACATCTTCCTATCTTGACTAATCTTCGTTAAATGCCTCATCTTGCAGTTCTTTGCAATATGACTAGTATTATGACATTTGAAACAAACAAAATTATTGTGCATACCTCTTGATTGACCCCTCCTCCCATGGTCCCATGATAACTCCTCCCTTGAGACCGTTCTATAATCACTTGCTCTAGGACCAAAGTTATGACAAGCAAGACAATATCCATTGATAGAAATGGAATAGGTCATAACATTGGGCTGCCTGATTGGCCTCTTCATGATAACTTTCAAGTTGGTACTGTTGACTTGTTCTGACTTCTCATGCTCTTTCTTGACCTTGTTCATCTTATCTATGAGTTGTTCATGCTACACCTTCTAGGAAACTAGCTCTATCTTCAAATGATCATACTCAACTTCTTTTGATGTGAACTTTGTATTGACAACTTCTAACTAATTCTTGAGATCCTTGATGATCTCATCCCTTTTGGCTTCTTTGACCCAGTCACTATTCAAGGTACATATCTGTTCTTTAAAATCTTTGACTTTAGATTTCAACTCATACTTCCTCTTCTTTTGGTGCTTCAAATCATATAGGACACTTATGAGCTCAATTTCAAAATCTACTTCAGCTTCTCCTTCTTGACTATCATAGTAGACTTCTTCATCATATATGTCTTTTTTTTTATCACTAGACATGTTGTGCTTCTTAGGATCACCTTCAAGATGTTAGACTTGCTTCAAAGGACCAGACTCTAATAACATTTTTTGGAAGCACAATGACTGAGAGGGGTGATGGAGGCATGGTGAGGTGAATTAGTCTTCAAAACATTCATTCAATTCAACTTAACCTTCACGAGTCATTCATACAAATACATAGATCTAGCAAGCATAATCAACCATACAAGAGCATGAAACAAGATAACACATCATATATGTGGGAAACCCTCAAGGGGAAGAAAACCCACTGATCTTTGCAAATAAACTACAATCATATAAGTCAAAAGATCACAATTAAGTGAAACACCAACTCCACCTAGAGCACCAACTCAGTTAGGATTTAGCAAACACGAACCTGAAAGGATGCAACAACCCCTAGATGACTCAGAACCAACTCAGCTATCTAAAACTTTTGATCACCTTCAGAAAACCTTGTTGCTCACACAACATATGATTATCAACTTCTATATCTCTTCTCACTCATCTATCCCTCTCAAACTGCCTTTAAGGCTTCTTCACTCAAATAGGTATCTTCAAGACATATTAAGTCATATGACCTTGATATAAATCTACAATACCCTTGATAGATCTTAATGATAGTTTCTATACACCCCTCTAATGGTTTTTAAGACCTCTTTTAAATCTGCAAAGTGTTATTTCCTTCGCTTGGATACACTTATTCTCTAACTTGTGAATTAGGCCTATTAGGCCTTGTTCTTATACAATCCTTTAGCTCATACACCTCTTGTTCGGCCATAAAAACTTGCACACTTGGATTACCCTTACAATAGGTCTTTTAACACATTTCATATATGAATCAATCATTACAATAAGTATTCCACAAATTAAATGACCAAAACTTGTTTTATGCCTTAAGGAGAGCTAATTCAATTAGGGCTTCATTAGTACTCGTTACCGTTTGATATTCTTGCAATAATTTACCTTCATTTATGAACAAGATCATTTCATACATTGATCAAATAGACCCCAATAAACATATTCTAAGGTCCATAACACTTTTTAGCATCAACCCCTTCATGACCACTTCTTGTTGCACTGTTCACAATTAGGACTGTGAACCTACAGAAAGTCTGTCAAACAAAACTGAAGCATGTACACAATTTAATCACACAACCATGGAAATAAATCACATGAAAAAAAATTTCATGACCTTAACCACATAAGCATATGCTTTAGACTACACAACTTAGGCCAAAATGATTCAAACACTTCTCTGCAAATGGCCCACTCAGATCTGTGAGAACATTCCAAAAATCAGTTATGAACAACTTGAAATTCAAAACCTGAAAGAACACTTCCCATGACCACTAACACTTTAAAAATATCATTTGACAACTCTAGACCATTCTCAAATGCAAAATTTATAAGGTCTAATGTCAAATATTGGCCTTGCAGACCAATCTTTTGACTTACAGTTTCATAGTCCAATCCGGAACAAACAAGCCATTTTGTGAACATATTTTATTCGCTTAAAATGACCTCCAAATCTTATACCAATCATGATCATGACTTTCAAGTCATGAATAATAACTCCATTCACTACATTGCATCACTCTTTCCTAAAATTACACTAAAATCCAACTTTTCATCGCTACAACTCTGAATTGCCAAGACTGTCAAAAACACAATCATGAAACATTGATATTCTAACACCTGTATAAGGACTTTTAAAGACTTCCAATGCATGGACATGATTATTTGACATTTCTAGACCATCTTCAAATACAAATTTAATATGGTCTACTGTCAAATATTGGTCTTGCAGATCAATCTTTTGACCTCTCTCCTCATAGTCACACTAGGATCAGATAAGCCATTTTGGCTTCAACTTTTCAACCTCTATTCCTGACTTCAAGACCCTCCACCAAACATGAATATGACATATAAGTCCCCAACAACAATTTCATGCACTTCAATCCATCATTCTTTCATGAAATCATACCAAAAAACCAACTTCTCAAATTGCCTAGGTTTTGCATTGTTCTTCTTCATTAGCCCTATTAGGGATTGGCCAACTTGGATCACAAATTTATAACACTTAAGCACTAGAACCAATCCAAAAACCACAAAGGACATAAACTATGAGTCTCAAGCTTCAACCTTCATCAATTTGCAAAATTTGTCTTATATAACTATTTATAGCTACAACTTCTTTAGAAACAAGCTTGTATCTTCACATTTTCTCTCTCCTCTACCCACCACCACATGGAGGTACCTGGTAGAGTTCACTATAAGCTCTAGACACTTACATGAGAATTACAAACCATCCTAAGCACTTTCAAATCATATCTTCAACATCAGGTCACTATTAGGGTTTTGAGAGGGTCTAAACACACTTCTATTAAAAATTATTCATAAAGCATAGCCCCTCAATCTAAAAATTAATGCCAAAAAATTTGAGCTAGAAACCTTCCCCATCTACCATGAATAGTTTTGGATCCAATGCAAAGGTTTGACGAGCTAAAGAGCACAACAAAATCCTTTTCCAGTTGAACGTCCTTGATTTTGTGCACTCGAGAAACCTAAAAGCAATTTTTTTACCTTAACCTTCAAACTTTGATCTAAAACTTCATGAACACACCTGGGACAACCTATCACACATCTGAAAAAGCTCACTTGTGCATAATTGCCTTGGAAACTGGACGCCATGCTTCATTAGGCCATGCTCTCACCACCTTGCTTTCTACACTAGAGTCTTCACACCTCATTATGCCTTGAACTAACCTTCAAACCTCTTTTCAAGCTCTCAATACTTCACTCACATGCTCACACAATGTGAAACATCCTTCTACAACCTTATCTCACCATGCAACCAAGCTTATGTCTTCACAAAAGATCTCTTCATGCCATAACTAAGCTTCACAAAACACCTTGTCCTCAAAGACACTTTATATCAATCTTCTATAACCTTTACAAGACTAAGAGCATCCATTTCACCATGCCACCATGGCTCTTCATGCAAAAGACTAGGCATCATATGCACATACCTTCTCAAGACACTACTAGGCTCAAGCAAACATAATAACATATACCAATCATATCTTACACTCTTAGAATCATTGCAATATTTATCAGTATTCTCTCTCATAGCCACACTCTTCAATGACCTCATGAAGAGCTATAACCTCATGACCATGCCAACTGACCTTCAACACTTTAGCTTGTTACAACACAACACTCACTAGAGCATCACTAAGACATCAATGACATCAAAAGTGATAGTCATATGACATCAACCTTCATAAGCACCTTTGACATCAATCTTCACAAGAGCACCTCTAGGACAACAAAAACAATCAATGACAACAATGATATCAACCTTCTAAAGAACTTTTGACATCAATGACAACATCAATGCCAAACCTCAACAACAGGATTAATGGTCAATAATCTCCCCCTTTGTCATTGATGGTAGAACACACAAAAAATTTATAATTCTCATCTCCTCGATTCTGGTCTTTCTCCTCCTTTAACATTAATGACAAAGGGACACCTGTAGCAATTGGAATTACACATTTTTCAACTCTAACTTAACAAATAGAAACTTCTTCCTTATTTTGAATTATCTCCTCTTTTTAGATCATTCTCATCTTCTGGAAACACACTATTTCCCTAATGGCATACAATCTTAGAAACATTCAATCTTAGAGCTATAAAGCTCTCCCTATGACCAAGCATATACCAATCAATGCAACATCATCAAAGAAGGATCACACAGCATAACCATGCTCCCCCTATGCTCACGCTCAATCTTCCAAGGAACTTTGAAACTTGAGAACACTCACCTTGTCCTTGACATGACTGAAGAAGATCAAACTCTTGATCACACACTAGGCTACCATACTCTTGACACCAACTGCAGAAGTAGGGACTCCCCCTTTGTCTTCTCAACTCAACACATAAGTCAATAGGACTCTTAAACCATCCTCAACTTCCTTCAAACATATTAGCACCAATACCCCTTCTTATCACATATCAAGCTCAACTACTCACAGAAACAGATACCAAAAGCTTATTTCATCATGCTATCTACTACACTTCAAACCTAAGAGCTACCAACACAAAAATGGATAATATGCATCTTCATCTCCTTGCTTGCAACATAGACAACTTGGAATCTTTTGAAGATGAAACCTTCTTTGACTGCAACCTCATGCTTCTACTGATATAAGAATGTCTCCATGAAGCCTAATGGAGCCACCCCTTTTCATAGGGCACCAAAACACCATGAACTCAAGAGATTTTCAAAACTCCAATCCACTCTTCTCAACCATCTTGCAATCATGAGACTGATAGTCTCTCTTTAGAATCCACTTTGGCTTGACTAAAGAAATTGATTCATCGAGCGTGTCATCCTTGTTCTTCTCTTTTGCCTTGTCAATAGATGTAGATAACAAGTGTTCTTTACATTCCTTCACTTTTGATCCTTGCCCTACTTCAGAAAATAGTCCACCTTGGTTTATGGATTGATCATAACTCACATTGACTGTCTTTGTCTTTCATATCTTGGTTTGCTCTTTCTCTTGCACTTTAGGAGTTTCAATCCTCACTATTCTGTAACACTCTTCTTCAATGAGATCAACTTGTTCTTGTCTCCTTTGGTCTTCTCTTCTTTCTCCACCTTCTCCAGAGGATCTGACTTTTTGATCCACTTCTTAGTGGCATAACTAGACACCTTCCTGTCTTGAATAATCTTCCTTAAATGCCTCATCTTGCAGTTCTTTCCAATATGACTAGTATTATGATATTTGAAAGAAATAAAATTACTATACTTACCTCTTGATTTATCACTCCTCTCCCATGGTTCCATGATAACTCCTCCCTTGAGACCATTCTACAATCACTTGTATGACCAAAGATATGACAAGCAAAATAATATCCATTGAAAGAAATGAAATACCTCATAGTGTTGGATTGCCTAATTGGACTCTTCATGTTAACTTTCAAGTTGGAACACTTGAATTGTTCTAAATTCTCACGTTCTTTCTCTACCTTGCTCATCTTATCTATGAGTTGTTCGTGCTCAACCTTTAAGGAAACTATCTCTATATTCAACTGATCGTATTCAACTTCTTTTGATCTAAACTTTGTATTAACACCTTCTAACTGATTCCTGAGATACTTGATGATATTTTCATCCCTTTTGGCTTCTTTGATCCAACAACTCTTCAAGGTATATATCTATTCATTAAGATCCTTGACCATAGATATCAACTCATGCTTCCTCTTCTTTTGGTGCTTCAAATCATCTAGGGCACTTATGAGCTCAGTGTCGAGATCTACTTTAGCTCTTCCTTCTTCAATGTCATAGTAGACGACTTCATCATACATGTTTTCTTCTTTTTGATTACTAGACATCTTGTGCTTCTTAGGATCACCTTCAAGCTGTTAGAGTTGCTTCAAAGGACCAGACTCTGATATGAATTGTTGGAAGCACAATGACTGAGAGGAGGGGTGAATCAATCTTCAAAACATTCATTTAATTCAACTTAACATTCAGGAGCCATTCATACAAGTATATAGAACTAGCAAGCATAAGCAACTATATAAGAGCATGAAACAAAATAACACATATATGTGGGAAACTTTCAAGGGAAAGAAAACCCGCTGATCTCTACAAATGGACTATAGTCATATAAGTCGAAAGATCACAATTCAGTGAAGCACCAACTCCACATAAAACACCAACCCCAACAAGCTAAGCACCAACTCAATTAGGCTTTAGCAAGCACCAACTTGTAAGGAGACACCAACCCCATAGATGACTCAGCCACCTAAAACTTTTGATCACCTTCAAAAAACTTTGTTGCTCACACAATAGATGATGATCACCTTCTTTAGCTCTTCTCACTCTTTTATCCCTCTCAAATTACCTTCTAGGCTTCTTCGCTCAACTAGGTCTCTTCAAGATAGATTAAGTCATATATTCATCTATATTACCCCTTTTAGATCTTCATGATAGTGTCTATACACCCCTCTGATGGTCTACAAGACCTCCTTTACCCTGCAAAGTGTTATTTCCTTCGTTTTCACACTTATTCTCTAACTTGTTAACTAGGCCTATTAGGCCTTGTTCTTATATAATCCTTTAGCTCATATACCTCTTGGTCATCCATACACACTTGGACATTTGGATTACCATTACAATATTTCTTTTAGCACATTTCATACATGAATCAATCATTATAATAGGTCGTCCACAACTTAAAAGATCAAAACCTGTTTTAGGCCTTAAGGAGACCTAATTGAATTAGGCCTTCATTAGTACTCGTTACCCTTTGACCTTCTTGCAACAATTTACCTTCATTGATGAACAATATCCTTTCATACATTGATAAAATAGACCCCAATAAACATCTTCTAAAGTCTATAACAGTTTTTAGCACCAACCCCTTCATGAACACTCTTTGTAGCACTGTTCACAATTAGGCCTGTGAACCTACAAAAAGTCTGCCAAACAAAAGTAAAATCTGTACACAATTTAATCACACAACCATGACAATAAATCACATGAACAAAAACTCCATGATCTTAAAAAATCAACCATGTGCTTTAGACTTCACAACTCATCAAAAGGACTCAAATACTTCTCTCCAAATTGCCCACTCAGAACTGCCAGAACATTCCAAAAACCTGTCATGAACAACTTGATCTTCAACACCTGAACGAAAACTTCCCATGACCACTGAACATTCTCAAATGCAAAAATCACAAGGTCTAATGTCAAATATTTGTCTTGCAAACCAATTTTTTGACTTTCAATTTCACAATCCAATCCTGAAAAGACAAGCTATGTTGTGAAAATATTTTCTTCACTTACATTGACCTCCAAAACTTATACCAAAAATTATCATGACTTAAAAGTCATGGATAACAACTCCATTTATTACATTGTATCACTCTTTCATGAAATTACACTCAAATCCAACTTTTCATCATTGCAACTTAGAAATGCCAACACTGTCAAAAACATTGTCATGAAACATTGACCTTCTAACCCCTATATAGGGACTTTCAAAGACTTCCATTGCATGAACATGATTCTTCGACATTTCAAAACCATATTCAAATACAAATATGTCCTTTAAAATATTTCATACATGAATCAATCATTACAATAGGGCATCTAAAACTTAAAAGACCAAAACTTCTTTTAAACCTTAAGGAGACCTAATTCAATTATGCCTTCATTAGTACTCGTCAACCTTTGATCTTCATGAAAAAATTTACCTTCATTGAAAAACAAGATCTTTACGTACATTGATCAAATAGACTCCAATAAACATCTTCTAAAGTCCATAACACTTTTTAACAACCCCTTCATCAACACTCTTTGTAGCACTATTCACAATTAGGCCTGTGAACCTATAAAAAGTCTGCCAATCAAAATTGAAGCATGTACACAATAAATTTACACAATCATGACAATAAATCACATGATTAGAAACTCTATGACCTTAATAAAATAACCATGTGATTTAGACTTCAAAACTCAAGGCAAAAGGACTCAAACACTTCCCTGCAAATGGCCCACTCAAAACTACTAGAAGAATTCAAAAACTAGTCGTGAACAACTTGATCTTCAACACACGAAAAAACACTTCCCATGACCAATGACACTTTTAGAAGATCATCTAACAACTCTAGACCATTCTCAAATGCAAAAATCACAAGTTCTAATGTCAAAAATTGGTCTTGCAGACCAATCGTTTGACTTACAATTTCACAGTCCAATCCTGAACAGACAAGCCATTTTGTGAACATATTTTCTTCACTTACACTAACCTCAAAAAATTATATCGAGCATGATCATGACTTAAAAGTCATGAATAAAAACTCCTTGCACTACATTGCATCACTCTTTCATGAAATTACACTTAAATCCAACTTTTCATCAATGCAACTCAGAATTGTCAATACTGTCAAAAACACAATCATGAAACATTGACCCTATAACCCCTGTATAGGGACTTTCAAAAATTCTAATGATTTAACATGATTCTCTGACATTTTCAAACCATCTTCAAATACAAAATTAATCTGGTCTAATATCAAATATTGGTCTTGCATACCAATCTTTTGACCTCTCTCCTCACAATCACACCAGAACTAGATAAGCCATTTTGTCTTCAATTTTTAAATCTCTATTCCTGATTGCCATACCCTCTAACAAGAATGAAGAGGATGTACAAGTCCCAAACAATATTTTCATGCACTTCAATCCATGATTCTTTCATGAAATCATACCAAAAAACCAACTTCTCAAACTGCCTGGGTTTTGCACTATTTTTCCTCTGTTAGCGACTAGCCTTGGATCACAAATTTGCAACACTTAAGCACTAGAACCAATCCAAAAACTATGAAGGACATCAAATATGAGTATCAAGCTTCAACGTTCATCATTTTGAAAAATTTGTCCAATATAACTTTTTACAGCTACAACTTCTTCAGAAATAAGCTTGTATCTTCACATTTTCTCTCTCCTCTCTCTAACCACCACCACCTAGAGTTACCTGGGAGAGTTCACTGCAAGATCCAAACACTTAATTGAGAATTACAAACCATCCTAAGCACTTTTGAATCATATCATCAACATCGGGTCACTATTAGTGTTCTAAGAGGGTTTAAACACATTTCCACTGTTAATGATTGTTCATAAAGCATAACCCCTCAATCCAAAAACTAATGCCTGGAATTTTGATCTAGAACCCTTCTCTATCTACCGTGAACAATCTAGGTTCTGATGCAAAGGTTTGATGAGCTAAAGAGCACGAGAAAATCCTTCTCGGGTTGAGCATCCTTCACTCTTTGCACTCGAGACACCTCAAAACACTTTTTCTTGCCTTAACCTTCAAACTTTGACCTAAAACTTCATGACTACACCTGGGACAACCTATCATAGATCTGACAAAGCTCACCTATGCATACTTGCCTTAGAAACTGAACCTCATGTCTCATTAGGCCATGCTCTCACCACCTTGCTTTCTACCCTTGAGTCTTCACACCTCATTAGGCCTTAAACTGACCTTCAAACTTCTTTTCAATCTCGCAATACTTTACGCACATGCTCACACAATGTCAAACATCATTCTACAACCTTATCTCACCATGCAACCAAGCTTGTGCCTTCACACAAGATCTCTTCATGCCATAACTAAGCTTCACAAGACACCTTGTTCTCAAAGACACTTGATATCAATCTTCTATAACTTTTACAAGCCTAAGAACATCCATCTTACCAGCCACCATGCCTCTTCATGTACAATACTAGGCATCCTATGCACATACCTTCTCAAGACACTACTAGGCTCAAGCACTTGATAACTATGACAACAAGGACCTTTCATGCTGACCTTCACATCACTCATGCAAACATAAAAACATATACCAATCATAACTTACACTCTCAGAATCATTGAAACACTGGTCAATATTCTCTCTCATAGCTACTCTCTTTAATGACCTCATGAAGACCTATGACCTCATGGCAATGCCAACTGACCTTCAACACTTTAGCTTGTTACAACACAACAATCACTAGAATATCACTAAGACATCAATGACAACAATAATGATAATCATATGACATCAACCTTCATAAGCACCTTTGACATCAATCTTCACAAGAGCACCTTTGGGACAACAAATTCAATCAATGACGACAACAATGATATCAACTTTCTCAAGAACCTTTCACATGAATTGTTGACCATTTTCGGTCCTGCAAGCCAAAATCGGTCCCCTTCTTCACTTGAATGTTCTGAGCAGTCAAATTTGGGTTGCACAAGCGTTTTGGGAGAAGATGAACCAGTTCAAAGAATGAAGATGAACCAAGGCAAAAGAAAGTCCAAAGGCACTTTTCAAAGGGGAGCCTATAAGCAGAAGGAAGTATTTCCTTCGAACTTTTGTCGAAAGAAATACTCTGGAGAATCCAAAAGTCCATTCAACCAAGCAGGGCAAAAAGAAGTACCCTTTGGAAGGGTCATTTTCAACATTCCTGAAGGGCAACTACCCTTCGAGAAGGTAAGAGAACCAAATTGGGACCTTTGAAAAAAGGTTGGGTGCCTTACAATTCTTTCGAAAGGACAGACTCAAGCGACTAGCCCTTGTGGAGG
Source organism: Torreya grandis (assembly GCA_037957365.1). Taxonomy (NCBI): domain Eukaryota; kingdom Viridiplantae; phylum Streptophyta; class Pinopsida; order Cupressales; family Taxaceae; genus Torreya; species Torreya grandis. The sequence continues at coordinate 3,044,978 of JARHVA010000630.1, read as the reverse complement.
GCACTTGGTCAACAATAATATCGAAGCAAATTTCTCGAAGGGCACTTTTCAAAGGCAGTCGAAGGAAAAGATAAGGACATAATTCCTTTGAACTTTTGTCTGAAGGAATTCCTTTGGACTTTTGTCTGAAGGAATTCCTTTGGACTTTTGTCTGAAGGAATTCCTTCAGACAGAAATTTTGAAGAAATTCGGAAAGGCTACGAACAAGAAAATCTCGTGAAAAAGGACTTAAGGCAAAGACAAAGGCAAGAATGATTTCTTTCAGACTTTTGTCCGAAGGATTTCCTTCAGACAAAAGGTCCGAAGAAATTCAGGAGAAGCCACAGGAAAAATCTCAAGAAAAAACTCTGAAGAAGCGATCGAAACAATTCTTGTGGACTTTTTGTCCGCAGGAAAAGTAGTCGAGAAAAAATCTGCGGGAAAAGTAGCCAAGAGAAAATCCATGGGAAAGGTAGCTGAGAAAAAATCTGTGGGAAAAGTGGCTGAGTGAAAAGACCTAGGGAAATAAGTGAAAAGCAAAGGAAGAAATTTGTGTCTGCATACGTCTTCAATTGACACACTTCAAGTTGCTCTAGTCGCACCTTTTGTAATTGCAACAACAACATGTGACAATGTTCTAGATGTCATATATGTAGACAATAAATATAGGGATTCATGTCTTCAATGTGTTCACACTTTGATTACACTCATTTATCCCTATTTTGGATTTTTCTCCATTATGACTTGACCTATTGATTTCTCGTGTCTCAGTTCATGCCTCACACTGTAATGTTTAGGTCTCTTTTACTATCTATGGCAACTGCTGGATTCAAGTCATAAATGTGCAACCTCTTTAAACGTAGATTGATCAGTTGGATCATTATTCTCGATCTTTGTGTAGGCATTTCGAGTTCATCAACTATTCTGTCTATTCCTCCACTTGACCATTAGAACATATTAAATGCAGGCCTTTGATTTCTTTCTTCGTGCCATGTCTAAGTTCTTTTGCTCTGTCAGATCCTTGTATGCATTAGTTCAACTTTTGAAACGCATTCGTCGATCTCTTTACCACAAGTCATTGGATCTCCAAAATAGCATGTATTTTATATCACTCTTTCATTAATAATCGAGCTCCTTTTTGCATCTCGCTATCTCCTATATAATTGGGTCACTTTCGCTCCTTTCAATTTACTTGAACATGCTCGATCCATAATCTCTCGTTGTGTTGATAATCATCGATTACCTTGTTCCATTGTGTCATCATGCTCCGTTAGATATTTCTCATCCATATTTTTGCATGTTGTTCGATCTCTGAAGATCCATGATCTTTATATTGGCTTGGTCATTAAACTTTGACATGTTGACCTCATCTCGTTTTCTTCGACGTCCATGTATTACATTCGCTCCTTTTATCTCTTCAAACTTGCTTGACCTTTAACTTGCCTTGATCCTTCGGCACTTGTGAAAATGCCCTACGAGACTCCACACTTATCCTTCGATAATATTGCGAGCGACCTATATTTCTTCCAAAAATTTCTTCAAAAACTTTGTAAGTGTCCACTCCTTCTAAAAGTATCCTTTAGGACCTTAGTTGTAGGGACTTTTGCCTTAGACGAATTCTCTGAAAAAATTTGTCAATACCCTTCTTCCAAAAGTGTCCTTCGGGACTTCTACAAGTCACCTATTGAGAACTTTTGCTCGAGACACATATCTTTCGGAACTTGTGTAAATTTACCATTTGGAGCCTTTGTTTGGGTTACACACCCTTCGAAAACTTTGCAGGATACCCTTTGGAACTTTTGTAAATGTACCCTTCGGAAACTTTGATCGGGTCACTTACCCTTCGGCACTTTAACAAAGCTCCCTTTGGAATTTTTGTCCGAGACCCATTTCCTTCGGGACTTTTGTTCAGGATAATTTTTTCAACAAAGGCTTAACCATTTTTGTCGAAAGAATTCACCGAACCACTTTCTCCGAAAGAATTCCAAATTGCACCCATTTCCTTCGGAAACTTTTTTGCGGACATTTTGTCTGACAAAGTCTAAACCGTTTTCTCAAAAGAATTTGCCATACCACTTTCTCTGAAAGAATTCCAAATTACAAAAACAACTGTGGAGACCAAACATTTTCCCGATAGAATTCCAAAGCTTTGCAACAATTGTTGTGGGCTTTCTGTCCGAAGAGTCTTCAACATTTTTTTGAAAGAATTGCCCGGGTCACTTCTTCCAAAATAATTCCCTAGACAAATGCAAAGGTGCAAAATCAACTAAGTATGGAAACTTAGTAGGCTTTTCGCTGAGGGAGAACCTTATGCATTTGTAACATTCGCTCTACTCATCCTTAAGACATGAAACTTGGACCACCAAGACCAGGCACAACCTTGAGTAGCCTAGTGTGATTGTTTCCTCCAGATGCTGGCATAAATGCAAATGTAGTCACCAACAAACTGTGTACTCAGTGATATTCAACAAACTAGCAAAGACATTCATATGATTGTTCTTGGAATTCAAGGTGCACATACAACTCCATGAGGACTCTATAACTAGTTTGTTCAACTCAACACCTTTGTCATTAACGCTTGACAATACATTCTTCATTTGACATCGATGACAATATTTCAGATATGAGTCTCATTTTAGACCACATCTATTAATGATACTCAAATTTCCAACATAAACACACTTCCATTGTTAAGGATTGTTCATAAAACATAACCCTTCAATCCAAAAACTAATACTTGGAATTTTGAGCTAGAACCCTTCCCCATCTATGATGAACAACTTAGGTTTCCACGCAAATGTTTGACAAGCTAAAGAGCACAAGAAAATCCTTCTCGGGTTGAGCATCCTTCATTTTGTGCACTCGAGAGACCTCATAGCATTTTTTCTTGCCTTAAACTTCAAACTTTGACCTAAAACTTCATGAATACACTTGGGACAACCTATCACACATCTGTCATACTTGCCTTGGAAATTGAACCTCATGCCTCATTAGGCCATGCTCCCACCACCTTGCTTTCTAGACCTAAGTCTTCACACCTCATTAGGCCTTGAATTGACCTTTAAACCTATTTTCAAGCTCTCAATACTTCACTTACATACTCACACAATGTTAAACATCCTTTTCCAACCTTATCTCACCATGCAACCAAGCTTATACCTTCACATAAGATCTCTTCATACCATAGCTAAGCTTCACAAGACACCTTGTCTGCAAAGACACTTGATATCAATCTTCTATAACCATTACAAGCCTGAGAACATCCATCTCACTATGCCACCATGCCTCTTCATGCACAAGACTAGACATCCTATGCACATACCTACTGAAGATACTACTAGGCTCAAGCATTTGACAAATTTGACACCAAGGGCCTTCCATGCTGACCTTCACATCACTCATGCAAACATAAGAACATATACCAATCATATCTCACTCTCTCAAAATCATTGTAACATTGATCAATATTTTCTCTCATAGCTACACTCTTCAATGACCTCATGAAGACCTATGACCATATGACAATGCCAACTGACCTTCAACACTTTAGCTTGTTACAACACAACACTCACTAGAGCATCACTAAGACATCAATGACAACAACAATGATAGTCACATGACATCAACCTTCATAAGCACCATTGACATCAATCGTCACAAGAGCACCTCAAGGACAACAAATGCAATCATTGACAATAACAATGATATCAACCTTCTCAAGAACCTTTGACATCAATGCCAAACCTCAACAACAAGAACAATGCTCAACAATCTCCCCCTTTACGATTGATGACAAAATGCACTGCAAACTGTTCATTCTCATCTCCCCCATTCTAGTCTTTCTCCACCTTTGACATTAATGATAAAGGGACACTTGTAACAATTAGAATTACACCTTTTGCAACTACAACTCAACAAAAAAAAGCCTTCTTCCAAACATAATACTTCCTCATTTTGAGCTATCTTCCATTTTTAGATCATTCTCAACTTCTGGAAACACACTCTCTCCCTGATGGCAACCAATCTTAGAAACATCAAACTTTAGAGCTATCAAGCTCGCCTTTTGACCAAGCATATACCAATCGATGCAACATCATCAACAAAGAAGGATCACATAGCATAACCATGCTCTCCCTATGCTCTTTCTCAATCTTGCAAAGAACTTTGAAACTTAAGAACACTCACCTTGTCCTTGACATGACTGAATAAGATCAAACTCTTGATCACACACTAGGATACCACACTCTTGACACTAACTATAGAATTAGGGACCCCCCTTTGTCTTCACAGCTCAGCATATGAGTCAATAGGACTCTTAAACCATCCTCAACTTCCTTCAAGCATCGTGACACCAATACCCCTTCTTACACAGATCAAGCTCAACTACTGACACAAATAGATACCAAAAGCTTACCTCTCATATACCAATTGGCTGCACTTTGACCTCAGATACTTGTTGTCAACCTTAGATTTCTCATCATGCTACCTACTACACTTCAAATCTCAGAGCTACCAACACAAGGATGGATAATATCCATCTTCATCTCCTTGCTTGCAACATAGACAACATGGTATCTTCTCAAGATGAACCCTTATTTGACTACAACCTCATGCTTCTACTGATAGTAGAATGACTTCATGAAGCCTAATGGAGCCACTCCTTTTCATAAGGCACTAAAACACCATGAAATCAGGGGACTCTCTAGTCCACTCTTCTCAGCCATCTTGCAATCATGAGACTGATAATTTCTCCTTAGAATCCACTTAGGCTTGACTAAAACAATTAACTCATCCACTTTGTCATCTTTCTTTTTCTCTTTGGCTGCCTTGTCAATAGATGCAAATAACAATTGTTTTTGACATTCTTTCACTTCTAATCCTTTCTCTACCTCAGCAAATAGTCCACCTCGGTTTATTAACTGATCATAAGTCACTTTGACTATCATTGTCTTCCATATATTGGTTTGCTCTTTCTCTTGCACTTTAGGAGTTTCAACCCTTACTATTCCTATATCACTCTTCTTCAATGAGATGAACTTGCTCATCTCTTTTAGTCAACTGCTCTTTCTACACCTTCTCCATAGGATTTGACTTCTTGATCCACTTCTTAGTAGCATAACTAAACACCTTCTTGTCTTGACTAATCTTCCTTAAATTCCTCATCTTGCAGTTCCTTGCAATATGACCAATATTATGACATTTGAAACAAATAAAATTACTGTACTTTCCTCTTGATTGATCACTCCTCCCATGGTTCTATGATAACTCCTCCCTTGAGATTGTTCTACAATTGCTTGCTCTATGACCAAAGATATGACAAGCAAAACAATATCCATTGAAAGAAATGAAATACCTCATAGCATTGGGCTGCCTGATTGGTCTCTTCATGTTAACTTTCAAGTTGGTACTCTTGACTTGCTCTGACTTCTCATGTTCTTTTTCAAGCTTGTTCATCTTATCTATGTATTGCTCATGCTCAACCTTCAAGGAAATTAGCTCTATCTTCAACTAATCATACTCAACTTCTTTTAATCTGAACTTTGTATTGACACCTTCTAACTGATTCCTGAGATCCTTGATGATCTTCTCATCCCTTTTAGCTTCTTTGACCCAGTCACTCTTCAAGGTACATATTTGTTCCTTAAGATCCTTAACCATAGATCCCAACTCATTTTGCCTCTTCTTTTGATGCTTCAAATCATATAGGGAACTTATGAGCTTGGCTTCAAGATCTACTTCAGCTTCTTCTTCATTGTCGTAGTAGACTTCTTGATCATACATGTCTTCTTCTTTTTTATCACTAGACATCTTGTACTTCTTAGGATCACCTTCAAGCTATTAGACTTGCTTTAAAGAACCAGACTTTGATACCAATTGTTGAAAGCATAATGACAAAGAGGGGGTGTGAATCAGTCTTCAAAATATTCATTCAATTCAACTTAACATTCATGAGCCATTCATATAAGTACATAGATCTAGCAAGCATAAGCAACCATACAAGAGAAACATGAAACAATGTAACACATCATATATGTGGAAAACCCTCAATGGAAATAAAACCCAAAGATCCCTAAAAATAGACTACAGTTTAGTGAAGCACCAACTCTACATAGAGCACTGACCCCAATTAACTCAGCACCAACTCAGCTAGGCTTTAGCAAGCACCAATTTGCCAGGAGACACCAACACTGAGATGATTCAACCACCTGAAACTTTTGATCACCTTCAAAAAACCTTGTTTCTCATACAACATATGATGATCACCTTTTGTAGCTCTTTTCACTCTGTTATCCCTCTCAAACTATCTTCTAAGCTTCTTCACTCAAATAGGTCTCTTCAAGACAGATTAGGTCATATGACATTTATATTCATCTACAGTACCCTTGTTAGATCTTCATGATAGTTTCTATACACCCCTCTGATGGTCTGCAAGACCTCCTTTAACTCTACAAAGTGTCATTTCCTTCGCTTGCACATACTTAATTACTAACTTGTCAATTAGGCCTATTAGGTCATCTTCTTATACAATCCTTTAGCTCATACACCTTTTAGTCAGCCATACACACTTGTATTACCATTACAATAGGTCTTTTAACACATTTCATACATGAATCAATCATTACAATAGGTCATCCACAACGTAGAAAACCAAAACCTCTTTTAGGCCTTAAGGAGACCTAATTCAATTGACCCTTCATTAGTACTTGTTACACTTTGATATTCTTGCAACAATTTACCTTCATTGACGAATAGGATCCTTTCTTATATTGATCAAATAGACCCCAAGAAACATCTTCTAAGTTCCATATCATGTTCTAGCACCAACCCCTTCATGAACACTTCTTGTAGCACTATTCACAATTAGGTTTGTGAACTTATAGAAAGTCTGTCAAACAAAATTGAAGCATGTACACAATTTAGTCATAAAATCATGATAATGAGTCACATGAAAAGAAACTCCATGACCTTAAAAACATAATCATGTGCTTTAGACTTCACAACTTAGGGCAAAAGGACTCAAACACTTCCTTGCAAATGGCCCACTCAGAACTACCTGAACACTCCAAAAATCAGTCATGAACAACTTGATTTTCAACACATGAAAGAACACTTCCCATGACCACTTAAATTTTAAAAAGAGCACTTGACAACTCTAGAGTATTTTCAAATTCAAAAATCACAAGGTCTAATGTCAAAGATTGTTCTTGCAAACCAATCTTTTGACTGACAGTCTCACTATCCAATCCTGAACAAACAAGCCATTTAATGAACATATTTTTTAAACTTACACTGACATCCAAAACTTCTACTAAGCATGATCATGACTTACAAGTCATGAATAACAACTCCATGTACTACATTGCATCACTTTTTCATGAAATTACACTCAAATCCGACTTTTCATCACTGTAACTCAGAATTTCCAACATTGTCAAAAACATAGTCATGAAGCATTGACCTATAACACTTGTATAGGGACTTTCAACAACTTCTAATGCATAAACTTGATTCTATAACATTTCTAGACCCTCTTCAAATACAAAATTAATATGGTCAAATAATAAATATTGGTCTTTCAAACCAATCTTTTGACCTCTCTCCTCATAGTCACACCAGAATTAGATAAGCCATTCTGGCTTCAACTTTTCAATCTCAATACTTGACTTCCAAAACCTCTACCAAGCATGAACAAGACATAAAAGTCCAAAACAACATTTTGATGCACTTCAATCCATCATTATTTCATGAAATCATACGAGAAAATCAACTTCTAAAATTGCCTGGGTTTTGCATTGTTCTTCATTAGCCCTGTTAGCCACTGGCCAACTTGGATCACAAATTTGGAACACTTAAGCACTAAAACCAATCTAGAAGCTACCAAGGACATCAACTATGAGTCTCAAGCTTCATCTTTCATCAATTTACAAAATTTATCCAATATAATTTTTTATAGCTACAACTTCTTCAAAAACAACCCTGTATCTTCACATTTTCTCTGTCCTCTCTCTAACCACCACCACCTCGAGGTCCCTGGAAGAGTTCACTACAAGCTCCAAATACTTACATGAGTATTACAAACCATCATGATTATTTTTGAATCATTATCAATATCAGGTCACTATTAGGGTTCTAAGAGGGTTTAAACACACTTTCATTGTTAAGGATTATTCATAAAGAATAGACCCTCAACCTAAAAACTAATGCTTGGAATTTTGAGCTAGAACCTTTCCCTATATACCATGAAAAACTTAGGTTCCTAGGAAAAGGTTTGATGAGCTAAAGAGCACGAGAAAATCCTTCTCGGGTTGAGCATCCTTCATTTTGTGCACTCGAGAGACCTCAAAGCATTTTTTTCTTTTCTTAACCTTTAAGCATTACTTAAAATTCATGAATACCCCTGGGGCAACCTATCACACATCTGACAAAACTCGCATAGGCATACTTGCCTTTGAAATTGATCCTCATGTCTCATTAAGCCATGCTCTCACAACCTTGCTTTCTACACCTGAGTCTTCACACCTCATTAGGCTTTGAACTGACCTTCAAACCTCTTTTCAATCTCTTAATACTTCACTCACATACTCATACAATGTCAAACATCTTTCTACAACCTAATCTCACCATGCAACCAAGCTTATGCCTTCACACAAGATCTCTTCATGCCATATCTAAGCTTCACAAGACACCTTGTCCTCAAAGACACTTGATATCAATCTTCTATAAACTTTACAAGCTTGAGAACATCCATCTCACCATGCCACCATGTTTCTTCATATACAAGACTAGGCATCCTATGCACATACCTTTTCAAAACACTACTAGGCTCAAGCACTTGACAACTTTGACAACAATGACCTTCCATGTTGACCTTCACATCACTCATGCAAACATAAGAACATATACCAATCATATCTTATACTCTCAGAATCATTGCAACATTGATCAATGTTCTTTCTCATAGCTACACTCTTCAATGACCTCATGAAGACCTATGACCTGATGACATTGCCAACTGACTTTCAACACTTTAGCTTGTTACAATACAACACTCACTAGAGCATCACTAAGGCATCAATGACAACAAAAATGATAGTCACATTACATCAATCTTCATAAGCACCTTTGACATCAATTGTCACAAGAGCACCTCTAGGACAACAAATACAATCAATGACAACAACGATGATATCAACATTCTCAGGAACCTTTGACATCCATGACAACATCAATGCCAAACATCAACAACAGGAACAATGCTCATCGATATCCCCTTTTGCTATTGATGGTAAAACACTGCAAACTGATCATTCTCATCTCCCCCATTCTGGTCTTTCTTCCCGTTTGACATTAATGACAAAGGGACACCTGCAACAATTGGAATTACACCTTTTGCAACTACAACTCAACAAACAAAAACTTATTTCAAACATAATACTTCATCATTTTGAGCTATTTCTCATTTTTTGATCATTCTCAACTTTTGGAAACACACTCTTTCCCTGATGACAACCAATCTTATAAACATCAAACCTTAGAGCTGTCAAGGTCCGCCTTTGACCAAGCATATACCAATAAATGCAACATCTTCAACAAAGAAGTATCACACAACATAACAATGCTCCCCTATGCTCATGATCAATCTTCCAAAGAACTTTGAAATGTAAGAACAGTCACCTTGTCCTTGACATTATTGAAGAAGATCAAACTCTTGATCACACACTAGGCTACCATACTCTTAATATAGAATTATGGACTCCCCCTTTGTCTTCTCAGCTTAGTACATGAGTAATCACACACTAGGCTACCACACTCTTAACATAGAATTATGGACTCCCCCTTTGTCTTCTCAGCTCAGCACATGAGTAATAAGACTCTTAAATCATCCTCAACATCCTTCAAGCATTTTGACATCAATACCCCTTCTTATCATAGATCAAGCTCAACTACTGACACAAATAGATACAAAAAGCTTACCTCTCATTTCCAATTTACTACACTTTGACCTCAGATACATGATGTCAACCTTAGATCTCTCATCATGTTGTCTACTACACTTCAAACCTCAAAGCTACCAACACAGAAATGGATAATATCCATCTTCATCTCCTTGCTTGTAAAATAGACAACCTGGAATTTCTCTCAAGATGAAACTTTCTTTGAATACAAACTCATGCTTTCACTGATGGAAGAATGTCTCTTTGAAGCCTAATGGAGCCATCCCTTTTCATAGGGCACTAAAACACCATGAACTCAGGGGATTCCCAAATCTCTAATCCACTCTTCTCAGCCATCTTGCAATCATGAGATTGATAGTCTCTCTTCAGAATCCACTTTGGCTTGATTGAAGCAATTGACTCATCCACCTTGTCATCCTTTTTTTTCTCTTTGATTGCCTTTTCAATAGATGCAGATAACAAGTGTTTTTAACATTCCTTCACTTCTGATCCTTGCTCTACCTTAGCAAATAGTCCACCTTGGTTTATGGACTGATCATAACTCACTTTGATTGTCTTTGTCTTCCATACCTTGGTTTGTTCTTCCTCTTTCACTTTAGGAGTTTCAACCCTCACTATTCCTGTAGCACTCTTCTTCAATAAGAAGAACTTGCTCTTCTCTCCTTTAGTCTTATGTTCTTTCTCTACCTCCAAAAGGTCTGACTTCTGGATCCACTTCATAGTGGCATAACTAGACACCTCCCTGTGTTGACTAATCTTCCTTAAATGCCTCATCTTGCAGTTCCTTGCAATATGACAAGTATTATGAGATTTGAAACAAATAAAATTATTGTACTTACTTCTTGATTGATCACTCTTCCTATGGTCCCATGATAACTCCTTCCTTGAGACCGTTCTATAATCACATGCTCTATGACCAAAGATATGACAAGCAAAACAACATCCATTGAAAAAATGGAATACCTCATAGCATTGGGCTGCCTGATTGGTCTCTTCATGTTAACTTTCAAGTTGGTACTCTTGACTTGTTCTGACTTCTCACACTCTTTCTCCTTCTTGCTCATCTTATGTATGAGCTGTTCATGATCAACCTTTAAAGAAAGTAGCTCTATCTTCAACTGATCATACTCAACTTCTTTTGATCTGAAATTTGTATTGACACATTCTAACAGATTCTTGAGATCCTAGATGTTCTTCTCATCCCTTCTGGGTTATTTGACGTAGTCACTCTTTAAGGCACATTTTGTTCTTTAAGATCCTTGACCATAGATTTCAACTCATTCTTCCTCTTATTTTGATGCTTTAAATCATATAGCGAACTTATGAGCTCGGCTTCAAGATCTACTTCAGCATCTTCTTCATTGTGAATAGACAAACCATTTTGTGAACATATTTTCTTCACTTACTTTGACCTCCAAAACATCAACCACGCATGATCATGACTTACAAGTTATGAATAACAACTCCATGCACTACATTGTATCACTCTTTCATGAAATTAAACTCAAATCTAACTTTTCATCACTGCAACTTAGAACTGCCATGACTGTTAAAAACACAGTCATGAAACATTGACTTTCTAAGACTTGTATCACTCTTTTATGAAATTACACTTAAATCCAAATTTTCATCAATGCAACTCAGAATTGTCAATACTGTCAAAAACACAATCATGAAACATTGACCTTATAACACCTGTATAGGGACTTTCAAAGACTTCCAATGCATGAACATGATTCTCTGACATTTCCAGACCATCTTCCAATACAAAATTAATATGGTCTAATGTCAAATATTGGTCTTGGAAACCAATCTTTTGACCTCTCTCATAGTCACACCAGAACTAGATAAGTCATTTTGGATTCATTTTATTAACATTTATATCTGACTTCCAAACCGTATACCATGCATGAATATGACATACAAGTCCAAACAACATTTTCATGTACTTCAATCCATCATTCTTTCATGAAATCATACCAAAAAACCAACTTCTCAAAATACTTGGCTTTTGCACTGTTCTTCATTAGACTTGTTAGGGACTGGCCAACTTCGATCACAAATTTGGAACACTTAAACACTAGAACCAATCCAGAAACCAGCAAGGACATAAACTATGAGTCTGAAGCTTCAACCTTCCTTAATTTGAAAAATTTGTCCAATACAACTTTTTATAGATACACTAAGTTCTTCAAAATTAAATCTGTATCTTTAGATTTTCTCCCTTCTCTTTAACCACCACCACCTAGAGGTACTTGCGAGAGTTCACTACAAGCTCCAAATACTTACCTGACAATCACAAACCATCTTGAGCAATTTTGAATCATATCTTCAATATCGGGTCACTATTGGGGTTCCAAGAGGGTTTAAACACACTTCTACTATTAACGATCATTCATAAAGTATAGTCCTTCAATCCAAAAACTAATGCCTAGAATTTTGAAATAGAACCCTTCCCCATCTACCATGAACAACTTAGGTTTTCATGCAAAGGTTTGATGAGCTAAAGAGCATGATAAAATCCTTCTCATATTGAGCATCCTTCACTTTGTGCACTCGAGAGACCTCAAAGCACTTTTTCTTGCCTTAACCTTCAAACTTTGACTTGAAACTTCATGAATACACCTGGGACAACCTATCACACATCAGACAAAGCTCACTTGTGCATACTTGCCTTGGAAATTGAAACTCATGCCTCATCAAGCCATGCTCTCACCACCTTGCTTTCTACACCTAAGTCTTCACACCTCATTAGGCCTTGAACTCCTTCAAATCTCTTTTCAAGCTTTCAATACTTTACTCACATGCTTACACAATGTCAAACATCCTTCTACAACCTTATCTCACCATGCAACCAAGCTTATGCCTTCACACAAGATCTCTTCATGCCATAACTAAGCTTCACAAGACACCTTGTCCTCAAAGACACTTCATATCAATCTTCTATAACCTTTACAAGCTGGAGAACATCCATCTCACCTTGCCACCATGCCTCTTCATATACAAGACTAGGCATCCTATGCACATACCTCTTCATATACAAGAGTAGGCATCCTATGCACATACCTTCTCAAGACACTACTAGGCTCAAGCTATTAACAACTTTGACAACAAGGTCCTTCCATGTTGACCTTCACATCACTCATGCAAACATAAGAACATATACCAATCATATCTTACACTCTCAGAATCATTGTAACACTGATCAATATTCTCTCTCATAGCTACACTCTTCAATAACCTTATGAAAACCTAAGACCTCATGACTATGCCAACTGACCTTCAACACTTTAACTTGTTACAACAAAACACTCACTAGAGCATCACAAAGACATCAATGACAACAACAATGATAGTCACATGACATCAAACTTCATAAGCACCTTTGACATCTATCCTCAAAAGATCACCTCTAGGACAACAAATACAACTAATGACAACAACAATGATATCCACCTTCTCAAGAACCTTTGGCATCAATGACAACATTAATGCTAAACCTCTATAATAGGAACAATGCTCAAAAATCTTCCCTTTTGTCATTGATGGCAAAACATATTGCAAATTGATCATTCTCATCTCCCCTATTATGGTCTTTCTCCCCCTTTGACATTAATGACAAAGGGACACCTGCAACAATTGAAATTACACCTTTTGCAACTACAATGTAACAAATAGAAACGTCTTTCAAACAAAACTTCTTCCTCATTTTGAACTATCTCCCACTTTTGGATCATTCTCAACTTTTGGAAACACATGCTCTCCTTAATGGCAACCAATCTTAGAAACATCAAACCTTAGAGCTATCAAGTTACCCCTTTGACCAAGCATATACCAATCAATGCAACATCTTCAACAAAGAAGGATCACACAGCATAACCATGCTCCCCCTATGCTCATGCTCAATCTTCCAAAGAACTCTGAAACTTAAGAACACTCACCTTATCCTTGACATGATTGAAGAAGATCAAACTCTTGATCACACAATAGGCTACCACACTCTTGACACCAACTACAGAATTAGGGACTCCCCCTTTGTCTTCACAGCTCAACACATGAGTCAATAGGACTCTTAAACCATCCTCAACTTCCTTCAAGCATCTTGACACCAATACAACTTCCTATCACAGATCAAGCTCAACTACTCACACAAACAGATACCAAAAGCTTACCTCTCATAAACGAATTGACTGCACTTTGACCTCAGATACCTATTGTCAACTTTAGATCTCTCATCATACTGCCTACTACTTTTCAAACCTCAAAGCTACCAACATAGGAATGGATAGTATCCATCTATAACTCCTTGCTTTCAACATAGACAACCTGGAATCTTATCAAGATGAATCTTTTTTTGACAACAACCTCATGCTTCTACTGATAGAAGAATGTTTCTATGAAACCTAATGGAGCCACCCCTTTTCATAGGGCATTAAAACACCATGAACTCAAGGGATTCCCAAATCACCAATCCATTCTTCTCAGCCATCTTGCAATCATGAGACTGATAGTCTCTCTTTAGAATCCACATAGGCTTGAGTGAAATAATTGACTCATCCATCTTGTCATCCTTCTTCCTTTTGATTATCTTGTCAATAGATGCAAATAACAAGTGTTCTTGGCATTCCTTCATATTTGATCCTTGCTCTACCTCAACAAATAGTCCACCTTTTATGGACTGATCATAACTCATTTTGACTATTTTTTTTTCCATACCTTGGTTTGCTCTTTCTCTTGCACTTTAGGAGTTTCAACCCTCACTCTTTCTGTAGCACTCTTCTTAAATTATATGAAGTTGCTATTGTCTCCTTTAGTCTTCTGTTATTTCTCTGCCTCCACTAGATCTGACTTCTTGATCCACTTCTTAGTGGAATAACTAGACACCTTTATGTCTTGACTAATCTTCCTTAAATGCCTCATCTTGCAGTTCCTTGCAATATGACCAGTATTATGACATTTGAAACAAACAAAATTATTGTGCATACCTCTTGATTGATCCCTCCTCCCATTGTCCTATGATAACTCCTCCCTTGAGACCATTCTACAATCACTTGCTCTATGACCAAAGATACAACAAGAAATACTATCTATTGAAAGAAATGGAATACCTCATAGCATTGGGCTGCCTGATTGGTCTCTTCAAGTTAACTTTCAAGTTGGTACTCTCGACTTGTTCTGACTTCTCATGCTCTTTCTCAACCTTGTTCGTTGTGGTAAATAAATTACTTTATTTAGTCTGTAAGAGATATTTTATTTCATCTAAATTGTAAAATGAATATAAATATTTTATTCTATTTAAAATCGCAAGGGAAAAATATAATGTAATTTTAAAAAAAAAACTAAAATAAAATGATTTTTACATTATGCATCTATTTACAAATGTTAAAATGATCCCTATACCCGATTTCAATGAAAAGAGTAGGAATAACATTAAATAAATGTGTTTTATTTTCTATATACTTAGTTATAAATCTATGAAGTACATTAGATCTAGTCTATAAAATTACATGAGTAAACCTAGATTGTGAGAATATCGATTTAGATACTTGAAATTTCCATAAAGCAATCTAAGTTGTCATAAATAATTTTTCTGAGTGGATCCTTACTTTGATTGTTGTTGAGCTTTGATGATGAGTTCGATTATCATTAAGATTAGTATGAAAATAAATATCTTTTATTCTAGGGTTGAACCCTCAAATTTCATAAACCTCTTTTCAAACTTATAAAGGATTTACTTAAATTCAAGTTCAAAATAACAATCTCAAAACACCATGTGTATAAGTTATTTTTTATAAAATTTTATCTAAGTAGACTAAAGATGTAATTGTACAGAATAAACAAAGTTGAAAATCGATGTGATGATTAAACTAGGAGATTATTTTTTCTACTTTCCTACTAAAAATTTTGCTTTTGAAATTTAATGCAATAAATCTATTTCAAGTATCATTTACTTTTCAAATCTTAAACTTAGATCAAGAATTTAAGGTTAAACAAAATTACACAACGTTCAGTGCAAGCGATGTCTCTGGGTCACGTTTACGGGTAATGCCATCGCGCTTGAGCTATTGCATCCATAGCCTAATATAGCTGCAACAACGATGCCTGGACATCGTCCCTGTAAACCATCGGGGAGAAATGAGGATCATGTCATGTCTTTTAGACCAAGAGGTGGGATAATCCCTCTTGGACAATAAACACTAATCAAAATAATAAAATGACTTCAACTACTTTAGATGATTATGACTTGTGAATTTATGAAACATAATGGAGAAAGTATAATTCCTATTAAAAACATAGTATCACCAAAAATGAGCAATTAAAATATAGATTAAGAATGTTAAATTGATTATTATTAAGAAACTAACAATCAATGGCAGATGATAGTGTCTACAAATTGATCATCAAGAGGCGCGAATGGCGAACGACGCGACCCATCTTCTTTAGTTTGCATTGATGAGCAGACAAGCCGCGTGATTGCCTTGAAGGAGCAGTCTTGTTTGCAGACAAATGGCGTGGTCCATAATTTCACATATGATGTTTATGTGGCTCCTCTTCCCAATGATCGGAATGCACATGGGTCACTTGTAAAAAGGGTGCCAAAAGACCTCTTTTCTTCCTATATATATTGTAGACTTCTCATTTTGAGAAGGCATCTTTCACATTGTAAGGCGAAGCCCTGGTAATTTTCTCCTGGAATCAATAAAAATTCATTTTACCTTTATTCTGGTTAGATATCTCTCTGAGTGTGTCTGAGGGTTAGTCTTGTGTTCAGTCATTGCTTCTTAATGCTTTCATAGGGGTGACACCAACGCACTTGGTGTCTACAAGGTGCCATTCTTATAGGTGATAAGAAGAGCTGTACCTGGAGCGCAGAGGCATAGAAGGAGGTTACTAGATAGTGTGCTTTTCCTACAACACCTATGGTAAGTCCTTTTTTTGTGTGTTCCATTAAAGCCTCCCTGTCAAGCTTCCTGCAGTCTGGTCCTTTTACCAATTAAAGTGTATGTATCTGTTTTTATGGTTTAGAGTGTGAGTGTGAGTAGGTCAAAATTATTTGGTGCATCACCCTCTTAGATTAGGTTTTGTTTTCCTGTAATCCTTGTCCCTTTTCATCCCCCCCATTATATATATATATATATATATATATATATATATATATATATATATATATATATATATAGGTTTCAACACTTATTGGAATAACTCATATGCATCAAAGGGAGCTAGCCCTTATCTAGAGACTCTCCATCCAGTTGTGCGTTGCCCACAGGCAAGAGGGGAGTTTCCATTGTTACGTGTGGAAGGCAGGAGCTCAGCCTCCTGTCCAAGGTGCAATCCACTATGTCAACATGAATGACAACATCAATGCCAACTAATGCTTGGAATTTTGAGTTAGAACCCTACTCTATTTACCATGAACAACCTAGGTTCCCATGCTAAGGTTTGATGAGCTAAAGAGCACGAGAAAATCCTTCTCGGGTTGAGCATCCTTCACTCTATGCACTCGAGAGACCTCAAAGCACTTTTTCTTGCCTTAACCTTCAAACTTTGACCTGAAACTTCATGAATACACTTGGGACAACCTATCACACATCTGAAAAAGCTCACCTTTGCATAGTTACCTTGGAAACTGAATGTCATGTCTCATTAGACCATGCTCTCACCACCTTTCTTTTTACATCTGAGTCTTCGCACCTCATTACGCCTTGAACTAACCTTCAAACCTCTTTTCAATCTCTCAATACTTTACTCATATGCTCCCACAATGTCAAATATCAGTCTACAACCTTATCTCACCATGCAACCAAGTTTGTGCCTTCACAAAAGATCTCTTCATGTCATAACTAAGCTTCACAAGACACCTTGTCCTCAAAGACACTTGATATCAATCTTCTATAACCTTTACAAGCCTAAGAACATCCATCTCACCAGCCACCATGCCTCTTCATGTACAATACTAGGCATCCTATGCACATATCTTCTCAAGACACTACTAGGTTCAAGCACTTGATAACTATGACAACAAGGACCTTCCATCTTGACCTTCAAATCACTCATGAAAACATAGAAACATATACCAATCATATCTTACACTCTCAGAATCATTGAAACATTGGTCAATATTCTTTCTTATAGCTACACTCTTGAATGACCTCATGAAGACCTATGACCTCATGACCATGCCAACTGACCTTCAACACTTTAGCTTGTTACAACACAACACTCACTAGAGCATCATTGAGACATCAATAACAAAAAAAATGATAGTCACATGACATCAACCTTCATAAGCACCTTTGACATCAATCTTCACAAGAGCACCTCTAGGACAACAAATACAATCAATGACGACAACAATGATATCAACTTTCTCAAGAACCTTTCACATGAATGACAACATCAATGCCAAACTTCAACAACAGGAACAATGCTCAATAATCTCTCCATTTGCTATTGATGGCAAAACACATTGCAAATTAATCATTCGCGTCTCCCCCATTCTAGGCTTTCTCCCCCTTTATCATTAATGACAAAGGGACACCTACAGCAATTGGAATTACACCTTTTGCAACTAAAACTCAACAAATAGAAACTTCTTTCAAACATAATAATTCCTCATTTTGAACTATCTCCCATATTTAGATCATTCTCAACTTCTTGAACACACTCTCTCCCTTATGGCAACCAATCTTAGAAACATCAAACCTTAGAGCTATTTAGCTCCTCCTTTAACCAAGCATATACCAATCAATGTAACATCTTCAACAAAGAAGGATCACACAGCATAACCATGCTCCCCCTATGCTCATGCTTAATATTCCAAAGAACTCTGAAACTCACTTTGACTGTCTTTTTCTTCCATACCTTGGTTTGCTCTTTCTCTTGCACTTTAGGAGTTTCAATCCTCACTGTTCCTATAGCACTCTTCTTCAATGAGATGAACTTGGTTTTGTCTACTTCAGTCTTTTGTTCTTTCTACACCTTCTCCATAGGATCTGACTTCTTGATCCACTTCTTAGTGGCATAACTAGACACCTCCCTATCTTGGATAATCTTCCTTAATTGCCTCATCTTGTAATTCCTTGCAATATAACCTGCATTATTGTTGACGTAGTGGATTGCACCCTGGACAGGAGGCCAAGATTTTGCCTTCCACATGTCAAAATGGAAACTCCCCTCTCACTTGTGGGATCGGCAAAGCTGGAGGGGAGAGTGTCTAGATAGGGCTAGCTCCCTCTGATGTATCTTTTAGATCCTAGACTTCCTACTGCTAAAAAAAAATGAAAAAAGGGGGGGGGATGAAAAGGGAGAAAGATGCTGAAGTAGAACCTAAACCTAAACTTAAAAAGGTATACACCAAAAAAGTTGATCCACTCAACCCGAACATACACTTTTCACCAAGAAGAAGCTCCCATACACCTCATCTGATGTGGGAAACTCTTCTGTTTTAGTGAGTCAGGGGTTCGTAGAGATATAGGGAGGAAGAACTATCAATGGTGTTCTGAGACACACTTTGGCAGCTTGTTCACATGCACCTATATTCCTGTTGTAGACACTTCTGGCTGACCTGCAGAAGAAGAAACTTCACAATGCACTAGACATGCTGGAATCGATCTGTGAAAAGCATTAAAAAAAATGACTTAACACAAAAAGAAAACATAGACATATGCGTGAGTACAAATCCTGATGGAGGTAAAAATGCTAAGTCTTGATTCAAGGTAAAAACTGGCAGAGTTATGCCTTACAAGTCTGAGAGATTTTTTGGGCAGAGCTTTGCCTTTGGGCTAAGAGAATGGATCCTTCTGAAATGAGAAGTTTTACAATATATAGAAAGAGAAGAGAACTTGGCACTCCTTTTGAAAAGACTTTGGCGCTCTTGACAAGCTGGCCCATGTGCGTTTTGAGCCTTGGGAAGAGGAAGCCATTTGATTGTTGGCTCCTACTTTGACTTTGGCGTTCCAACATTAATGCAAACACATGGGCCGCACCTCTTTTTTGTAAATAGACGGCTCCCTTCAAGGCATTTACATGGCTTGTCTGCTCATCAATACGAAATGAAGAAAACAAGCCGTGCCGCTTACTGTTCATGCCATTTGATGACCACTTGGCAAGCACTATCCCAACTGCAAGAATAAATCTCTGAGTTGACACCTCTTCCTTGCCACCTAGACTATTTGTCCACTTCTACACTTCGTTTCTTCCTCATTTTGTCCCCTTTCTGGCTTTGTCGCTTTTTGGCTCCTTCGGCCCTCGAGGCTATCTTTTGACGGGTAGCTAAGTTCCTTTGGCTGCTCTTTAAGCTTTTCAAAATCAACGGCTATTTCACGAGCCTTGAATTTGACATCCATGCACCCATCACTGTGTTTGAACTTCCAAAGGCTAGTTCACCGTGCTTGATTTTGACATCCTCGGGCCCGTCACCCCTTAGACTTTCTTTGGCTTTCTTGCTTCGGCCTTTTCTACGGACTTCTCCCAGTGGACTTTTTCTCGTAGATAAAAATTTTGCAAGAAATTGCCTTTGACCACTTTGCTTTCCTTTGAAAATTCTCTTTTGGGCTTTTCTCCCGCAGCTTCCCCAAATTTCTTCAGACATTTTGTCCAAAGGAATTCCTTCGGACAAAAAGTCCGAAGAAATTATTCTTCTTGTCTTTGTCTTTTCCGCGCCTTTTCTTCAGCTTTGTTGCCTTTCCGAATTTCTTTAGACTTTTAGTCCAAAGGAATTCCTTCAGACAAAAAGTCTGAAGGATTTCTTCCTTTGCTTTTTTAAACTACCTTGAAAAAGTGCCCTTCATAAAAATTGGAAACGACCCTTCCGAACGGTATTTCCTTTGCCTTAGACAAATTCTGAAAGAATTACCTTTGCGGCTTTTCACTGTGGCCTCTTTTGAAAGTGTTCCCTACCCTCTGCAAGGGCTCTTGAGATGGTCCATTTTGCGCCTAAGTGGGAACTTGCCTCTTCTTGCAGAGTCTGTAGTTTTCTGCCTGTCGAGCCCATAGAAATCCATGCCTACAGAGTTCGTAGAAATGGACTTGCAGAGTCCATAGAAATGGACCTGCAGAGTCTGTACAAAACCTGCACAGTCCATAGAAATTTCTAGACTTGTGCAAAATCAAGAAATGAATTGGCTTAGAACAATAGGGAAAGAAGGGGACCGATTTTTGGCTTGTTGGGCAAAAAATGGTCAACAAATTGGTGACTCCTAGGGGAAGCATGCCTACTATACTTAGAGACCAGTTGCCTTTTAGTTCATTGGGCACAGAGTCAGATGAAGCTTTGAAAGAGTTAGCAACTACCTTGATAGATCCAAGAATCAAACATGAAGCTTTTACCCTTGACACAAGGGAAAACACACACAAGGCTAAAAACACTACTTGTGCAAACAACACTTAGGAAAAAATAGGAAAGAACTGAAAGCAAACTACTATATATAGCTAACTAGGTATATTTGCCTCCCTCCTGGATCAAAGGGAAAACTTCTTAAGTCCCCTTCCTGGCAAGAAAACTTATGGTGCCAGACAAATGGCTCAATGGAATGGAGACTTGGTGACCTGCTCCTCTTGCCTGTCACCTCGATTGGCCTGCATCCGAGTGGATCAAATTCAAACATGCTTCCAACATATATGTACTCTTCATGTTCTTGGAAGCTTGTTGAATGCTGGTCCTTCATGCTAGTGCATTTCACCAAGAAATCAATGGTTGTTGGCTCATCACCATAAGCCCTTTGATATGTATAGTCTCCTTGCAGTGCATTATGGTTTGACTTGTTCCTTTCTGCTTCATTGAAGATCCTGTCAAACTCATCTTCTGCTCTCTCATGGCCTTCTTGAATAAGGGTGACTATTGTGATGTCTGAAAAGGAATCACAAACTGATTGCTCATCCCATAGAACATCACCTCTTTGTTCAAAACTCTCTTCAATATTTTCCTCAAGAGAGACTAGCCTCTCCTTTTTTTGCTCAAGGATCAAAGTCTCTAGCTATTCAAAGACATCCATCTTATCCTCCTCGAATTCAGGCTCCTCGGCATAGTCATCCTCCTCATCGAAGCAACAAGGAAGTTCATCAAATAGAGGAGGAGAGAGCTCACCATGCTTAAGTTCCTCCTCGTATTGCTGAAACATTTGCATGTATGCATGCCCTGCATCTTCTCCATTGCTGATGATGTCTTCACAAGGAGCATCGATGATGATTTCTTCTTCATTGTCACTCATGATAGTCACTTGGAGAGCTACAACTTGGATCTTTTGCTCCTCACTCACCTATAAAATAGGTTCCTCCTTGAGAAAGGGTGAAGTGGGAAAACCATGTGGAAGAGGAGGTAGTCCTTGAGCTAGAATCGAATGATTCTCCTCCTTTCATCTGGCTAGCACTTCATCAATATCAGGTGTGGCCTGATAGCTCTCTTAGAGGTGTGTAGATGGGGTGTGTTCACATGTTGGCTGAGGAATCTCGCTTTGGACTCCAACTCTACAATTCTCCTAGCTAGATCTTCTTGAAAGAGCCTCTCTTGGAGGTCACCAGCATCATCATGATGAGTAGGAGCAGCTTCAAGAGAGATGTGCTAGTTTATGATATTCCCTCCAAAGGAAGATTCACAATCTAAGGAATTTAGAAGGTTCATCTCCATGGGAGGTTGCTCTAGTTCCCTTTGATGTTTGAAGGCTAGGTGCACGGGGCTAAGACCAGGATTGATTGATGCATCAGATGAGCTAAAATGAGCAAGTGCTATCTGATAGAAAGGATTTGGTGCACAAGAGGGGGCTTTCTTTAGAATAGGAGGGGGCACACAAAGTTGATTTCCTTGCATGGATGGATTTCTCAATTTTGCTACCTCCTCCTCCATGGATTGCAAGCCCTGAGCTTGCCTGAACAAACACTCCTCTTTATATATCAGCTCCTGCTGATATCTATACTGCTCATCCGATATGTCTATCTCCATCACCTACTTCTCAAACTCCAGTGCCACCTCCCTTATCATTGAAGGGCAACTAGGAGGGCTACTTGAGGGGATTGCATAAATGTTTTGAGCTTGATCATGGTAATATGAAGGAATACAAGGCCCATGATTCTGTGCAAAGGAATTATACATACAAAAATGTGATTTCTTGATGGCACCTGGACTGCTTAACCAGTTGATTCAACTCGGAGTCACCATTGGTGTTGGTAGAAAAGCCTTCAAACGCTAGTTGGTTAAAGAACACAACAAAAATTCAACTCTTTGGACACAACTTGTCCTAGTTGGTCCCACCGGGTGTGCCAAAAACTGTTGATGCAGTGGATTGCACCCTGGCCAGGAGGCCAAGCTCTTGCCTTCCACATGTTAAAATGGAAACTCCCCTCTCACCTATGGGACTGGCGAAGCTGGAGAGGAGAGTCTTTAGATAGGGCTAGCTCCCTCTGATGTATCTTTTAGGTCCTAGACTTCCTACTGCTAACAAAAAATCAAAAAGGGGGGATGAAAAGGGAGAAAGATGCTGAAGCAAAACCTAAACCTAAACTTAAAAAGGTGATACACCAAAAAAGTTGATCCACTCAGCCCAAACATACACTTTTCACCAAGAAGAAGCTCCGATACACTTCATCTGATATGGGAAACTCTTCTATTTTAGTGAGTCAGGTGTCCGTAGAGATACAAGGAGAAAGAACTATCAAAGGTGTTCTGAGACACACTTTAGTAGCCTGTTCACATGCACCTATATTCCTTCTATAGACACTTATGGCAGACCTGCAGAAGAAAAAACTTCACAATGCACTAGACATGCTGGAATCGATTTGTGAAAAGCTTAAAATAAAATAACTTAACACAAAAAGAAAACATAGACATATGTGTGAGTGCAAGTCCAGATGGACGTAAAAATGCTAAGTCTTGATTCAATGTAAAAACTGACAGAGTTCTGCCTTACAAGCCTGAGAGATTTTTTAGGCAGAGTTTTGCCTTTAGGCTAAGAGAATGGATCCTTCTCAAATGAGAAGTTTTACAATATATACAAAGAGAAGAGAACTTGGCACTCCTTTTGAAAAGACTTTGGCGTTCTTGACAAGCTAGCCCATGTGCATTTCGAGCCTTGGGAAGAGGAAGCCATTTGATTGTCAGCTCCTGCTTTGACTTTGGCGTTCCAACATTAATGTGAAAGCATGGGCCGTGCCTCTTTTCTACAAATAGACTGCTCCCTTCAAGGAATTTACGTGGCTTGTCTACTCATCAATGTGAAATGAAAAAAATAGGTCGTGTCACTTACTGTTCGTGTCGTTTGATGATCACTTGGTGAGCACTATCTCAATTGCAGGAATAAATCCCTGAGTTGACACCTCCTCCTTGCCACCTAGACTATTTGTCCGCTTCTACACTTTGTTTCTTCCTCATTTTGTCCCCTTTTTGGCTTTGTTGATTTTTGGCTTTGTCACTTTCTGGCTCCTTCGGCCCTCGAGGCTATCTTTTGGCGGGTCGCTAAGTTCCTTGGGCTGCTCTTTAAGCATTTCAAAATCAATGGCAATTTCATGAGCCTTGAATTTGACGTCCATGTCCCTGTCACTACGTTTGAACTTCCAACGGCTAGTTCGTCGTGCTTGATTTTGACATCCTTGGGCCTGTCACCCCTTGGACTTTCTTCAGCTTTCTTACTTGGGCCTTTTTTGCAGACTTCTCCCCAAGGAATTTTTCCTGCGAACAAAAAATTTGCAAGAAATTGCCTTCAACCACTTTGCTTTCCTTCAGAAATTCTCTTTTAGGCTTTTCTCCCGCAGCTTTCCCAAATTTCTTCGGACATTTTGTCTGAAGGAATTCCTTTAGACAAAAAGTCTGAAGAAATTATTCTTCTTGTCTTTGTCTTTTCCACGCCTTTTATTTGGCTTTGTTTCCCTTTCGAATTTCTTCAAACTTTTTGTTTGAAGGAATTCCTTCAGACAAAAAGTCCGAAGGATTTCTTCCTTTGCTTCTTCAAACTGCCTTGAAAAAGTGCCCTTCAAAAAAATTGTAAACGATCCTTCCGAAGGGTATTTCCTTTGCCTTAGACAAATTCTGAAAGAATTACCTTTGTAGCTTTTCTCTGTGGCCTCTTTTGATAGTGTTCTCTGCCCTCTGCAAGGGCTCTTGAGATGGTCCATTTTGCACCTAAGTGGGAACTTGCCTCTTCCTGTAGAGTCCATAGTTTTTTGCCTGCCGAGCCCATAGAAATCCATGTTTGCAGAGTTCATAGAAATGGACCTGCAGAGTCCGTAGAAATCTCTGCAGAGTCTATAAAAAATTTCAAACTTGTGCAAAATCAATAAATGAATTGGCTTAGAACAACATGGAAAGAAGGGGACCAATTTTTGGTCTGTTGGGCAAAAAATGGTCAACAAATTGGTGACTCCCAGGGGAAGCATGCCTGCTATGCTTAGAGACCAGTTGCCTTTTAGTCCATTGGGCACTGAGTCAGATGCAGCTTTGAAAGAGTTAGCAACTGCCTTGATAGATCCAAGAATCAAACATGAAGTTTTTACCCCAGACATAAGGGAAAACACACACAAGGCTAAAAACACTACTTGTGCAAATAACACTTAGGGAAAAATAGGAAAGAACTGAAAGCAAACTACTATATACAGCTAACCAGGTATATTTGCCTCCCTCCTAGATCAAAGGGAAAACTTCTTAAGTCCCTTTCTTGGCAAGGAAACTTATGGTGCCAGACAAGTGGCTGAATGGAATGGAGACTTGGTGACCTGCTCCTCTTGCCTGTCACCTCGATTGGCCTGCATTTGAGTGGATCAGATTCAAACATGCTTCCAACATATATGTACTCTTCGTGTTCTTGGAAGCTTGTTGAATGCTGGTCCTTCATGCTAGTGCATTTCACCAAGAAATCAATGGTTGTTGGCTCATCACCATAAGCCCTTTGATATGCATAGTCTCCTTGCAGTGCATTGTGGTTTGACTTGTTCCTTTCTGCTTCATTGAAGATCCTGTCAAACTCATCTTCTGCTCTCTCATGGCCTTCTTGAATAAGGGTGACTATTGTGATGTCTGAAAAGGAATCACAAACTGATTGCTCATCCCATAGAACATCACCTCTTTGTTCAAAACTCTCTTTAATATTTTCCTCAAGAGAGACCAGCCTCTCCTTTTTTTGCTCAAGGATCAAAGTCTCTAGCTATTCAAAGACATCCGTCTTATCCTCCTCGAATTCAGGCTCCTCGGCATAGTCATCCTCCTCATCGAAGCAACAAGGAAGTTCATCAAATAGAGGAGGAGAGAGCTCACCATGCTTAAGTTCCTCCTCATATTGCTAGAACATCTGCATGTATGCTTGCCCTACATCTTCTCCATTGCTGATGATGTCTTCGTAAGGAGCATCGATGATGATTTCTTATTCATTGTCGCTCATGATAGCCTCTTGGAGAGCTACAAATTGGATTTTCTACTCCTCACTCGCCTCCTGCAAAATAGGTTCCTCCTTGAGAAGGGGTGAAGTGGAAAAACCATGTGGAAGAGAAGGTAGTCCTTGAGCTAGAATCGAATGATTCCCTTCCTTCCATTTGGCTAGCACTTCATCAATATTAGGTGTGGCCTGATAGCTCTCTTGGAGGTGTGTAGATGGGGTGTGTTCAGACAGGTCCATCACACGTTGGCTGAGGAATCTCGCTTTGGACTCCAACTCTGCAATTCTCCTGGGTAGATCTTCTTGGAAGAGCCTCTCTTGGAGGTCACCAGCATCATCATGATGAGTAGGAGCAGCTTCAAGAGAGATGTGTTGGTTTATGATGTTCCCTCCAAAGGAAGATTCACAATCTAAGGAATTTAGAAGGTTCATCTCCATGGGAGTTTGCTCTAGTTCCCTTTGATGTTTGAAGGCTAGGTGCACGGGGTTAAGAGCAGGATTGATTGATGCATCAGATGAGCTAGAATGAGCAAATGCTATCTGATAGAAAGGATTTGGTGCACAAGAGGGGGATTTCTTTAGAATAGGAGGGGGCACACAAAGTTGGCTGCCTTGCATGGATGGATTTCTCCAATTTGCTACCTCCTCCTCCATGGATTGCAAGGCCTGAGCTTGCCTGAACAAACACTCCTCTTTATACATCATCTCCTATTGACATCTATACTGCTCATTTGATCTGTCTATCTCCATCACCTGCTCCTCAAACTCCAGTGCCACCTTCTTTATCGTTGAATGGAAACTACGAGGGCTGCCTGAGGGGATTGCATAAATGTTTTGAGCTTGATCATGGTAATATGAAGGAATACAAGGCCCATGATTCTGTGCAAAGGAATTATACATACAAAAATGTGATCACTTGATGGCACCTGGATTGCTTAACCAGCTGATTCAACTCAGAGTCACCATTGGTGTTGATAGAAAAGCCTCCAAAGGTTGGTCGGTTGAAGAACACACCAAAAATTCTTCAACTCTTTGGACACAACTTGTCCTAGTTGGTCCCATCGGGCATGACAAAAACTGTTGACACAATGGATTGCACCCTGGGCAGGAGGCCAAGCTCCTGCCTTCCACACGTCAAAATGGAAATTTCCCTCTCACCTGTGGGACTGGTGAAGATGGAGGGGAGAGTCTCTAGACAGGGATAGCTCCCTCTGATGTATCTTTTAGGTCCTAGACTTCCTACTGCTAACAAAAAATGAAAAAAGGGGGGGATGAAAAGGGAGAAAGATGCTGAAGCAGAACCTAAACCTAAACTTAAAAAGGTGATACACCAAAAAAGTTGATCCACTCAGCCCGAACATACACTTTTCACCAAGAAGAAGCTCCCATACACTTCATCTGATGTGGGAAACTCTTTTGTTTCAGTGAGTCAGGGTCCGTAGAGATATAGGGAGGAAGAACTATCAAAGGTGTTCTGAGACACACTTTGGCAGCCTGTTCACATGCGCCTATATTCCTGCTATAGACACTTATGGCAGACCTGTAGAAGAAGAAACTTTACAATGCACTAGACATGCTGGAATTGATCTGTGAAAAGCATAAAATAAAATGACTTAACACAAAAAGAAAACATAGACATATGCGTGAGTGCAAGTCCAGATGGAGGTAAAAATTCTAAGTCTTGATTCAAGGTAAAAATTGGTAGAGTTCTGCCTTACAAGCCTGAGAGATTTTTTGGGCAGAGCTTTGCCTTCGGGCTAAGAGAATGGATCCTTATCAAATGAGAAGTTTTACAATATATAGAAAGAGAAGAGAACTTGGTGCTCCTTTTGAAAAGACTTTGGCGCTCTTGACAAGCTAGCCCATGTGCATTTTGAGCCTTGGGAAGAGGAAGCCGTTTGATTGTCGGCTCCTACTTTGACTTTGGTGTTCCAACATTAATGCAAAAGCATGGGCCGCACCTATTTTCTGCAAACAGACTACTTCCTTCAAGGCATTTATGTGGGTTGTCTGCTCATCAATGCGAAATGAAGATAATAGGCTGCATCACTTACTGTTCGTGCCATTTGATGACCACTTGGCAAGCACTGTCTCAACTGCAGGAATAAATCCCTGAGTTGACACCTCCTCCTTGCCACCTAGACTGTTTGTCCATTTCTGCACTTCGTTTTGTCCCTTTTCTGGCTTTGTCACTTTTTGGCTCCTTCAGCCCTCAAGGCTATCTTTTGGCGGGTCGCTAAATTCCTTAGGCTGCTCTTTAAGCTTTTCAAAATCAATGGTTATTTCATGAGCCTTGAATTTGACGTCTTGTACCCATCACTGCATTTTAGCTTCTAATGGCTAGTTTGTCATGCTTGATTTTGACGTCCTCGGGCCCATCAGCCCTTGGACTTTCTTTGGCTTTCTTGCTTTGGCCTTTTTTGCAGATTTCTCCCTGCGGACTTTTTCCTGAGGACAAAAAGTCTGCAAGAAATTGGTTTCGACCACTTTGCTTTCCTTCAAAAATTCTCTTTCGGGCTTTTCTCCTGCAGCTTCCCCAAATTTCTTCGAACATTTTGTCCGAAGGAATTCCTTCGGACAAAAAGTCTGAAGAAATTATTCTTTATTTCTTTGTCTTTTCCATGCCTTTTCTTCAGCTTTGTTGCCCTTCCAAATTTCTTCGAACTTTTTGGCTGAAGGAATTCCTTCAGACAAAAAGTCTGAAGGATTTCTTCCTTTGCTTCTTCAAACTGCCTTGAAAAAGTGCCCATTAGAAAAATTGGAAACAAACCTTCCGAAGGGTATTTCCTTTGCCTTAAACAAATTCTGAAAGAATTACCTTTGCGGCCTTGTGAAGGGTAGGGAACACTTTCAAAAGAGGCCATAGAGAGGGCATGGAACACTTTCAAAAGAGGCCATAGAGAAAAGCCGCAAAGGTAATTCTTTCGGAATTTGTTTAAGCAAAGGAAATACCCTTCGAAAGGTTTGTTTCCAATTTTTCTGAAGGGCACTTTTTCAAGGTAGTTTGAAGAAGCAAAGGAAGAAATTCTTCGGACTTTTTGGCTGAAGGAATTTCTTTCGGAATTTGTTTAAGGCAAAGGAAATACCCTTCGAAAGGTTTGTTTCCAATTTTTCCGAAGGGCACTTTTTCAAGGCAGTTTGAAGAAGCAAAGCCAAAAAGTTCGAAGAATTTCTTCCTTTGCTTCTTCAAACTACCTTGAAAAAGTGCCCTTCAAAAAAATTGGAAACAAACCTTCCGAAGGGTATTTCCTTTGCCTTAAACAAATTCTGAAAGAATTACCTTTGCGGCTTTTCTCTATGGCCTCTTTTGAAAGTGTTCCCTGCCCTCCGCAAGGGCTCTTGAGATGGTCCATTTTGCACCTAAGTGGGAACTTGCCTCTTTTTGCGGAGTCCGTAGTTTTCCTCCTGCCGAGCCCGTAGAAATCCATGCCTGCAGAGTTTGTAGAAATGGACCTGCAAAGTCCATAGAAATGGACCTGCAGAGTCCGTAGAAATCTCTGTAGAGTCTGTAGAAAACCTGCACAGTCCATAGAAAACCTGTAGAGTCCATAGAAATTTCCAGACTTGTGCAAAATCAAGAAATGAATTGGCTCAAAACAACAGGGAAAGAAGGGGACTGATTTTTGGCCTGTTGGGCAAAAAATGGTCAACAATTATGACATTTGAAATAAACAAAATTATTGTACTTACCTCTTGATTGATAATTCCTCCCTTGATATCATTCTAAAATCACTTGCTTTATGACCAAAGATATGACAAGCGAAACTATATCCATTGAAAGAAATGGAATACCTCATAGCATTGAGTTGCCTGATTAGTCTCTTCATGTTAACTTTCAAGTTGGTAGTCTTGACTTGTTCTGATTTCTCACATTCTTTCTCAAGCTTGTTCATCTTATCTATGTGCTTCTCATGCTCAACCTTCAAGGAAACTAGCTCTATCTTCAACTAATCATACTCAACTTCTTTTGATGTGAACTTTTTATTGACACCTTCTAATTGATTTCTGAGGTCATTCATGATCTTCTCATCCCTTTTGGCTTTTTTGACCCAGTCACTCTATAAGGCACATATATGTTCCTTAAGATCCTTGACCATAGATGTCAACTCATTCTTCCTCTTCTTTTGGTGTTTCAAATTATCTAGGCAACTTATGAGCTTGGCTTCAAGATCTACTTCAGCTTCTTCTTCATTGTCGTATTAAACTTCATCATATATGTCTTCTTCTTTTTGATCACTAGACATCTTGTACTTATTAGGATCACCTTCAAGCTATTACACTTGCTTCAAAAGACCAGACTCTGATACCAATTGTTGGAAGCATAATGATTGAGAGGAGGGCGTGAATCAGTCTTCAAAATATTCATTCAATTCAACTTAACATTCATGAGCCATTCATACAAGTACATAGATCTAACAAACATAAACAACAATACAAGAGTAGCATGAAATAAGATAACACATCATACATGTGGAAAAACCTCAAGGGGAAGAAAAAAAACTGATCCCTAAAAATGGACCACAGTCCTATAAATCAAAAGATCACAATTTAGTGAAGCACCATCTCCAAATGGAGCACCAACCCCAACTAGCTCAACACTAACTCAACAAGTACCAACTTGCAAGGAGGTACCAACCTTTGAGATGACTTAGCACCAACTCAGCCACCTAAAACTTTTGATCATCTTTAGAAAACCTTGTTGCTCACACAACATATGATGATCACCTTTTGTATCTCTTCTCACTCTTTTATCCCTCTCAAACTGCCTTCTAGGCTTCTTTGCTCAACTAGGTTTCTTCCAGATAGATTAGGTCATAGGACCTTGATATTCATCTATAGTACCCATGTTAGATCTTCATGATAGTTTCTATAAACCCCTTTGATTGTCTACAAGACCTCTTTTAGCTCTGCAAAGTGCTATTTCCTTCGCTTGCACACACTTATTCTCTAACTTGTCAGTTAGGCCTATTAGGCCTATTAGGCCTTGTTCTTATACAATTGTTTAGCTCATACACCTCTTAGTTGGACATACATACTTATACTCTTGGATTAACCTTAAAATAGGTCTTTTAACACATTTCATACATGAATCAATCATTACAATAGGTCATCCATAACTTAAAAAACAAAAACCTCTTTTAGGCCTTAAGGAGACCTAATTCAATTAGGCCTTCATTAGTACTTGTTACCCTTTGATCTTCTTGAAACAATTTACCTTCATTGACGAATAAGATCCTTTCATATATTGATCAAATAGACCCCAATAAACATCTTCTAAGGTCCATAACACTTTTTAGCACTAACCCCTTCATGAACACTCCTTGTAGAACTATTCACAATTAGGCCTGTGAACCTACAGAAAGTCTGTCAAACAAAATGAAGCATGTACACAATTTAGTCAAAATAATTAGAATAAATCACATGAACAAAAACTTCATGAACTTAACAACATAACCATGTGCTTTAGACTTCACAACTCAGGGCAAAAGGAATCACACACTTCCTTACAGATGGCCCACTCAAAACTACCAGAACACTCTTAAAACCAGTCATGAACAACTTAATCTTCAACACATGAAAGAACACTTCCCATGACCAATGGCATTTTAAAAAGATCATTTTACAAGCCATTTTTTGAACATGTCTTCTTCACTTACACTGACCTCCAAAACTTCTACCAAGCATGATCATGTCATCAATGACGATATCAACCTTCTCAAGAAACTTTGACATCAATGCCAAACCTCAACAATAGGAACAATACTCAACAATCTCCCCCTTTGTTATTGATGGCAAAACACACTGTAAACTAATCATTTTCATCTCCCCCATTCTAGTATTTCTCCCCCTTTGACATTAATGACAAAGGTACACTTGCAGCAATTGGAATTACACCTCTTGCAACTACAATTCAACAAACAAAAACTTCTTTCAAACATAATACTTCCTCATTTTGAACTATCTCCCATTTGTAGATAATTCTCAATGTTTAGAAACACACTCTCTCTCTGATGGCAACCAATCTTAGAAACATCAAACCATAGAGCTATCAAGCTCCCCCTTTGACCAAGCATATACCAATCGATGCAACATCTTCAACAAAGAAGGATCACACAGCATAACCATGTTCCCCCTATGCTCATGCTCAATCTTCCAAGGAACTCGTAAACTTAAGAACACTCACCTTGTCCTTGACATGATTGAAAAAGATCAAACTATTGATCACACACTAGGCTACCACACTCTTGTCACCAAACTGCAGAATTAGGGACTCCCCCTTTTTCTTCACAGCTCAGCACATGAGTCAATAGGACTCTTAAACCATCTTCAACTTCTTTTAGGCATCTTGACACCAATACCCCTTCTTATCACAAATCAAGCTTAACTACTCACACAAACAGATACAAAAAGCTTACCTCTCATATACCAATTGATTGCACTTTGACCTCAGATACCTGATGCCAACCTTAGATCTCTCATCATGCTGTCTACTACACTTCAAACCTCAGAGTTATGAACACAAGAATGGATAATATCCATCTTCATCTCCTTGCTTGCAAAATAAACAACTTGTAATCTTCTCAAGATGAAACTCTTTTTGATTGCAAACTCATGCTTTTACTGATAGAAGAATGTCTCTGTCAAGCCTAATGGAGCCATCCCTTTTCATAAGGGACTAAAACATCATGAACTCAGGGGATTCCCAAATCTCCAATCCACTCTTCTTAGCCATCTTGCAATAATGAGACTGATAGTCTCTCTTTAGAATCCACTTAGGCTTTATTAAAGCAATTGACTCATCCACATTGTCATCCTTCTTTTCTTTGACTGCCTTGCTCTACCTCAACAAATAATTCACCTTAGTTTATAGACTAATAATAACTCATTTTGACTGTCTTTGGCCTCCATACCTTGGTTTTCTCTTTCTCTTAAACTTTAGGAGTTTCAACCCTCACTATACCTGTAGCGCTCTTCTTCAATGAGATGAACTTGCTTTTGTCTACTTTGGTCTTATGTTCTTTCTCCACCTTCTCTATAGGATCTGACTTCTTGATCCACTTCTTATTGGTATAACTAGACACCTTCCTATCTTGACTAATCGTCCTTAAATGCCTCATCTTACAGTTCCTTGCAATATGACTAGTATTATGACATTTTAAACAAAAAAATTTATCGTACTTACCTCTTGATTGATCACTCCTCCCATGGTCCCATGATAACTCCTCTCTTGAGACCATTCTACAATCACTGGCACTATGACCAAAGATATGAGAAGCAAAACAATATCCATTTAAAGAAATGGAATACCTCATAGCATTGGGCTATTTGATTGGTCTCTTCATGTTATCTTTCAAGTTGGTACTCTTGACTTGATCTGACTTCTGACACTCTTTCTCTACCTTTCTCATCTTATCTATGAGTTGTTCATGTTCAACCTTCAAGGAAACTAGCTCTATCTTCAACTAATCATACTCAACTTCTTTTGATCTGAACTTTGTATTGATACATTCTAACTGATTCTTGAGATCCTTGATGAGCTTCTCATCCCTTTTGGCTTTTTGACCCAGTCACTCTTTAAGGTACATATTTGTTCTTTAAGATCCTTGACCATAGATCTCAACTCATGTTTCCTCTTCTTTTGGTGCTTCAAATCATCTAGGGCACTTATGAGCTCAATGTCAAGATCTACTTCAGCTTCTCCTTCTTCATTGTCATAGTAGACAACTTCATCATACATGTTATCTTCTTTTTGATTACTAGACATCTTGTGCTATTTAGGATCACCTTCATGCTGTTAGACTTGCTTCAAAGGACCAAAATATGATACCAATTATTGGAAGCACAATTACTTAGAGGGGGGATGAATCAGTATTCAAAACATTCATTCAATTCATCTTAACATTCGTGAACCATTTATACAAGTACATAGATCTAGCAAGCATAATCAACTATACAAGAGGATGACACATGATAAAATATCATATATGTGGAAA
Organism: Torreya grandis; assembly: GCA_037957365.1. Lineage (NCBI taxonomy): Eukaryota > Viridiplantae > Streptophyta > Pinopsida > Cupressales > Taxaceae > Torreya > Torreya grandis. Next base: position 3,010,691 of record JARHVA010000630.1, on the reverse strand, counting down.
ACCCTCAAGAAAAATAAAACTCACTGAACCCTTCAAATTGACTACAGTCATATAAGTCAAAAAATCACAATTTAGTGAATCATCAACTCCACATAAAACACCAACCCCAACTAGCTAAGCACCAACTTGTAAGGAGGCACCAACCCCCTAGATGACTCAGCACCAACTCAACCACATTAAACTTTTGATTAGCTTTAAAAAACTTTGTTGCTCACACAACAGATGATTACCTTCTGTAGCTCTTCTCACTGGTCTATCCCTCTCAAACTACCTTCTAGGCTCCTTCACTTAATTAGGTGTCTTCAAGATAGATTAGGTCATATGACCTTGATATTCATCTAGAGTACCCCTGTTAGATCTTTATGATCATTTCCATACAACCCTCTGATGGTCTACAAGACCTCCTTTAGCTCTACAAAGTGCTATTTCCTTCGCTTGAAAACACTTATTCTCTAAATTGTCAATTAGGCCTATTAGGCCGTGTTCTTATACAATCCTTTATCTCATACAACTCTTGGTCGGAAATACACACTTGCACACTTGGATTACCCTAAAAAGAGGTCTTTTAAAACATTTCATACATGAATCAATCATAACAATAGGTCATCCACAACTTAAAAGACTAAAACATCTTTTAGGCATTAAGGAGACCTGATTGAGTTAGGCCTTCATTAGTACTCGTTACCCTTTGATCTTATTGAAACAATTTACCTTCATTGATGAACAAGATCCTTTCATACATTGATAAAATTAACGCCAATAAACATATTCTATTCTAAGGTCCATAAAACTTTTTAGCACCAACCCCTTCATGAACACTCGTAGCACTATTCACAATTAGGCTTGTGAACCTATAGAAAGTTTGTCAAATAAAACTGAAGCATGTACACAATTTAGTCACACAACCAGCCATGACAATAAATCACATGATCAAAAATCGCATGACCTTAATAACATAACATGTGCTTTAGACTTCACAACTCATGGCAAAAGGACTCAAACACTTCTCTGCAAATGCCCCCCTCAGAACTCCTAAAACACTCCAAAAACCAATCATGATCAACTTGATCTTCAACACTTAAAAGAACACTTCCCATGACCACTAACAATTTAAAAAAATTGTTTGACAACTATAGACCATTCTCAAATGCAAACATCACAAGGTCTAATGTCAAATATTAGTCTTGCAGACCAATCTTTGATTTACAGTTTCACAGTCCAATCTTGAATAGACAAGCTATTATGTGAATATACACTGACCTCCAAAACTTCTATCAAGCATTATCATGACCTAAAAGTCATGATAACAAATCCATGTACTTCATTGCATCACTCTTTCATGAAATTATACTTAAATCCAACTTTTCAACACAACTCGGACCTGCCAAGACTGTCAAAAACATAGTAATGAAACATTAACCTTCTAACACCTATATAGGGTCTTTTAAAGACATCAAATACATGAACATGATTCTCTAACATTTCTAGACCATCTTCAAATACAAAATTAATATGGTCTAATGTCAAATATTGTTCTTCGAGACCAATCTTTTGACCTCACTCCTCATAATCACCCCAAAACTAGATAAGCCATTTTGGCTTCAACTTCTCAACCTCTAGACCTGACTTCCAAACCCTCTACAATGCATGAATAAGACATACAATTCTAAACAACATTCTCATGCACTTCAATCCATCATTCATTTATCAAATCATACCAAAAAACCAACTTTTCAAACTCCTTGGGTTTTGCACTATTCTTCTTCATTAGACTTGTTAGGGACTGGCCAACTTGGATCACAAATTTAGAACACTTAAGCACTAAAACCAATCCAGAAACCACAAGGTACACAAACTATGAGTCTCAAGTTTGAACCTTCATCAATTTGCAAAAATTATCCAATACAACTTTTTATAGCTATAACTTCATCAAAAATAAACCTATATCTGCATATTTTCTCTCTCCTCTTTAACTGCCACTACCTGGAGGTACCTGGGAGAGTTCACTACAAGCTCCAAACACTTACCTAAGCATTACAAACTATCCTAAGCACTTTTGAATCATATCTTCAACATCGGGTCACTATTAGGGTTCTAAGAGGGTTTAAACACATTTCCACTGTTAATGATTGTTCATAAAGCATAGACCCTCAATCCAAAAACTGATGCCTAGAATTTTGAGCTAGAGCCCTTCCCCATCTACCATGAGCAACCTATGTTCCCATGCAAAGGTTTGATGAGCTAAAGAGCATGATAAAATCCTTCTCGGGTTGAGCATCCTTCACTCTATGCACTCGAGAGACCTTAAAGCATTTTTTCTTACCTTAACCTTCAAACTTTGACCTGAAACTTCATGAATACACTTGGGACAACCTATCACACATCTGAAAAAGGTCACCTTTGCATACTTGCCTTGGAAACTAATGTCATGTCTCATTAGGCCATGCTCTCACCACCTTTCTTTCTACATCTGAGTCTTCACACCTCATTAGGCCTTGAACTGACCTTCAAACCTCTTTTCAATCTCTTAATACTTTACTCACATGCTCCCACAATGTCAAATATCATTCTACAACCTTATCTCACCATGCAACCAAGCTCGTGCCTTCACAAAAGTTCTCTTCATGTCATAACTAAGCTTCACAAGACACCTTGTCCTCAAAGACACTTGATATCAATCTTCTATAACTTTACAAGCCTAAGAACATCCATCTCACCAGCCACCATGCCTCTTTATGTACAATACTAGGCATCCTATGCACATATCTTCTCAAGACACTACTAGGTTCAAGCACTTGATAACTATGACAATAAGGACCTTCCATGCTGACCTTCAAATCACTCATGCAAACATAGAAACATATACCAATCATATCTTACACTCTCAGAATCATTGAAACATTGGTCAATATTCTCTCTCATAGCTACACTCTTGAATGACCTCATGAAGACCTATGACCTCATGACCATGCCAACTAACCTTCAACACTTTAGCTTGTTACAACACAACACTCACTAGAGCATCATTGAGACATCGATAACAACAACAATGATAGTCACATGACATCAACCTTCATAAGCACCTTTGACATCAATCTTCATAAGAGCACCTCTAGGAGAACAAATACAATCAATGACGACAGCAATGATTTCAACTTTCTCAAGAACCTTTCACATGAATGACAACATCAATGCCAAAATTCAACAATAGGAACAATGCTCAACAATCTCCCCATTTGCTATTGATGGTAAAACACATTGCAAATTGATCATTCACGTCTCCCCTATTCTGGGATTTCTCCCCCTTTATCATTAATGACAAAGGGACACCTGCGGCAATTGGAATTAAACCTTTTGCAACTAAAACTCAATAAACAGAAACTTCTTTCAAACATAATACTTCCTCATTTTGAGCTATCTCCCATTCTTAGATCATTCTCAACTTCTTGAAACACACTCTCTTCCTTATGGCAACCAATCTTAGAAACATCAAACCTTAGAGCTATCTAGCTCTTCCTTTGACCAAGCATATACCAATCAATGTAACATCTTCAACAAAGAAGGATCACACAGCATAACCATGCTCCCCCTATGCTCATGCTCGATCTTCCAAAGAACTCTGAAAGTTAAGAACACTCACCTTGTCCTTGACATGACTGAAGAAAATCAAACTCTTGATCACACACTAGGCTACCACACTCTTGACACCAGCTACAGAATTATGAACTCCTCCTTTGTCTTCACAGCTCAGCACATGAGTCAATAGGACTCTTAAACCATCCTAAACTTCCTTCAAGCATCTTGACACCAATACCCCTTCATATCACAAATCAAGCTCAACTACTCACACAAACAGATACCAAAAGCTTACCTCTCATATACCAATTATTGTAAACCTTAGATCTCTCATCATGCTACCTACTACACTTCAAACATCAGAGCTACCAACATAAAAATGGATAATATCCATCTATATCTCCTTGCTTACAACATAGACAACTTGAAATTTTATCAAGATGAAACCTTCTTTGACTGCAACCTCATGCTTCTACTGATAGAAGAATGTCTCCATGAAACCTGATGGAGCCACCCCATTTCATAGGGAACTGAAACATCATGAACTCAGGAGATTCCTAAATCTCCAATCCACTCTTCTCAGCCATCTTGCAATCATGAGACTGATAGTCTCTCTTTAGAATCCACTTAGGCTAGATTGAAGCAATTGACTCATCCACCTTGTCATCCTTCTTCTCTTTGATTGTCTTTTTAATAGATGCAGATAACACGTGTTCTTGACATTCCCTCACTTCTGATCCTTGCTCTACCTCAGCAAATAGTTCACCTTGGTTTATGGAATTAGCATAACTCATTTTGACTTTGTCTTCCACACCTTGGTTTGCTCTTTCTCTTGCACTTTAGGAGTTTCAACCCTCACTGTTCCTATAGCACTCTTTTTCAATGAGATGAACTTGCTCTTGTTTCTTTTAGTCTGATGTTCTTTCTCCTCCTTCTCCATAGGATCTGACTTCTTGATCCACTTTTTAGTGGCATAACTAGACACCTTCTTATCTTCACTAATCTTCTTTAAATGCCTCATCTTGCAGTTCCTTGCAATATGACCAATATAATGACATTTGAAACAAACAAAAATACTGTACTTACCTCTTGATTGATCATTCTTTCTCTTGTAGTCCCATGATAACTCTTCTCTTTAGACTGTTCTATAGTCACTTGCTCTATGACCAAAGATATGAGAAGCAAAACAATATCCATCGAAAGAAATGGAATACCTCATAGCATTGGGCTGCTTGATTGGTCTCTTCATGTTAACTTTCAAGTTGGTACTCTTGACTTGTAATGACTTCTCATGCTTTCTCAATCTTGTTCATCTTATCTATGAGTTGCTCATGCTGAACATTTAAAGAAATAAGCTCTATCTTCAACTGATCATGCTCAACTTCTTTTGATGTGAACTTTGTATTGACACCTTTTAACAGATTCTTGAGATCCTTGATGATCTCATCCCTTTTGGCTTCTTTGACCTAGTCACTCTTCAAAGTACATATATGATCTTTAAGATCTTTGACCATAGATCTCAACTCATGCTTCCTCTTCTTTTAGTGCTTCAAATTATCTAGGGCATTTATAAGCTCAACGTCAAGATCTATTTCAGCTTCTCCTTCTTCACTTTCATAGTAAACTAATTCATCATATATGTTGTCTTCTTTTAGATCAAGAGACATCTTGTGATTCTTAGGATCACCTTTAAGCTATTGGACTTGCTTCAAAGGACCAGACTCTAATACCAATTGTTGGAAGCACAATGACTAAGAAGGGGGTGATTTGTCTTCAAAACATTCATTTAATTAAACTTAACATTCATGAGCCTTTCATACAAGTACATAGATCTAGCAAACATAAGTAACCATACAAGAGCATGAAACAAGATAACACATCATATATGTGGGAAACCTTTAAGGAGATGAAAACCCACTGATTCTTGCAAATGGACTATAGTCCTATAAGTCAAAAAATCATAATTTAGTGAAGCACCAACTCCACATGGACCACCAACCCTAACTAGCTAAGCATCAACTCAGTGAAGCTTTAACAACCACCAACTTACAAGAAGAGACCAACCCCCTAGATGACTCAACACCAACTTAACCACCTAAAACATTTGATCACCTTCATAAAACCTTGTTGCTCACACAATAGATGATGATCCCTTTTGTATCTCTTCTCACTCTTCTAGCCTTCTCAAACTACCTTCAAGGCTTCTTCACTCAACTAAGTCTGTTCAAGACAGATTAGATCATATGACCTTGATATTCATCTACAGTATCCATGTTAGATCTTCATGATAGTTTCTATGCATTCCTCTGATGGTCTACAAGAACTCCTTTAGCTCTGTAAAGTGCTATTTCCTTCGCTTGCACACACTTATTCTCCAACTTTGTCAATTAGGCCTATTAGGCCTTGTTCTTATACAATCTTTTAGCTCATACACCTCTTTGTCGACCATACACACTTGCACACTTGGATTACCCTTCTAATAGGTCTTTTAACAAATTTCATACATGAATCAATCATTACAATAGGTCGTCTACAACTTAAAAGACCAAAACTTCTTTTAGGCCTTAAGGAGACCTAATTCGATTAGGATTTCATTAGTACTCGTTACCCTTTGATCTTCTTGCAACAATTTACCTTCATTGATGAACAAGATCCTTTCATATATTGATCAAATAAACCCTAATAAACATATTCTAAGGTTCATAACACTTTTTGGCACCAACCCCGTCATGAACACTCATTGTAGCATTGTTCACAATTAGGCCTATGAACCTACAAAAAGTGTACCAAACAAAACTAAAGCATGTACACAATTTAGTCACGCAACCTTGACAATAAATCACATGAACATAAAATCCATGACCTTAACAACATAACCATGTGATTTAGACTTCACAAGTCAAGGCAAAATGACTAAAACACTTCTATGCAAATGGCTTTCTCAGAACTGCCATAACATTCTGAAAACCAATAATGAACAATTTTATCTTCAACACCTGAAACAACACGTCTCATGACCACTGAAACTTTAAAAATATCATTTGATAACTCTAGACCATTCTCAAATGCAAAAATCACAGGGTTTAATGTCAAATATTGGTCTTGCAAACCAATATTTTGACTTATAGTTTCACAGTCCAATCTTGAATAGACAAGTCATTTTATGAACATATTTTCTTCACTTACACTGACCTCTAAAACTTCTACCAAGCATTATCATGACTTACAAGTATTGAAAATATGATTATCATTGATGTCCAAAGGGACATTATGAGCATGTCATTAATGCTCAATGATGAATGGAATGCTTGTGTGCATGAATGGAATTCATCTAGTTCTTCATATTGATCATCTAGATATTTTGGGTCTATGTCAAAAAGATGAGAAGGCATTTTGCTGACATCACCATTGCCACATGTGCATGAGTATGGGTGAGTTGGTCACATGGTTGTGATCACATTAGTCCCTAATTATTATGCATCAAATTTGAATCCATGAGATTAAGCACAATTAAAGTTATGGGGATGTAAAGTTGGATACTAAAACAAAAGTCACTAAGTTTCTATACTTAGCCAAATTTGCAAAAAGGGCTAAACAAAGCCAAGTAAGTATATTGATGAGGTCAGTGTTTGCACACATGAGGTGTTAGGATAAAATGATCACATGGGTCTGTTTATTTTTGTGCTTAATTTATATGCTTTAAATCTCAAGTCATGCGACATAGCACGACAAAAGATATGCTTGAGAAAAGTAGGGCTCCAATGCATTTTGACAGTGTTTTCCATCACTTAGTCAAATTTGTAGGTTGCATGAAAAAGCTAAGAAGGCATTTTTTTAATATCATATCTTACACGTATGAAGGCTTTAGGAGCAAATGGATATATGGATGGATTACCCTATGTAAGAGGATCTTATGCATTAATTTATAGGGCATGCAACTAAGTGCGATAAGGGTTATGCAAGGACAAAGTTGGTCTTCCAAGCAAGTTTGAGGCATAGCTAGCTTTGTGGCAGAATAATTTGAATGAGCAGATTAATGACATTATATCTCACATGTGTGAAAGATTCAAGAAAAAATGAGCATATGGGTTTGTTTATTGTCATGCCTAATTGGAAGATTAATTGAACATTGGAGATCCAATGGAGCACGATGAAGTCAAAGTGTCAAAGGTCCCTTCGAGTGAACATGCTAATGCCAAGTGTCACAAGCACATGAGTCTATCAGATAGAGGACCAATGAGAGTGAGCCTGCCAAATATAAAGATTGAGCTTGTCAAAAGATCTGACAGCACGCGGAAGCTTGGATGAGTAGATCCAACGGAGTGAGTGGACTAAAATGCAACAAAGTGATCGATGCTTATTGACAAAATGACAAGTTAAAGACCGAGCAGGTTCAAGAAAATCAATGGAGTGAAAGCAATCCAAAGATATAGGAAGCTGTGAGATAAGGTCAAAGTGTCAAAGTTTAACGACTAGTCAAGGTAAAGGTCATGCATCTTTGAAGATCAAATAGCATGTAGAAACTAGGATCTGGAGATCAACGGACACATTTTAAAGAGTGAAACACTAAATTTTAGCAGCATACAAAGATCCGATGGAGCGAGAGATTGGAGATGGCATGAAGAAAAAGATCAAAGGCCAGTATTTAAAGTGTTTAAATACAAATGATAATATGTAGGAACATGTAGGAACTTGCATATAAGCCATCAATCTTGACACAGACAATGAGATTGATCGATCCAACTGATCAAATCTACATTAAAGAGCCTGTGCATCAAAACTTGAGTCTAACAAATGATATAGATAGTAAAGAGACCTATAATTACAACATGATGCATGGAATCAAGATGCGAGAAACTTACAGTTCATGTCATAATGAACTAGAATTCAAAATTGGACTGATGCGTTTGTAGTCCGAGTGTGAACATAGTAAGAAGCAAACACTAGATCCATTGCTTATATATACAACATCTAGGATATAGTTGCTATTGTTGGAATTGTGTCAAACAAAAATACATAGACATAGAAACAGATGTGCAGAGAAGATGAGCTACTGTTGAAGAGTGTCAAACAAAAAATATAGTGACAAAGAGGAGCAGAGTGAGAGAGATGAAGTATGTTGAATAGAGACATATCTAGACATAGAGAGAGGGATAGAGAGGAAGAAAGGCACACATAGATAATGTGCAAATAATAAGCAGTTACAAATTAGACTTGTAATAGAGAGAACAGAGTTGGATTCATTTATGAATCTATTGTGTATATTGGAGTTGTAGCTCCATAATCTAATTGGTTGGTGCCATCAAAGAAGTTGAGTTGGTGTTCAGTTAGGGGATAGATGTCTCCTTAGAGTTGGTGCCTTTAAACATTGTAATTAGTGAGGTTAAGCTGAGTTGTTACTTCCTTAGAGTTGGTGCTCTTAAACTAGGGGATTGGTGTCTCCTTAGGATTGGTGTCCTTAAATGTAACCAGAGGGGTTTTGCAAGTAAGGCTTGTAGCCAGTGAGGCTTGTCACCATTGAGGTTTTGCAAAGTGAGGTATTGACTATGAGGCTAGACTAGAATAGTATATTCTAGCAGTTATTTTCACTGTGGTTTTGCCCTTTGGGTTTTTGACATATAAATCTAGTGTCGTGTATTTATGTGATCTCTGCATTTATCTTTTAATCTGCATATGTTTTTCAATTTGCTTAAAAGGATTAAAAGTTTGTTTATAGTTGATCTACTGATTCACCCCTCCTATCAGTAGATAGTTGTGTTCCAATAAGTCATGAATAAATCCATACACTACATTGCATCACTCTTTCATGAAATTACACTCAAATCCAACTTTTCATCACTTCAACTCAGAACCACCAAGATTGTTAAAAACACAGTCATGAAACATTGACCTTATAACTCTTGTCTATGGACTTTCAAAACTTGTAATGCATGAACATGATTCTCTAAAATTTTTAGACCATCTTCAAATACAAAATTAATATGGTCTAATGTCAAATATTGGTCTTGCAGACCAATCTTTTGACTTCTCTCCTCATAGTCACTAGAATTAAATAAACCATTTTGGCTTCAACTTTTTAACCTCTATACCTGACTTCCAAATCCTCTATCATGCATGAATAGAACATACAAGTCCTAAAAAACATTTCATGCACTTCAATCCATCATTCTTTCATGAAATCATACCAAAAAACCAACTTCTCAAACTGTTTGGGTTTTGCATTGTTCTTCTTCATTAGGCATGTTAGCGACTAGCCAACTTGGATCACAAATTTGGAACACTTAGTAATATCCTTTTCCAAGCATAAGACAAGGGCATAGCCATTAAAGAGGGCACAACAATTAGAATCACCCCTCTTGAGGGGAGTACCACATTTAATAAAAAATAAAACTTATATATACAGGCCGACCCACCTAAACACCAAGGGACACCACCCTTTGGGACATCACCTCCCTTGGGAAAAGACATTTGGAAGAGACACGTCTTTTGATAGAAGGTGATAAAGTATGTATAGTCATTTGTTGGTATGAAAGGAATTCATTCAATAATGTATTAAAAATATATAACCATGTACAAGCATTATGCTTTACAACCACTTTTAAGTACAAAGTCCCTTAATCGTGTAATTTGATTGCAAGGACGAAAACCCTTGTAATCATTATATCCTTAGGATGAAATTCCTTGAGGATTTATATTTTATTATTAATACAATTATATTTTTTATTTTAAATATTATTCTTAGTACAAGTTACATTTATAAAATATTATTTTAAAAGAATTTTGATGAATTCAAATTATCAAATAAGATTCCTATTAGGGATATTATAGTGGTATCAGAGCAATTGTTCTTGCCAACCTGTGAAAAAAAAATTTAGATTTGATGCATAGTCTATGAATCATGGAATTGATAAGAAAATATGATTTGAAAACAAAGCTTTGCAAATTGGGAAAGGATCTTGAGCATCCACATTATTCAAAAAAAGTATTGCTCAACATTTTGGAGGAAATGGTTAACTGTTTGTCCTCGATAAGGCAATCAGATTCTAAGTCTATGTTTTGTGCAATGAATCCTTCGGTAACTCATCTGGCTGAGTCCAAGCTATTGAAATATCTAGACCTAGATGTGAGACTTGTGGTTATCACTTGTATTAGTGAAATTACAAGGATAACAACACCAAAATCACCATACATTGACAACACCATGAAGGAAATATTTCAGCTAATGGTGGAATGTTTTGAGGGTCTAGATGACATCACAAGTTCTTTTTCTAAGAGGGTCACAATCCTTAACATTATGGCAATAATCAGATCTTGTGTGCTAATGTTAGATTTAGGATGTGATGATCTGATTCTTCATATGTTTGAATATTTCTTTGCTACTATCGATAAAAATCATACGAAAAATGAAATAGAGTCAATGCAGCCCATTATGACTTTGGTCCTAAACGAGAGTAGTGATATTTCACAAGATTTTATATCCATATTAATGGCGGGTATTGAACAAGAATCATCACCAAAAAAGTATTGTTGCTCAATGTTCAGAGAAACTGAAACTATCTATGACAATTGAGGGGCACAAAAATATGTTGCTAGATGGACTATGAAAAGTATTAGATGTAACAAAATCTCTAAAGAAAGAAAAAGAAATCATGGAGAATGAACCAAAGAATGAAGAAAAATTTGAGGTGCAAGATTGTGAAGAGAAATTGGTGGTGCAAGCCAAATTTCTAGATGATTTTACTAATGTTCAACTTGATGGAAATTTCAGAACAGCCAACTACATGCAACAAGTAGATGATGAAAGGGTTCTGTGCATGCATCAAACAGATAAAGTCAAAAAAGAAAGACAAAGGTACAATAATACAAATGATTGAGACAGCAAGAGTGGACCCTTGAAAGTCCATGACATGAAGATAGATGCAGGAATTTTGGATCAACCAAAGTACATTAGAACCCTAAGCTTGTGTTGGCGAGAGATCTCTCATTTGACAGGGACTGGATCAAGGCTTTGGGAGAACTACATCATGTTTTATCTCCTGAACATGTTACTTGGGCATGAGGGCTTACAATTGTTTGAGGACAAGCTATTTTGAAAAGGGAGGACTATAATTTCCCTTTCCAAGCATAAGACAAGGGCATAGCCATTAAACATGGCGTAACAATTAGAATCGCCCCTCCTGAGGGAAGCACCACATTTAATAAAAAATAAAACTTATATAGATAGGCTGACCCACCCAAACACTAAGGGATGCCACCCTTTGGGACATCACCTCCCTTGGGAAAAGACATTTGGAAGAGACACATCTTTCGATGGAAGGTGATGCAGTATGTATAGTCATTCATTGGTATGGAAGGAATTCATTCAATAATGTATTAAAAATATATAACCATGTACAAACATTATGTTTTACAACCACTTTTAAGGATGAAATCCCTTAATCGTGTAATTTAATTGCAAGGATTAAAACCCTTGTAATTATTATATCCCAAAAACAAAATCCCTTAAGGATTTATATTTTATTATTAATATAATTATATTTTTTATTTTAAATATTATTCTTAGTACAAGTTACATTTATAAAATATTATTTTAAAAGGAATTTCGAGGAATCCAAAGTATCAAATAATATTTCGATTAGGGATATTACACACCTAAGCACTAGAACCAATCCAAAAACCACCAATGACATCAACTATGAGTTTCAAGCTTCAACCTTCATCAATTTGCAAAATTTGTCCAATACAACTTTTTATAGCTACAATTTCAAAAACAAACTTGTATCTTCACATTTTCTCTCTCCTCTCTCTAACCACCACCACCTGGAGGTACTTGGGAGAGTTCACTACAAGTTCTAAACATTTACCTAAGCATTACAAATCATCCTGAGCACTTTTGAATCATATCTTCAACATTGGGTCACTATTAGGGTTCTAAGAGGGTTTAAACACACTTCCACTATTAACAATTGTTCATAAAGCATAGCTCCTCAATCCAAAAACTAATGACTGAAATTTCTAGCTAGAACCCTTTCTATCTACCATGAACAACTTAGGTTCCCAAGCAAAGGTTTGACAAGCTAAAGAGCATGAGAAAATCCTTCTTGGTTTGAGCATCCTTCATTATGTGCACTCGAGAGACCTCAAAGCACTTTTTCTTGCCTTAACCTTCAAACTTTACCTGAAACTTCATGAATACACCTAGGACAACCTATCACACATCTAACAGAGCTCACCTGTGCATAATTGCCTTGGAAATTGAACCCAATGCTTCATTAGGCCATGCTCTCACGACCTTGCTTTCTACACTTGAGTCTTCACACCTCATTAGGCCTTGAACTAACCTTCAAACCTCTTTTCAAGCTCTCAATACTTCACTCACATGCTCACACAATGTCAAACATTATTCTACAACCTTATCTCACCATGCAACCAAACTTATGCCTTCACACAAGATCTCTTCATGCCATAACTAAACTTCACAAGACACCTTCTCCTCAAAGACACTTGATATCAATCTTCTATAGCCTTTACATACCTGATAACATCCATCTCACCATGCCACCATGCCTCTTCATGCACAAGACTAGCCATCCTATGCACATACCATCTCAAGACACTACTAGGCTCAAGCACTTGACAACATTGACAACAAGGACCTTCCATGCTGACCTTCACATTGCTCATGCAAACATTAGAACATATATCAATTATATATTACACTCTTAGAATCATTGCACCACTGATCAATATTCTCTCTCATAGCTACACTCTTCAATGACCTTATGAAGACCTATGACTTCATGACCATGCCAATTGACCTTCAACACTTTAGCTTGTTACAATAGCAATGATAGTCGTAAGACATCAACCTTCATAAGCACCTTTGACATCCATCTTCATAAGAGCACCTCTGGGACAACAAATACGAGCAATGACAACAACAATGATATCAACCTTCTCAAGAACCTTTGACATCAATGATAACATCAACGCCAAACCTCAATAACTGGAACAATGCTCAACACTCTCCCCCTTTGTCATTGATGGCAAAACACACTACAAACTGATCATTCTCGTCTCCCCATTTCTGGTCTTTCTCCTCATTTGACATTAATGACAAAGGGAAACCTGCAGTAATTGGAATTACACCTTTTGCAACTACAACTTAATAGACAAAAATTTCTTTTAAACAGACTTCTTCCTCATTTTGAACTATCTCCCATTTTTAGATCATTCTCAACTTTTGGAAACACATTACCTCCCTGATTGCAACCAATCTTAGAAACATCAAACCTTAAAGCTATCAAGTTCCCCCTTTGACTAAGCATATACCAATTGGTGCAACATCTTCAACAAAGAAGGATCACATAGCATAACCATGTCCCCCCTGTGCTCATGCTCAATCTTCCAAAGAACTCTAAAACTTAAGAACCCTCACCTTGTCCTTGACATGACTGAAGAAGATCAAACTCTTAATCACACACTAGGTTACCACACTCTTGACACCAATACCCCTTATCACAGATCAAGCTCAACTACTCATAAAAACAAATACCAAAAGCTTACCTCTCATGTACCAATTGACTGCATTTTGACCTTAGATACCTAAGATCAACCTTATATCTCTCATCATGCTATCTACTACACTTCAAACCTCAGAGCTACTAACATAGAAATGGATAATATCCATATTCATCTCCTTGCTTGCAATATAGACAACCTAGAATCTTCTCAAGATGAAACCTTCTTTGATTGCAACCTCATGGTTTTAATGATAGAAGAATGTCTCCATGAAGCATAATGGAGCCACCCCTTTTCATAGGGCACTAAAGCACCATGAACTTAGGAGATTCCCAAATCTCCAATCCACTCTTGTCAACCATCTTGCAATTGACTTATCCACCTTGTCATCATTATTCTCTTTGACTTCATTGTCAATTGATGTAGATAATAAGTGTTCTTGACATTCCTTCACTTCTTATCCTTTCTCTACCTCAGCAAATAGTCCACCTTGGTTTATGGACTGATCATAACTCACTTTGACTATCTTTGTCTTCCATACCTTGGTTTTCTCTTTCTTCCTGCACTTTAGGAGTTTTAACCCTCAGTGTTCCTATAACACTCTTCTTCAATGAGATGAACTTCCTATTGTGTCCTTTAGTCTTATGTTCTTTCTCCACCATCTCCAATGGATCTGACTTCTTGATCCACTTCTTAGTGGCACAACTAGACACTTTCCTATCTTGACTAATCTTCCTTAAATGCCTCATCTTGCAGTTCCCTATAATATGACCAATATTATGACATTTGAAACAAACAAAATTACTGTACTTACCTCTTGATTGATACCTCCTCCCATGATAACTCCTCTGTTGAGACCGATCTACAATCATTTGTTCTATGACCAAATATATGACAAGCAAGACAATATCCATTGAAAGAAATGGAATACCTCATAGCATTGGGCTACCCGATTGGTCTCTTCAAGTTAACTTTCAAGTTGGTACTCTTGATTTATTTTGACTTCTCATGCTCTTTCTCAACCTTGTTCATCTTATCTATGAGCTGCTCATGCTCAACCTTCAAGGAAACTAGCTCTATCTTCAATTGATCATACTCAACTTCTTTTGATGTGAACTTTGTATTGACACCTTCTAATTGATTCTTGAGATTTTTTATGATCTTCTCATCCCTTTTGGATTCTTTGACCCAGTCACTCTTCAAGGTACATATTTGTTGCTTAAGATCCTTGACCATAGATCTCAACTCATGTTTCCTCTTCTTTTGGTGCTTCAAATCATCTAGGGCACTTATGAGCTCAGTTTCAAGATCTACTTCAGCTTTCCTTTCTTCACTGTCATAGTAGACGTCTTCATCATACATGCTATCTTATTTTTTTAATCACTAGACATCTTGTGCTTCTTAGGATCACTTTCAAGCTGTTAGAATTATTTCAAAGGACTAGACTCTAATACCAATTATTGGAAGCATAATGACTGAGAGGGGTGGTAGGGGGGTGAATTAGTCTTCAAAACATTCATTCAATTCAATTTAAAATTCACGATCCATTCATACAAATACATAGATCTAGCAAACATAAGCAACCATCAAAAAACATGAAACAAGATAACACATATGTGGGAAACCCTCAAGGGGAAGAAAACCCACTGATCTTTGTAAATAGACTACATTATTATATGTCAAAAAATCACAATTTAGTGAAGCACCAACTCCACATGGAGCACCAACTCAGCTAAAATTTAGCAAACATGAACTTGGAAGGAGACACCAACCCCCTAGATGACTCAAAACCAACATAGCCACTTGAAATATTTGATCACCTTTAGAATACCTTGTCGCTCACACAACAGATGATGATCACCTTTTGTAGCTCTTCTCACTCTTTTATCCCTCTCAAACTGCCTTCGAGGCTTCTTTGCTCAACTAGGTCTCTTCAAAATAGATTAGGTCATATGACCTTGATATTCATCTGTAGTATGCCTATTATATTTTCATGATAGTTTCTATACACCCCTCTAATGGTCTACAAGACCTCCTTTAGCTCTACAAAGTGTTATTTTCTTTGCTTGCACACACTTATTCTCTAACTTGTCAATTAGGCCTATTAGGCCTTGTTCTTATACAATCATTTAGTTCATACACCTCTTGGTCAGCCATACACACTTGCAGACGTGGATTAACCTTACAATAGGTCTTTTAACATATTTCATACATGAATCAATAATTACAATAGATCATCCACAACTTAAAAGACCAAAACCTGTTTTATGTCTTAAGGAGACCTAATTCAATTAGGCCTTCATTAGTACTCTTTACCCTTTGATCTTCTTGCAAAAATTTACCTTCATTGACAAACAATATAATTTCATATATTGATCAAATAAACCCCAATAAATATCTTCTAAGGTTCATAACACTTTTTAGCACCAACCCCTTCATGAACAATCCTTGTAGCATTGATCACAATTAGGACTGTGAACCTACAGAAAGTCTGCCAAACAAAATTAAAGCATGTACAAAATTTAATCACACAACCATGACAATAAATCACATGAACAAAAATTTCATGACCTTAAAAACAAAACCATGTGCTTTAGACTTCACAGGGCAAAAGGATTCAAACACTTCTCTATAAATGGCCCACTCAGAACTGCCAGAACACTCAAAAAACTAGTCATGAACAACTTGAACTTCGACACTTGAAAGAACACTTTCCATGACCAATGACACTTTAGAAATATAATTTGACAACTCTAGACAATTCTCAAATGCAAAAATTATAAGGTCTAATGTCAAATATTGATCTTGCAGACCAATCTTTTGACTTACAATTTAACAGTCCAATCCTGAACAGACAAACCATTTTGTGAACATATTTTATTCACTTAAACTGACCTCCAAAACTTATACTAAGCATTATCATGACTTGAAATTCATGAATAACAACTCCATGCACTACATTGCATCACTCTTTCATGAAATTACACTCAAATCCAACTTTTCATCACTGCAACTCAGAACTGTCAAGACTGTAAAAAACACAGTCATGAAGCATTGACCTTCTAACACATGTATAGGGACTTTTAAAGACTTTCAATGCATATAAATTATTCTCTGTCATTTTTAGACATCTTTAAATACAAAATTAATATGGTCTAATGTTAAATATTGGTTTTTCAAACCAATCTTTTGACCTCTCTCCTCATAGTCACACCAGAACCAGATAAGCGATATTGGCTTCAACTTTTCAAACTCCATACCTGACTTCCAAACCCAATACCAATCATCAATATGACATACAAGTCCCAAAAAAAAAATTCATACACTTCGATACATCATTCTTTCATGAAATCATACCAAAAAACCAACTTCTTAAACTGCTTGGGTTTTTCATTATTCTTCTTCATTAGCCCTATTAGCGATTGGCCAACTTGGATCACAAATTTGAAACACTTAAGCACTAGAACCAATCTAGAAACCACGAAGGACATCAAATATGATTCTAAATATTCAACCTTCATCAATTTGCAAAATTTATCCAATACAACTTTTTATAACCACAACAACTTCTACAGAAACAAGCTTGTATCTTCACATTTTGTCTCTCCTCTCTCTAACCACCACCACCTAGAGGTACTTGGGAGAGTTCACTATAAGATCTAGAAATTTATCTGAGCATTACAAACCATCCTAAGCACCTTTGAATCATATCTTCAACATCGGGTCACTGTTAGGGTTCTAAGAGGGTTTAAACACACTTCTACTATTAACGATTGTTCATAAAGCATAGCCCCTCAATGCAAAAACTAATGCCTAAAATTTTGAGCTTTAACCCTTCCCCATCTACCATGGACAGTTTTAAATCCTATGCAAAGGTTTGATGAGCTAAAGACCATGAGAAAATCCTTCTCCGGTTGACTTTCCTTCATTCTATGCACTTGAGAGACCTGAAAGCACTTTTTCTTGCCTTAACCTTCAAACTTTGACCCAAGACATCCTGAATACACTTGGAAAAACCTATCACATATTTGACAAAGGTCATCTATGCACACTTGCCTTAGAAATCTGACCTCATGCCTTATTAGGCCACGGTCTCACCACCTTACTTTCTACCCCTGAGTCTTCACACCTCATTAGGCCTTGAACTGACCTTCAAATGTATTTTCAAGATCTCAATACTACACTCACACGCTCCCACAATGTCAAACATCCTTCAACAACCTTATCACACTATGCAACCAAGCTTATGCCTTCGCACAAGATCTCTTCATGCCATAATTAAGCTTCACAAAACACCTTATTTTCAAAGACACTTGATATCAATTTTCTATAACCTTTACAAGCCTGAGAACATCCATCTCACCATGCCACCAGAACATCCATCTCACCATGCCACCATGTCTCTTCATGCACAAGATTAGGCATCCTATGCATATACCTTCTCAAGACACTACTAGGCCCAAGTAGTTGAAAACTTTGACAAGGACCTTCCATGCTGTCCTTCACATCACTCATTCAAACATAAGAAAATATACCAATCATATCTTACACTCTCAGAATCATTGCCACATTGATTAGTATTCTCTCTCATAGTTACACTCTTCAATGACCTCATGAAGACCTATGACCTCATGACCATGCCAACTGACCTTCAACACTTTAGCTTGTTATAACACAACACTCACTAGGGCATTACTAAGACATCAATGACAACAACAATGATAGTCACATGACATCAACCTTCATAAGCACCTTTGACACTAATCTTCATAAGAGCACCTCTGGGACAACAAATACAATCAATGACAACAACAATGATATCAACTTTCTCAAGAAACTGACATCAATGACAACATCATTGCCAAACCTTAATAACAAGAACAATACTCAACAATCTCCCCCTTTGTCATTGATGGCAGAATACATTGTAAATTGATAATTCTCATCTCCCCGATTTTGGTTTTTCTCCCTCTTTGACATTAATAACAAAGGGGCACCTGCAGCAATTGGAATTACACATTTTTCAACTACAACTCAACAAACAAAAAATTATTTCAAACAGACTTCTTCCTCATTTTGAACTATTTCCAATTTTTAGATCATTTTCAACTTTTGGAAACACACTTTCTCCGTGATGGCAACCAATCTTAGAAGCATCAAACCTTAGAGCTATCAAGTTTCCCCTTTGACCAAGCATATACCAATCAATGCAACATATTCAACAAATAAGGATCACATATCATAACCATGCTCCCACTATGCTCATGCTCAATCTTCTAGAGAACTCTAAAACTCGAGGACACTCACCTTGTCCTTGACATGACTGAAGATCAAACTCTTGATCACACATTAGGCTACCACACTCTTGACACTAACTGCAGAAGTAGGGACTTCCCCTTTGTCTTCACAGCTTAGCACTTGAGTTAATAGGACTCTTAAACCATCCTCAAATTCCTTAAAACATCTTGATAGTAATACCCCTTCTTATCACATATCAAGCTCAACTACTCAAACAAACAGATACCAAAAGCTTACCTCTCATATACCAATTGATAGTAGTTTGACCTCAGATACCTATTGTCAACCTTAGATCTCTCATCATGCTATCTACTACACTTCAAACCTCAGAGCTACCAACATAGGAATGGATAATATCCATCTTCATCTCCTTGTTTGCAACATAGACAAACCAAAATCTTCTCGAGATGAAACCTTCTTTGATTACAACCTCATACTTCTACTGATAGAAGAATGTCTCCATGAAGCCTAATGGAGCCACCCCTTTTCATAGGTCATTAAAACACTATGAGTTCAAGAGATTCTCAAATCTCCAATCCACTCTTCTCAGCCATCTTGCAATCATGGACTGATAATCTCTCTTTAGAATCCACTTTGGCTTGACTGAAGCAATTGACTCATCCAGCGTGTCATCCTTCTTCTCTTTTATTGCCTTGTCAATAGATGCAAATAACAAGTGTTCTTGACTTCCCTTCACTTCTGATCCTATCTCTACCTTAGTAAATAGTCCACCTTGGTTTATGGATTGATCATAACTCACTTTGATTGTCTTTGTCTTCCATACCTTGGTTTGCTCTTTCTCTTACACTTTAGGAGATTCAACCCTTACCGTTCTTGTATCACTCTTCTTCAATGAGATGAACTTGTTCTTATCTCCTTTAGTCTTCTATTCTTTCTGCACCTTCTCCATAGGATTTGACTTATTGATCCACTTCGTAGTGGCATAACTAGACACCTTCCTGTCTTGACTAATCTTCCTTAAATGCCTCATCTTGTAATTCCTTTCAATATGACTAGTATTATGACATTTGAAAAAAACAATTACTGTACTTACCTCTTTATTGATCACTCCTCTCCCATGGTCCCATGATAACTCCTCCCTTGAGACCATTCTACAATCACTTATTCTACGACCAAAGATATGACAAGCAAAATAATATCCATTGAAAGAAATGGAATACCTCATAGCATTGGGTTCCCTGATTGGTCTCTTCATGCTAACTTTCAAGTCGGTACTCTTGACCTATTCTGACTTCTCACGCTCTTTCTCTAGCTTGCTCATCTTATCTATGAGCTATTCTTTCTCAACCTTCAAGGAAACTAGATCTATCTTCAACTGATCATATTCAATTTCTTTTGATCTGAACTTTGTATTCACACCTTCTAACTGATTCCTGAGATCCTTGATGATCTTCTCATCCCTTTTGACTTCTTTGACCCAGTCACTTTCCAAGGTACATATCTGTTCCTTAAGATACTTGACCATAGATCTCAACTCATGCTTCCTCTTCTTTTGGTTCTTCAAATCATCTCCTTCATTCTCATAGTAGACAACTTCATCATACATGTCTTCTTTTTCATCACTAGACATCTTGTGCTTCTTAGGATTACCTTAAAGTTGTTAGACTTGCTTCAAAGAACCAGACTCTAATACCAATTGTTGGAAGCACAATGACATAGAGGGGGATTGAATCAATCTTCAAAACATTCATTCAATTCAACTTAACATTCATGAGCCATTCATACAAGTACATATATTTAGCAAGCATAAGCAAAATACAAGAGCATGAAACAAGATTCCACATCATATATGTAGGAAACCCTTAAAGGGAAGAAAACCCACTGATCCCTACAAATGGACTATATTCATATAAGTTAAAAGATCACAATTTAGTGAAGCACCAACTCGACATAAAGCACTAACCCTAACAAGCTAAGCACCAACTCAGTTTGGCTTTAGCAAGCACCAACTTACAAGGAAGCACCAACCTCCTAGATGACTCAAAACCAACTTAGCCACTTGAAACTTTTGATCACCTTCAGAAAACCTTGTTGCTCACACAACATATGATGATCACCTTTTGTAGTTCTTCTCACTTTTTTATCCCTCTCAAACTGCCTTCTAGGTTTTCTCGCTCAACTAAGTCTCTTCAAGATAGATTAGGTCATATGACCCTGAAATTCATCTACAATACTCCTGTTAGATCTTCATGATAGTTCTACACATCCCTCTCATGGTCTACAAGACCTCCTTTAGCAATGAAAAGTGTTGTTTCCTTCGTTGCACACACTTATTCTCTAACTTGTCAATTAGGCCTATTAGGCCTTGTTCTTATACATTCCTTGAACTCATACACCTCTTTGTCAGGCATACACATTTGCACACTTGGATTAACCTTAAAATATTTCTTTTCACATATTTCATACATGAATCAGCCATTACAAAAGGTCATCCACAACTTAAAAGACCAAAACCTGTTTTAGGCCTTAAGGAGACCTAATTCAATGAGGCCTTCATTAGTACTCGTTACCCTTTGATATTATTGCAGCAATTTGATTTAATTGATGAACAATATCCTTTCATACATTGATAAAATAGACCCCAATAAACATCTTTTAAGGTCGATAACACTTTTTATCACCAACCCCTTTATGAACACTTCTTGTAGCACTATTCACAATTAGGATTGTTAACTTATAGAAAGTCTGCCAAATAAAACTGAAGCATGTACACAATCTAGTCACACAACCATGAAAATAAATCACATGAACAAAAATTCCATGACCTTAACAACATAACCATGTGCTTTATAATTCACAACTCAGGGCAAACGGATTCAAACACTTCTCTGCAAATGCCCCACTCATAACTGCCAAAACACTTCAAAAATTAGTCATGAACAACTTAATATTCAACACCTGAAAGAACACTTTGCATGACCACAAACACTTTAAAAAGATAATTTGACAACTCTATACCATTCTCAAATGCAAAAATATCAAGGTCTAATGTCAAATATTGGTCTTGTAGACCAATCTTTTGACTTACAATTTCAGAGTCCAATCCTGATCGGACAAGCCATTTTATGAACATATTTTTTTCATTTACACTGAATTCCAAAAATTATATCAAGAATGATCATGAATTAAAAGTCATGAACAACTCTATGCACTACATTGCATCACTCTTTCAAGAAATTACACTCAAATCTAACTTTTTATCACTGCAACTCAAAATTGTCAAGATTGTCAAAGACAGTCATGAAACATTGACCTTCTAACACTTGTATAGGGATTTTCAAAGACTTGAAATGCATGAACATGATTCTTTGACATTTACAGACCATCTTCAAATACAAAATTAATATGATCTAATATCAAAATATTTTGACCTCTCTCCTCACAGCCACACCAGAACTAGACAAGTCATTTTGGCTTCAACTTTTCAACATTTTTACCTGAATTCCAAACCCTTTACCAAGCATGAATAGGAAATTCAAGTCCCAAACATCATTTTCATGCACTTCAATCCATCATTCTTTCATGAAATCATACCAAAAAACCAACTTCTCAAACTACCAAGGTTTTGTAATGTTCTTCATTATGCCTGTTAGCAATTGGCCAACTTGGATCACAAATTTGGAACACTTAAGCACTAGAACCAATCCAGAAACCACCAAGGACATCAACTATGAGTCTCAAGCTTCAACCTTCACCATTTTTCAAAATTTGTCCAATACAGCGTTTTACAGCTTCAATAACTTCTTCAGAAACGACCCTATATCTTCACATTTTCTCTCTCCTCTCTCTAACCACCACCACTTGGAGGTGCTTGGGAGATTTCACTACAAGCTCCAAACACTTACCTGAGAATTAAAAACCATCCTGAGCACTTTTGAATCATATCTTCAACATCGGGTTACTATTAGGGTTCTAAGAAGGTTTAAACACACTTCCATTGTTAAAGATTGTTCATAAAGCATATCCCATCAATCCAAAAACTAATGCTTGGAATTTTGAGCTAGAACCCTTCCCCATCTACCATGAACAACTTAAGTTCCCATGCAAAGGTTTGATGAGCTAAACAGCATAATAAAATTCTTCTTGGATTGAACATCCTTCATTCTATGCACTCAAGAAACCTCAAAGCATTTTTTCTTGCCTTAAACTTCAAAATTTACTCTGAAACTTCATGAAAACTCCTAGGATAATCTACCACACATCTAACAAAGCTCACCTGTGCATACTTGCCTATGAAATTTAACCTCGTGCCTCATTAGGGCATGCTCTCACCACCTTGTTTTCTTCACCTGAGTCTTCACACCTCATTAGGCCTTGAACTGACCTTCAAACCTCTTTTCAAGATCTCAATATTTTACTCACATGCTCACACAATGTGAAACATTCTTCTACAACCTTATCTCACCATGAAACCAAACTTTTGCCTTCACACAAGATCTCTTCATGCCATAACTAAGCTTCACAAGACACCTTGTCCTCAAAGACACTTGATATCAATTTTCTATGACCTTTACAATCCTGAGAACATCTATCTCACTATGCCACTATGCCTTTTCATGCACAAGACTAGGCATCCTATGCACATACTTTCTCAAAACACTACTAGGCTCAAGCACTTGATAACTTTGACACCAAGGACCTTCCATGCTGACCTTCACATCACTCATGCAAACATAAGAACATATACCAATCATATCTTACATTCTCAGAATCAATGCAACACTGATCAATATTCTCTCATAGCTACACTCTTCAATGACCTCATGACCATGCCAACTTACCTTCAACACTTTAGCTTGTTATAACACAACACTCACTATAGCATCACTGAGACATCAATGACAACAACAATTATAGTCATATGACATCAACCTTCATAAGCACCTTTGACATCAATATTCACAAGAGTACCTTTGGGACAACAAATACAATCAATGACAACAACAATGTATCAACTTTCTCAATAACCTTTGACATCAATGACAACATCATTGCCAAACCTCAACAATAGGAATAATGCTCAACAATCTCCTTGTTTGCTATTGATGGCAAAACACATTGCTAACTGATCATTCTCATCTCCCCCATTCTGGTCTTTCTCCCCCTTTGACATTAATGACAAAGGGACACTTGCAACAATTGGAATTACACCTTTTTTAACTATAACTCAACAAACAAAAAATTCTTTCAAACATAATACTTCCTCATTTTGAACTATCTCCCATTTTTAGATCATTTTCAACATTTGGAAACACACTCTCTCCATGATGTCAACCAATCTTATAAACATCAAACCTTAGAGCTATCAAGCTCCCCTTTTGACCAAGCATATACCAATCCATGCAACATCTTCAACAAAGATGGATCACACAGCATAACCATGCTCCCCCTATGCTCATGCTCAATCTCTCAAAGAACTCTGAAACTTAAGAACACTCACCTTTTCCTTGACATGACTGAAGAAGATCAAACTCTTGATCACATACTAGTCTACCACACTCTGGACACCAACTATAGAATTAGGCACTCCCATTTTATCTTCATATCTCAGCACATGAGTCAATAGGACTTTTAAACCATCCTCAACTTCCTTCAAGCATCTTGACATCAATACCCTTATCACAAATCAAGCTCAATTACTCACACAAACAAATACCAAAAGCTTACCTCTCATATACCAGTTGACTGCATTTTAATCTCAGATACTTGTTTTCAACCTTAGATCTCTCATCATAATGCCTATTACAATTCAAACCTCAAAGATACTAACACAAGAATGGATAATATCCATCTTCATCTACTTGCTTGCAACATAGACAACTTAAAATCTTCTCAAGATGAAACCTTCTTTGACTGCAACCTCATGCTTCTAATAATAGAAGAAGGTCTCTATAAAGCCTAATGGAGCCACCCCTTTTTATAGGGCACTAAATCACCATGAACTCGGGAGATTCCTAAATTTATAATCCACTCTTTTCAACCATCTTGCAATCATGAGATTGAAGTCTCTCTTTAGAATCTAATTAGGCTTGATTGAAGCAATTGACTCATCCACCTTGTCATCCTTCTTCTTCACTTTTGGTCTTTGCTCTACCTCAACGAATAATCCACCTTGGTTTATGGACTGATCATAACTCACTTTGACTGTTTTTATCTTCCATACGTTGGTTTGCTCTTTCTCTTACACTTTAGGATTTTCAACCCTCATTGTTCCTATAGATTTTTTCTTCAATGAGATGAATTTACTCTTGTCTCCTTTAGTCTTTTGTTCCTTCTCCACCTTCTCAATAGGATTTGACTTCCTTATCCACTTCTTAGTGGCATAACTAGACACCTTCCTATCTTGACTAATCTTCATTCAATACCTCATCTTGCAGTTCCTAGTAGTATGACCAATATTATAACATTTGAAACAAACAAAATTACTGTACTTACCTCTTGATTGATCACTCCTTATCCCATGGTCCCATGATAGCTACTCCCTTGAGACCATTCTAAAAACACTTGCTCTATGACCAAAGATATGACAAGCAAGACAATATCCATTGAAAGAAATGGAATACCTCATAGCATTGGGTTCCCTGAATTGTCTCTTCATGTTAACTTTTAAGTTGGTAATCTTGACTTGTTTTGACTTCTCACGCTCTTTCTCAATCTCGCTCATTTTATCTATGAGCTGCTTATGCTCAACCTTCAAGGAAACTAGCTCTATCTTCAACTCATCATACTCAACTTCTTTTGATGTGAACTTTGTATTGATACCTTATAACTGATTCCTGAGATCCTTGATGATCTTCTCATCCTTTTTGGCTTCTTTGACCTAGTCACTCTTCAAGGTACATATCTATTCCTTAAGATCTTTGACCATAGATCTCAACTCATGCTTCCTCTTCTTTTGGTGCTTCAAATCATTTAGGGCACTTATGAGCTCAGCTTCTAGATCTACTTTAGCTTCTCCTTCACTGTCATATTAGACTTCTTGATCATACATGTTGTCTTCTTTTTGATCATGAGAAATCTTATGGTTCTTAGAATCACCTTCAAGCTATTAGACTTACCTCAAAGAACCGGAGTCTGATACTAATTATTGGAAGCACAATGATTGAGAGGGGTGTGAATCAGTCTTTAAAATATTCATGATTTCAACTTAACATTCATGAGCGATTCATACAAGTACATATATCTAGCGAGCATAAGCAACCATTCAAGAGCATGAAAAAAGATGACACATCATATATGTGGGAAACTCTCAAGGGCAAAAAAATCCACTGATCCTTGAAAATGGAATATAGTCTTATAAGTCAAAAGATCACAATTTAGTGAAGCATCAACTCAACATGGAGCACCAACGCGAACTAGCTAAGCACCAACTCGACTAGGCTTTAACAAGCGCTAAGTTGCAAGGAGACACCAACTCCATAGATGACTCAGCACCAACTCAACCACATGAGATTGTTGATCACTTTTAGAAAACCTTGTTGCTCACACAACAGATGATGACCACCTTCTATAGTTGTTCTCACTCTTTTATCCCTCTCAAACTATGTTCTAGGCTTCTTCACTCAACTAGGTCTCTTCAAAATAGATTAGGTCATATGATCTTGATATTCATCTACAGTACCTGTAATGTTTTCTTCTAGTTAGACATTGTACTTTCAACATGATTAGCCTATCAGTGGCCCTCATAGGCTAATACGACATGGTTTGAGGGTCCTCTCTGTAGTTACCCAAATGACAGTTGGTTTTTTTGGGGAAGTTTCGACATATTCGAGAGGTTTTCTAATGATTTATTAAAATGTTCTATTTTTAGAAACCTCATGTTACAAGATGATGTTATATTTGTGCTTTATGATATAATTCGTTATTTTATATTAAAGTGCAAATATAATATAGTAAAAGGGAAAAATAATAATAAAATATTATGATGTTTCTAGAAGCTTTCATTATGAAGGAAAAAAAAGAGAGTATAAAGGGAGGTGTGGGCTGTCATGATGAATTATCCTGATTTGATGTTGTCTTTGTCGTGGTATGCTGGTGGAGCCTAGAGTTTCATGCAGTGAATCAATTTGTCTTTGAGAACGATAACTCACATTGATAGCATAATTGAGGGAGTGAAATATCTCTTGAAGGGTTGCATTTTGGAGGTGATATTTTAGTCATCTCAATTAGAAAATTTTTTGGAGAAATCGATTGATTTTCCTTGGTTAAGAGAGTAGATTGCTTTGTAGAGAAATCTGATATAAAAATCAAATATTTACAGTCAAGGAAGGACGCCATTAGGAGGGATGTTTTTGCTTGTGGGGGTTCCATTTTGCATCGATTCTCTACTTGGATTAGTGCACCCACTTCCCTAGAGCATGGAGATGATATTAGATGCTTGAGGCAGTGCATATTCATTGCATATTCTTTAAATTTGAGATTAGACCAGGACAGGGGTGGCTGGCTTGGAAGATCATCCTTTCACTGAGAAATTGCTTGCTCCTTCATCTATTCTCAAGGGCACCTCAATCCTACCAGGGTTCATTGCATACAATTCATCCTTTAGTATAGTTTATATCTGCAGCTGTAGATGTGCATCTTTCATACCAGCATACCATATAATTGTAATTCTTGTTTATGCCAAGAGTCTTGGCTAGTATAGTGGAGCATTGTATCAAATCATCAATACAAATAAGAATCACAAGTTGTTGGTCATTTATATTTATCTTTTGAGCATTTGAATTGAGATAGTAGGTTGCATGCCAACTGTTCGACTAAATGTCCATTGGCTGTAAGTGATCAGTTTGCTTTGTGAATTCATCTAATTGCATAGAAAAAAACAAAAAAAAAAAGAAGTCATTCCTGCATATAGAAATTAGCATTGTCATTCTTGCATTGTTCTATATAAACTTGAAGCTTTAATCCATCGTCATTTAAAAAAATCATCAAAACTGTGACAAAAACGAGCAAGAAGCACTTTGCTTACAAAGTGTTTGAAAAAGTTACAAGGCTGTAAATTGAGACAATTAAAAGCAGATTGGGCAAGGTTTGTTACAGTACCCTTGTTAGATTTTCATGATAGTTTCTATACACCCCTTTGATGGTCTACAAGACCTCCTTTAGCTCTGGAAAGTGTTATTCCCTTCGCTTGCACACACTTATTCTCTAACTTGTCAATTAGGCCTATTAGGCCTTGTTCTTATACAATCCTTTAGCTCATACACCTCTTGGTCGGCCATACACACTTACACACTTGGATTAACCTTACAATAGGTATTTTAACACATTTCATACATGAATCAATCATCACAATAGGCCATCTATAACTTAAAAGACCAAAACCTGTTTTAGGCCTTAAAGAGACCTAATTCAATTAGGCCTTCATTAGTACTCATTACCCTTTGATATTATTACAACAATTTACATTCATTAACATACAAGATCCTTTCCCACATTGATAAAATAGATCCCAATAAACATCTTCTAAGATCCATAACACTTTTTAGCACCAACCCTTTCATGAACACTCCTTGTAGCACTGTTCACAATTAGGCCTATGAACCTACATAAAGTTTGTCACACAAAACTAAAGTATGCACACAAGTTAGTCACACAACCATGACAATAAATCACATGAACATAAACTCCATGTCCTTAACAACATAACAATGTGTTTTAGACTTCACAACTCAGGGCAAATGGACTCAAACACTTCTTTACAAATGCCCCCCTCAAAACTGCCAGAATACTCCAAAAACTAGTCATGAACAACTTGATCTTCAACACCTGAAACAACACGTCTCATGACCACTAAAACTTTAAAAATATCATTTGATAACTCTATACCATTCTCAAATGCAAAAATCATAGGGTTTAATTTCAAATATTGGTCTTGCAAACCAATATTTTGACTTATAGTTTCACATTCCAATCCTGAACAGACAAGCCATTTTGAGAACATATTTTGTTCACTTACACTGATCTCCAAAACTTATACCAAGCATGATCATGACTTACAAGTCATAAATAACAACTTTGTGCACTACATTACATCACTCTTTCATGGAATTACACTCAAATCTAACTTTTCATCACTACACTCAGAACTGTCAAGACTATCAAAAACACAATCATGAAACATTAACCTCCTAACCCCTGTATAGGGACTTTCAAATACTTCCAATGCATGAACATGATTATCTAACATTTCTAGACCATCTTCAAATACAAAATTAATATGGTCTAATGTCAAATATTGGTCTTGAAAACCAATCTTATGACCTCTCTCTTCACAATCGCACCAGAACCAGATAAGCGATTTTGGCTTCAAATTTTCAACCTCTATACTTGACTTCCAAACCCTCTACTCAACATGAACAGGACACAAAATTCCCAAACAACATTTTCATGCACTTCAATCCATCCTTCTTTCATGCAATCATACCAAAAAACCAACTTCTCAAATTGCCTGGGTTTTGCACTGTTCTTGTTCATTAGGCCTGTTAGTGACTAGCCAACTTAGATCACAAATTTGGAACCCCTGAGCACTAGAATCAATCCATACACCATGAAGGACATTAATTGTGAGTCTTAAGCTTCAACCTTCATCAATTTACAAAATTTGTCCAATACAACTTTTTACAACTACAACTGCAGAAACAAACCTGTATCTTCACATTTTATCTCTCCTCTCTCTAACCACTACCACCTAGAGGTACTTTGGAGAGTTCAATACAAGCTCAAAACACTTATCTGAGCATGACAAACCATCTTGAGCATTTTTTAATCATATATCTTCAACATCCAGTCACTATTAGGGTTCTAAGAGGGTTTAAAAACATTTCTACAGTTAACGATTGTTTATAAAGCAGAGCCTCTCAATTCAAAAACTAATGCTTGTAATTTTGAGCTAAACCCTTTTCCCATCTACCATGAATAGATTAGGTTCCCATGCAAAGTTTTGACGAGCTAAAAACATGAGAAAATCCTTCTCGGGTTGAGTATCCTTCATTTTGTGCACTCGAGAGACCCCAAAGCACTTTTTCTTGCCTTAACCTTCAAACTTTGACCTAAAAATTCATGAAGAAACTTGGGACAACATATCACACATTTGAAAAAGGTCACTTGTGCATACTTGCCTTAGAAACTGAACCTCATGCCTCATTAGGCCATGCTCTCACCACCTTGCTTTCTACATGAGTCTTCACACCACGTTAGGCATTGAATTGACTTTGAAACCTCTTTTCAAGCTTTCAATACTTTACTCACATGTTCGCACAATGTCAAACATCCTTCTACAACCTTATCTCACCATGCAACCAAGCTTATGCCTTCACACAAGATCTCTTCATTCCATAACTAAACTTTCACAAAACACCTTGTCCTCAAAGGCGCTTGATATCAATCTTCTATAACTGTTACAAGCTTGAGAACATCCATCTCACCATGCCACCATGCATCTTCATGCACAAGACTAGGCATCCTATACACATACCTTCTCAAGACACTACTAGGCTCAAGCAGTTGAAAATTTTGATAACAAGGACCTTCCATACTGACCTTCACATCACTCATGCAAATATAAGAACATATACCAATCATATTTTACACTCTCAAAATCACTGTAACATTGATCAATATTATTTCTCATAGCTACCCTCTTCAATGACCTCATGAAGACCTATGACCTAAGGACCATGCCAACTGACCTTCAACACTTTAGCTTGTTACAACACAACACTCACTATTGCATCATTGAGACATCAGTGACAACAAGAATTATAGTCACATGACATCAACCTTCATAAGCACCTTTGACATCAATCTTCACAAAAGCACCTCTGGGACAACAAAGACAATCAATGACAACAACAATGATATCAACCTTCTCAAGAACCTTTGACATCAATGACAACATCAATGCCAAACCTCAACTACAGGAACAATGCTCAACATGAGAATAGGTCCCCTAAAGATTTCAGGCCTATCTCTTTATGCAACTCCATTTACAAAATAATTTCAAAAATAATGCATCTTGTCTTCAAGGCCTGCTTCTTAATCTAATTTCAGATACATAGGAAAGGTTCGTGTAGGGTAGATAGATTTTATATGGTATAGTTATAGTGCATGACATCATTCATTCTGTGCAAGCAAGCAAAAGGCAAGGGATGCTGATTAAACTGGACATATCCAAAGCTTTTGATAGGTTTCAATTGGTCCTTTCTTGGGAGAGGGTACTAGAGAGATTTGGTTTTAGCTCAACTTTGAGAAAATGGATTAGAAGTTGTTACTCAACATCCATGTTCTCTATCATGGTGAATGGTTATCTAGAAGGCTTTTTCTCATCCTCTCAAGGTCTCAGACAAGGGGATCCTCTATCTCCATATCTTTTCATATTGATGGTAGAAACCTTGGGCATGACATTATAGTCCTTGAAGAGTATCATCAAGTTGCAAGGCCTTCAAGCAACAACAGATGGTGATAGGTATACCCACCTCCAATTTTTAGACAACACTTTACTTTTTTTAAATCCTACTGTGTAAGAGGTTAGAATAGTTTGGGATGTTCTATCCAGATATGAAAAGGCATCATGGCAAATTATTAACAAAGATAAATCAAAAGTGTTTTGCATTAATATGTCCTCTAATTTGCAGTCATTTCTAAAAAAATACTTGGGATTTGAAATTGCCCCTCTTCTAGACTATTATCTAGGCTTCCCTCTTTTCTACAGTAAAGGGGAAAAGAAACTATGGGAGGAGATCATCAAAAAAATGAGAAGAAAACTTAGTGGTTGGAAGGGGAAATTCTTATCTCTTGAGGGAAGATTAACCTTCATCAAATCAGTGCTACAAGCTACTGTAGTTCACTGGTTCTCTATGTGATGGCCCCTATAGAGGTACTTAACCAAATGAAATTTTTTTGTAGAAAGTTCCTCTGGTAAGGCACGGGGGATAAAAATAAAATTCCACTACTGGCCTGGAATAAGGTGAGTAAATGCAAGATTCAGGGGGGAGATGGGATAAGAGATCTGGATAAGTTAAATAGAGCTCTATTAACCAAGCTTGTCTGGAGATTGGGCAATAGCCCTGGGATGAGTTGGAGCCAGTTATTAACAGAAAAATACTTGGATAGTAGAGAATAATCTAGGATCTTCACTACAGAGAACCTCCCTCCAGGGTCAGTAATATGGAATAATATGAGGGAAGCCATAAGTATTATTCTAAAGGATCTTTCATACAATGTAAAGAATGGGGAAGCTACAAAATTTTAGGAATATTGTTGGATCTCTCCAAAACCTTTAATTATGGAGTTAGATTTCAAGGACATAAAAAAAGACAACATAAGGTAGTGCGGGTGCAAAGTCAAAGACTACTAGTTAGAGAAGACTGATTATGGATACAAGACATTTGTCTGGAAAACCTTTAAGAATAAGGCATTTAGAGTGAAGTGCATAAGAAAATCCATGCCATGTTAGTAGGATTTAAAATCCCATGGAGCATAGATAGGGATGTTATTAAGTGGAACAATCGAGGGTTGGGAGCATATTCAATCAAGGAAGGATATAATAAGTAGCTAGATCTTCAGTGCAACTCATTAGACATGCAAATTTGGAGTGGTATCTGGAGATCCAAAGCTTGACCCAAAGCCAAGTCCTTATGGATAGCGATGCATGGGAAAATTCTCACAAGAGAAAATTTATAGAAAAGAGGGTTCCAAGGCCCATCAAGGTATGTTTTATGCTATCAAAAGGAAGAAAGCGTGGAGCATATATTGCTCCATTGTCATTATATGACAAGTCTTTGTAATTACTTCCTGAATAGTTTCCCTGTAAGATGGAGTTTAAATCAAAGTCTAAAAGGGCACCTCAAAGCCTAGCGTACCAGTTATAAGCTGAACATAATATGAGATGCCTCGAAAATGGGCCTGAGCATGTTAGTATGGAAAGACTACCTTGAAAGAAATGCCAAAATTTTTGAACAAAAAGCCAAAAGCAAGTCTCCAAAGAAAATCTGGTCAGAGTTGAAAAACAATATTAAACAGATTGCAGGCATACCTCATCAAAGGAAAAATAAAAAAGAAAGCCTAGAGGAGTTAAAGATATTAAAAAATTGGGAAGGTATCAATTCAATAAATGATACATTAATTCCTAGTGAAAAGCAAATGAAGAGTGTTTTAAATAAAAAAGCAAAATGGCTACCTCTTGAGAGAGGTTGGTATAAATTAAACTTTGACGGTGCCTGTAAAGGAAACCTAGGGCATTCAAGAGTAGAAGTGATCATTAGAGACCACTCAGGGTAATTGGGCACTTATGAGGCTCTCTATATAGGACCAAACTCGAACAATATTGTGGAGGCAGAAGGTTTAGTTGTTGGGCTCAAACTGACAATTAAAACAAATATTAAAAATCTATTAGTCGAGGGGGATTCATTTCTAATTATATATGCATGGGAGGGATGAGGTAACAAATTGGAGAATCAAAAGCATTATAAAAGAAGCCAAAAGTCTTCATCCACTATTCAAAAATCTTCAAGTATGTCATATTTTAAGAGAAAGTAATAAGGTAGCAGATTGGTTGGCTAGTTGGGGCATGGAAGTGAGAAAAACAAACAAGTCTAAAAGGTCAGAAGAACCCCCCAAAGATCCCAAAATGTTAGAGTTGGCTTGTATTTTTAATAAAGAATGTTATATTGTAGAAAGCAATTAAATCAAAGAGATGTCATAAAGAAGCAAGTACACGACCACTTTATTGGAAGCTATCTTTGGGCGCATCTTATCTAGAATAAGACAAAATCCAAACAAATGGAAGGTTTCCACAAAATGTATAAGATGAATGCAATTTTCAATTTGGAAAGAAGGAAGCTAAGCGTAGTTCATGCAGAAGGAATCAACCATGATAGTACAATCGACCTCTTCCATTGGAAGCATTGGTTTTTAGAGGAAAAAAGCAGGTCAACAATTTCAAATAGGCAAGTACAGGTGATTATCAAAACATCTTTAGAAAGTTCCCTTTCTAGACTGCCCCAAATCGACCACTGGCAAGGTGGAGACAACATAGCAAGGCTTTGTGTCATCATTGGGGCTGCATTATTCCCTTATATCTTCAATTTTGGCTCTTGCAAAAGTAACCTAACCCCTATCTCTGTGCAATCGACACCCTAGAAGATTGAAAGACCAACAATGACACTTCTTCAAGTTATTCGATATGCGTTGTCTATCTTGATCCTAGTTCTAGAGCACATAAAATCTCTAACAAAATTGGTTGATGATGAGCAAGAGGATGGAAGAGAAAGAAGCAATACAGTTAGTTCCAACATTTCCATGGCTAGAAATGATGGGCAGAGGAAAAGCAATGAGCTGAATGAGGAAGCAAAAATTAACTTGGGTTGAGGTGGAACAAGTAATAGTCAACACCCTAGTTCAAGAAAGGACAAAAAGGAAATCCTTCCAACTCCCTCCAGCACAACTCGAACGATGAGCACAAGAGGAGGTTTTATATCATATACCAAAGAGGCAAAAAATGTATTCAGCTAGAGAATGAGGAAAGGATCTTGATGGACAGCAACAAAGGGATCATGACTCTAGAGAAAAA
The DNA here is from genome assembly GCA_037957365.1 of Torreya grandis. Lineage (NCBI taxonomy): Eukaryota > Viridiplantae > Streptophyta > Pinopsida > Cupressales > Taxaceae > Torreya > Torreya grandis. The sequence goes on along the minus strand of JARHVA010000630.1, from coordinate 2,975,707 downwards.
TTCAAGACAGGATCCTGTAAAGAGAAAGGCTTCTCAGGAAGAGGTAGGCCCATTAAAAAATAAATGCACAAAGATGGAGAGGCATTTAAATTGGGTGAAGGGGAGCGCAGATCTCAACCTCAGGTAAATAGTTTAAACAAAGCTAGTCAAGATTACATGCAGGATAAAGAAAACAAAATGCAAAAGATAAATGATACTCTGATAGATATCAACAATTTGCTTCTAAAACAAAACAGTGAAAACCTTGGGCACCAAAAAGAAATGGAGATGGCCACCAAGCACTTTAGGGAATTTTCATAGCCCATTATAACATGATGGAAGCTATGAATGAAAATATGCTGCATCTCAAAAATTTCATGGAGGTCATCAAAAAGGAAACGAAGCTCCATACATAGGTATTATCAGTGATCTGAATCAATACGGATGAAATAGAATCACTATAGAGCCATCTAGAAGTACTAGTGGAAGTGGAACAATTCCTAGCATTTGGAAGTCAATACAGAAACAAGATGTGGATGATGCATTGACTGATTTATTTTATTCAAGTTTCATTCCATTCAGCATGGCTAAGAGTCGATTCTTTACAAATATAGTCAAGAAAATCTTTGAATTTGGCAAATGATATACTCCACCTAGTTCTGAGAGGCTTAGGACCACTCTTTTGGGAAGGTCAAAAGAGAGGGTCACCGAAAACATGGCAGAGGTCAAGGCTTCTTAGAGTGTAAGAGGGTGCAGTATATTGAGTGATGGTTGGCCTGACATGTGTCAAAGGCCATTGATTAATATCTTGTTGTATTGCTCTCAAGGCTTATATTTCTTTAAAGCCATTGACACCATGAACCACAAGAAGACTTCTGAATATGTTTTCAAAATCTTAGATGAAGCAACTATTAAAGTGGGTGAAGAAAATGCATTTCAGGTTGTCATCGATAATGCCACAAATTGTGTGAGTGTTTATGGAAAAGTACCCACAAATTTATTAGAGCCCTTATGCAACACATTACCTTAATTTACTACTTTAGGACTTGGCCAAACTTCCATGGGTGCATGAAGCAATTCCAAGGGGGAATACATTTGCAAATTTCATAAAGAACCACTACCTCACATTGAACATTTATCGGTAGCATGCATCTGAGTTATTGAGGCCTTGTGAAACAAGATTTGCTCTTTTTATATCACTCTGAAAAGAGTGGTTGAAGAAAAAATAGAAATAAAGTTAGTGATTTATTGCAACGAGTGGGAAAAATTTGCCCTTTCAACAAGTCCTACGAGAAAGCAAGCAAAACAAATCATTATAAACCCTGACTTTTAGAAAATTGCAAACATAATTCTAAAAATATGTGAGCCTATTGTTGATGTGCTTCGCATGGTTGATGGTGACACCCCTTGTCTTGGCATTTTATGAGGCTATGGATTGTTGTAAGGAATCCATTCAAAAGGCATTCAATGATGTGGAGAGTGACCACAAAGAAATATGGGATGTGATTGATGTAAGATGGAAAATTATGCACACCTTTACATGCAGTTGTTTGTTATCTAGAGCCTATGTTCTTTCATATGAATAGAGTAATTCTGAATTCATGAGTGGGCTTTATGAATCCATTGACAAGCTTGTTCTAGATCTTGACCTTGCATGCATAATTAGGGAACAAACAAGAGCATTTCAGGCACAAGAAGGGGTATTTGCAACAATAGTAGCCAAGTATGATAAGCAACATATTGAAGGATAAAAATGATAGAAATATTATGGATCAAGTGCAAAGGAACTACAACACTTTGCTATTCAAATTTTGATTCAAGGAGCAAATGCATCAATGTGTGAAATGAATTGGAGTTGTTTTGACCACATTCAATCTAACAAAAAAAATGAGTTATTATCTAAAACTTTGTAGATCTTATATATGTTCGCAACAATTTGCAGATGTGTATGAACACAATGACAAAAAGAATCGTCTTCACAACCCCACTCAATTATCATTGACTTGGTGGAAGAAGATGATCTTGACTTTCTTTCTGATGAATATAGTGACGATGTTGATAAGCCAAGTGTTGTTGATGATATGGAATTTTTTGATGTAGCTAGTAGCCTATAAAGCCATATAGTGTATTGGATTTTGATGATGTAGAAATTTTTGATGTGTAGTTCATATGAAGCTTAAGAACTTAGTATTATGTGTTTTAGATTTTGAAACACTTAGTTTTTCAAGAAGTGTCTTTAATACTCAGTTTTTCAAGAAGTATCTTTAATATTTTGATTTGACTTATTTTTATATATTCCTTATATTTTTCAATGGTTTGAACTTTATGGTAAATTTTTTTTGAACTTTATCCATTAATGAACTTGAACCAAATTTTATCCTCGTTGAACTCAAACTCAAACTCTAACTCTAACCTTGTAGCTTAGGTTATGTCCTTGTCTTTATTTGAAGTATTGTCATTTTATGAACTACTTCTTAATACACAAGAAGGTAGGACTCCATCTACGTAAGATTTTTGATGTCTTCCCAATTCACATTTGGGGCTTTATTCTTTATTTTTAGATGTTGAGCATAGCTATCCTATGATAGAAGAGCATGCCCAAACATTTTTAATTTTGGGAAATAATGTTTTTTTCCCCATTATTCAAGCGGTCAATGCTAAAGTAGGATTTTAAATACTGAAGCCAATTGTAAAGATTTTCAACATCAAATTATGTGTTAATAGCTGAATATCAAGTTTTTACACAACCTTAAAAGGAATAACAGTAGTTGAAGAGGTACTAAGATTTCTAGATTGGTCAATGAGCACCAACTCAAATTAAAAAGTTCGCAAGCACTAACTTACTGTAGCACCAACCCCTTTGCCGAGCACCAACACAATAACTATTTGTGAGCACCAACCCACGTGAGCACCAACCCTTCTTGTGTATAAAACATAACTATCTCTCAATGTTACTCAACAAATGATAGAACTCTACAATATCTCTTGTTTTTCTCTCTTCTTTTCTTGTATAAAATAATTACAAAACCAAGCACTCTTTTGCATATAACAAATGGCTCTCAAGCCTTTATGTATAGCTTTTTAAATGACCTTTGGCATCCACCCTTTGTGTCCCTTCAATTCTCATAGAAAATGGCACCAAACTTGCATGACCCTTCGTATCCTTGCATTTGAAAAGTCATATGGTAATCCTTCATAAGCAAATGCATCATTTCTTCTTTTATCTTTATTTTGGTGACCTTTCAAATTTTTTAAGGTGACTCTTCATAAAAAAATGTGCCATACCCTCTTTTGTCTTCACTTGGTGACTCTTGGAATTCCTCAAAATGAATCTTCATGAGAAAATACATCATATTCCTCTTTTGTCTTTACTCCGTGACTCTTTGACTTCTCCATGGGCCCTCTTTTGACTTTTATGCAACCAAAAATATATTCGTTAATATTAAATAAATATTAACACACATTAGCCAAGATATGAATATTAAAAACACTATTAAATGCAATGGGGCTTTTATCACCAATGCTAGACTTTTGACATCAATGGCAATATTTCCAATAGTCTCCTCCTTTATCATTGATGACAACCTCAAACTAAAACTGCCACATCTTGAAACTTGTACTACACATGTCAATTTGCACATACTGCCATTTGAAAAACATACAGTAACTCCCTCTTACTGTAGTAATTTGTACTTGTTCTTTGTACCTATTTTTGCACTTGTACCTATGTTCTTCTCCCCATTTGACATCAATAGTAAAGGGCCTATCCTCGAGCTAACACTTAGCTCCCCCTCAATTAATGTTGATCTTCAATGGCATGAATAAAAGAAATTACTCTCAACTTGGTCTACAATTTGCTCTGTAATACTGATATATTCTATCTTAATCTATTGGTCTACAACTTGCTCTCTCAAGAAGTGATATCTGATGAAAATATGTTTTGTTCTTTGATTGCATCACTGGATTCTTTAAAATATTAATAGCACTTGTGTTATCACAAAAAATAGAAATAGCTTCATCATATTTTACCTTGATATCTTTCAAAGTTTGCTTCATCCAAAGCACTTGAGTACAACACAATACCATCGTAATATATTCTGTTTCAGCTATAAAAAGTGATAATGAATTTTGTTTTTTGTTTAGCCATGATACTAAGCTATCATTGAGAAAGAAAGCTCCTCCACTTGTACTTTTTTTGTCATCCAAACAACCTACCCAATCTGAATTTGTATAAGCAACTAAAGTGAAACTCTTCTTGTGGGATACCACAATCCATAATCCAATGTCCCCTTGATATATTTGAATATTCTCTTCACCAATTGAACATGACTATCTTTTGGAGCTGATTGATATCTTGTAATCATACCTACTGCATGCATAATGTCTAGCCTCGATCCTGTTAAATATGAAAGACTACCAATCATAGATCTATACAAAGATTGATCTGTAATAGGTGAATCTTCATCCTTACTCATCTTATTTTTTATAATCATTGGTGTGCCCACTAGTGCACAATCCTCAAAACTAAATTTTTTCAACATTTCTTTGACATATTTACTTTGAGATATGAAAATTCTTTTATATGACTGAAATATTTGCAACCTTTAAAAAATGATAATTCTCCAAACATAGATATCTTAAATTTTTTTTGCATATTATCAGAATATTTTTTTGTCATCTTTTTAATGTTTTCTCAAAAAATAATGTCATCAAAATATACCACAACAATCAATTAGTGCTCACCTTCTGTTTTGATGTAAAAATTACTATCAGTAAATCCTTTCTTGAAACTTTGATTCTACAAGTACTTGTCAAGTCTTACATACCAAGCTCTAAGAGCTTGTTTCAATCCATACAGTGCTTTCTTCAATCTACATACATGGCTACTAACATTTGAGAGAATAAATCCTTCAAGCTACTCAATGTAGACCTCTTCTTCTAGATTCCTGTTTAGGAAGGTAGATTTGACATCCGTCTGAAACACTTCAAATTTTTTAAACAATGCATATGCAAAAAACATTTTAATAACCTCTAGCCTTGTCACTGGTGCAAAAGTTTCTTCAAAATTTATTCTCAGAATCTGAGCATATGCTTTACATACTAATCTTGCTTTGTTCTTAGTCACTTCTCTATTTTCATTCAACTTATTTATGTAAACTCATTTTGTTTCTATCACATTGTGATTTTTTGGACTAGGCACTAATTCTCAAGTATCATTCTTTTCTATCTGATTTAATTCTTTATCCATTGCCTTAACACAATGCTTATCATGTCTAGCTTCTGAAAAAGTTTTAGGCTGAATTTTGGATAACAAAGAGAAATTAACTTGCTCAAATTTGCTTACCATCATTTTTTATGGTGTGAATTCCTTCATTTATGTCCCCGATGATGTCACTTTCATTATGATTTCTCTGGACATATTTGCATGGGGTTTTGGTATCTTTTTTCTCTTTTTTTTCATCTTCATCTGATTCTTCAAAATCTTCTTCAATGATTTCAGGAATGTCTATTGGATCACTGATTTTTTGTGCTCTATCTTCTTTTATCCTGACACTTGCACTTTTAACTATTTTCTCGTTTATTTTGTTATAACATTTGTAAGCTTTACTTTTACAAGAATAACCAAGAAATATACTTTCATCTACTCTAGATTTAAATTTACTCAATTTTTTATTAGTTTTTTTATGAAGTATCTGCTATCGAAACTCTAAAATAATCAACTATAGCTAGTTTGTCTTTTCATAGCTCATAAGGAGTCTTGTCGCTATTGACTCTCAATAATGCTATGTTCTGAATACGCATTATTGTACCAACTACCTCTCTCTAATATTTATCTAATATCTTAGATTTATTTAGCAGTCCTCGCCATCTCTTAAACTATTATTGTTCTCTGTTCAAGTACCCCATTTTGCTGTGGAGTTCTGGATGCTGAATAATGTCTCTTTATTCCATGGTCTTCACAAAACTCAATAAACTGATCTGACATGAATTTTTCTCCTCGATCTGATCTTAGACACTTAATCTTCAAACCAATTTCATTCTCAACTAATGCTTTGAACACTTTGAAATGTCTGATAGCTTTTGATTTTTTCTTTAAAAAAGTTTCTCAAGTCATATGTGAAAAATCATCAATAAACAACATAAAATATTCTCACTTTGAGTACTTTGAGTTCTCATAGGTCCACACAAATCAGTGTGAACAAGGTCTAACATCTGAGTGATCGAGTATTCTTTTATTTTGAACCATCTTTTGGCCTGCTTTCCATGCTAACAAGGTTCACAAAACATGTTGGACGGCTTTGTAATTTTTAAAAGATTTCTAACTGCTTGCTTCTTGTTGATATTGACAAGATTATTAAAATTTATGTGTCCCATTCTCCTGTGTCATAGCCAACTTTTTTCAATTTGATTCAAACATGTAGTACCTTTGATGTCTGATAACTTATACAAATTATTGCTTGTTATTTGAGCATCTGCAACCAACACATCTGAATCTTTTCTCTTAATTTTACAACCTTCTACATAAAACTTTAATGTCTGCCCTTGATCACATATTTGACTTACACTCAAAAGATTATGCTTAAGACCTACTTACAAAATATTTTTAATTTTAGTTCTACCATTATCCAAACTTAGTGTACCTTTTCTAACAATTTTGGCAGTAGTATTATCTTCGAATTTCATTGTGCCACCATTGATTTTCCTCAAGGTTATGAACTTGCTCTTGTCTCCTGTCATGTGTCTCAAACATCCACTATCAATTAACCATAACTTTTCTTCATTTCTTGCATGCAAAGCTATATGTACTAACATAGACTTTTCAAGTTGTTTTTTCTGTCATGAGTCTGAACTTTCTTTTTGATGAATAAAGCCTTGAAATTTTGGTCTTTTTTGACTAACTCGAACATGCTTTTACAATACTAGGTTGTGTCCGAAATTATTGCACTTGTAACATATTATGGCCTCTTCATTAAACCCTGATAGAGGAGCAAAAAAGATGTGATTTTTGTTTGACTCTGCATGAGTTTTCTTCTCCTTATTTTTAAAATTGTTAGCTTTTTTCGATATTTTATTTTCTTGTGACCATATCCATTATAATAAAAATAATAATCATAAAAATAAGACCTATTTATGTATCTCTGACTTGATTGTCTTTTGTAGCTCTATTCTTTTCAGCTTTCTTTGTTTGAGATGTCCTCTTTATTCTTAACTTCTTTTTTATTTCCTCTTTTATAAGAGCTTCAGCGTAGCTCTTTTTTTTTGTGTGTTAACCTTGCCTTTGAAAGTAGTTGCCTCTCCTTTCTCTTTTTCAAATCTAATATCTGTCTTATCTGACATTGATCTTTGACTTTTTAATATCTTATTCAACATATTAGAGCTATTCTCAAATTTTGAATCATTGGCTACTCTATCATTGATTGCTTTATTTGTTTTCTCAAGATCTGCTTTTAAAAAAGCAATTTTAATAACATACCTTTCACATTCTTCACTTAATTTTTGCAATTGTGTCATTAGATCTTTTTTATTTTTCTTGATTTTTTCAAAGTGTGTTTGTAGATCTTCAATTGTTTTTTTTTGACTTCTTTTCATTTTTATCGATCTGGATTTTTAATCTTTGATTCTTTTTTAATATCTTTTAACTTTTTTAAGGCACAAACGAACTCTCCTTCCAGATTCACTTCAGCTTCATCATTTTCTTCTTGATCATCTATACTTTTTTTTGCAGAGGCATCTTCATATATGACTATGAATAAAATCTTTTCTTTTGAATCACTGGCTCCACTATCTTCGACTGAGCTAGATCTTTAGAATATAAATTTTTCTTCTCAAATCTCTTCTTGAATTTTCTTTTGAAAAATTTCTTGTATGTATACTTTCTTTCTTCATTGTCACCATTACCCTTATCTGGGCACTTAACTCCAAAATGTTCAATCTTTCCATAATTAAAATATTTAAAAGGTATTTTTTTATATTTACTGTGTTTTTTTCGACTTGCAAATAAATAGAGCTCTGTTGTCATTTTCATCATTGCTAGAACTGTCACTTGATTCTTGAATCTTAGTATTCTCTTTTTTTGATGTCTTGAAAGTAACTTCTCTCTTTGAAAGATTCTCTTGTTTGGTCTGCATCTCATATGCCGTAAGAATACCATGTAGCTAATCCATCTTTAGTTTGGTTAAATTTTTCATCTCTTCAATTGTTGAAACTTTTGCATCATATCTCAATGGTAGAGATCTCAAAAATCTTTGTACCACAATAGATTCTTCTAACTTTTCTCCAAAACCTTGAATCTGATTAACTATTTGATCAACTCACAAAAAGTGACTTGCTATATTTTCTTTCTCTTCCATCTTTAAACTCTTAAACTATCTTCTGAAAGTCTGAAGCTTAGCTTGCTGAACCTTTTCATCACCTTTGTAAATATTCTCAAGTTTCACCCAAGTTATCTGAAGTAGATTTACATTGCATAACTTTAATGAATTTTGATTCACATAAACCACATAAAATAACATTTAAAGCTTTAGCATTATTTTCACTTGCCTTCTTTTCTATCAGAGTAGTTATAAGTGTCTGTGGCTCTTCATATTCCTCCACCACTGCTTGCCAAATGTCAAATCCTCAAGACCATTGTCTACAAGACCCCTCACTTGGGGGCAACTTGCTCTGAAGTAATTTTATCCTACCATTATATCCTTGACCATTCCATGATGGACTATATTCTTTGTTTTGACCTACCTTGGACCATTTTCTCAAGAATCACATTCTTTTATGACTCTAGATAGTTAAAGCTTTTGACCATTGGCACTCTGAATCATTTATATTCTAGCTTGACTCATTTTATCCAACCCTAGACTGTCCTCTTTTGGGACCCTATTCATTCTGGACCGTTTTGTTTAGAACCACATTCTTTTCATACCCCGGGCTGTTGCAACCTAAACATCTTTTATCCCTTGACCAATTATGCTCATGATTATGACTCATAGGCATTATGAACACATTCAATGCCAATTCTACAAAATAGATCAGCTTGGATAGTATTTTGCACCTTCTTTTTATAGACAAGTGAACATGGATCCATCTTCAACGCATGATCTTTGTCTACTAGATGGTTCTTCAAAGTTATCTCATGTTGCATATTGTTTTATTCGTTTGCTTCTGTTTGGTAGGCATTGTTGCCTTAGTAGGAACTCTCTCTTGCTGATTTGTGAGTATGGGCCATTGCAACCGGCTTAGCTATTATTTGAACTATTACCTATGGGCTTGCATCTACTCAGCTAGCTAGTTCCCCTAGACATTTTGTTAATATTTCATTTTTGTTGCTTATCCCAAAAACACAAAAACCTTAGAAAATGATCGACAAAAAAAACAAAAACACTGTCTTTCCCTTTTGTATATTATGATCTCGTCCCATGCTCTTGCCATTTTGAAAACACTGATTTGAACACTTTCACCATTTTGTTAGTCTATTTTTCATATTTCCTCTAAAACATCAATCTTGTTTTCCGATTATCACTTTTTTTCTATCCAATTTTCTGGGAGAACTACATTTGACTTGAAATTCATGTTGGATCTAACGTCGATGGAATAATTTAGGCAACGTCCACTTATCTTGTACATCTAGATTCAGCTCAGCCACCCCTTTCTTTTTCTTCTTATTGCCCATTTTTCTTCTATTTTGTTTTCCTATCACTTGCAAGAAACTTTGTGTTTGTTGTTCTTGTTACGTTGTTGTAGAAAGTAATGCTTCTACTACACGTGCATGAACAATTGTTTTTAAACCGCACTAACATTATGACTAACTCTTGTTTGTTTGTGTTTATTTGATTTTTTTGGTGTTTTCTTGTCTCTTCTTTTATTTCTTTCTCTTCCTTTGGTTTCTTCTTATTCCTTCTTGGTCTTTTGTTTTGTTTTTTTGTCTTGTTCTTTGTTGGGTTTTTCAGAAGCTTCTTGTTAGTGCACATGGAGCTTGATTATTCATATCTTGCCTTTGTGTTGGTTATTAAGTTGCTCTTGCTTTGCTTTTCTACATTCATGTTCCTACTTAAATCTTAATTGTTCATATCTTGATTCTAAGTTAGGTGACATTTATGTTTTCTTTTTCTTTGGTTTTGTTTAAATGTAAATAATTGTAACTATGGTATTGGTAATTCTTATCATTATCCTTAATCATAAATATTCAGATTTAAACTAGTTCAATGTAATTGAAATGCAATGTTATTATAGGTTACTCATACTTATGATGCGTAATTTCATTTTGCTATAGCAAGCACTATGTGCTCTGGATCTAAGTCTCAAAAGAAATGCAGCTCCAAAGCTCAACTCTCAAGTACACCAATGAAACTAGGTACCAATGGCTTATCTTGCACCTGACTCTATGTAAGACGTGCATGTCTTGGCATACATTATGAGTCTAATCAAACAGTGGTCCGTTGTTATTTTATTTTCTCATTCCTCATTCCATTTTCTCCCACTTCTAGGTGAACTACATTGGCTTGGGTGAACTACATTGGCTTGAAGTCCATCTGGACTATGTAGGCAATGATTGGATACATGACGCATCTCACATCGGCTCGACCATCTCCGTTCTTCTATTTATCTCTTTCATCACTTTGTGCATCCTTGTATGCCTAGTTTTTTATGGTTGTTTCAATCATTAGACCTTCACATCTACATTTGCGTCTGTTCATCTTTAATTTATGCATTAGGCTATATCCTTGATCTATGCTTGCCAATTTGCCCTAATGGGGTATAGCTTTTGAACCAGCCACAAATATAAATCAACCCTATAGAGACACAATTAATTATCAATGATCAAAATCAACCCTACTGGGGCAAAATTGCTTTATCAACCGATTAAATTTGCTCTACTAGAGCACATTATTATTTCCTTTCTTTGGAGCAATGCTCTCTTGTTTCTTATAATTCCAAGCTCTGCAGACTTTTGCCCTCATTCTAACAATATATTAATGTGTAACTTGTCTCAAGATCAATCAGTTCCTAAGCATGCAACGTGTACCATAGCTTTGGGTGTGTTCAAAGTGTGTCACTTATATTTTTGGATTGTATCCTTCCCCTTCACCCTGTCCTTAGGGCCCATTATATTCTAATTATATTTTTATCATTGAGTGTCAACACATGCAAGCATTGACTCAATTGGATTTAATCTGTCTCACAGGTTAATCTCACTTTCTCTCTCCTTTCGAGAGTCCATCCTTCTCTTTCATCCTTGTATGTCCTCTCGAGGGGGCATTATGGGTCATTTCCTTCCAATTTTTTTTAACTCTTTTCTTTGAAAAGATGTTGCTTCACATGAATGTCTTGCTATGCCTTCTCAAACAGGGGCAAAATGTAGACATTCAATTCCTAACACCATTGTGTTTGAAATTGTCAATTTTACTTGAAATTTGTGAAAACACATAAATTGGGCCAAAATCACTTAAACACACTAAATAGTTCGATCTTGTCGTATACAAGTGTCGATTTAGGTTAATGTATCCCTAAATAGGGTAATGCATTTTATGTGATTATTAATTTTGATCAAATCATTTCAAGTCAAAATGATAAAAACTCATTTTGGTGCTCTGGATCACTCTTTTCTTCTAATTCAAAAGCACACAATGCGTAAATGTGTTATTTTGTGTCGACAATGTCCTAAATAGGGTATTGGTCTTTATGCAATTCATATCGCTTTCTAATTTCTCTCCAGTCAAATTGTGACCCAGTAATATGACATTCTGACCAATTTGATTAATTATGTGCAACCAATTTTCAAAGAATTGCATAAAAATTGATTAATCTCACTTAGGGAAATTAATCCAAATTAAGAGCTTAAGTGGAAAATCCATGAAAGTTATTGAATATCTTTTAGTTGAAAATTTATTCTTAATAACTACATCATCAAATGACATCATTTGTGAGGTGGCATCTATAAGCCATAAATACAACAAATATCAGGTTTAAGGCCTCTCATGCTTCTTTAATACCCCTTACAAATATTTATGAGGGTATTTATAGATATTATCTCCAAAATTGGATAATTCATGGCTACACATCTTGATCTCAAGATGGATGGTCATGGTTGATTATGATCAATCTCAAAAATCTATAAATAAGAGGGCCAAGACCACCGTTTTTAAGCTTCATTTGTGTAAACTTATTATGCATAATTCTCACCGCAAGTCATTTGTGTGTGGAGTTTATTATGCTTAATTTGTAATGAGATAACTTCATTGATAGGCATACATTTGATTTCATATCATGAGCCTAGTTTCATTGGTGAAGAAGAGATGATGGAGGAGCTTTGTCTTGCATTATTGATGAAGACTTGAGCATCAAATCAAGGGGAAAATCATGTTTTGAGCTGCATTTGGGTGATGGGATGCTCTTGGGAAGGTATTGTGTATGCTTTCTTTCAATAGCTCTTAATTGTCATTTGCCAAACCTCGTCAAAAAAGTTAGCTTAGCTTTTTATGTTCTTATGCATTTTTCTTGAGTTTTCATGACTAATGTTTGATCTAACCATCTTTGTAATCCATCTCTATAGTGGAAACTATATATATAAATATATATATAGATAGATGATAGTTGGCAAGCTCCAATGAGTCCCCACCATATATAGTTTGCTTAGCTAGTCAAGCTCTATATATGCTTTCATGCTGACTTTTGATTGATTATATTAGGCCTAGATGCTCTCAATCTATTGCCATAAATAGAAGGGGCCCTCACCCTTTACACACACACACACACACACACACACACACACACACACACACACACAGATATATATATATATATATATATATATATATATATATATATAATCGAGCCCCCAACCCCATCTATTTTCCAATCTGTAGAATCTGCCCATCTCATTTATTTGGCAAGCGGTAGAGTACTCCATTGTTCAAGTAGGGTAGTGAGGTGGGTGGCAGCCTCCCCTAGCCATAAGCTATATATATTGGCATTGGACATCGAGGGAGTGCGAACTATAGATAGTGTTATTGACTAAATATATATTACACTAGGTCTAATCTAATAAAGATTTGTATGAAATAGTTTATTATATTGCTTACACAGATATTGAGATTGGGAATAGTACATAAATAATATAGAGCTTGCATGATGGTGCACTTGATGATAAACAAAGGAGGACGAGGAAGTAGAGGTGTGAGCAATAGCAAACCACTCAACCCCCCATTTTGCTTATATGTTCGAGAGCAGTTATATGTAGTTGGGCCTTCCTAACCAGCTCCAAGGCCTTTTGGCAACAATTGAATTTAGGGGATCGTATATGTATATAGGGGACCACCCGACTCCCCTATCTATATATGGGGGTTCAGTTGGGGTCGAGGGCGGTCATGTGGCTATATTTGGGTAGGAGAGTCCCGACTAGATATATAGGGTAAGGGTGGATATATATATATATATATATATATATATATATATATATATATATATATATATATACCTATCTATATATGGGGGTTCAGTTGGGGTCGAGGGCGGTCATGTGGCTATATTTGGGTAGGAGAGTCCCGACTAGATATATAGGGTAAGGGTGGATATATATATATATATATATATATATATATATATATATATATATGGGGGTTCAGTTGGGGTCGAGGGCGGTCATGTGGCTATATTTGGGTAGGAGAGTCCCGACTAGATATATAGGGTAAGGGTGGATATATATATATATATATATATATATATATATATATATATATATATATATAGGGTAAGGGTGGATATATATATATATATATATATATATATATATATATATATATATATATGGGGGTTCAGTTGGGGTCGAGGGCGGTCATGTGGCTATATTTGGGTAGGAGAGTCCCGACTAGATATATAGGGTAAGGGTGGATATATATATATATATATATATATATATATATATATCCACCCTTACCCTATATATCTAGTCGGGACTCTCCTACCCAAATATAGCCACATGACCGCCCTCGACCCCAACTGAACCCCCATATATAGATAGGGGAGTCGGGTGGTCCCCTATATCCACCCGACTCCCCTATCTATATATGGGGGTTCAGTTGGGGTCGAGGGCGGTCATGTGGCTATATTTGGGTAGGAGAGTCCTGACTAGATATATAGGGTAAGGGTGGATATATATATATATATATATATATATATATATATATATATATATATATATATATATATATATATATATCCACCCTTACCCTATATATATATATATATATATATATATATATATAGGGGACCATCTGACTCCCCTATTTATATATGGGGGTTGGGTTGGGGTCGAGGGCGGTTATATGGCTATATTTGAGCTAGGGAGGCCCAAATAGATATATAGGTTGCGGGTGGGCCAATCTAATTGATAATCTTCCATCCCCATATACAGATAGGCCTCCCTTAGATATATCGGAGCTAGGGAGATCCAAATGGATATATTGGGAGGGGATGGGGCCTATATAATCTATAATCCCCCATCCCCATCTATAGATAGGGTGCCCTAGATATATAGGGGCAGGGAGGCCCGAATAGATATATAGGATGTGGTAGGAGTGGAGCCTATCTAAATTATCTCCAACTATATATAGATATAGCCACTAGCCACCCTCGACCTACCATTGTATATGTCAATAAAGGGTACCAACTAGAGAGCCACCCCAGATAGATATATAAGGTTAGACCCCCTATCTAAAGTATCCCTTTCTTTAGACCTGACTATAGATAGTCATATTGTCTCCCTTGATCTATTGCCATATATATGTCTATATAAAGGGCATTTTCATAGATAGTGGTATATCTATTCATTGTATCACATATATAGTACAGTCACACACTATTTCTAGTCTAGACTATATTATATATGTAACAAAATAATCAGACCATTTGGACTAGAGATTGCAGAGTCTTATTTAGATAGGCATTGCCCCTATATATCTATTGGAGGGGAGGAGGATGAGCCCTATCCCTATCTATATTGTGGGGAGGGCTTTCCCAATTGCTATATAGAGTTGGGTAAGCCTTCAGGATTCTCTACATAGATTAGGCCCAACCTGACTATATTTAGCTATAGCCGCACTCTTTCTCCTCTTAAACCTCCAATTTTAGGTTGTTGACTATGTGTTGGAGGATGAAATTTCTCATAGGCTTGTTGTGTAAGTTGTGGAGGGAATATCCACTATAAAAATATGTGTGGGAGGATGCAATTCCTCAGTCTAATGCATAGGTAGTTGTGTGGGAGGATGAACTGTTACAATCAAAGGCACTAACTCAGATGACCAAAAACAAGGTTAATTCTGCCAAGCATGATCATTTTTCTCTCTCTTCTAACCTTTTAAAGGGACCAAACCCACCAATTAAATAACCCATTGGATGCACATGGGTGGAAAAAATTGGTACTTTAGACAAATACAAGGCTCATCTTGTTGTGAAGGCTTTTCCCAATAGGAGAGAATAGGGGAGGAGATAGTTGCTTCTCCTATTGCGGAGTTGGTTTTTAATCCTACTGCAAGGATGGTCACGTTTTGGTTCCTTCTCTCCATAGCAAATCAGTTTAATTTCTTGAATAGAGATATGGACAAAGAGGTCTACATGATACTACTTAGGTTTCCGAGTACCAATGATCATTTGGCTTACATGTTGATTAAGTCCTTGTACGAATTTAAGTAGGCTCCATGAGCCTGGTATATTTTGTTTGATCAGCATCTCCAAGATTTTGGACTCAAAACTATGGAGGTCAGGCTGAAGTTATCAGCTCAATGAGTCACCCTACTAAGAATTGGTGGACAATGTGATATACCTTATGTCCAAACAACTAGATCTATCTTTTTCGGTTTTTGTCACATCAAATCTCCTACATTGGACAACAACAAAATATCAAAGAACTATAGATTTCATGTTGATATCTAAATCTCAGTCTATATATGTAATAACTCAACTCTTTGGTCCCACTTTATTTGTAAGATTTCAAGACAAGTTTAGAGTAGTCTCTAGTTTAGTCTTTAAGGGAGGGTATTAAAGTTATTAATTAGTTGTTGGTAAAGTTTTTAAAACGTGATTGGCTATCAACCTTCTCAATTGAATGTATGACTTTTTGATTAATAAAAGATGGACACACACAAGTGTATAAGTTTGTTGTATGCCTTCCATTGCTCTTCATTATTTCAACATTCATATTTGTTAACAGTTTCTCTTCTCTTAAACTTATTGCCTATGGATTTATAGGGGGTGCCAATGAGATATATATAGCCGCCTTCCTTCCCCTATCTATATATAGTAGGCCATTGCCATATAAATATATATAGGGTGACTCCACCTCCAAATAGAGAGATTTTAAGATAGCGGAGGGGAGGCCTGGATATCTATATAGGGTTGGGAGAGGGAATCGGGTACCCATATTCTATTTATATCTACCACTCACATGTCTCCCCATCAATATAATAGTAGTCGAGAGCCCTATCTCCTTATCTCCATATGGGGGGGAAGGGCTTGGTTGAGAGCCTTACCTCTATATGAGGCCCCTCTCTGATTGCCATATATAGGTGTCCTCAATCTCACGACCAAGCCAAATGTCTCGATAATGAGTTCGAGTGGTTCACTATCACTCACCTTGGCTATATAGAAAGATCTATCAGTTGAGTGTTCTCTCCACCCACCCAGGCTATATATAGATCCTCCCAATCTCCTATAGATTTAAAGGGAAAGCTATATATAGATAGGTTGTTGTGCAAGGGAGGCTATTTATAGTTGGGAATTTATGACCTCTCCCACCCCTATGCCCCTATATAGATATTGGGGCCTCCCTTGCCCTTACCCTATATATAGCTCTATTTGGAGGGGGAAGAGGCATATATAAAGAGTAGGATGTAAAAAACTTTGATCTATCATAGAATCTCTCCAATCCCCTTGTTGGGAACCTACACGATGCAATTTTGTATGATAGAATTGAGGGTCAATTCTTTTTTGCATGTTAGTGTATTTGTTGAGTGCATGCTAAGTTCATTTCAACTACACAATGTTAACTTTTAGATATAATCTTTGATTATGATTTGCCTTCGATTCTACGTAAACAAGCAACTTAGCTTGTTGGTAGGAATGACATTTTTGGAGCAAGCTAATCACATCTTACTATGCATACGTCAGTAGTACTATTCTGGATTTGCAAGCTTCTTTCCTATTTTGTTTGTTTCTCAATATGCTGAACAATCACATGCTTCACTTTTTTATAAATCAGAGGTAATTATAAGCCAATGCCTTGAAAATTGTACATATAATATAAAAAAAGATGATTCTACTAACAGTCCAAGTGCTAGAAAGTTAGAAGCCTAACACATGAATTTATGTCATTGCCTTTTTGTTGGCTTCATAAAGTCCAGGAATACCATGTAGTGAGCTCTGAAAATATGGACATAATGAATTTGTAGCACTATAGACACAAGCTGACAATTGCAGTAAAGAGAAAATTTAAACTTATCCACATGTGGTAGACATTAATAATTCATTCTAGATTCTAATGCATGCACAAAGTTTTTCACTCAACAAAGCAAGTGTATAACTTCCACATTTCCATAAGTTTAGGACTACAATGACTTACATGGAAGTCAACTATGGAGTTGACATCTACCCAAAACCCATCCTTGAGGAACAATTGTCTCAGCTTAACTGCTATAACAAATGAATATTTTTGCCATGATGTGTACATGCCAGATGTTGTGGTAACACACAATGCTTCTTTATCCTCAAAAAAATGTTGAGGAATTGAATAACACTGATATCATGTATTAGACAGTTTTAGTATGTCAACCATTGTAAATCATTGTTGACTAATAGCTTTTCTAATTATGGGAGGAAATCGTTACCAATACAATTTGTTATGATTAGCAAAGCGAATTGACATGTTTTTCATTACCAAACTTTTTGATCCATTTGTCCCTTTAGAATTTCTTGGGAAATAAATTGTGAAGTGTATTGACCTTGCGAAAGAGGGCATAATGTTCTTTTGGTACTTTGTATTGACTTTGTTGTTGACACCTAATTTTGTTACAAGTTGTGTAATTGTTGCGTCTGTCATGCCTTAGCACATTTGGTTTATTGTCTTATTTTAAGCTCCTTTTGGTACACTTTTTATTCACATTAGACCTTTCATAGTCGTGCATCATCTGCATATCCTCATGAACATCTTCAAATCTAACAATTGTTTACCTTAGGATTCCCCCAGTTGTCTGATAAATTGTTCTCTATTTCATGATATTTTTCTGAGTTGATCATTTTCGGAGTGATCTTGAAATTGGTTTGACCACTTTTGAAGCTAATTTAAAAGTTGTCAAAAAAAATTGTGGGTCAATTGTGCCACCATGCCCTGATTTCTTGTGCCTTGATTTTTGGCTTTCGCTCATTTCTATGGTCAACCTATGCATGGATGTGTTCCAGTTCGAATTCAAATGAGTCTATAGATACACATGTCTCCTAAACCATTTATAATGTTCAAATAATATTGTTGAATTACGCACATTGATCATATCTCTCACACACTTGTCAAGGAGCTTGTATTCTCTGCTATTTTTTACATCTTGTCATCTACCAAAGTCGTGTGGTTGCATACTTGTACAAAAACAAGGTTGCATTAAGGAGCATATGGCATTATTGATTATCTTTAGGAGAGGAGGTGGAGTTTTCTCTCACTTGGGTTGGGTCACTCACATGCACTAGAACTCTTTAGGGGCCCTAAGCCAATTTACTGCACATTTCCTTTGATATTTGGATGTGTTGCTAAGTGTTGAGGGCATATTAGAGTTACATCAATGGAGAAGAGATTCAGACACCCACATGCACCTATACTACCTATCGAAGACATGATTCTCCATGCTATTGATGATGAGCTTCAAAGAGTTTCAAACCCCAAGGATCTATAGGGCCATTTTTGGGCCTGATCAACCACTTTAAGCCTAGAGTGTCCCTTTTGGATTTTGAATCTGGTCACTGTCACTTTCACAGCAGTCTGAAATTAGTCATCATCACAAATCATTACCATCTTTATTGGAGCTTCTCTGCACTATTCCAGAACATGTTCCCTGCATTCTCAGTCACTGTCAAAACTCAAATATATTAGAAATCAAGTATGCATCTCTCTCTATCCATATTTTTCCATTATGCTTTCAGTTTACCAATTGTTCAATATTCTTCATTTCCTATCATGCACTAGGCAAGGCTGATCTAAAATATTTACCATGTTTATCTTGATCTCCCTTTTTCCAAATTTTTAGATAATTGGTGTAGTATTTTGAACACTCGTGCGCCCTTTTTATAAAACACTTGCAAAAGAGAGTGTGCAGGGTTTTCTTTTGATGCTTTATATAAGGAGATGACTTACTTCAATAGAAGTAGCTACTTTACTGAGGCTGCAACTGTTGTCTAAGGTCAACATTGTGAACCACATGGTAGTTTTATTCACTGGCGCTGATGAATTGCAAGACAATGAAGAGACATAAGATGACTATTTGGATGAGTGCCCATTGGAGTTTAAAGTTAGATTTTGTATTACTATATTTCACATTTTTAATGGTTTAATATTAGCTGTAGAAAGTGTGTGTATGCTATAATATTCAATGTGTTCTTGGATTTTCACTATATGTTAGAAGTTGCGTTTCCTATGATTCATAGAAATGGTATTTTATTATGCCTTGGAAACAGAAGTGGAAGATGGGAATTGGGGTTTCATTGTTTTAATGTGAAATTTGAAAAAATGAAATTGATAATTAGATTGGCCCATCCTATCTAAAAAAGTTATTACGAGGCAATGCATGGGAAGCATTGGGAGTCAAACTCTAGAAGTCTTCTCTACTCTAATCTAGGTGTATTTAACAACAGCCTTATTATCTTTTCTCTCTTATAATGTTGCTCATTATGGTGGATGATATTTAGTTTCATGTGAAGTTCAGTGGGGAATCTAGAAATTCCAGATGTTATATGATATAGATTTTAAATATATAATTATTTTTATGTAGTCAAACCTGTTATTAACAAACTAAAAGCACATAGCAAACTTTTCTATAGATAAAACACACATAAAAGACAAAAAAAATGGCCGTGTAATAGTAATTTCATTTATTTAGATGCCACAGTAATACATGGATCCTTTTCAGAGTTAAAACTTTTGTATTCGTTTGGTGTTAGTGGGGTTTGACATGCATTGAGACTTGAGTTGCAAGAACTTTGTGAGGGGTCTTGCTTTCCCATTTTTATGTTTCTGAAATGGAAACATAAACCGGAATGGCTCTTAAATGGCAGGAATTGTCAATACAATTTTGGAAATGCCTTTGAAACTGCTACACTGTTTCCAAGAGATTCTGGGTTGTTTCAGGGGCTCACAAATTAAATAATAGAATCATAGCTAAACTTTGCCCCGACTCTAATCAAAAATCAAACTATCCCACCAAATCAACAAAAGATGAAATGGATGATTCACATTTTTGTTTCTGCTTTGCGTTTTGTGGTAGTCTAGATTGAGACATATTGAAAATGTTATTTGCGTCAATGGATGTTTGGATTTTTGATTAAATCTTATTAAATGCTTTTAATTCCGAGTTTTATGAATTCACACAAGGCTGTCTTTTTTCTTTTTAACGGTTTTGTAGATACTTCCTAAGACACTTGTCAGTTTCATGGACTACTGCAGAATGGCAATTTAATCCATCTTAACTTGCACATATTGAATTAAATTCTCTATTGCAGGCAACAATGTTCTTTAACCGTCATCTTCATAAAGCATATAAGGTTCAAATAAAGATCAAATTCTATTGCATTTGCAATGGCATAAGTGCTCATATATGGATGCAAGTCAATTTTGAAAGCTTTGCCTCCTCGTTGCTGCAGAATTTTAAAAGGGCCATTTGCATTGGTCTTAGTTTTCAATCTTATCTTTGAATATTTGACCGTATTATATGTCCCAATTTAAAATGGTGAGAAGAAATATACTGATCATTGTGTTTCTCTCTATCCTTACCGAGTTCTATACAGTTTCTGTTGTAACTCCACGAATTTGTTGAATTCTTTACAAGGCAATTTAGTTATATATTTTTATTTATTCTAGATACTTAAACAGATTTAGAGGAATATCCCAAGCAGGTCTCAAAAGTAGATCGATCATGAACGGGGTGTGTCTTGGCAGCATTTGAACTTGGGACTTATTTCCCATGTGTGGAGTGCACCTAGTGCACGCCCTATGCACACAAAAATAAATAAAATAAAAATAAATAAATACTAACAAAGAATTAGTCTACAAAGTTAAAAAGTAAACATTATACAAGATATTTCCATAACAGAGTCATATTATAACTCAATTGTAGTTTGATGTGTGAACATCAATGTAAGTTTTGAGTTTGAGCATTGATAAAGTCCACATTTTTAATCAGGGTAGATCTTTAATTTATTTTGACAATGGTAAATAATATTAATATAAAAAGGGGGACCAAGAAGAATAGTTCAGCATTAGGAGTGATACCAACAGACATCCCAAAACAAACAAGACACTCAAACACAGAGAAGTCAGGCCTTATTGCCAAAGGACAACAAAGATACTAAAACTAATTTCTCGACTAATCCGCCAATTCAGTTGTTGAAATGACATCATCACCATCCTTAGATTTGATTTGTATCTTTTCTCCCTCTATCCTATAGATATAGAATTTTTCATCTAGAAACCCATTATCTTCTACTAGCTGTTCATAAGACGTCTTGGATATTCTTCATCATGAAGATTTCCTCTCTGATGACTTTGTATGGAGTAACAATCCTTGCGTTCAGTTTTTTGATGAATTTGAAACATGCACTTTTTGACAGTCTTGTTTAGATCAGTAAGCTCAACTAGGAGCTTTTTTGTCCTAGTGCAACTAGTAGGGTCTTCTCCCTTCTGACTGACCCTCCCAATTACTTATTAACCTCAAAGTTCTCATTGAGGATGGCTATGCTTAAGATCAGGAGGTGCCTTCATGTCTTCCTAGTCCATTGCTTGAGTTTTCATGAGAGAATACGACCTCAAAATGGCTATCGGCTCAATTCCGGTTTCTCGTTGCCCATTTCATTATCCAAAAAATCATATTTTTAAACTCTTATTTTCGTTTATAGCTGAGCTCTGCCAGATCAATAGCTTTTGTATTCTCTCATGCATTTTTTTTGGTAAATAGACAGAAAAAGGTGTTCTTTGCTTCTATCTCTTATAGTGTCAGAAGTAACTGTGAACGTCTTTCTTCACTTCTGATTTTTTCAACATTGTAAGGTTTTTCTATCCAGACCGACTAAGTCTGATTTTCACACTCTAACAAGTGTTAATTCTCCAACAACATAATCCGATGATCTCCCTTCTCGAAGGGGCCTGTAGCACTTTTCTTGTTGGTTCTTTCAGCATCAGATGAGTCAAAGATATGAATCATATTAAAAAAAATTATTATAAGATCCATCAAAGTGACAAGGTGAGGGCAAAGCGCTAAGGAAGGAAAGGATAGCAGTGAACACACTAGGTATGGTTGGCAGATCCAGCCCTGGGCACTTGAAGGAAAGGTGGGAGAAACAAGCATGTAAGCAAAAATAGAGTGATCATGTTACATAATGACCAACAAAGCAGGATGCCAAAAAAGTAAAGGTACTGCCCGACACCTAAATCCTAACAACTAGTTCTGAGGTGATTGAATCATCACCTTTAGGCCACTCACCATCAACCTACATTAAATGCAGCAACAAAGGAAAAAAATACCCACATCCATTTACCGCCGCTGATGAGGGAATGGATGAAAGCCTACAAAGGAAAACCGCACCTAACCAGCAGAAAACGCAGCTTCCCATGACTGACCATCAAAGAAGATACTACAAACCACAATAGCTGCAATAAACCAAGCACTTCCATAATTCAGAATACACACAAATCATGCAACAAATCATAGTCGAATAGAAGGAACTTTCACACTGTATGTAGTCACTTCTCTGTCACGAGCTTGGGAGAGCTAACAACCACCAAACAAGTTTGAATTGTACTATAAATTGAAGAAAACACGATTGCCTTTGATGGATGATGGACAAAGACCGATGTCTCCCCTGGAAAAATGTTTTTTTTAAAAAATAGAATACGTCAAGTTCAAGAGATTTAAAATGATGAGAAAAAAGTCCCCACATAGGATTTTTTTGGAAGGCATCTGGTTCTCCATTTATTTTTTCCCAATTTTTTCCTTGGGCCTGCTATATTCTTTTAAAAATAAATTCTAATTTAAACATAATTCTCCATAGCATATTATAAAAATATTATCTCCTAAAATATCCCTCCCGATTTCCCTCTTCAATGTTGAATTGTTTAACCATTTCTGCCTTAATTTTTTGAACATTTTAAGGAATGATTTCACGAAAATCCAATATAAGTTTTCACATCCTCTTGATTCCTTGTGATTGCTCTTTGTTTAAAACACGCTACATTTTTCTAATGAATCTGTGGCTTTGTTCCCTTCTATAAATCAGTGTTGGAAATAAATATCACTGAAATATTATCATCTCCTTATCTTCCTCAAGAGGACCATTTAACCTCCAGCTATTACAATTTATTTTGGTTATTGCTACAATTAAGAGTTTATAATTTACAGCTATTCCGATTTCCTTTGCTTTTGGAGTTGGTCCTTTTGGTTGTGGTGAAATTGTTTCGAAAGTTTATGTAACAACTTATACATTTGTTTGTTTTATTCAACAATATTTGTTTGTAATTTTTGTTTCGTGTTGCTTTCTACTTTTGTTCTCAATACTAGCTGTGTTTATCAACCTCCTTGTTTGAGTACTTGCCAACATTTTCAATCAACCAATATTTTTCTCCCATTTGTTGGAAGACTGCATTCATATGAATCCTGCCAAATACAACCACAAAACCACCAAGAGGCACTTCATCACACTCGATCTGATTAAAACCCAACTATATGCAGAAAACTTGAATTTACATTGATGGGTAACTTTAACTCTTTTGACTACCCAAGTCATATATGGTAGTCACCATGTATCTTTTTATTTGTTTTATAATATGATAGAACTATTCTCTTCCCATTCAAGCCCTCCCTTACAGATTGTTGTTTGTCTTGAACGCAAGATAGCTTGAGCCATGAGAAACCAGTTTTTATCCATTTCTTGTCCCCCTGCAATCTTTTCCGGAACTTCATCGGTCAAGGTCTTTTAGATAATTTAGTTCTTATTCTTTGGGTGAAATTCCAAGTGAAGTCTCCAACACCTCCTCTTCATTTTAATTTAAGTCCTAGTGATTGGAGTGCAAGATTCATTTTCTTTTTCCTAAACAACAGTTGTAATTATTTCCTCCCATAATTAGAAAAGCTATCAAACATGATGATCTTACCAAATTGCACCTCATCAAGTTTGCAGCTCAGTTCTGGCATTTTTGGAGCAACTCTGCACTGTATATGTGGTGCAATTTTACACACGCAATTTGTTCCTTTTTTTTCTAAATTATTTCTCAACAATTATTTACAGTACGTTCAGGCTTGGCCTGAACATTCTTCTAGGTTTTGAACTTGCTTCTACCTTTGGGAATTGACTAATGTTTAGCATATAGTGTAAATTTGGGGGCATAGAGTATCTAGAAATAAAAATGCACTTCATCACAATGCATGGGGCATATTGGCACTTTCATTCTCGTCAAATTTTCCCCTAAATGGTATCTAAATAACTGTGGTGTAAAGTATTTCACAATGTCACTGATTTTAGATGCTGAAATTGAAACCCCATTGACACATTGAGTCAAAATTTCAGAATTACATTTTCCAAGCTGCTTTATTCTCACGTAACACTTTAACTTGAGAACAGAAGGAAGGATTACTTGGAGGTTGAATTTCTTTTTTTAATTGATCCCGCCAATCAAAATGTGATTTTTCAAGTCATGCAACATTGATTGCTGAAAATAAATTATTTTTTATTTTTATATCATATCTGCTGAATGTCAGAGTGTTGTTCCTTCAAACCTACCTGTATTACTAACTGCAGTTGTGAATTTGTTAATGCTAGTTACCCAGTGACAGTTACGCATTTGTTAAGATACGCAAACTGTGAAGACTCCCGTCCACTTTTCCTTTAATGAATTCAGGTTTGGAGCTTTCTTTTCTCATTTTGCTTTACATGAATGTCTTTACACTTCATAATAGTCTTAATGTTTGGGAAGCCAAATATTGTTTCAATTTTCACTTCTTAGTTAAAATGAACCATAACAAATTCAATGCCTACTTTTAAATTAGATCGTGCAGGGTTTCTTATTACTGTTGATGTTATTTTATCTTCTGGAATTTAAACCTGATACAAATATATTTTATCTTAAATGGAGAATCTATTGGGCTTTATTTTATGTTTCACATTTTGTAAACAGCTATTTAGGACTCAATATATATCAGAGTGTGCAGTTTTTTATATACTGGGCTTCTTTTGGTGCTGGGGAATTTTTGGGACTCGGGGTGAAGTTTGGGACTCCCGTTTGAATACAAGCTAAATAGTAGACGATGGACAGCTACAAATATTTAGGTGTGCATTTTAAAGCCACAACAAGACCTACATTATATGATCTACTCAAGATTATGGACACAATTCTCAAGAAAAGTGGAAGGAGCTACTAGCAGTTCAACAAAAGTTGCATGATAAATGCTCAGATCTCCAGTCCTCAATCTCATCCACAGCGGAGAGGTTGGGTGCACGAATGCCCCGCCAAGAAAGTGTCTCCGTTCCTTACCTAGAAACATCATGGTGAACCTCTCCTTGAGATCGGGATGAGGTAGGTGCCTCCCAGCCGGCGGATCGAATCGGAGTTTCCTTGGGTGGCCACCGACCTACAGTGATCCCCAAACTCCTGTGCTTGGTGGAGAAGAAGCAAACAAAGTGTTGCCTCCTTCCTCTGCCGAAAGCGGACTGGGATTGCTCACCATCTGGGTCAGAACGAAAAGAAAATTTAATACCATTCTCTTAACAAAAATAAAAAAGATATGGCCATTACCTGAAATTACAGTTAAATTGAATGAAATAAACTAATTCTTGAGTTCTATAGGGAAGAGCTTTATAGAATTATAATTTCAAACATACAACAGCATATCAAAGTTTTGTCATTGTTTTAAATTGGAAAATCAAAATAAGCAGCAACAGTGCTTCAGCTATAAATAGAAAAAAATGAGTCGTCATCTTCAGGCAGGGAATGCAGAACACAAAAAAATGCCATCTACTGTGTCAGCCTCAAATGAGGTGTTTGCACAAAGCAGAATGGAAAAATCATGGTACAACATGAAACAATTTGAAATGTAAATTGGTGCTTTCTATTAACTGAAATAGTTTAAGTTCATATAACATAGCATATCAGTTTTACATTTATTCATCTTAAGTATCATGCTAGCAATGACTCAGAATAAGATTTGGAGAGTGGAACATATCAACTGTATTTGTCCCCATCGAACTAGGTGCCTTCTAGTGAGTCCTGCCCATCCAAGGTATCCATTGATTTCAAAATGTGCCATAGATATTTGCTACAGAGTTGGTCCTTCTCTGATCTCCATTTGGTCATGATATCTGTTATATCTAAGGATAAAACAATGGGGATAGATAACTATCTTGTTTTATTATTGCTTTCAGATCATGCCTTCTGCGTATAACCAGCTATGCATATATCTTGGCTAAATGTATTATTATATCATGAGTCAAATTTAGGACTATACAACAGTGCCTTTTCTTTTCAGTGTTCCACTCCTGCTGATTTTCGATTTTTGTATGCTCATAATCTCCAGGCGCCGAAATGTTGGGTTTTGCATTGAGTAATATTTATTTATATCTCCCACCCCCAAGCAATTCGAACAGAGAAAATTTCGAACAGTTATTTTCTTGTGCCAGTATCTATTCTAGAGTAAAACAAAACAAACAAACAAAAAGACAGTACAGTTTACAAAATAGCTACCCCATTTCCATCTTGGGTGCAAGGTTGGGGCACCTATACACCCCTAAAATCCTCCTCTCCATTATACCTCCTCACCGGGGGAGTTGTCTAACGTGTTGTCATTCTAAGGAATGTAAATCAGTGTGGTTTTACACTTACAATGGCAGGTATAACTTATTGTTATTGTTAGATCTGCATAAAAATTATGAAATAGGTTGTTGGTTGTCTGATTGTGTCTTCTTGTCTGATTAGTAAAAAGTTTGTTGTATTTCAAAAGAAGCAAAATATGTAGCCTTTATGGGAAAATATAGGGATTTGCCTGTTTTGAGAGGAATTTAGGTTTCTATACTTATTCAAAATAAATGTATCTTTTGGCCATGAATACAACATGACAACCATTTTAAATCTGATTTTTTCGTAAATAAGAGTTTGATTTCCTTCACCAAGTGATTCCCATGTTCTTGCAAAGTCATTGCTTTCCTTACTTTTCACTTTTTATATCCAAGGTTAGATTTTGGCTTGGGGGTGGAGGTTTAGATTTAGGGAGTCAAGGACTAAATTAAATACTTGGATTATTTTGATATTATAATTCTTTTAATGTAATGCTTAAAGACTTGTTTAAGTTGTTAAATGTGGTTGTAAAGGCTTAGTGAGTAGTTTTGGAGAAGTATCATCAAGGGGTTTCAGCCTTTCATTGTTTTAAATGATGACCTTTGGGTTGTTTCAATGAAAACCAATTTTAATACCATCAATCATATTATTCAGCAAGACATATCTTCTCCTATATGATTTTTATACTTTTCATATATCTTAAAAAGTAAGAGGTTTGCTGATTGAAATTCGCAATGTTATTTAAAAAACACTACCACCTTTACACATTATCTAACCCTAGGGTATACAACCCAATTTCAATAGTGGAGACCATGCATGATTAGATGGCCAGGGAAAGGAAAAATAAAATTATGAAAGTACTTGCTAAGATTACAATGACTATATGTCAAACTTTAATTTGCAATCCTATTGCATGACATCCAACATAAAGTCGCACACACAGGAAAAAGCACTGGACAAGGCACAAAAGTTTATACAACACATCCAAGAAGTTCACGACCATGTTCAAAAGGTACTATCGCACCAACAATAAAAAAAAAAAAAGTGACATGATTCACATCGTAAACCTCATGACTTTAAGGTGGGT
This sequence comes from Torreya grandis, assembly GCA_037957365.1. NCBI lineage: Eukaryota > Viridiplantae > Streptophyta > Pinopsida > Cupressales > Taxaceae > Torreya > Torreya grandis. The sequence continues at coordinate 2,947,583 of JARHVA010000630.1, read as the reverse complement.
GATAAATTCTAGTCGCATCTCCAGAAAGAATGCTTGAAGCATCGGCATATAAATATCAAGCTTATGCTCTATGGTCTGTTGTTCACCATATTGCATGCAACTAGAGAGAATGCTTTCCTCTTTGATTTGGGTATTCATCTAGTATTTCATGTGGAATTCCTTAAGTTCTACTTTCCATCTGTTCTTGAGCTAACAACACTACATCCTTCAGATTAGATCTTCAATAGATGCAAATAGAGCCCAAAGATCAAATTTTTAAAATCACAACTATGTGCGCCCACCATGGTACACATCAATTGTATAGAGAGTTTAAGTAAAAACACTACACTAATCAAGTTAGGTGGTACAACATTCAACAACTCTAACTTTAGTTCTCACAACTAACCAAGGAGGTGATTGTGGTCATCGCTTTTGAAGAAAGGTCAAATGATCTGAGCAAAATTGTGGAGTTTTGGCCTTTCCCTTTAGACGCCATTGGGCATTCCACACTACTCAATTATTTCATGCACAATATGAACACCAAACAATAGAGCACCAAGAAAAACATGATTTAATGTGGAACACTTGTGTCGTCATGATAGCACATTGATGGTCATCCTCATGCAAAACTCCACTTGTTAGGGTGCCCTCGAGTTGAGTCAGAGTACTAAGGAATGCCACACAAGTCAAGATTAATATAAGACAATCACATGCCATGTGAAGCCTTCGTGCCATGTTAGACAATGCTCCCTAGTCACGTGTTGCATCAACAACCTTGCCAACATCACACACAACTAGAATTTGGATCATCACATCTATAAGAAGGCAAACTATCATATGTTTCAAAAGTTAGAGCAATCCATAAATATACTCTTATGTAAGTTAGAGCAAAATCAAATTGCAATCAATGAAAATTGGGTGAGGAAGCATTTTCTTCCATTTTGATCACAAAAATTCTCATTGTCAACTTTCTAGGCCTTTGTACACATGTACCATACTTATTCAGTTTGCATTGAATGGATGATCATTATTTTGTTATCTCTTTATCTTCGGGCATGTAATAATTTATTCCCAATTGTTTTCTATTGTATGTTCAATATAATTTAGTAGTTTAAAAGATTAGTTATTGGGTTATCCTTTGTATCAATGTCTTGGGTTGTGTGGTGTAGATCATTGGGGTGAGTTCCTTTGACAAGAAACAATGCCTCAAGGAAGGGACCTTTGAAGAGACATCCAAGGATGATGATGAGGAGAGTATTTGTAATGAAGAGGGGCGAGATGATGAGATGTCAAACTTAGATGAATCTAAGGAGATAGTACCTCATATTAAGTTTGGGAGAAGTGATCTCAAGGGAAAGCTTCACTAGTGCCCAAGAAAAGTGGTTTCAAAGCAATTTCACCTCTAGGAATCCTTATCACAATACTTTTCATGAGGACTACTTGTCCTAAATTTATTTATTAGGATTTCACCATCTCCAAGTGTTAGCTCACTTCCTTCACTAACACTATACTTTATTAACATTTCCAAACAATACTACCCAAGGAGGAGGATTTTGATGAGAACTTGGAGGAGATGGATAGAGGAACAAAGGGAGACGAGACCACTGAACAAGGTTTCAATGATACAGAAATTAGAGTTGAGCTCGAGGAGAGATTAGATGTGGATGTGCTTCTCAAGGGTAGTTCATAAGAGCAAGTCCACATACAACCAAACATTAACATACAAATAAATGTGTTGGTGTATGTTGAGCTCCACACACATATACAAAGGTCTTGGGGCATGAGTGTGAGTCCCACACTAAGGTGTGCATGACACATAATAGCAAAGAGGAGTAATAGTAGATGGTGTTGGTTGCAACTTCTTCTAGAAGGGAAAATGGGAAGCCTAGTGTGATGATCTAGATTTTGATCTTGGAGAGTTTGATTAAGCTCCATATTTGTTTGTTGGATGATCTAATAGATTTCAACTTCACAAGGCACATTAGGAGATAAGAAAGAGAATTTTGGTGTCTAAGATTTTAGAGGTCTATAAGGTACCTTTATTTTAGGGTTTGTAAATATGACGAGCATTCTCCTTTATGGTGTAACATGTTCGTGATTGAGCTGAAGAGACAGAGTGAGTCATTGGAATAAATGGAGGATGCCTCACTCCCACCTATTTCAGGCCAAATGACTTAAGTGATTAAGCATGCTTACTAGCACATAGTTGTCATAGCATACAAAGCTAAGGAAAAACAAAGAACTTTGGAATGAGAATTTGAAATAGTGAGGCAATAATATAGTTTGGTTGTGATGATGCAAAAGCAAGCATGCCTCAGCTTAAATATGAAAAAATAGACGTTGAAGAATGAAAATGTGAAATTGAATAAGGATAAGGTAGTGTAGCACAACTAATTTAGAACTTGAGAGCTAGAGTTGAATATTAGTAGGGAATGGGTGGAAAAGACCATGAAATAATTTAGGGAGGCCTCTTTCAACTGCATGCTTGAGGTTGAGTTGGAAAACTACAATAACTGGTAAGTAGATCATGATAAAAAAAATGAAGGAAAAGGATGAGGAAAGCCAAGCAAAGTGTACCACATAGTAAAACATTGCAAGGACTATAGTTGCCAACACCCTCAAGTTGTAGAAGTAGTTGAAAAAGAACTAGTAGGGGGAAGTGCTTCACCCTCTTCTGTACAAGAACCACAACCGAATTCAAGTTATACTACAATGTAGTCATTGTGGATAGAGATATTCCCTTTACATCACATAGGAATTTTAGAAGAAGCATGTCTTTCAAATGATTGAAAATAACATTGGAGTATAGAGTGTACGTGTGTGTGTGCGTGTATGTTTTTTTTTTTTGTGTGTGTGTGTGTGTGTTTGAGGTGGGGGGATGGGGGTCCATAGTTGTGGGTGTGTGTGGGGGGGTGTGCATGCATGTACATGCACATGTGTGCATAGGTGTGCGCATGCGTGTGTGGCTAGGTGGGGAGGAGGGTGGGCAAAGCATATGGCTATAGAAGGACAATTTGGGGGGTCGAGACGGGCAGGGGAGGGGGGGTGGGCGGGGGGTGTAGCTATATCAGGACAATCTCTAGCCATTTATACACAAATTTATGCTAGAATGGATCTCGATAAGCCATTGTCGAAAGCAATTATCTTACAATCTTGAAACTGTACAAAGATAAAAAGCTATTGTTTATGAAAATGTACCATTCAATTACTAATTTTTCCCTAGCCATGCCCACTTGGATTGGGATGTCATAAATATTGCAGAGTGGGGCATTACAGCTAGGTTAAATGAGGGTGGATTTGTAAAACCTCAAAAAATAATAAAGAAATAAAAACAAAAATGACACAACCCAAGTAACAAATGGAGGACATAATGGGTGGTATCAGGAAAATTATTGAATTATTTTTGCTAGAGATGAATGGAGACACTGAAGGGAATGAAATAGAGGAAGATGTAGATGCAATTACATCAAAAATGATACTTTAAAAAATGCTTGAATGAAATTCCAAGGTTAGGGCAGCTAAATATTTTTGGGGACTAGCCAAAAAATGATAAAAAAGAATATTCTTGAAAAACCTAGATATCACATTCCACCCTTAAACTAGGAAGATGAAGCTGCAAATTTTGAATAGGTTATCGACAAGGGCCCTTTTTTAAAGAAACTATGGACAAGATAGGGTATTGAAGAAACACAAGATGATATAGATGAACACAAATTGCAAATTATTCATGAAGATTTAAGGAGGATGGACAAGTGAGGAATAACAAGGAGATTACTTCTTTGAAATAAGTAAAATAGCTTTATGAGGCAAACGCTGCAATAAAAATAAAAAATCCCCTAAAAAATAATGGAAATAGGAAACCTACAAGAAACCCTTCCTTCATTTCCTCTATCACCTTTAGAAGTAAAAACAAGATATGTAAGTTGATAATGTCAGAAGGCATGCAAATTGATGACCCTAAAGGCATTAGGGTTGAAGATGTCAAATATTACCTCTTTTCTAGCAGAAGAAGAATAAATATAAGTTCTACTTAACATGCCTTACTATGAGAATTTATAGTTTTCCATGATGGAAGTAATTTATTTTGGAGGTTTCCCGATCCATCATGTTGTTTAAAATCAGTTCTGACATTTCAAGTACATTACATGTACTTAAAACTTCTTTAAGAAGCAATTTCAAACAACATGATATATGCCTTACTCTCTTGCATACCAAGGCTGATAACAAAAGAGGATTTTTTTCAATGGAACCGATAACATAAGAAGAGATGGTGTTTTTTTTTAAAATAGATAAGACACCTGAACCTAATGGATTTGTAACTTTATTCAGAAAGTATCATAGGAACATTATAAAAGGTGAAAGCTATCAGAGTCTCAAGAAAACCAAATAGTCTTAAAAGAACTAAATGAAACCTACCTAACTATCATCCTTAAAAATCTATAGCACAACACTTTGATTCCTTTAGGGATATATCCTTGTGCAATATGGCCTATAAGATATTCTCTAAAGTAATAACCAATAAATTTAGGATCAAGCTTCCATCCATCATGTCAAAAGAATAATGGGGATGTGTCAAAAGAACAAGGGGGATGTGTGAAAGTAATTTTGTTTGGATGGCATGGTAGTAATCAAGAGAAATAGTCTGATAAACTTATGTAGGAGAAGCAATGTAAACTTATGTAGGAGAAGCAATGCTAACATATTCCAAAGTTATAACAAAAAGGAGAATTGCACACAAACACAAGGGAAAATATTTTTAGGAAAAAAACCAACGCAGTAACTATCTTCCTTATTGCATTAACTTAATCACTTACAATAAAATAACATACTTCAAAATTTTAATTTACCATAATGCATGTCTGAGTATTTGTAGGCACATCAACAGGAAACTATTTAAGTAGTATTAAAATACATTGAGTATAAAAACATGGGTTGTGAAACCACCCATACTATATTGTAGGTAAAAAAAAACACATGGGTTGACCCAAAACACGGATGCATTATAAAATCCATTTTTTAAAATCTCCTAACCCTGAACCCCTGCATGGGGTTCCACCGCCCATACTCCCTAGTGATGGAGATGCCTCAAAACCCATCACTTAGACATGTCTAGATATAGAGGCCTTAAAGTGTGTAAATAATGCAAATATACAACACATATTCAATAGTGGTGGCATATTTAGTCCTTTAGTCATCTCCTACAAAAATAAAAGCATATATGTTCAACAAGGTAGACATGAATAAGGCCTACGATAGAGTAGACAATGAATTTATGGATTTGGAAGTCCTCTTATAACCTATTGAAAGTCTTGATTGTCATTGATGTCAAAAGAATCAATCACATATAGGATTGATGGAGAGGAACATGTTTTATAATTGCACAAGTTGCAATATTGTCATATAAAGTTGTCATGCTTTTACAAAGACTGTTTCTGGATGTTTGCAGAGAAACTGATAGAAGATCCGTTATGGGTTTTTCAAGTACATCTCATATGTATGGTTTGCAAGTTCAGATGAAGAGAAATGAGCCCAAAAATGACTTATTTTAGCTCTCAACCATTACTAGGGTTTTTTTAGTAAAACCCTATGGGTTTTAGTCATGGTGTTTATAAGAATTTCTATTTTTATGTTGACTAGATATAGGTGGGAACCGATCGCTTAAGTTATAACTTAAGCCTTCTTCATTGTTGTGCAACCGGCCCCTTCGACCTAATGATTACCAACTTGGAGCAGTGATCAAAGACTTTAATATTTCCTAAGTCCTTGACTTAATATTTGTCCAAGCTTGATTAATAGTTAGCGCTTAATCGCATGATGTAGATCCAATGATGCACAATGAAGTCAATATATCAAATGTACCTGAAAGTGAACGTGCTAGTGACATGTGTCACATTCACGGGAGCTTGTCAGACAAAGATCCAATGAGCATATTAATCTATCAAAAGATCTAATGGTGAGTGCGTGATCATGCAATGAAGATCAATAGAGCACGAGGAGTCAAAGAATTCAAAGTGTCTGATGGTTAGCGAGTTAAAGACCGAGCTACTTTGAGGAGATCAATGGTGCATATGTGTTCTAAAGTATTAGGAAGCAGTGAGATGAGATCAAGTGCTTGATGTTTAATGATAAATAGAGGTAAAGTCCATGCTACTTTTGAAGATCTAATAGCATGCAGGAGCTTGGATCAAAGATCAATGGATGCGTTCTAAAGTTGAAACGTTAAAGTTCGGAAGCTTGTAAAGATCTGATGGAGTGCATGAGCCTGTTAGAGTTTGATCTAATGGTTGTGTTTTAAAGTTGAGACAATTGAATGATGATCATTGGATCATGGTGCGATACTTAAGATCAATGGTCAGTATTTAAAGATATGTTCATCTCAATGGTCAAGCGGCAGAAAATTAAAAAAAAATGCATTATATGATACAAACAATGATATAGATCGCTATGATCGATCAAAATTGTGTAATATGGCATGTGCGTCAAAACTAGAGCATGATATATGCTAAAAATAGTAAAAGACAGAGAATTATGATGGTGGTGCATGAATTCAAGAAGCGGGAAACCTATTATTAAAGAAATATGAACTGAGTCCAAGAATGGAGCGTGATGTGTTAATAACCAAGTGTGAACACAGAGAAGATGTGAGACCTAGATCTAATATATATATATATATATATATATATATATATGTATGTATGTATGTATGTATGTATGTATGTATGTGTATATATATATATATATATATATATATATGTCATCTAGGATATTCACTAAGTGTGGAATTAAGTCAAATTGAGGGGTAGAGAAGCAAAGACGAAGAGAGGGAAGAAGTGTAGAGTATGAGCAGTTACAGAATATGTCTATAACATAGAATTGGATTCAATTTTGAAACAATTTTGTAATATGGAGTTGTAGCTCCATAATAGATTTGATTGGTAGGTGCCATCATGAAAGCTAAGTTGGTGCTCAGTTAGGGAGTAGGTGCTTCCTTAGAGTAGGTGCTCTTAAATCAGGAGTTTGGTATCTTCTTAGGGTCGGCGCCCTTAAACATTCTAACCAATAAGGTTTTGATTGTAAGGCTAGAATAGAATAATAGATTTTAGCAGCTATTCTTACTGTGGTTTTTCCCATATTGAGTTTTCCACGTACACTGAGTGTTGTCTATTTTTGTGTGTGTGATCTTTGCATATATTATTTAATTTGCATTAAAATTATTAAAAGAATAATTTTAATCAATCTATAGTTGGCAATGGGAGAGGACAATGACGCCTTATATATATATGGTGACATCAAGTCGACTATCTATTCACAGTTTGCCCTCAATTTTTGTAAGGGAAGGGCTATATCTACACAGTGCGATGAGTCCAACAAAGGGTGATACAATCCTATCTGTACTCAATAATTGTTTTAGGGGGCCCTCTCCATGACGAAGGAGTATATAGTCTTATCAAGTCAACACAACACTCGAGTGATGAAAGGACATGGATATAGATAGGCCCTCTCCCCCAGCTAAATATTGTAGGTTGTTAGGCTGCCTACAAAGGTGTGAGAAGTAGAAAACTACTTGACCCCCTCTATCTATATGGCGTCAAAAGCCCCAATTTATAAATGGTACGACAACCTACTCTATATGGTTGGACCTATCTCTATATAGCTTTTTTTGGGAAGGGAGGATGGTGGCAAGGTCCACTATGATATATATATATATATATATATATATATATAAACTATAGTTTATAGTCGACACTCTCCCATTAGATAGAGGGCCCCCAACGGCCTATTTTAAGTAGCTTTACTGATAGAAGGGTAGATTGGCTCTTCATGATTGGGATCGATTGAATATCCTCAGTTGGGATTAAGATCCTACCAATACATGTTGGCTATTCTCGATTGAGAGCCCATAAAACACAATAAACAATAGCATTAGCAAAGTGGGATCAATTGAAATCTAGTCAAATAGACAAATTTTAAAGTGTATAGATAGATAGAGATAGATTGACCCACTATTCCCCATTGGGATTGAAAGCCTATCCTGGATTGGGATTGACCCACCTCTCTATATAGCTCGCTATATAGAGAGTCTAGTTGGAGTTGACAGGCTACAATGAGATTGAGAACCTATGTTGTCTACTTTATAGCTCCATGGATAGAGACAGACTCACTATGCTTAGTTGGAATTGATGGGAATTGACTAGTTGGCTATGATCATTCTAGATACCAAGCATAGAGATTGACCCACTATGTGCGATTGGGATACCGAGGAATCGACTAGCTGGCTACGAGGTTGGTATTCAAAATAAAATAGTGGTGAGCCTATCGATGAAGACTAGAAATGCTCAATTGGGATTGATAGAAATATACTATACCGGCCAGTGATCCTCGATTGAATTCTATATATAGGGCTAGGCCTATTGATGGGGATTAAACTGATATAGGAAATACACATTGTGGGATACCATGCATATGTTTGACCCGCTATGCTTGATTGGGATGATGAGGAATTGACTAACCAAATATTCTTGATTGATTTATATAGAGCCAATCCTACTTGTCAAAAGAGAAAATTACCCACCATTATATTGAATAATCTCAATTGGGATACCAAGCCCACCCATGAAAACAACACAAATAAGACCTACCAGTATATTGATTTAAATATTTTCAATTGGGATTGATCGACTATGAGGCTATATATAAATATCTCTATAGTTGGGATACTGAGCTTACTAATTGAGATGGATAGAACCACCATCCTCAATTGAATTCTATATATATAGGGCTGAGCCTACTTATCAAGGGGGGTCCACTGAATAGCTATCCTCCATTGAATTCTATATATAAAGCACCGAGCCCATTACATTCTCAATTGGGATACTGAGCACATTGTATTCTTAATTGGGCACTCTATCTCTATGGGGAGCTTACTCATACTCATATAGAGCCATTGATGGGCTATCTTTAATGGGATTATATCCTATATATAGGGCCAAGTATAAATTTGGATTGATCAGCTATCCTCTTAGTAGATTGAATTCTATATAGGGTTGAGCCTATTGATAGAGTTGGATCAAGAGCGTATGGCTGATTCAGATTGATAGGTGGACCGAGTATGTTCAATTGAAGAACTGATAGGGATTGACCTGCTATTCCAATTGGGATACCAATCTCTCTACATATATAGTAAGTGATCTAATCTAATCTCTGATCTCTCAATTATGCCTCGGGTTAGTATAGAGAAGATAGAGTTAACGAAAAGACAAGACTAAGGGACACCATTTTTTGATACAGACTGCATCTTCTATATCTCTATATCATTGAAAATTGAACATTGTTATTGACTGTCATGCCCCTATATATCCTTTTAGAGGGGGAGGGTCTACCTAGTTCCCCCTTCTCCACCCTATAGATTTATATGTATATCTATTCAAAGGGGTAGGCCCCTTATCTCTATATGGGGTGCTTCCCCATGCCTATATCTCTATCTGAATGGGGAGGGACTTAACATTTATATTCTATTCCATATAGGCTAGGTTAGGTTATAGGTTATCAACTCGAGAGGTCAGGAGTGGACATTTATGCCCTAATCCATAGTTATGCTTGGTAAACCAAGGACAAGCTATTATTTGTGCCCTACATCTAATCTCTTGATTATCAAATGCTTGGTAGGCTGCGGCATTCCATCACCTTCTAGGTAGATATATAGGAGTTAGACAATTTATATATAGGGACAGCTATATCAGGAGAGGGGCCCTTGCATTGACATCTATATGCTCTATTCAAGAGGTAGACGGCATAGATGTAGATAAGGTATGGATATAAATAGGGTGGTGCCAACATCTATATGAACTCTTTGGAAGGCCGAGGGCTTCTAGTTGAGGGCAGCTATATTCTATAGGTGCCCCTCATGCTAACAGGTGAACATTTATACTTTGCTTGGTAGGTGGCGGTATTCCCTTTTTGCTGACCCTAAAATTCTCTCAAGAGGCTGAAGGCCTTAAGACCCCTTGACTTGACTACGAGGAGGTCGAGTGTTGCTAGATATTAATTTATATGGGCTTCCCCTCATGCTAACATATGTAGTCTATACATCCTAGGAGGTTGAGGGCGAGGGCAGCTAGATCTATACAACGCCCCCATATATATGGCCTAACCACTCTCTAGAAAGTTTAGGCCATATATAGATAGAGGGGGTTATGTCGAGTGTTTTGCTATGCTCACTCCTACACTGACCACATGAATTTATGCTCTAAAGGTTGAGGGTTACTATAGATAGATAGGCCCTTGCAACAACAAACTCTAGAGTAGATCTTATTATCTTGGAAGGCTGAGGCAAGGGCATGTATGTTCCTCAACCTAACCACTCTATAGAAAGGTTATGTTCCTCTACTTATATGGGCTCAAGTGGTTCGCTATGTTCACCCCTCAATTTCTCAATTGAGTGCCCCATAGAAAAATACGAGCCCTCATACTGGCATACATCTATATTTCTCTCAGGAAATTGAGGGCATAGATCTAGGTAGGCCCTCCCACCGACATACATCTATGGTTCTCTTGGGAGGCTGAGGGCTATTATAAATAGATAGGTCATTGAGCCGACCCTCTGTGTAATATATATATATATATATATATATATATATATAGCCCTGGATATGGAGGCTAAAGGCCCCTATCTCTATATGGGGCACTCCATCCCCCTTTATATATATGGCATTGAGGGTGGCTATATATACTCAGAACTAACTCTAGCTAAATAGGCCCTGATGGAGGAAAGTAGGTTGGTAGAGAGAGGTAGGCTAATATCCCATATATGGGGGGAGGGTGTAGATGGGCCTATCTACTATTACTATGCTTTGGAGGAGAATAGATAAATAGGGTAGGGGTGGGGGAATGTGGCTATAGGCTATATGGGCCCAAATATCTATATTTAGTCGCCCTTGACCCCAACCCTACCTTAGCCTCTATAAAAGAGGAGGGGGTCGAGTCCTCTCCCATTGGTTGAGAGCTATATAGAGTCAGTTAGGGCCCTCTACATGTAAGGTTCTTTCTTTAGCCTTGACTATAAGCATAGACAATTTCTGTTGACCTCCTATTGTGGGTCGATTGGTGGCTTAGCAATATATAGGTGGTAGGCTCCTAAACTTAAAGTATATAATACCATTGATCGAGAGCCCTTCTTTAGACTAGCCTATAACTATAGACTTGTACAGTGTTGAGACTCGGTGAGTCTTGCAGAGGACTCATGGATCTGAACCCGAGCCACCCTGAATGATTTCCTAATGAGACTTTTTGTAGACTCGACGAGTCTTGGGAGGGACTCTAGGCAGACTCACAAGTCCCATCCTAGGATTGATGAATCCTTGTTGTTTTATTTATTTTTAATTAACTTTATTTGTAATAAAAAAATTTGAAAAACAACAAAAATATAACTAAGACTCTTGCCAATCTTGGCCTGTTACTTGTGGAAAATCTAACTAGACTCTGCTAAAAAAGAAACATGAAAAGTAATTATGGCATGCTCAAAAATAGGAGGCAGACCTAGGCAAACCCAATGTTTTACAATGTATCAAGTTCAAGCCAGGTAGATCCAATGTTTTACAAAATTACCACAAGGGTAATTAGAGTTCAATCCCAAACTTAACAGAGCATCCAAATCAAATAATTGATTTAAATTTAGATATAGTCCAAATAGCATGCAATAGCATTCCTTAAGACTTAGAGACATTGTACTAACTCACTGAGCTTTCCTGAGCATAGAACTCAGAAATTGCATGGCAGTAAGAACCACAATTATGAAATTGGATCTCTATCAACTGAAAACAAAATTCAAAACTTCCAATATCCTGCTTGCCATATTTTGAGCAAAATAGTTAACACTTTTACTCAGTAGAGTTTTATTCTATCCATGCTTCCTATATATTTGAACATATATTTCAAAACAAGATACTAACTTGACTTCCATTGTCATTACCATAGATTGACAATCAACAAAATTACAATATCATGATAGGTATACTGGGCTAGGTCCATTCAATGAGGTGAGCAACCCTAATAAGTTTCCAAGAGACAAAAAACACTAGATCAAGAATGGAATTAAACCTGGGTGTTTAGATTCTAGAAAGTAGAATCATTAGAATGGAGTTCAACATTAAAAGGGTATTTATACAATCTTGAGATTATACACTTATACTTGCTTCTTTGTGTTTACATGTGTATGTTAGATGTGATGGACTAGTTTGGAGTGTATTTTGAAGTGGATTTGATATGGAATGCATTTTAATAATTCTTTTTCTCCTAAAATTCGATATTTGTAATAATTTTTAAAATTTTGTTGAGTCTTGCTAAGTCTTGGCCGAGTCTTTTTGCTGAGATTGAGTTCAAGCCAAAAATAGGCTTGTTGAGTCTTTGTCGAGCCCGAGCCTCAAGACTATGCTATAGAGAGTAGCTCTCAACCTACTACTATGCATCGAGTGTCAGATTAGAAATATATCATTGGGCGCGTAAACCTAAAATATATAATACCTCTAGTCAAGAGCTATATATGATAAGTAGGTCATTGCCATTAATATAGGGTGTCGACAGTGACTAACTATATACATATGGGGTGCGAACTCCCAAATGATTGATTGACTAACTATCTCTTGCCATATACAAATAAGAAGGGACCCTCACTCTCCTTGACTCCAATCCCTCAATGCCTACCACCCCCCTCCCACCAACCAACCCAAATCAATAGGTAGGAGACCCTCTATTTCTATTTGGGGCACTTGAGAGCCTAGACTAGACTAGACTGGACTCAATCCTCGACCTCCTAATTCAAATATACAATAGTTACCTTTAGTCGAGTGGTTACAGACATCCAAAACCTAACACCATTGTGTTTGAATTTGTCAATCTTACTCGAAATTTGTGAAAATGCACAAATTGGGTCAAAATCACTTAAATGCACTAAATGGTTCGAACTTATCGTATACAAATGCTGATTTAAGCTAATGTATCCCTAAATGGGGCAATGCATTTTATGTGATTATTAACTTTGATCAAATCATTTTGAGTCAAAATGATGAAAACGCATTTTGGTGCTCTGAATCATTGTTTTCTTCTAATTCAAAAGCACATGACACGTACTTGTGTTATTTTGTGTCGACAACATCCTAAATGGGGCATTGGTCCATATGCAACTAACATCGCCTTTTAATTCTTCTCCAATCAAATTAAGACCTAGTAATATGATATTCTAACAAGTTGGATTAATTATGTGCAACCAATTTCCAAACAATTGCATAAAAATTGATTAATCTCACGTAGGCAAATTAATCCAAATTAAGAGCTTAAGTGGAAAATCCATGGAAGTTATTGAATATCTTTTAATTCAAAATTGATTCTTAATATTTGCATCATCAAATGACATCATTTGTGGGGTGGCATCAATAAGCCATAAATGCAACAAATATCAGGTTTAAGGCTTCCCATGCCTCTTTAATGCCCCTTTTAAATATTTATGAGGATATTTATGGATATTATCTCCAAAAATAGATTAATTCATGGTCACACATCTTAATCTCAAGATGGATGGTCATGATTGATTCTGATCAATCTCAAAAATTTATAAATAAGAGGGCCAAGACCACCATTTTTAAGCTTCATTTATGTAAACTTATTATGCAGAATTCTCTCCACAAACCATTTATATGTGGTGTTTAGAATAGCTTCATTTATAGGCATACATTTGATTTCATATCATGAGCCTAGTTTCATTGGTGTACAAAAGATGATGGAGGATCTTTGCCTTGCATCATTGATAAAGACTTGAGCACTAAATCAAGGGTAAAATCATGTTTTGAGCCACATTTGGGTGATGGGATGCTCTTAGAAAGGTATTGCGTATGTTTTCTTTCAATATCTCTTAATTGTCATTTGTAAAACCCCGTCAAAAGAGTTGGCTTAGCTTGTTATGTTCTTATGCATTTTTCTTGAGTTTTAATGACTAATGCTTGATCTAACCATCTTTGTAATCCATCTCTACATCTTGGCATGCTCGATGGGACAATGCATCCCATTCAAGGAAAGAAGACACTTTGGGCAATCTTAGATTTCCTTAAAAGTCTATTAAAATCATTAAAAATCAAATTTTTATTATTATTTTCTCGTGTTTTTGGATTTTTTATTGATACACAGGTCACATAGTGACTGACGTCGGTTATGTATAATTGGGATCGGTCCTGGCTATCTAGCATTGGTTCTTCTGCAGGGAAAAACATGGAGAAAAATAACTTTTTAGAGCTTTATTCAAAATTGTGGGTTGTCATTTTGAGTTTTTAAGTCTCTGTCTGAACATTATATTTGCATGATCTAGAGCTTTGCTGGAGATTTTATTCTAACTTGGGCTAACAAGTGTTTTTGCGAAAAAAATCTGCCTAAGGGTTCATAGGTAACTAGTATCAGTTTTTATCTATTGACATCGATTTGGTTATGACCGACATTGGTCTTGCTACAACTGGCATCAGTCACTATTGACCGACATCAATATTTGTGTTTTAAAAACAAAGAACACGAGAGTAAATTTTGAAAACTTGCTTGTTTCATTAAAAATTGTGCTTCTAAGTAGAAGGAAACTCTCTAACATTTGTAGGTCTTGCATGGAAAGGTGTCGAATTTGGATTTATTTAAGTCTTGAACCTTCCCTTTGGTGTTTAAAAGGAACCTAGATGTTTTTAAGCTAAATTGTTTTGTGAAGTTTTGCAACTAAGGCCAAGGGACCACAAACTCCATCAAACACTTTGAAGAGTGTGTGTACGCTCTCCCCCCATCCCTTTTAGGGAACTTGGGTGATCAAAAACATCTTTTCCTTGCAATTGTGCCTTTGTCCAAGGTGTGAAAAGAATGTTGTCAAGGCTATTCCCAAAACCCATATGGTTTGGGTGATTTGAAAGAAACCTCTAAAGTCTTTTCATTTAGTTTTATTTTATGCAATTTGTTTTGTGGAGGGAAGTTCATAGCTTATTCACAATTTTTTTAGAGAAGCTTTAATCCGGGGTTTCATTTTTCAGCATTGTTTTAACCCTGTTCCATGGTGGGGTATATAAATCAGGGAATGTATACTATGAGAGCTAGAAGGTTGAGTGGCTAACCTCTCCTTTCATAACAAAAACTCGAGTCAGGTTTGGTTAATCAGGGGATTTCACTAAACAATACACGAATTGAATCACTATGCAAAGGATTAGAACCTTGCATAGTAAGTTAATCAGTATAAACTCAATTGACGTGAGGCATCTCTAGTGTTAATCACACTTGGGATCATCTAGACAGTAGAAAATTGAAGTTTTAGAATAACCCCACTTTCCGCGGACATATTGTTGATGCAGGGCAAGTAGCTCGAAGGTTCATGTCATCGTATAATCTCTTAGGAGAAGGGGGGGTAAAAACCCTATTACTTCATGCGCTTGTATTTTTGGATTAACACTTAAAATTTTGCCAAGAGAACATATATAGATGGATTTCAGCAATATGAAGCAATCTTGTCAGTTTAAGGTATAGGATGATTTACTTAGTTGTATTTGTCTTTTTCTTTACTTGATTGGTCATTGTTTGAGTCTAAAACTTGTTTGTAAACAAAACATGTCAACCAAACACATTTGTTGCCCACCATTTATTGAACAAGGGAAGCGTTACGCTAGTCAAATCCAAATCATCTTTTGCCTTGTTCAAATCCTCATCTTAAAAAAATATTTGTATTGTTTAAACAACGTTGTTATGCTGTCTATTTGAGTCTAAACCATTTTCCAAAAATCTTTAAGTCCTTCACTTTTTTAATTCAAATTCGAAATCTCACCTTTCTAAGTTCTGGGCCAAGGTGTTAATTGGTTTACCATTTGCACTTGACTTGAGTTAACTTGGATACTATTCCCCATTTGGGTTGAAGGTCGTTTATAGACTTATCATCATTTGATCATTGTGAACGTAGGTCATCTAGTATATTGATCACACTTGTTCAAGAACACATTTTACTCCACCTCTTATTACCATGTGGCGGCGTTGTGTTGCCCGTTTGGTTTTAGTTTTATACTTAGGAATTCTTGCATGTTTTCACATGTTGAGTTTCTTAGTTCGCATTGTTACCTTCCTAATCTGAAGGACTTTCTTCTAATTTTTTACTATCAACTCGTTGAAGTTGAGCTAGATTTTACGATATTGACGTATCTCCAAACCCACATTTGGTGTACTAGTTTACACTTAGGTTTTTGAGTTATCATACCCTCTTCTAATTTAACGATTTCAACCCACCAAAGTTGAGTAATTTTGTGAACCATTTCTTCTAATTGTGTGGTACTACGCCACCTTTTTATTATAGTCTCATTTTGCCTTGTCATTTGTTTGGAGAAAGCCAAAACACACCTTGTTAAAATGTTTGCAATCTTTTTTCCAAATATTAGAAAACGTAGAGAACAACCTTTTAGACATGACGCAAAGGTAAACTTGTAGTGGGGTCCCTTACGACCCTAGCTATGAGGGAGAACACTTTCATGATGGACAGGACAATTCCGTTGGCTTTGAAGACATTCCCAAACTGTTGGATTTGAGGAAGATTACTTTGAACATCAACCCCTAGAGGACAAAGATGAAACACTCCTAAGGTTGATTGAATTTGGCGCTAGATTGCCATCAAACTTTACTATGGAACCCTTTCATACCTTGGTTAGGTTAGATGAACAACAGTGAGAATAATTTATTGCTAATATTGCAAAAACAAATGTTGCATCTTCTAGTAAAGGAAAGGAAGTGCTTATAGAGTCGAACCTATTGATCAAGATCTTGTAACAAAGATCAAAAAGATAAGTCAAAGATATGCAGACCAATTTATCACAGATTTGACAAACTCTTTAGTTGTCACTTCGATACACAATGACACTTCCAAGGAGCAAGGGAATGTGGTAGAACCAACACAAAACACTTTAGTTGAGAACACACCTACGATGGATCAAGATGTCTCAATTGAACAATCTAAGTCCCAAGAGGTTCTGCAACATGCTTCGCTAGACACAAAGCATACATTTTTCAATCATCTAGAACCTCTTGTCCCTTTGCAAAACCAAGGACCAAAACATTCAGTACGTATTGAGGAAATTGTTCAAAACAATTTGGCTAGTTTGTCTCAACCAATGCATACTTTGGTGAATAGACCACGAACTCCCCAAAATCAATAGAAATTTTTAATTCAAGATGGCTGACTTCGAGGAATGTTAATCAACCCAAAAATCAATGACTCACTCAACTCAAGTAGCAAACCAAAATAAAGTTGTAGATCATTGGGTGTACATCCCTAATAAATCCATGCAATAGGAACACATACCACTCCAACAAAATTATATTCCACCCACTAATGCACCAAGTATGTAAGAGTGGAATTCGATGAAAGAAATTGTGTCACGATTGGAAATAGGAAACATAATTAAGAAGTACAAATTCAACGAGATATGTCCATATCTATTTGATTTGAGCATTCTCCAAGTCCCCTTTCTGCCTCATTTTGGGGCACCCAAATTGGACAAATAAAAAGGAAAGGGTGACCTTTGTGAACACATTCAAGCACTTTTTGTGTTATGCCAAGAGGTAGCTTACAACAACATTTATTTGCTTTGCTTGTTTCTATTGGCAATTTGAG
Organism: Torreya grandis; assembly: GCA_037957365.1. Taxonomy (NCBI): domain Eukaryota; kingdom Viridiplantae; phylum Streptophyta; class Pinopsida; order Cupressales; family Taxaceae; genus Torreya; species Torreya grandis. The sequence goes on along the minus strand of JARHVA010000630.1, from coordinate 2,929,945 downwards.
CAGGGAGACAGTTGACAGTTTGAATATCATGATATAGAAAGTAGTTTGAGGACTGAAGAATTATCATTCTTGTCTAAGGCAGCATGGAATTGTCATTGATGTCCAAAGGTTGATGTCATTGATGTCATTGAGATTGAATATGATCATGCATTAATGCCAAAGGTTGAGTTGAGCAGACTTGTGGAGTAAATCGAGTTTGTGAAGTGCTCATACTTATAGAATAAGTAAAGTAGTCTTGAAACTCCGAACTGGTCTAATAAATTTGGTCGGGTTTATGGAATGACTTTACTTCTTTCATGTTTATAAGTAAAGCAAAGTCAAAAACCCGAAGTCGTCTAGAGGAGTTGTTTGGGGTTTTAAAGTGACTTTACTTGGTCAGGATTCTGGAACGACTTTACTTTTTTATGTTTTATAAGTCGAGCAATGTTAAAAACTCAAGTTGGTCTAAGAGGAGTTTATCGGGCTTCTAGGATAGCTTTACTTCTTCCATTTTCATAAGCTAAGCAGTGGGAAAAACCCAAATTGGTCTTGAGAATTCTTTCGGGAGCATCTTACTTCTCTTGTGATTATAAGCTAAGCAATGTGAGAAACCTGAAAGGGTCCAATGAAGAGGTGATCAGGGATTTGCAAGCACGTTACTTCTTTATGTTGATAAGCTAAGTACAGGTAAAAACCCGAAAGTGTCTAGATGAAGTAATTAGGATTTTGAAAAGGGATTGCTTCTCTCAAGTTGATAAGTCAAGTAATGTTAAAAACTCGAAAAGGTCTAGAAGAGGCAATCGGGATTTTTGAGTGGCTTTACTTCTCTTACGTATATAAGTCAAGAAGGATGGAAAACCTGAAATAGTCTTGAAAAATTCATTCAGAGGAATTCTTTTGGAAAAAGTGGCAAGGACAATTCTTTTGAAAAAATTGTCAAGTCCTTTTCGAAAAATTCTCCCTTAACAAAAATCCGAAGGGTACATTCAAAAAGTCTGAAGGGTATCTTTTAAACGTTCTGAAGGGCAAGTAGACATTTTCAAAAAGTTCGAAGGGTATCTTTTAAATGTTGTGAAGGGCAAGTGGACCTTTTTAAAAAGCTGAAGGGTATCTTTTGAATGTTGAAAAGGGCAAGTGGACCTTTTCAAAACGTTTGAAGGGTATCTTTTGAACATTGCAAAAGGTATGTGGACACTTGCAGAAAAGCCGAAGGGTAGATTACAAAAAATCCGAAGGGTATGAGGACCGTTGGAAGATTTCTAAAGGGCACTTCTGACTAGATGCCAATGACAAATTCTTTCAGAGAAATTTGAAGACACTTAAGATGAAATGGACCATTACAAAAGTTTCGAAGGATAGTTTGCAAAATGGCTGAAGAAGTCCTTGACAAAAAACCTGCAGAAATTGTCCTGAAGACAAAGGCCCACAACAATTTGTATAAAGGAACCTTCCAAAGGATTAAAGCAAGGATAAAAGATGAGCAAATCTACAAGGATCAATGTTGCAAGGAGCATTATAAGAATGCCAAAGCAAATAAGATCACGCCAACATGCCAAAGTTTAACAACACAATAGAAATGGTAGAGATTGAGCATATTGAGGACAATCGAAATGAGTGAAAGTGAACCCATCATATAGAAAACAATGAGATGCAAAAAGGGAAGAAAAAAGCTTGATGGTTAATAACAAAGCAAGAATTAAAATACATGTTGGTTTAAAAATCAACAGCTCACACTTGATCAGTGCATTAAATCCAATGGTGCGAAGCAAAGCCAGATTACCCTCCGAGTGCATGCGTGTTTGACAAGTGTCAAGTGGTCATAAGGAAATATTTAGCAAAGAAAAGAACGTGAACTTGGCACAACGAAAGAAATAAAAATCCCACATTTAATGTGTTCTAACTGTCTGTAAAGGAATAGGTAGAACTGGTGATGAACTTGATATATCTTCATGGAGCTCGAGATTAATGAATCTAATTGATCAAGGAAGCGGCACAGTTAAGAATAGTAGAAGTGCAGATGCCAAAGATAGTAAAGACATTTGAATGTTGTCATTTGAAGCATGAATCAAGACACGAAGTCAAAGTCACATTGAGTGCAGATCAGAAGCTTGAACCAGTTAAGAGCAGTTGAAGTGTGAACACTTTACAGATAGAAAACCCTAAGATGCATTTGTCTATTAATGTTACGAACAGAACATTTAAAAGTGTCTTTTTTGTTGTTTCGGCTATAATAATTTGAGTCTTAACTCAAAAATTGTCGAGTGAGGACATATGCAAATAGCATAAAAAGGCAAAGCAAATAAGGTGTGTCAAAATAGAAGATATCTAGACACAAGAGAAAGAGCTAGAAAAGACGAGAAGGCACATTTTGAGAAGGTGCAGTTACAGACTAGACTTGTAACAGAGAAACTGAACAAGATTCATTTTGAATCTCTTTTATATTGTGAAGTTGTACTTTCATATCTTTGATAGGTTGGTGCCATCAGAAAAACTGAGTTGGTGCTTAGTTACGAAGTTGGTGCTTCCTTAGAGTGGGTGCTCTTGAATGTAACCAGTAAGGTTTGTCTATGAGACATCTTTTTTGTGAGGCTGGATTAGAACAATAGATTCTAGTAGCTTTTTTCACCGTGGTTTTTCCCTTTGGATTTTCACGTAAAAATATGGTGTTGAGTATTCTTGTGTGTGTGTATGATCTCTGCTTTTGTTCTTTACTTTGCACATACATTCTGTATCTTGTTTAAAAGTTTTAAGAACTAGGCTTTCGCTCATCTACTAATGCACCCTCCCTCTCAGTAGATAGTTGTGTTCAACAATTGGTATCAAAGCCCAGGTTCCTTAGGAGAAGCTTAATCAACTTATGTAGATCTTGGTTAGCGAACACAATGGCCTATCAAGAAGGATTTTCATCAAACAAGGCTCCTCTATTCGATGGGTCTAACTATGCTTTTGGAGCATAAGAATGGAAACATAGTTGTCTTCACTAAGGTTTGATGTATGGATGTCAGTAGTAAATGGATATACAGCTCATGTTGTAATTCCTATTGATCAAGTAGCCAAAAAGGCTTATGAAAACAATGCCAAAGCAAAGAATGCTATTCTTTGTGGGTTGTCAAACTTTGAGTTTGTCAAAATTATGCACTGTCAGAGTGCAAAAGACATTTGGAATAAGTTAAAAGGTATTTAAAAAATAGACAACAAAGTGAAACAAGCCAAGCTACAAACACACAAAGGACAATTTGAAAGTCTGAAGATGAATGAAGAAGAAAAAATCGTTGACTACCTCCTCAGGGTAGATGGAATAGTCAATGCCATAAGAGGACTTGGAGAAATGATAGAAGAATCAACTATTGTCAAGAAGGTTCTAAGATCCCTTCCATCAAGATACGACTCCAAAATTTTTGCTATTAAAGAAGCGAGAGATTTGGACAAGCTTATCATGGACAACTACATAGAATGTTTATAGCCTATGAAATGAGGATGGGAGAGAGACATGGTCAAGAGAGAAGCAACCTTCAATGTAGTAAAGTTTGCAAAAGAAGAAACCTCTGTGCTCGATTCTGAGGAGACTGATGGTAAAAAAGCCAATTTTGTTAGAAAATTGAAGAGAGGATTAGGTAAGTATAAAAGAAAACTTCCGTTCAAGTGTTTTAACTGTGGCAAGGTAGGACACTTCGCTGCAAAATGTCCATACAATAAGGACAACTCCAAGCAAGTAGAAAGTATCAAAAAGGTGAAAGCACATTATGCTAAGAGGAAAAACTTCTTCAAGAACCAAAAAGGGTTATATATAAAAGAAGATAGTGACTCAGTGGGAGAGAGTAATAGTGATATCTCTAACGATGAGCATGACTGTGCCTTTCTAGCTGAAGGAGATGAGTTCTTATTTATGGTGGAAGAATTCATCTCCTTGAATCAAGAACAAACTGAAGATGAAGATTGGGATGAAGGAGAAGGTGAGATTGATCTTGAAAGTGAACTTGTGTGTGCTCTTGAAGAAATTGAAAAACTGAGAAAAGAAAACTCAATGCAGAGGAAGCATGAGAAAAAGGAGCTTGAAAAGGCTAATCAAATGATTGTGACACTAAAAACTCAAGTTGAAGAAGCCAATAGGATAGGAGAAGTTGTTAAGATGGATCTCCAGTCCAAATCTAACGAATGTATGAAACTTGAAGCAAAAATAGTATCCTTGAGGAAAGAACTTGAGAAGGCAAGAGACCAACTAAACAAAAGCTTAAAGTTGATGAAAGGATAAGAAGTTTCTAGTGAACTGATCAGTGTGCAAAAACTTTCAAATGAAAAGTCGGGTCTTAGATATGATAAAGAAATAATATCCTCAGCATGTACATCAACGAACTTGTATGATAACTTCAAGAATGGAGGAGAAGCAAAAGCAATGAACAAGAAGATCAACAAAGAAGCAAGGAAGGCAAAGATCAGAAAGGACATAAAGACTAACCCAAGAAAAGATGAAAAAGGATACATCAAAGTGGCAACCCTAAAAAAGCAAAAGGTAAGAGTTTTCGGTATACTGCACCAAAGAACATTATGACCAGGTACTTTCTTTCCTTTTATGGTTATAGTTTTAGCAGTAATAAGTTCGGTCATAGGGCTATTGATTGTAGAGTTTTTCTTACTAAAAGATTTAATTTTGCAAGTAGAAATTCATTTGCTCCTTTGATAGATTCAAATTTAATATGTTACAATTGCAATAATTATGGACATATAGCTAAGTATTGTAGAGCTAATGTTGCAATGACAAGAAATTACAGTTTAGGCAAAGACAAGTCTCTAAATGAGAACAGAGTTTCACAAGCCACTCTTAAAGAAAGGAAAAAGGCAGGGGAGAGACTCAAAAAGATGTGGAGAGTGAAAGATCAATCCCTAATTACTCAAACAACACTCCGCACCAAAGAGTAAAACTTGTGGGTCATAGACAATGGTTGCTCAAAGCATATGACTAGGGACAAGAGCAAATTTATTAGTTTAAGCAAATGCAAGGAAGGGACTGTCAGTCTAGGAGATAACAATGCAGTCAGAATCAGAGGTAAAGGAACCTTACACATAGATGGCAAGCTTTCTACACATGAAATTTTGTATGTTAAAGAACTTAAACATAATCTCTTAAGTGTAAGTCAGATGTGTGATAATGGCTATGAAGTCATATTTAATACTGAAGGTTGTAAACTGAAAAGAGCTGAAAAAACTGTTGCACAAGGAAGAAGAACTAAAAGCAACATATACAACTTGATTTAAAAAAATGATGCAAGTTGCCTCATAGAAAAAATCGATGAGAGCTGGTTATGGCATAAAAGAATGGGTCACGTCAACTTTGATAATCTAGTCAAAGTAAGTTCTAATAAGTGTGTTAGACATATGCCCAAAATAATCAAATCTGCAGACATCACATGCAGAGCGTACCAACTAGGAAAGTAGACAAGGGTCAGATTTGAAACGAAAGAATATGCGACTTCAAAATCCCTACAAGTAGTTCATATAGATTTATGTGGTCCTAATAGGACAAAAGGATCTAAAGGTGTATACTACTTTATGCTATTTGTAGATGACTTCTCAAAGATGACATGGGTAACATTTTTGAAAGATAAATCACAAGCCTTTGAGAGATTTAAGATCTTTAGGGCCATGGTTGAGAACGAAATGAAAAGAAAAATCAAATGTTTAAGATCAGACAAAGGTGGAGAATTCACCTCCAATGAGTTTATAGAATATTGTGAAAAGCATGGGATTAAGAGACAATACTCTACTAAAAAAACTCCACAGCAAAATGAAGTTATAGAAAAAAAATAGAACTGTGAAGGAGATGGCCAGAACAATGCTGAAAGAGGCAAAACTTCCTGATAAATATTGGAAAGAGGTAGTTCAAACAACAATATATATCCTAAACAAAGTTCAACTTAGGGTAAAGAGTGATAAATCCCAATATGAATTATGGTTTGGAAAACCTGCATCTATAAAGTATTTCATAGTGTTTGGATGCAAGTGCTACATCAGAAGAAAAGAGGCCAAACTTAGAAGTTTTGAGTCAAGATGTGATGAAAGAATTTTTTTTTGGATACTCCACTCATATCAAAACCTATGTATGTTACAACATAAGGCTGCATAAAATAGTTGAAAGCATCAATGTGAAGGTAAAAGGATTCAAACAAGTTGAGCCTAATGAGAAGATCAAAATTGAAGAATTAGGAGTAGAAAATGAAATAGAAGATAGTGAAGAGGAGGAAGAAAAGAGTAAAAGGGCACTTGCAAGGTTTGTTCAAAAAGAACATCTCAAGGAGAAGATAATTGGCAACAAAGATGAGGGTGTTCAGACTAGGAGAAGAGCTGTAATAAACAAGGAGCAAGTAAAATTTGCTCTACTTTCATAAATTGAGCCAAAGACTTTCAATGAAGCTAGCAAAGATGAAAACTGGTTAACAGCTATGGAAGAACTTAGCGAAATTGAAAAGAATAAAACTTGGGAATTAGTTCCTAGACCTTCGAACAAGAATGTAATAGGAACTAAGTGGGTTTATAGAAACAAACTCAATGAAGATGGAGCTGTTATAAGAAACAAAGCTAGATTAGTGTGCAAAGGATATGCACAAGTAGAAGGCATAGATTTTGATGAGACATTTGCTCTTGTGGCAAGACTAGAAGCTATAATAATATTCTTGACATTCTCTATTCACAAGAAATTCAAGGTATATCAATTGGATCTGAAGTCAGCATTCTTGAATGGAAACTTAGAAGAGGAAGTGTACATTGAACAACCAGGACTTCAGTTACCAGAGGAAGAAGATTATGTGTGCAAACTAAAGAAAGATTTGGATGGTCTGAAACAAGCACCTAGAGCATGGTATTCACAATTGGATCAATACCTACAATGATAAGGTTTCATAAAAGGGTGCACAGACAACAATCGGTATTTTAAATCAAAAGGTGAGCATAAGCTAATTGTTGTTGTCCATGTGGATGATATTATCTTTGGAGGTGGTGATAGTAACATGTGCAAATAATTTTCCACACAAATGCAAAATGAATTTGAAATGTCAATGCTGGAAGAACTCTCTTTCTTCCTTGGTCTACAAATTACACAAACTAATGAAGGGATTCATATCTCAAGCTAAGTACGCGAAGGAGATGCTCAAAAAATTTGGAATGGAGGATAGCAAACCAGTTGGTACTCCCATGATGACTGGTTGCAAGCTAAGGAAGATGAGTCCCTTGATGTAAATAATACGTTGTATAGATCAATGATAGGCAACCTGGTGTATCTAACAACATCAAGACCAGACATCATGCAAGCAGTGTGCATGGTTGCACAGTTTCAAGTAGCCCCGAAAGAATCACATGTTAATGCTGTAAAAAGAATCTTTAGGTACATCAAGAGCACAATTGACTATGGGTTGTGGTACCCAACTGGCGAAGATCTTACTTTGGTTGCATATACTGATGCTAATTGGGCAAGAAGTGTGGATGACTGAAAAAAAACTAGTGGTGGTGCATTCGTTCTAGGTAACTGACTTGTGTCTTCACTGAGCAAGAGTCGAGAATCAATTACACTCTCTACAGTGGAAGCAAAGTATGTCTCAGCAACTACATGTTGCACTCAAGTCTTGTGGATGAAGCAAACTCTCAAGGACATAAAAGTAGAACATCAAGCACCTATCTCTATTTTTTGTGATAGTTCAAGTGCCATAAATCTATCCAAAAATCCAGTGATGCATTCCAAAACCAAGCATATCTCCATAAAATATCACTTTTTGAGAGAAAAGGTTGCAAGTCAAGAGGTCACAATGGAATATGTGCCAACCAAGGATCAGATTGCAGATATTTTCACCAAGTCTCTTCCCAAGGAGCAATTTGAATATCTAAGAGAGAAGTTGGGAGTTGTAGCTCCCACCCCATATCACTAGACTCTTGTGATAGGTTATGAGTCTAGGGTGAGCATTGTAGGTATATTATTAACTCTTGGATTAAGAGTGAAGGCAATTTGCTATGTACTTTACACATCATTTGCTATTTGATGTCAAGAAGTAAACAAAGGTATGTTGGATCTAGATTTTTATGCTCATCTTGTAAGAGATATATCTATTGTTGATTGGTCTTTCATACCAATGCTATATTCATAATCGGTTGAAGCATATGAAGCCTAGGAGAGTCATAATTATGTCCTAGTAAGAGCTCAGATCGGTGTGCATTATCCAAGGGGGAGTCTCTCTTCAAAATGCTCTATCTAGACTATTCAAGGATCAGAATAGCTAAGAAACTAGTAAAGGAGCAGTTTGTTTTAATGGTTTAGCAAATAACCTTTGTCATTAATGTCAAAGGGGGAGAAATCGAAATAAGAGCAAGCATGTAGAGTGAGAAGCGAATTTTGAGGATGTTTTTGCTCTTGAGGGTGTTTTGCCATCAATGACAAATGGGGAGATTATTGGCAATTTGAGCAAGGAGATAGTTGACAGTTTGAATATCATGATCCAGAAAGTAGTTTGAGGACTGAAGAATTGTCATCCCTGTCTAAGGCAGCATGGAATTGTCATTGATGTCAAAGGTTGATGTCATTGAGATTGAATATGATCATGCATTAATGCCAAAGGTTGAGTTGAGCAGACTTGTGGAGTAAATCAGGTTTGTGAAGTGCTCTTACTTATAAATTAAGTAAAGCAGTCTCAAAACTCTAAACTGGTCTACTAAAGTTGGTCAGATTTATGGAATGACTTTACTTCTTTCATGTTTATAAGTAAAGCAAAGTCAAAAACCCAAAATGGTCTAGAGGAGTTATTCTGGGTTCTAAAGTGACTTTACTTGGTCGGGTTTCTGGAATGACTTCTTTATGTTTTATAAGTCAAGCAATCTTAAGAACCCAAGTTGGTCTAAGAGGAGTTTATCGGGTTTCCAGGATAGCTTTACTTCTTCCATTTTCATAAGCTAAGCAGTGGGAAAAACCCAAATTGGTCTTGAGAATTCTTTCGGGAGCATATTACTTCTCTTATGATTATAAGCTAAGCAATGTGGGAAACCCAAATTGGTCCAGCGAAGAGGTGATCGGGGATTTGCAAGCATGTTACTTCTTTATGTTGATAAGCTAAGTAAAGGCAAAAACCCGAAAGGGTCTAGATGAAGTAATTGGGATTTTGAAGAGGGACTGCTTCTCTCAAGTTGATAAGTCAAGTAATGTTAAAAACCCAAAAGGGTCTAGAAGAGGCAATTGGGATTTCTGAGTGGCTTTACTTCTCTTACGTACATAAGTCAAGAAGGATGGAAAACCCGAAATAGTCTTGAAGAATTCATTCAGAGGAATTCTTTTGAAAAAAGTGGCAAGGACAATTCTTTCAAAAAAATTGTTAAGTCATTTTCAAAAAATTGTCCTTTAACAAAAATCCGAAGGGTACATTCAAAAAGTCCGAAGGGTATCTTTTGAATGTTGCAAAGGGCAAGTGGACATTTTCAAAAAGTCTGAAGTGTATCTTTTGAATGTTGCGAAGGGCAAGTGGACCTTTTTAAAAAGTCCGAAGGGTATCTTTTGAATGTTGAGTGGACCTTTTCAAAAAGTCCAAAGGGTATCTTTTGAACGTTGCAAAGAATATGTGGACACTTGCAGAAAAGCTAAAGGGTACATTACAAAAAGTCTGTAGGGTATGAGGACCGTTGGAAGATTTTTGAAGGGCACTTCTGATTAGAAGCCAATGACGAATTCTTTCAGAGAAATTGGAGGACACTTCAAGATGAAATGGACCATTACAAAAGTTCCAAAGGATAGTTTGCAAAATGGCCAAAGAAGTCCTTGACAGAAAACCCACAAAAATTAACTCGAAGACAACAGCCCGCAATAATTTGTATAAAGGCACCTTCTGAAGGATTAAATCAAGGATAAAAGACAAGCAATTCTACAAAGATCAATGTTGCAAGGAGCATTACAAGAATGCTGAAACAAATAAGATCACGCCAACATGTTGAAGTTTAATGACACAATAGAAGGGTAAAGATCGAGCATATCGAGGACAATCGAAAGGAGCGAAAGCGAACCCATCATATAGAAGGCAGTGAGATGTGAAAAGGGAAGAAAAGAAGCTCGATGGTTAGTGACAAAGCAAGAATTAAAATACATGTTGCTTTAAAAATCAACGGCTCACACTTGATCGGTGCATTAGATCCAATGGTACGAAGCAAGCCAGATTACCCTTCGAGTGCACGCACATTTGACAAGTGTCAAGAGGTCATAAGGAAAGATCCAACAAAGAAAAGAATGTGAACTTGGTGTAATGAAAGAAATAAAAAATCTGCATTTAATGTGTTCTAACTATTGATAAAAGAATTGGTAGAACTAGTGATGAACTTGATATATCTTCATAGAGCTCAAGATTAATGAATCTAATGGATCGAGGAAGCAGTGCAATTAAGAATAGTAGAAGTGCAGATGCCAAAGATAGTAAAAACATTTGAACGTTGCCATTTGAATCATGAATTGAGACACGAAGTCAAAGTCACATTGAATACAAATCAGAAGCTTGAACTGGTTAAGAGCAGTTGAAGTGTAAACACTTTACAGATATAAAACCCTAAGATGCATTTGTCTATATATGCTATGAACACATTTGAAATTGTCTTTTTTGTTGTTTCGGCTATAATAATTAGAGTGTTAACTCAAAAATTGTCGAGTGAGGACATATGCAGATAGCATAAAAAGGCAAAGCAAATAAGGTGTGTCAAAATAGAAGATATCCAAACACAAAGAGAAAGAGGCAAAAAAGATGAGAAGGCACATCGTGAGAAGGTGCAGTTATAGACTAGACTTGTAATAGAGAAACTGAACAAGATTCATTTTAAATCTCTTTTGTATCCTGAAGTTATAGCTTCATATCTCTGATAGATTGGTGCCATCGGAAAAACTGAGTTGGTGCTCACTTAGGAAATTGGTGCTTCCTTAGAGTGGGTGCTCTTGAATGTAACTAGTGAGGTTTGTCTATGAGACATCTTTTCTATGAGGCTGGATTAGAACAGTAGATTCTAGCAGCTTTTCTCACCATGACCTTTTCCTTTCAGTTTTCATGTAAAAATCTGGCATTGAGTATTCTTGTGTGTGTATGATCTCTGCTTTTGTTCTTTACTTTGCATATACATTCTATATCTTGTTTAAAAGTTTTAAGAATTAGGCTTTAGCTCATCTACTGATTCACCCTCCTCTCTTAGTAGATAGTTGTGTTCAACAGTTTCCATGAAGTTTGGCAGGATAAGTTTTAAATTGGCTTCTTAAGTTACCCAAGGGATCGGTTGTTGATTGGAATGATCTATCTGAAAAGTTTGTGAACCACTTCTCGCACAATATTGAACATGAATTAACTGTTGTTGACTTGTGTAAATCCAAACAAGCTGGAGAAAGCTTCAGAGCATATCTACAGTGATGGAGACATTAGCTGGATGCTTTCAACATAATTTGCCAAACAAAATGTTGGCTGACATATTTACACAAAATGCACACCTCGAGGTGGTGCACAATCTATGGCTTGTTTGTGCAAACGCATTTGAAGAAATCATAGACTAAGGTGTATAGATTGAGAAGGCACTTATCACCAAAGGCCTTGTCAAGATTTATTTGCAAAGTCAAATGTCAAATCAGACCCAATCTCCTAGTCAAAATATTGCAATAGAGAAACCTAAGGGTTTTGATAAGAACAAGAACATGGTTGTAAATGGGGTAACTGAAGCAAGACATGTACAAATTGTGCAAGCTCCATCAGCTTCAAACATGCAATTAGCTATACCTAATTGACCAAACACTTTGTAAAGAGTCCCTCCTCAAAGGGTATTCAATAACAATTTTAGAGTCTTTAGCAAACTAGGAGACCCTGTTGAGGTAGTGCTCAAAAATCTCATAGCAACTAATTTGATCATATGGCCTATACCAAGGCCATTTCCTGAAGATCAGCCCAAATCTGATTGGTATCGAGCAAACGAATTTTGCAACTTCCATTGTGTTGTTGGTCATGGTGCTTATCGTTGTGTTCAGTTGCGACACCTTATTGAAGATTTGATTGAGTGGTGAAGTTGAGATCAAACTTGCTCCACATGACACTAATCAAGATATGGGAATATACAAAGATCTGTTTCCTTGACATAATCAACAACCGTCAAGGAACAATCAAAACCAAGAACAAAATCAGAGGTAGAATCAAACTTAAGGTCAAAATCATAATCAACATGATCATAATACCCATGCTAACAACCTGGGTTACAATAACATGCCTTACGACTATAATAATATTGTGGGACACATTTATGCACACCACATTGCCACTGTCACTATTAAATCCCATGAACCATCCCATACTCCTCACAGTACTAAACCCATTGTTATAGGGTTAACACCCTCTCCCTCAAGTAATGTCGCATCGAGTTCATGCAATTCTATGTGCCTCCGTTTGCAAGGGTTACCATTTTTGGACCTCATTCTTCCTCTAATTATAATGGCTCCTTGCCGATTCAAAATTGCTAAAATGCAACTAGATGCCCACAAGTCACCCTTCAAGGCCCTTTGCCTTTGTCTTCTAATTATAATGGCTCTTTGCCCTTTTTAGATTGTGCAATTGCAACTAAAAGCTTGCGAGTTACCCTTCAGGGCCCTTTGCTCTCTTCATCTTCCATTGAACCCAACATGAACATTGTGCTTTCAGATCCAAAGCCAAACACTATGCCAGCCAAGGCTAAACCATCTCATCCTACTATTGAAAAGCCTTGTAGTCTATCGGGCCAACTGAGTAAAACCCCTACGCAAATTTCTATTTTAGATCTCTTATGTACATTTGAAATCCATAGAACTATTTTGAATGACCTTTACAACAATCAACTATTCCCTAAGATATTAATCCTGAACAGTGCCAAACACTAGTAGGACATTTGTTTTCATTTTGACAACTCACGTTTAATCAAAAAAACATGTCCACTCTTGGTCCAAGCCATAACAACCTATTGTCTATTGAGGTAGTCATTGGAAACCATAAGATTAAGCAGGTTCTTATAGGCAATGGTTCAGGGCTGAACATAGTGTCCCTCAAACTGGTACAGAGATTGGGCTACATTACGAAGGACATTCAACCAGAGATGATCACTATAAAGGCTTACAACACTGAGAGGGAATCTTCCGACACCATTTGTTTGCCAATCACTGTTGGGTCTATTTTCCATCACATACTATTACATATTATGGATATTGAGTTGCCATATAGCATACTTCGTGGTCATCCTTGGATTGATGAAGTACATGTTATTCCATCCACCTTGCATTAGTGCCTTAGGTTCCACACGATGGAATCAAGGTCACTATCCCCACCGATCTACAACCTTATTAGTATTGCAAACATTTAGAGGCTAAATATTATAATGATAACTATTGTCCTTGTTTTGAATTTGTTACAAAGAACAAAGAAATAGTTTCACATCCACCAAAATCCAATTATATCAACCCTAGTGACTTTGCTTCCACTTCGTCTGATCCATTATCCACAACTCTTGCAAAACAAGTTGTTATAGAAGACATGGGCATTTCCACATACTGTCTTAAGGATACCTTTCATGTTGCTAAGTTATTGAAGTCTCCCAAAAAATTTGGTAAACCCAAACCTTACAAAAGCCCTAATAGACCCAACTTGATTTGGCAACCAAAGAAAGAAACAGAGAAACCACCAATGGTATTTCTACCTGATACTTTGCCAAAACAATATTGAAAGGCTTTCGCTAAAGGAGACTAGTTATATTCTGATGGCATTGTTAATTGTTTTTAGAATAAAAAATATTTTCTCCCTAATCAGATTATGGATAATTTTAAATATACAAGAAAAGGCCTTGGCCCATGAGCGCAAGGAATCCTAGAACCTTTATCAGCTAGTATACCTAATTTGAATCATGGTCTTGGATATATACCGCGTGGGGGTGACCTCATGACTTTTGATAGTGTTTCTTCTGAATTGACTAGCGACGAGACTCCTGGTAGTGACATAACATCCCATTATAGTCTTTTCGATGAGTTTGCTGACACAAATTTATTTGATTCAAACGCCATTATGACCATAACATCTCATTGTTCCCTATGCCTTTGTCATCCTAAACACATTGATTGGGACTGGCAAAATTTGATCATATGCCTTGATGAATTCTAGAATGAAGAATCAATTGCAAAGTATATGGGCCTCATATATGGATTGCCCATTGGTGATCACAAGCAAGGCTTTTATTTTTCATTTGATCCTTCTACCTACTTTGGAGAGTAGGCAAACTTTCTTGGTCATAACAAAGATAAAACATCAAGATATTCGGTTGAAAACCTTTTTGAAGTGCTCATTGATTAGGGAAAAAGTAAAGATAAAGACAAGCCTTTGAATGAAAACTTGTTTCAATCACTTTTGGATGGAAAAGTTTGCCCATCCCCAAAGGATGCTCATGGTCCATCAAGTCCTAGCTCCATAGCTAGTACTAGCATCACATCAAAACAACAAGTCTTTGAGCTTCTCGCTCTTGACTTTCCAGAGATTTTTGTTAGTTGGCCATTACCTAATTTGGCGAATTCAAATTTGTCTCATTGTCTAGAGCTTTGGGAGGAAAAACAAGAAACTATAGCAGAAGAAGCTGATCATGATCCAACATTGCCTACTATTCTTGAAGATAGTTCTACACTCTTTGAATAAAACACTGTTGAAGTGAACCTGGGAATATGTAATTATCCCAAAATTGTTTACCTTAGAGCTTCCCTTACTGAAGTAAAATGAGAACACATTATATTCATTTTGATGGACTTCATTGATATTTCTGCATGCACATATTCATACATGCCAGACTTAGACCCTCACTTGGTTGTGCATCGCTTTGTTGTTCATCCAAATGCCAAACTAGTCAAATAGAAATTGAGGAAGATGCATCCATGCATTGCTCTATTGGTAAAAGCCGAATTGGAGAAGTTATTAGAGGTAGGCTTCATTTGACCACTGGACTATTCTGAATGGATATCAAACATAGTTCCAATCAACAAAAAGCCACAATGTATGTCTTTGTATTGATTTCAAAGATATCAACAAAGCATGCCCCAAAGATGATTTTCCTCTACCTAATATCGACATGATTATCGATTCTATTGTTTGGTACAAGATGCTGTCCCTCATGGATGAATTTTATGGATACAATCAGATCAAGATGGCCCAAGAAAATCAACACGATACTTCATTCACCACCTCGTGGGGAACATTCTATTATCAAGTCATGCCATTTGGCTTGAAGAACGTTAGAGCCACATATTAATGTCCTATGATTGTCATCTTCTATGACATGATGCATGATATTGTTGATGACTATGTTGATAACATCCTAGCTAAATCAAGAATGTGTTGGACATACTGACATTCTATGGAGAATCTTTGAGAGACCTCATGAATATAAAGTCTGTCTGAATCCTAAGAAGTGTGTCTTTGTCATCATTTCAAAAAAATTGCTAGGGTTTATTGTATCACAAAGAGGGATCAAAGTTGACCCTGCTAAGGTTAAGGTCATTGTTGAAATGCCTCCACCTTCAAATATTAAATATCTCCGAAGCTTGCAAGGGAAGATCTAGTCTATTCATTCATTCATTTCTCAATTAGCAGATAAGTGTTACCCATTTACTCATCTCTTGAAGAAAAGGGTCACATTTCAATGGGATCAAGAGTCTCAATTAGCATTTGCGAAGCTCATAATATATTTGGCTAACTTGCTAGTTTTGAGATGACCAACACATTGACAACCATCACTTCTTTACATATCAACAACCAAGCATGCACTAAGGGCACTTTTGGCCCAACATGATGATCAAGGTAAAGAACATGCAATTTATTATTTAAGTCACACATTGGTGGATTATGAACATAATTATACGCCTATTGAGAAGGCATGTTTAGCTATGGTATTTGATTCTCAAAAGTTGCGACATTATATGTTGAACAATAAAACCATTGTTATTGCTAATGTGGATCCTCTCAAATTTTTATTATATAAAGTAGCTTTCACAGGACACATGGCCAAATGGGTCATGCTCTTAAGCGAGTTTGATGTTGAGTATCAAAATTAGAAAGCTATCAAGGGACATGTTATTATTGATCAACTTGTAGAAGCCCCTACTATAAACACTCAAAAACTTAGATTTGACTTTTCAGACGATTCTATTATGATAGTGGAAGAAGTACAATATGTTCTTGAATAGTGGAAACTCTATTTTGATGGTTCATTTACTTCTCGAGAATCTGGGGTTGGCAATTTGTTGATTACACCATAAGGGGATCTGATTTCCAAAGTGTTTCATATCAATTTTCATTGTACCAACAATATGGCCGAGTATGAGGCACTTGTTGCAAGACTTGGTCTTGCAATACAGTGGGATATCCAACACGTAATGGTCTATGGTGATCCTCGATTAATTATCAATCAAGCCACTGATCAATATCAAACTAGAGATGGCAAGCTTGTACCCTACAAGCAAATTGTGGATAATTTCAAAGATCATTTTAAATATCTATAGTTTGAACAAGTACCAAGGGCCAATAATAAATCTTTCGATGCAATGGCAACAATTGGGTCCATGATACAGATTGATAGCAGCACTAAAGAGTATCAGTTTCTCATTGAAAATATTCTTCAACTTGCACATGTCTTGCTAGATTCAAAAAGGATATGTGCCATTGTTGGTCCCAATTCTCCACCTAAACTGCCTTGGTTCCAAGATTTTTATAATTATTTTCATGATCATGTTTTTTCATCTGACCTTTCCAACAATCTTCATAAAATTTTCCTTCACTGCATAGCCCGTTATACCCTCCTTGGAAACACACTTTATCGTAAATGCTATGATGGAACACTACTTCATTGTTTATCTTTGGGAGAATCCAAGCTAAAGCTTAGGGAGGTTCATGAAGGAATGTGTGGGGCCCACACCAATGGTGTAGTCTTAATTAAAAAGCTCCTCAAAATAGGTTATTATTGGCCAAAAATGGATACAAATGCTTGAAATTATGTAAGGAGGTGTGTTCCTTGTCAACAACATGGAAACTTGATACACGCACCTTCCTTACCACTAAAGCTGATCACAACACCATGGTCATTTTCTACATTGGGCCTCGATCTCATCAGAAAAATAAACCCAACTTCTTCAGATGGCCATAAACATATTTTAACTGCTACCCAGTATTTTACTAAGTGGATTGAGGCCATTCCTCTCACTTACGTCACCACTAAGCAGATTGCCAAGTTTATTCATTATATATCATTTGTTGATATGGCATCCTAGCATGCATTGTATCCGATAATGACAGATAGTTTGTAAACAAAGATGTTAAAGAACTTTGTGCAAAATTCAAAATCAAGCACGAGAAATCCACACCATATAACCCGCAAAGCAATAGACAAGCCAAGGCATCAAATAAAACCATTGTATCCATTTTAGAGAAGATTGTTAATGACATTCCCTGTGATTGGCACTTGCAAATTTTTCTTACCCTTTAGGCTTATCATACCAGTCATCGAACCCCCACATGAGCCATTCCATTATCCCTTGTTTATGACACAGAAGTCATTATCTTGACTGAGATCGAGTTTCTTTCATTGCGAGTTTCTTTGGAGAATATTGAAGATGACGAAGATTATGAGTCTTCGGGTTGCAAAAACTAGAACTTCTTGATGGTAAGCGTTTGACTACCTTAGAAAACTTGTAGGCCTATCAAAATAGATTGCAGAGAAGCTACAACAAGTGCATTCTCCCTCAGGAGTTTGAGATTGGTGATTTGATTTTGAAAGAGAACTAGAAGAACACATATGTTGAACGCAAGAAAAAGGGTAAGTTCTAACCTAATTGGCTTGGATCCTATGTGATCACAAAAATTATGGATCAGGGGAAAATAGATTGGCTACTCCAGGTGGCAAAGAACTTCCAGATCCCTTGAACATTGTACATGTCAAGCAGTTCTACGCTTGACAGCTTTTGAACCATTGTCTACAAGACCCCTCACTTGGGGGCAACTTGCTCTGAAGTAATTTTATCCTACCATTATATCCTCGACCATTCCATGATGGACTATATTCTTTGTTTTGACCTACCTTGGACCATTTTCTCAAGATTCACATTCTTTTATGAATCTAGATAGTTAAAGCTTTTGACCATTGGCACTTTGAATCATTTATATCCTAGCTTGACTCATTTTATCCCACCCTAGACTGTCCTCTTTTGGGACCCTATTCATTCTGGACCGTTTTGTTTAAAACCACATTCTTTTCATACCCCGGACTGTTGCAACCTAAACATCTTTTATCCCTTGACCAATTATGCTAATGATTATGACTCATAGGCATTATGAACACATTCAATGCCAATTATACAAAATAGATCAACTTGGATAGTATTTTGCACCTTCTTTTTATAGACAAGTGAACATGGATCCATCTTCAGCGCATGATCTTTGTCTACTAGATGGTTCTTCAAAGTTATCTCATGTTGCATATTGTTTTATTAGTTTGCTTCTGTTTGGTAGGCATTGTTGCCTTAGAAGGATCTCTCTCTTGCCGATTTGTGAGTATGGGCCATTGCAACTGGCTTAGCTGTTATTTGAACTATTACCTGTGGGCTTGCATCTACTCAGCTAGCTAGTTCCCCTAGACATTTTGTTAATATTTCATTTTTGCTGCTTATCCCAAAAACACAAAAACCTTAGAAAATGATCGACAAAAAGAACAAAAACACTGTCTTTCCCTTTCGTATATTATGATCTCATCCCATGCTCTTGCCATTTTGAAAACACTGATTTGAACACTTTCACCATTTTGTTAGTCTATTTTTCATATTTCCTCTAAAACATCAATCTTGTTTTCCGATTATCACTTTTTTTCTATCCAATTTTTTGGGAGAACTACATTTGACTTGAAATTCATGTTGGATCTAACGTCGATGGAATAATTTAGGCAATGTCTACTTATCTTGTACATCTAGATTCAGCTCAGCCACCCCTTTCTTTTTCTTCTTATTGCCCATTTTTCTTCTATTTTGTTTTCCTATCACTTTCAAGAAACTTTGTGTTTGTTGTTCTTGTTACGTTGTTGTAGAAAGTAACACCTCTACTACACGTGCATGAACAATTTTTTTTGAACCGCACTAACATTATGACTAACTCTTGTTTGTTTGTGTTTATTTGATTTTTTTTGGTGTTTTCTTGTCTCTTCTTTTATTTCTTTCTCTTCCTTTGGTTTCTTCTTATTCCTTCTTGGTCTTTTTTTTTTTTTTTTTTTGTCTTGTTCTTTGTTTGGTTTTTCAGAAGCTTCTTGTTAGTGCACATGGAGCTTGATTATTCATATCTTGCCTTTGTGTTGGTTATTAAGTTGCTCTTGCTTTGCTTTTCTACATTCATGTTCCTACTTAAATCTTAATTGTTCATATCTTGATTCTAAGTTAGGTGACATTTATGTTTTCTTTTTCTTTGTTTTTGTTTAAATGTAAATAATTGTAACTCTGGTATTGGTAATTCTTATCATTATCCTTAATCATAAATATTCAGATTTAAACTGGTTCAATGCAATTGAAATGCAATGTTATTATAGGTTACTCATACTTATGATGTGTAATTTCATTTTGCTATAGCAAGCACTATGTGCTTTGGATCTAAGTCTCAAAAGAAATGCAGCTCCAAAGCTCAACTCTCAAGTACACCAATGAAACTAGGTACCAATGGCTTATCTTGCACCCGACTCTATGTAAGACGTGCATGTCTTGGCATACATTATGAGTCTAATCAAATAGTGGTCCCTTGTTATTTTATTTTCTCATTCCTCATTCCATTTTCTCCCACTTCTAGGTGAACTACATTGGCTTGGGTGAACTACATTGGCTTGAAGTCCATCTGGACTATGTAGGCAATGATTGGATACATGACGCATCTCACGTCGGCTCGACCATCTCCATTCTTATATTTATCTCTTTCATCACTTTGTGCATCCTCGTATGCCTGGTTTTTTATGGTTGTTTCAATCATTAGACCTTCACATCTACGTTTGCGTCCGTTCATCTTTAATTTATGCATTAGGCTATATCCTTGATCTATGCTTGCCAATTTGCCCTAATGGGGTATAGCTTTTGAACCAGTCACAAATATAAATCAACCCTATAGAGACACAATTAATTATCAATGATCAAAATCAACCCTACTGGGGCAAAATTGCTTTATCAACCGATCAAATTTGCTCTACTAGAGCACATTATTATTTCCTTTCTTTGGAGCAACGCTCTCTTGTTTCTTCTAATTCCAAGCTCTGCAGACTTTTGCCCTCATTCTAACAATATATTAATGTGTAACTTGTCTCAAGATCAATCAGCTCCTAAGCATGCAACGTGCACCGTAGCTTTGGGTGTGTTCAAAGTGTGTCGCTTATATTTTTGGATTGTATCCTTCCCCTTCACCCTGTCCTTGGGGCCCATTATATTCTAATTATATTTTTATCATTGAGCATCAACACATGCAAGCATTGAATCAGTTGGATTTAATCTGTCTCACGGGTTAATCTCACTTTCTCTCTCCTTTCGAGAGTCCATCCTTCTCTTTCATCCTTGTATGTCCTCTCGAGGGGGCATTATGGGTCATTTCCTTCCAATTTTTTTTAACTCTTTTCTTTGAAAAGATGTTGCTTCACATGAATGTCTTGCTATGCCTTCTCAAATAGGGGCAAAATGTAGACATTCAATTCCTAACACCATTGTGTTTGAAATTGTCAATTTTACTTGAAATTTGTGAAAACACATAAATTGGGCCAAAATCACTTAAACACACTAAATAGTTCGATCTTGTCGTATACAAGTGTCGATTTAGGTTAATGTATCCCTAAATAGGGTAATGCATTTTATGTGATTATTAATTTTGATCAAATCATTTCAAGTCAAAATGATAAAAACTCATTTTGGTGCTCTGAATCACTCTTTTCTTCTAATTCAAAATCACACAATGCGTAAATGTGTTATTTTGTGTCGACAATGTCCTAAATAGGGTATTGGTCTTTACACAATTCATATCGATTTCTAATTCCTCTCCATTCAAATTGTGACCCAGTAATATGACATTCTGACCAATTTGATTAATTATGTGCAACCAATTTTCAAAGAATTCCATAAAAATTGATTAATCTCACTTAGGCAAATTAATCCAAATTAAGAGCTTAAGTGGAAAATCCGTGAAAGTTATTGAATATTTTTTAGTTGAAAATTGATTCTTAATAACTACATCATCAAATGACATCATTTGTGGGGTGGCATCTATAAGCCATAAATACAACAAATATCAGGTTTAAGGCCTCCCATGCCTCTTTAATACCCCTTCCAAATATTTATGAGGGTATTTATAGCTATTATCTCCAAAATTGGATAATTCATGGCTACACATCTTGATCTCAAGATGGATGGTCATGGTTGATTCTGATCAATCTCAAAAATCTATAAATAAGAGGGCCAAGACCACCATTTTTAAGCTTCATTTGTGTAAACTTATTATGCATAATTCTCTCCGCAAGTCATTTGTGTGTGGTGTTTATTATGCTTAATTTGTAATAAGATAGCTTCATTGATAGGCATACATTTGATTTCATATCATGAGCCTAGTTTCATTGGTGCAGAATAGATGATGGAGGAGCTTTGTCTTGCATTATTGATGAAGACTTGAGCATCAAATCAAGGGGAAAATCACGTTTTGAGCTGGATTTGGGTGATGGGATGCTCTTGGGAAGGTATTGTGTATGCTTTCTTTCAATAGCTCTTAATTGTCATTTGCCAAACCTCGTCAAAAAAGTTAGCTTAGCTTGTTATGTTCTTATGCATTTTTCTTGAGTTTTCATGACTAATGTTTGATCTAACCATCTTTGTAATCCATCTCTATAGTGGCAACTATATATATATAAATATCTATATAGATAGATGATAGTTGGCAAGCTCTAATGAGTCCCCACCATATATATTTTGCTTAGCTAGTCAAGCTTTATATATGCTTTCATGCTGACTTTTGATTGATTATATTAGGTCTAGATGCTCTCATTCTATTGCCATAAATAGAAGGGGCCCTCACCCTTTACACACACACACACACACACACACACACACACACACACACACACACACACACACACACATATATATATATATAATCGAGCCCCCAACCCCATCTATTTTCCAATCTGTAGAATCTGCCCATCTCCTTTATTTGGCAAGCGGTAGAGTACTCCATTGTTCAAGTGGGGGAGTGAGGTGGGTGGCAGCCTCCCCTAGCCATAAGCTATATATATTGGCATTGGACCTTGAGGGAGTGCAAACTATAGATAGTGTTATTGACTAAATATATATTACACTAGGTCTAATCTAATAAAGATTTGCATGAAATAGTTTATTATATTGCTTACACAGATATTGAGATTGGGAATAGTACATAAATAATATAGATCTTGCATGATGGTGCACTTGATGATAAACATAGGAGGACAAGGAAGTAGAGGTGTGAGCAATAGCAAACCACTCAACCCCCCATTTTGCTTATATGTTCGAGAGTGGCTATATGTAGTTGGCCCTTCCTAAATAGCTCCAAGGCCTTTTGGTAACAATCGAATTTAGGGGATCGTATATGTATATAGGGGACCACCCGACTCCCCTATCTATATATGGGGGTTCAGTTGGGGTCGAGGGCAGTCCCGACTAGATATATAGGGTAAGGGTGGATATATATATATATATATATATATATAGGGGACCACCTGACTCCCCTATTTATATATGGGGGTTGGGTTGGGGTCGAGGGCGGTTATATGGCTATATTCGGGCTAGGGAGGCCCAAATAGATATATAGGTTGCGGGTGGGCCAATCTAATTGATAATCCTCCATCCCCATATACAGATAGGCCTCCCTTAGATATATCGGAGCTAGGGAGGTCCAAATGGATATATTGGGAGGGGATGGCACCTATATAATCTATAATCCCCCATCCCCATCTATAGATAGGGTGCCCTTAGGGGCAGGGAGGCCCGAATAGATATATAGGATGTGGTAGGAGTGGAGCCTATCTAAATTATCTCCAACTATATATAGATATAGCCACTAGCCACCCTCGACCTACCATTGTATATGTAAATAAAGGGTACCAACTAGAGAGCCACCCCAGATAGATATATAAGGTCAGACCCCCTATCTAAAGTATCCCTTTCTTTAGACCTGACTATAGAAAGTCATATAGTCTCCCTCGATCTATTGCCATATATATGTCTGTATAAAGGGCATTTTCATAGATAGTGGTATATCTATTCATTGTATCACATATATAGTACAGTCGCACACTATTTCTAGTCTAGACTATATTATATATGTAACAAAATAATAAAGACCATTTGGACTAGAGATTGCAGAGTCTTATTTATATAGGCATTGCCCCTATATATCTATTGGAGGGGAGGAGGATGAGCCCTATCCCTATCTATATTGTGGGGAGGGCTTTCCCAATTGCTATATAGAGTAGGGTAAGCCTTTAGGATTCTCTACATAGATTAGGCCCAACCTGACTATATTTAGTTATAGCCGCACTCTTTCTTCTCTTAAACCTCCAATTTTAGGTTGTTGACTATGTGTTGGAGGATGAAATTTCTCATAGGCTTGTTGTGTAAGTTGTGGAGGGAATATCCACTATAAAAATATGTGCAGGAGAATGCAATTCCTCAGTCTAATGCATAGGTAGTTGTGAGGGAGGATGAACTATTACAATCAAAGGCACTACCTCAGATGACCAAAAACAAGGTTAATTCTGCCAAGCATGATCATTTTTCTCTCTTCTAACCTTTTAAAGGGACCAAAACCACCAATTAGATAACCCATTGGATGCACATGGGTGGAAAAAATTGGTACTTTGGACAAACACAAGGCTCATCTTGTTGTGAAGGCTTTTCCCAATAGGAGAGAATAGGGGAGGAGATAGTTGCTTCTCCTATTGCGGAGTTGGTTTTTAATCCTACTGCAAGGATGGTCACGTTTTGGTTCCTTCTCTCCATAGCAAATCAGTTTGATTTTTTGAATAGAGATATGGATAAAGAGTTCTACATGATACTACTTAGGTTTCTGAGTACCAATGATCATTTGGCTTACATGTTGATTAAGTCCTTGTACGAACTTAAGAAGGCTCCACGAGCCTGGTATATTTTGTTTGATCAGCATCTCCAAGATTTTGGACTCAAAACTATGGAGGTCAGGCTGAAGTTATCAGCTCAATGAGTCACCCTACTAAGAATTGGTGGACAATGTGATATACCTTATGTCCAAACAACTAGATCTATCCTTTTCGGTTTTTGTCACATCGAATCTCCTACACTGGACAACAACAAAATATCAAAGAACTATAGATTTCATGTTGATATCTAAATCTCAGTCTATATATGTAATAACTCAACTCTTTGGTCCCACTTTATTTGTAAGATTTCAAGACAAGTTTAGAGTAGTCTCTAGTTTAGTCTTTAAGGGAGGGTATTAAAGTTATTAATTAGTTGTTGGTAAAGTTTTTAAAAAGTGATTGGCTATCAACCTTCTCAATTGAATATATGACTTTTTGATTAATAAAAGATGGACACACACAAGTGTATAAGTTTGTTGTATGCCTTCCATTGCTCTTCATTATTTCAACATTCATATTTGCTAACAGTTTCTCTTCTCTTAAACTTATTGCCTATGGATTTATAGGGGGTGCCAATGAGATATATATAGCCACCTTCCTTCCCCTATCTATATGTAGTAGGCCATTGCCATATAAATATATATAGGGTGACTCCACCTCCAAATAGAGAGATTTTAAGATAGCGGAGGGGAGGCCTGGATATCTATATAGGGTTGGGAGAGGGAATCGGGTACCCATATTCTATTTATATCTACCACTCACATGTCTCCCCATCAATATAATAGCGGTCGAGAGCCCTATCTCCTTATCTCCATATGGGGGGGAAGGGCTTGGTTGAGAGCCTTACCTCTATATGAGGCCCCTCTCTGATTACCATATATAGGTGTCCTCAATCTCACGACCAAGCCAAATGTCTCGATAATGAGTTCGAGTGGTTCACTATCACTCACCTCGGCTATATAGAAAGATCTATTAGTTGAGTGTTCTCTCCACCCACCCAGGCTATATATAGATCCTCCCAATCTCCTATAGATTTAAAGGGCAAGCTATATATAGATAGGTTGTTGTGCAAGGGAGGCTATTTATAGTTGGGCATTTATGACCTCTCCCACCCCTATGCCCCTATATAGATATTGGGGCCTCCCTTGCCCTTACCCTATATATAGCTCTATTTGGAGGGGGAAGAGGCATATATAAAGAGTAGGATGTAAAAAACTTTGATCTATCATAGAATCTCTCCAATCCCCTTGTTAGGAACCTACACGATGCAATTTTGTATGACAGAATTGAGGGTTAATTCTTTTTTGCATGTTAGTGTATTTGTTGAGTGCATGCTAAGTTCATTTCAACTACACAATGTTAACTTTTAGATATAATCTTTGATTATGATTTGCCTTCGATTCTATGTAAACAAGCAACTTAGCTTGTTGGTAGGAATGACATTTTTGGAGCAAGCTAAGCACATCTTACTATGCATATGTCAGTAGTACTATTCTGGATTTGCAAGCTCCTTTCCTATTTTGTTTGTTTCTCAATATGCTGAACAATCACATGTTTCACTTTTTTATAAATCAGAGGTAATTATAAGCCAATGTCTTGAAAATTGTACATATAATATAAAAAAAGATGATTCTACTAACAGTCCAAGTGCTAGAAAGTTAGAAGCCTAACACATGAATTCATGTCATTGCATTTTTGTTGGCTTCATAAAGTCCAGGAATACCATGCAGTGAGCTCTGAAAATATGGACATAATGAATTTGTAGCACTATAGACACAAGCTGACAATTGCAGTAAAGAGAAAATTTAAACTTATCCACATGTGGTAGACATTAATAGTTCATTCTAGATTCTAATGCATGCACAAAGTTTTTCACTCAACAAAGCAAGTGTATAACTTCCACATTTCCACAAGTTTAGGACTACAATGACTTACATGGAAATCAACTATGGAGTTGACATCTACCCAAAACCCATCCTTGAGGAACAATTGTCTCAGCTTAACTGCTATAACAAATGAATATTTCTGCCATGATGTGTACATGCCAGATGTTGTGGTAACACACAATGCTTCTTTATCCTCAAAAAAATGTTGAGGAATTGAATAACACTGATATCATATATTAGACAGTTTTAGTATGTCAACCATTGTAAATCATTGTTGACTAATAGCTTTTCTAATTATGGGAGGAAATCATTACCAATACAATTTGTTATGATTAGCAAAGCGAATTGACATGTTTTTCATTACCAAACTTTTTGATCCATTTGTTCCTTTAGAATTTCTTTGGAAATAAATTGTGAAGTGTATTGACCTTGCGAAAGAGGGCATAATGTTCTTTTGGTACTTTGTATTGACTTTGTTGTTGACACCTAATTTTGTTACAAGTTGTGTAATTGTCGCGTCTATCATGCCTTAGCACATTTGGTTTATTTTCTTACTTTAAGCTCCTTTTGGTACACTTTTTATTCACATTAGACCCTTCATAGTCATGCATCATCTACATATCCTCATGAACATGTTCAAATCTAATAATTGTCTACCTTAGGATTCCCCTAGTTGTCTGATAGATTGTTCTCTGTTTCATGATATTTTTCTGAGTTGATCATTTTCGGAGTGATCTTGAAATTGGTTTGACCACTTTTGAAGCTAATTTAAAAGTTGTCAAAAAAAATTGTGGGTCAATTGTGCCACCATGCCCTGATTTCTTGTGCCTTGATTTTTGGCTTTCGCTCATTTCTATGGTCAACCTATGCGTGAATGTGTTCCAGTTCGAATTCAAATGAGTCTATAGATACACATGTATCCTAAACCATTTATAATGTTCAAATAATATTGTTGAATTACGCACATTGATCGTATCTCTCACACACTTGTCAAGGAGCTTGTATTCTCTACTATTTTTTACATCTTGTCATCTACCAAAGTCGTGTGGTTGCATACTTGTACAAAAACAAGGTTGCGTTAAGGAGCATATGGCATTATTGATTATCTTTAGGAGAGGAGGTGGAGTTTTCTCTCACTTGGGTTGGGTCACTCACATGCACTAGAACTCTTTAGGGGCCCTAAGCCAATTTACTGCACATTTCCTTTGATATTTGGATGTGTTGCTAAGTGTTGAGGGCATATTAGGGTTACATCAATGGAGAAGAGATTCAGACACCCGCATGCACCTATACTACCTATCGAAGACATGATTCTCCATGCTATTGATGATGAGCTTCAAAGAGTTTCAAACCCCAAGGATCTACAGGGCCATTTTTGGGCCTGATCAACCACTTTAAGCCTAGAGTGTCCCTTTTGGATTTTGAATCTGGTCACTTTCACAGCAGTCTGAAATCAGTCATCATCACAAATCATTACCATCTTTATGGGAGCTTCTCTGCATTGTTCCAGAACATGTTCCCTGCATTCTTAGTCACTATCAAAACTCAAATAAATTAGAAATCAGGTATGCATCTCTCTCTATCCATATTTTTCCATTATGCTTTCAGTTTACCAATTGTTCAATATTCTTCATTTCCTATCATGCACTAGGCAAGGCTGATCTACAATATTTACCATGTTTATCTTGATCTCCCTTTTTCCAAAATTTTAGATAATCGGTGTGGTATTTTGAACACTCGTGCGCCCTTTTTATAAAACACTTGCAAAAGAGAGTGTGCAGGGTTTTCTTTTGATGCTTTATATAAGGAGATGACTTACTTCAATAGAAGTAGCTACTTTACTGAGGCTACAACTGTTGTCTGTAATATCCCCTTCAAATAGGGAATATAGAAATACAAAAGCTCTGAACAAAGATACGATTTTGCAAGATAAATTCAAATAAACAAATAAACCATAGTAAATCTCTTAACTCGCAAATCAGTACTCTTATTATTCTTCAGAATGATTACAATAATGAATCTCTGGCATGCATATAAAGAATACAAATATCGTCTCAAAACCTGATCTTTTGCAAATCCAGACATAAAACCTGAATCTATGCGGCTCTCGGGTTGCTGTGTCAACAACACAGTCACCATCGTCAGTCGATATACTGCCGACATCGGTTGATGTCGATCGGCTGCTATGCCAATGTCGGTCTTCAATCGGCCGATGTCGGTCACTGGGATGCCGATGTCAGTTTCTGTGTCCCTTGCGGCACTGTCCGGCCTGTGTCAGAATGGTACGAAATTACACGAATCGGTACAGATTTTGTACATAAGCAAAATATATGCTACGGCCTATATTCTTATACCTGATCTAAAGATCTCTATCTGTATAATTTATTAAATCAAAACTTAAGAAAATAAATACCTAAAATTCTTGTGATAACTTTTGTGTGAAGTTATCTCCCAAACCTGTAAACCTCTATGATAACTTCTGTATGAAGCTATCTCTCAAAACGGTAATAGATCAGCTGATATTTCACAGCCTCTGAATCACACACACTGAAGAGTGGACGTTCTCCAATGCAAATGGAATCCTGGAACCCTTGGCTTAGTCTTCACAGAAGAATTCTTAGCAACAATCAATAATCATAATCTCATAATTCTCTCCCATGAGAAACCCTTATACCCTCCAAAAAGATATGCTTTCCCTAATTAGGGTTTTCTTAAATTAGAATTAGGGTTTCTAATTAAAATTAGACCAAATAATTAATATTTGATTAAATCAATCAAATATTAATATCTCCCTCAATACATATCGAATCCTCGAACCGACTGAAGTTGGTGAATTAGGGAGTGATTCTGCACATAACCATACCAAAATAAGGGTGCTCCACTGCATTTCAAAAATCCCTAAATAATAGGAGCTCAGGCAAATGTGTTTGAAAGAGCCCGAATGAAAGCCAACTGTAGGAATTCTGCTAATCGAAGCCAAGCCAAGCTCCATCATGAACCTCTATCCATCCTATTAGCCTACGAAGGTCGCATAATAGGCTAATCATCAAGTCTGAAGATGTCACCTGAAAAGGGGACATGACAATCCGCCCCTCCTAAAATTGCTTGTCCCCAAGCAATCTCAGAACAACAAACCAATCAATCCACCTGGATCCCAAATATAGTCATGATTATACTGATGACAATCAATTCAAGCTCCTGCAATATCCTCTGAAATAGAACAAAGAGGAGTCCATAATCAAACTGGCGATTACAACTCAACCAAACTCCAAGATCACAAATACCAGGTACACATTCCACCATGCTATGCGGAAAGCACACTCCAACTCTGCAACAACTCCCAAATGGAACTATGCCAAGTATGGAGAATCCACACACTATACCTCTACTATGATCAACATATCTCATCAACTCTTGCTCTAAGTCATGTACCACCAAACTGTCAATCACAACACCTATCACTATATCAAGCTAACTACCATGCTCGACTGTAGCACCTAACTCAATTGAATGTAACTTCAGTAGAAACGAACCAATACTAGCATCGAGGATAGATATATGCTCATCCCCACTATCTCTAACAATCTCGACCATGGGCACACTCGTGTCCCCAAATACCACAACCTATAACTGTACCAACTCTGGTAAACACTGAAGTTGCTCTAACTCCATGGTCACCTCAGCCAAATGAAACTGTGACTCCTCGAAAGCCAACTGCGTACTCTCAAGAATCTCAAAAGTCACCTCGAGCTGCTGAGTAAGCTCACTCACCTTATCTTCCTTGACCAATAATGCATCATACGCTGTGCTGCCCCACTCCATAAGATAATCTCTATCAGCTACCAACTGCATATAATCCTGTCTCAGAATCTGAATAGCCTCCCATAAAGAGTGGATCTCTGTCAAGGACAAATAACTGCCTCCCCACTCAATGCTAGTAGGAGAACCCCATCCATAAACTGCTAACAACTGACGAGCAGCATCGAAATGCTTGCAAGCAGTAGCAATGTCTCGCTCACTAACTCTCAGCTGACTAGACACATTATGGCGCTGGCTAGATTGTCTCCTACAATCCTCCTCTGATGCACGGTCCAAAAGAGTAGACTCAAAATCACTAATCTCTGGAGTACTACCATCCATACTCTGTGAATCAACTCCATAGCTCATATCAACATCTAGAGTATCAAAAGCTATAGCATCACTGACTAACTCTTTCATACTGAAAGAAACTGCCGGTGAAACTAAGTCCTCAAAACTATCCACTACATTCTCCTAGGTTTCATCTGCAATAATCGGATCCTGGGACTCTTCTACAATCTCTGCCATATCTGAGAGATAATCAACACTCAGTGTACTATCCCTTTCTTAGAGTCTCTTTTTTTAACAAAAGCTTTGATACCACTATAAAGGTGGCACGACCAACTGTACCACACTGTCATCGGTGTGAGAAGAATCAATCTGGAGACTTGACTCCACTAGTATGCCCAACTCATTAGGACTAGGTACTCCCAAATCCTGAACATGTGTGTTAGCTCCAACAACATGTTCCTCAGCAACAACTGCAGGATCGTACTCACCAACAACACTCAATGTACTAACCTCTAAGTATACCTCCACACTCTGAATGCTAGCATCGGACTCATCCTCATCTGACTCTGAAGAAGTTGCTGCTGAAACTATCTCATCATCACAATCTCCCGCTCCCTCATTCTCTGCAACTAATTGAGAGTCCAAATCCTCATGACTAAGCTCAACCACATGTCTCTCAGAATCTTGGTGAGCCACCTTCATTGCCTCTACCTTAGGCTCTGAAGCCTCTGCCTCTGACTCCTCAGAACTATCCCGCTGTTCAAAATCTTCTGATTCCGAATCCTCACAATATGCCCATATCACACGATTCGCCTTGCCCTTAGGCCTCAAAGTACAATCGTGATTGGCATCATATGGACCTTTGCAGTATAAGCAAAGCTTTTTCCTACGTAGATCGTTAAGAGCCTCTCGATCCAAAGGTGGTGCTGCTAGGTTGGCCTTTGAATCATTCTTAACAAACGTAGGCCGTGTAGGCCTATCAGCTGTCCTGGAATGGGTCAGCCGTAGTCTCTGATTAACAGTAGCACTCCTGTTATCCCCTTGCTCCCCATTCTGTCAAACAGGTGTGTTCATCCTCTACCATAGTAGTGAGTGCCTATAGTGCCTGAATCATCTGTTGCTGGCCTGTAGCCATAACTCGAAAGAATTCTTTGGTGTCCTGATTACTTGAAGTAATCATGGTTACTTAGCTGATTCAATGACCAAGCTATCCAAACTACCCAATAGGATGGCAGAATTAAGCTCTGATCTACCCAACAGGATGGCAGGAATTTGGCTCTGATACCACTGTAATATCCCCTTCAAATAGGGAATATAGAAATATAAAAGCTCTGAACAAAGATACAATTTTGCAAGATAAATTCAAATAAACAAATAAACCACAGTAAATCTCTTAACTCACAAATCAGTGCTCTTATTATTCTTCAGAATGATTACAATAATGAATCTCTGGCATGCATATAAAGAATACAAATATCGTCTCAAAACCTGATCTTTTTCAAATATGGACATAAAACCTGAATCTATGCGGCTCTCGGGTTGCTGTGTCAACAACACAGTCGCCGTCGTCGATCGATATACTGTCGACATCGATCGATGTTGGTCGGCTGCTATGCCGACGTCGGTCTTCAGTCGGCCGATGTCGGTCACTAGGATGCCAATGTCAGTTTCTGTGTCCCCTGCGGCGCTGTTCGGCCTGTGTCAGAATGGTACAGAATTGCACGAATCAGTACGAATTCCGTATAAAAGCAAAATATGTGCTGCGGCCTATATTCTGATACTTGATCTGAAGATCTCTATCTGTATAATTTATTAAATCAAAACTTAAGGAAATAAATACCTGAAATTCTTGTGATAACTTCTGTGTGAAGTTATCTCCCAAACCTGTAAACCTCTGTGATAACTTCTGTATGAAGCTATCTCTCAAAATGGCAATAGATCAGCTGATATTTCACAGCCTTTGAATCGTACACACTGAAGAGTGGACGTTCTCCAATGCAAATGGAATCCTGGAACCCTTGGCTCAGTCTTCACAGAAGAATTCTTAGCAACAATCAATAATCATAATCTCATAATCAATTCTATCCCATGAGAAACCCTTATACCCTCCAAAAAGATATGCTTGCCCTAATTAGGGTTTTCTTAAATTAGAATTAGGGTTTCTAATTAAAATTAGACAAAATAATTAATATTTGATTAAATCAATCAAATATTAATATCTCCCTCAATACATATCGGATCCTCGAACCCACTGAAGCTGGTGAATCAGGGAGTGATTCTGCACATGACCATACCAAAATAAGGGTGCTCCACTGCATGTCAAAAATCCCTAAATAATAGGAGCTCAGGCAAATGTGTTTGAAAGAGGCCAAATGAAAGCCAACTATAGGAATTTTGCTAATCGAAGCCAAGCCAAGCTCCATCATGACCCTCTATCCATCCTATCAGCTTACGAAGGTTGCATAATAGGCTAATCATCAAGTCTGAAGATGTCACCTGAAAAGGGGACATGACATTGTCTAAGGTCAAAATTGTGAACCACATGGTAGTTTTATTCACTGGCACTGATGAATTGCAAGACAATGAAGAGACATAAGATGACTATTTGGATGAGTGCCCATTGGAGTTTAAAGTTAGATTTTGTATTACTATATTTCACATTTTTAATGCTTTAATATTAGCTGTAGAAAGTGTGTGTATGCTATAATATTCAATGTGTTCTTGGATTTTCACTATATGTTAGAAGTTGCGTTTCCTATGATTCATAGAAATGGTATTTTATTATGCCTTGGAAACAGAAGTGGAAGATG
Organism: Torreya grandis; assembly: GCA_037957365.1. Lineage (NCBI taxonomy): Eukaryota > Viridiplantae > Streptophyta > Pinopsida > Cupressales > Taxaceae > Torreya > Torreya grandis. The sequence goes on along the minus strand of JARHVA010000630.1, from coordinate 2,897,004 downwards.
GGAATTGGGGTTTCATTGTTTTAATGTGAAATATGAAAAAATGAAATTGATAATTAGAGTGGCCCATCCTATCTAAAAAAAGTTATTACGAGGCAATGCATGGGAAGCATTGGGAGTCAAACTCTAGAAGTCTTCTCTACTCCAATCTAGGTGTATTTAACAACAGCCTTATTATCTTTTCTCTCTTATAATGTTGCTCATTATGATGGATGATATTTAGTTTCATGTGAAATTCAGTGGGGAATCTAGAAATTCCAGATGTTATATGATATAGATTTTAAATATATAATTATTTTTATGTAGTCAAACCTGTTATTAACAAACTAAAAGCACATAGCAAACTTTTCTATAGATAAAACACACATAAAAGACAAAAAAAAATGGCCGTGTAGTAGTAATTTCATTTATTTAGATGCCACAGTAATACATGGATCCTTTTCAGAGTTAAAACTTTTGTAGTCGTTTGGTGTTAGTGGGGTTTGATATGCATTGAGACTTGAGTTGCAAGAACTTTGTGAGGGGTCTTGCTTTCCCATTTTTATGTTTCTGAAATGGAAACATAAACCGGAATGGCTCTTAAATGGCAGGAATTGTCAATACAATTTTGGAAATGCCTTTGAAACTGCTACACTGTTTCCAAGAGATTCTGGGTTGTTTCAGGGGCTCACAAATTAAATAATAGAATCATAGCTAAACTTTGCCCCGACTCTAATCAAAAATCAAACTATCCCACCAAATCAACAAAAGATGAAATGGATGATTCACATTTTTGTTTCTGCTTTGCGTTTTGTGGTAGTCTAGATTGAGACATATTGAAAATGTTATTTGCGTCAATGGATGTTTGGATTTTTGATTAAATCTTATTAAATGCTTTTAATTCCGAGTTTTATGAATTCACACAAGGCTGTCTTTTTTCTTTTTAACGGTTTTGTAGATACTTCCTTAGACACTTGTCAGTTTCGTGGACTACTGCAGAATGGCAATTTAATCCATCTTAACTTGCACATATTGAATTAAATTCTCTATTGCAGGCAACAATGTTCTTTAACCGTCATCTTCATAAAGCATATAAGGTTCAAATAAAGGTCAAATTCTATTGCATTTGCAATGGCATAAGTGCCCATATATGGATGCAAGTCAATTTTGAAAGCTTTGCCTCTTCGTTGCTGCAGAATTTTAAAAGGGCCATTTGCATTGGTCTTAGTTTTCAATCTTATCTTTGAATATTTGACCGTATTATATGTCCCAATTTAAAATGGTGAGAAGAAATATACTGATCATTGTGTTTCTCTCTATCCTTACCGAGTTCTATACAGTTTCTGTTGTAACTCTACGAATTTGTTGAATTCTTTACAAGGCAATTTAGTTATATATTTTTATTTATTCTAGATACTTAAACAGATTTAGAGGAATATCCCAAGCAGGTCTCAAATGTAGATCGATCATGAACGGGGTGTGTCTTGGCAGCATTTGAACTTGGGACGTATTTCCCATGTGTGGAGTGCACCTAGTGCATGCCCTATGCACACAAAAATAAATAAAATAAAAATAAATAAATACTAACAAAGAATTAGTCTACAAAGTGAAAAAGTAAACATTATACAAGATATTTCCATAACAGAGTCATATTATAACTCAATTGTAGTTTGATGTGTGAACATCAATGTAAGTTTTGAGTTTGAGCATTGATAAAGTCCACATTTTTAATCAGGGTAGATCTTTAATTTATTTTGATAATGGTAAATAATATTAATATAAAAAGGGGGACCAAGAAGAATAGTTCAGCATTAGGAGTGATACCAACAGACATCCCAAAACAAACAAGACAGTCAAACACAGAGAAGTCAGGCCTTATTGCCAAAGGACAACAAAGATACTAAAACTAATTTCTCGACTAATCCGCCAATTCAGTTGTTGCAATGACATCATTACCATCCTTAGATTTGATTTGTATCTTTTCTCCCTCTATCCTATAGATATAGAATTTTTCATCTAGAAACCCATTATCTTCTACTAGCTGTTCATAAGACGTCTTGGATATTCTTCATCATGAAGATTTCCTCTCTGATGACTTTGTATGGAGTAACAATCCTTGCGTTCAGTTTTTTGATGAATTTGAAACATGCACTTTTTGACAGTCTTGTTTAGATCAGTAAGCTCAACTAGGAGCTTTTTTGTCCTAGTGCAACTAGTAGGGTCTTTTCCCTTCTGACTGACCCTCGCAATTACTTATTAACCTCAGAGTTCTCATTGAGGATGGCTATGCTTAAGATCAGGAGGTGCCTTCATGTCTTCCTAGTCCATTGCTTGAGTTTTCATGAGAGAATACGACCTCAAAATGGCTATCGGCTCAATTCCGGTTCTCGTTGCCCATTTCATTATCCAAAAAATCATATTTTTAAACTCTTATTTTCGTTTATAGCTGAGCTCTGCCAGATCAATAGCTTTTGTATTCTCTCATGCATTTTTTTATGTAAATAGACAGAAAAAGGTGTTCTTTGCTTCTATCTCTTATAGTGTCAGAAGTAACTGTGAACGTCTTTCTTCACTTCTAATTTTTTCAACATTGTACGGTTTTTCTATCCAGACCGACTAAGTCTGATTTTCACACTCTAACAAGTGTTAATTCTCCAACAACATAATCCGATGATCTCCCTTCTCGAAGGGGCCTGTAGCACTTTTCTTGTTGGTTCTTTCAGCATCAGATGAGTCAAAGATATGAATCATATTAAAAAAATTTATTATAAGATCCATCAAAGTGACAAGGTGATGGCAAAGCGCTAAGGAAGGAAAGGATAGCAGTGAACACACTAGGTATGGTTGGCAGATCCAGCCCTGGGCACTTAAAAGGAAAGGTGGGAGAAACAAGCATGTAAGCAAAAATAGAGTGATCATGTTACATAATGACCAACAAAGCAGGATGCCAAAAAAGTAAAGGTACTGCCCGACACCTAAATCCTAACAACTAGTTCTGAGGTGATTGAATCATCACCTTTAGGCCACTCACCATCAACCTACATTAAATGCAGCAACAAAGGAAAAAAACACCCACATCCATTTACCGCCGCTGATGAGGGAATGGATGAAAGCCTACAAAGGAAAACCGCACCTAACCAGCAGGAAACGCAGCTTCCCATGACTGACCATCAAAGAAGATACTACAAGCCACAATAGCTGCAATAAACCAAGCACTTCCATAATTCAGAATACACACAAATCATGCAACAAATCATAGTCGAATAGAAGGAACTTTCACACTGTATGTAGTCACTTCTCTGTCACGAGCTTGGGAGAGCTAACAACCACCAAACAAGTTTGAATTGTACTATAAATTGAAGAAAACACGATTGCCTTTGATGGATGATGGACATAGACCGATGTCTCCCCTGGAAAATTGTTTTTTTGAAAAAATAGAATACGTCAAGTTCAAGAGATTTAAAATGATGAGAAAAAAGTCCCCACATAGGATTTTTTTGAAGGCATCTGGTCCTCCATTTATTTTTTCCCAATTTTTTCCTTGGGCCTGCTATATTCTTTTAAAAATAAATTCTAATTTAAACATAATTCTCCATAGCATATTATAAAAATATTATCTCCTAAAATATTCCTCCCAATTTCCCTCTTCAATGTTGAATTGTTTAACCATTTCTGCCTTAATTTTTTGAACATTTTAAGGAATGATTTCACGAAAATTCAATATAAGTTTTCACATCCTCTTGATTCCTTGTGATTGCTCTCTGTTTAAAACACGCCACATTTTTCTAATGAATCTGTGGCTTTGTTCCCTTCTATAAATCAGTGTTGGAAATAAATATCACTGAAATATTATCATCTCCTTATCTTCCTCAAGAGGACCATTTAACCTCCAGCTATCACAATTTACTTTGGTTATTGCTACAATTAAGAGTTTATAATTTACAGCTATTCCAATTTCCTTTGCTTTTGGAGTTGGTCCTTTTGGTTGTGGTGAAATTGTTTCGAAAGTTTATGTAACAACTTATACATTTGTTTGTTTTATTCAACAATATTTGTTTGTAGTTTTTGTTTCGTGTTGCTTTCTACTTTTGTTCTCAATACTAGCTGTGTTTATCAACCTCCTTGTTTGAGTACTTGCCAACATTTTCAATCAACCAATATTTTTCTCCCATTTGTTGGAAGACTGCATTCATATGAATCCTGCCAAATACAACCACAAAACCACCAAGAGGCACTTCATCACACTCGATCTGATTAAAACCCAACTATATGCAGAAAACTTGAATTTACATTGATGGGTAACTTTAACTCTTTTGACTACCCAAGTCATATATGGTAGTCACCATGTATCTTTTTATTTGTTTTATAATATGATAGAACTATTCTCTTCCCATTCAAGCCCTCCCTTACAGATTGTTGTTTGTCTTGAACGCAAGATAGCTTGAGCCATGAGAAACCAGTTTTTATCCATTTCTTGTCCCCCTGCAATCTTTTCCGGAACTTCATCGGTCAAGGTCTTTTAGATAATTTAGTTCTTATTCTTTGGGTGAAATTCCAAGTGAAGTCTCCAACACCTCCTCTTCATTTTAATTTAAGTCCTAGTGATTGGAGTGCAAGATTCATTTTCTTTTTCCTAAACAACAGTTGTAATTATTTCCTCCCATAATTAGAAAAGCTATCAAACGTGATGATCTTACCAAATTGCACCTCATCAAGTTTGCAGCTCAGTTCTGGCATTTTTGGAGCAACTCTGCACTGTATATGTGGTGCAATTTTACACAAGCAATTTGTTCCTTTTTTTTCTGCATAATTTCTCAACAATTATTTACAGTACGTTCAGGCTTGGCCTGAACATTCTTCTAGGTTTTGAACTTGCTTCTACCTTTGGGAATTGACTAATGTTTAGCATATAGTGTAAATTTGGGGGCATAGAGTATCTAGAAATAAAAATGCACTTCATCACAATGCATGGGGCATGTTGGCACTTTCATTCTCGTCAAATTTTCCCCTAAATGGTATCTAAATAACTGTGGTGTAAAGTATTTCACAATGTCACTGATTTTAGATGCTGAAATTGAAACCCCATTGACACATTGAGTCAAAATTTCAGAATTACATTTCCAAGCTGCTTTATTCTCACGTAACACTTTAACTTGAGAACAGAAGGAAGGATTACTTGGAGGTTGAATTTCTTTTTTTAATTGATCCCGCCAATCAAAATGTGATTTTTCAAGTCATGCAACATTGATTGCTGAAAATAAATTATTTTTTATTTTTATATCATATCTGCTGAATGTCAGAGTGTTGTTCCTTCAAACCTACCTGTATTACTAACTGCAGTTGTGAATTTGTTAATGCTAGTTACCCAGTGACAGTTACGCATTTGTTAAGATACGCAAACTGTGAAGACTCCCGTCCACTTTTCCTTTAATGAATTCAGGTTTGGAGCTTTCTTTTCTCATTTTGCTTTACATGAATGTCTTTACACTTCATAATAGTCTTAATGTTTGGGAAGCCAAATATTGTTTCAATTTTCACTTTTTAGTTAAAATGAACCATAACAAATTCAATGCCTACTTTTAAATTAGATCGTGCAGGGTTTCTTATTACTGTTGATGTTATTTTATCTTCTGGAATTTAAACCTGATACAAATATATTTTATCTTAAATGGCGAATCTATTGGGCTTTATTTTATGTTTCACATTTTGTAAACAGCTATTTAGGACTCAATATATATCAGAGTGTGCAGTTTTTTATATACTGGGCCCTTTTTGGTGCTGGGGAATTTTTGGGACTCGGGGTGAAGTTTGGGACTCCCGTTTGAATACAAGCTAAATAGTAGACGATGGACAGCTACAAATATTTAGGTGTGGATTTTAAAGCCACAACAAGACCTACATTATATGATCTACTCAAGATTATGGACACAATTCTCAAGAAAAGTGGAAGGAGCTACTAGCAGTTCAACAAAAGTTGCATGATAAATGCTCAGATCTCCAGTCCTCAATCTCATCCACAGCGGAGAGGTTGGGTGCACGAATGCCCCGCCAAGAAAGTGTCTCCGTTCCTTACCTAGAAACATCATGGCGAACCTCTCCTTGAGATCGGGATGAGGTAGGTGCCTCCCAGCCGGCGGATCGAATCGGAGTTTCCTTGGGTGGCCACCGACCTACAGTGATCCCCAAACTCCTGTGCTTGGTGGAGAAGAAGCAAACAAAGTGTTGCCTCCTTCCTCTGCCGAAAGCGGACTGGGATTGCTCACCATCTGGGTCAGAACGAAAAGAAAATTTAATACCATTCTCTTAACAAAAATAAAAAAGATATGGCCATTACCTGAAATTACAGTTAAATTGAATGAAATAAACTAATTCTTGAGTTTTATAGGGAAGAGCTTTATAGAATTATAATTTCAAACATACAACAGCATATCAAAGTTTTGTCATTGTTTTAAATTGGAAAATCAAAATAAGCAGCAACAGTGCTTCAGCTATAAATAGAAAAAAATGAGTCGTCATCTTCAGGCAGGGAATGCAGAACACAAAAAAATGCCATCTACTGTGTCAGCCTCAAATGAGGTGTTTGCACAAAGCAGAATGGAAAAATCATGGTACAACATGAAACAATTTGAAATGTAAATTGGTGCTTTCTATTAACTGAAATAGTTTAAGTTCATATAACATAGCATATCAGTTTTACATTTATTCATCTTAAGTATCATGCTAGCAATGACTCAGAATAAGATTTGGAGAGTGGAACATATCAACTGTATTTGTCCCCATCGAACTAGGTGCCTTCTAGTGAGTCCTGCCCATCCAAGGTATCCATTGATTTCAAAATGTGCCATAGATATTTGCTACAGAGTTGGTCCTCCTCTGATCTCCATTTGGTCATGATATCTGTTATATCTAAGGATAAAACAATGGGGATAGATAACTATCTTGTTTTATTATTGCTTTCAGATCATGCCTTCTGCGTATAACCAGCTATGCATATATCTTGGCTAAATGTATTATTATATCATGAGTCAAATTTAGGACTATACAACAGTGCCTTTTCTTTTCAGTGTTCCACTCCTGCTGATTTTCGATTTTTGTATGCTCATAATCTCCAGGCGCCGAAATGTTGGGTTTTGCATTGAGTAATATTTATTTATATCTCCCACCCCCAAGCAATTCGAACAGAGAAAATTTCGAACAGTTATTTTCTTGTGCCAGTATCTATTCTAGAGTAAAACAAAACAAACAAACAAAAAGACAGTACAGTTTACAAAATAGCTACCCCATTTCCATCTTGGGTGCAAGGTTGGGGCACCTATACACCCTTAAAATCCTCCTCTCCATTATACCTCCTCACCGGGGGAGTTGTCTAACGTGTTGTCATTCTAAGGAATGTAAATCAGTGTGGTTTTACACTTGCAATGGCAGGTATAACTTATTGTTATTGTTAGATCTGCATAAAAATTATGAAATAGGTTGTTGGTTGTCTGATTGTGTCTTCTTGTCTGATTAGTAAAAAGTTTGTTGTATTTCAAAAGAAGCAAAATATGTAGCCTTTATGGGAAAATATAGGGATTTGCCTGTTTTGAGAGGAATTTAGGTTTCTATGCTTATTCAAAATAAATGTATCTTTTGGCCATGAATACAACATGACAACCATTTTAAATCTGATTTTTTCGTAAATAAGAGTTTGATTTCCTTCACCAAGTGATTCCCATGTTCTTGCAAAGTCATTGCTTTCCTTACTTTTCACTTTTTATATCCAAGGTTAGATTTTGGCTTGGGGGTGGAGGTTTAGATTTAGGGAGTCAAGGATTAAATTAAATACTTGGATTATTTTGATATTATAATTCTTTTAATGTAATGCTTAAAGACTTGTTTAAGTTGTTAAATGTGGTTGTAAAGGCTTAGTGAGTAGTTTTGGAGAAGTATCATCAAGGGGTTTCAGCCTTTCATTGTTTTAAATGATGACCTTTGGGTTGTTTCAATGAAAACCAATTTTAATACCATCAATCATATTATTCAGCAAGACATATCTTCTCCTATATGATTTTTATACTTTTCATATATCTTAAAAAGTAAGAGGTTTGATGATTGAAATTCGCAATGTTATTTAAAAAACACTACCACCTTTACACATTATCTAACCCTAGGGTATACAGCCCAATTTCAATAGTGGAGACCATGGATGATTAGATGGCCAGGGAAAGGAAAAATAAAATTATGAAAGTACTTGCTAAGATTACAATGACTATATGTCAAACTTTAATTTGCAATCCTATTGCATGACATCCAACATAAAGTCGCACACACAGGAAAAAGAACTAGACAAGGCACAAAAGTTTATACAACACATCCAAGAAGTTCACGACCATGTTCAAAAGGTATTATCGCACCAACAATAAAAACATAAAAAGTGACATGATTCACATCGTAAACCTCATGACTTTAAGGTGGGTGATAAATTCTAGTCGCATCTCCAGAAAGAATGCTTGAAGCATCGGCATATAAATATCAAGCTTATGCTCTATGGTCTGTTGTTCACCATATTGCATGCAACTAGAGAGAATGCTTTCGTCTTTGATTTGGGTATTCATCTAGTATTTATTGTGGAACTCCTTAAGTTCTACTTTCCATCTTTTCTTGAGCTAACAACACTACATCCTTCAGATTGGATCTTCAATAGATGCAAATAAAGCCCAAAGATCAAATTTTTAAAATCACAACTATGTGCACCCACCATGGTACACATCAATTGTATAGAGTGTTTAAGTAAAAACACTACACTAATCAAGTTAGGTGGTACAACATTCAACAACTCTAACTTTAGTTCTCACAACTAACCAAGGAGGTGATTGTGGTCATCGCTTTTGAAGAAAGGTCAAATGATCTGAGCACAATTGTGGAGTTTTGACCTTTCCCTTTAGACGCCATTGGGCATTCCACACTACTCAATTCTTTCATGCACAATATGAACACCAAACAATAGAGCACCAAGAAAAACATGCTTTAATGTGGAACACTTGTGTCGTCATGATAGCACATTGATGGTCATCCTCATGCAAAACTCCACTTGTTAGGGTGCCCTCGAGTTGAGTCAGAGTACTAAGGAATGCCACACAAGTCAAGATTAATATAAGACAATCACATGCCATGTGAAGCCTTTGTGCCATGTTAGACAATGCTCCCTAGTCACGTGTTGCATCAACAACCTTGCCAACATCACACACAACTAGAATTTGGATCATCACATCTATAAGAAGGCAAACTATCATATGTTTCAAAAGTTAGAGCAATCCATAAATATACTCTTATGTAAGTTAGAGCAAAATCAAATTGCAATCAATGAAAATTGGGTGAGGAAGCATTTTCTTCCATTTTGATCACAAAAATTCTCATTGTCAACTTTCTAGGCCTTTGTACACATGTACCATACTTATTCAGTTTTCATTGAATGGATGATCATTATTTTGTTATCTCTTTATCTTCGAGCATGTAATAGTTTATTCCCAATTGTTTTCTATTGTATGTTTAATATAATTTAGTAGTTTAAAAGATTAGTTATTGGGTTATCCTTTGTATCAATGTCTTGGGTTGTGTGGTGTAGATCGTTGGGGTGAGTTCCTTTGACAAGAAACAATGCCTCAAGGAAGGGACCTTTGAAGAGACATCCAAGGATGATGATGAGGAGAGTATTTGTAATGAAGAGGGGCGAGATGATGAGATGTCAAACTTAGATGAATCTAAGGAGATAGTACCTCATATTAAGTTTGGGAGAAGTGATCTCAAGGGAAAGCTTCACTAGTGCCCAAGAAAAGTGGTTTCAAAGCAATTTCACCTCTAGGAATCCTTATCACAATACTTTTCATGAGGACTACTTGTCCTAAATTTATTTATTATGATTTCACCATCTCCAAGTGTTAGCTCACTTCCTTCACTAACACTATACTTTATTAACATTTCCAAACAATACTACCCAAGGAGGAGGATTTTGATGAGAACTTGGAGGAGATGGATAGAGGAACAAAGGGAGAGGAGACCACTGAACAAGGTTTCAATGATACAGATATTAGAGTTGAGCTTGAGGAGATATTAGATGTGGATGTGCTTCTCAAGGGTAGTTCATAAGAGCAAGTCCACATACAGCCAAATATTAACATACAAATAAATGTGTTGGTGTATGTTGAGCTCCACACACATATACAAAGGTCTTGGGGCATGAGTGTGAGTCCCACACTAAGGTGTGCATGACACATAATAGCAAAGAGGAGTAATAGTAGATGGTGTTGGTTGCAACTTCTTCTAGAAGGGAAAATTGGAAGCCTAGTGTGATGATCTAGATTTTGATCTTGGAGAGTTTGATTAAGCTCCATATTTGTTTGTTGGATGATCTAATAGATTTCAACTTCACAAGGGACATTAGGAGATAAGAAAGAGAATTTTGGTGTCCAAGATTTTAGAGGTCTATAAGGTACCTTTATTTTAGGGTTTGTAAATATGACGAGCATTCTCCTTTATGGTGTAACATGTCCGTGATTGAGCTGAAGAGACAGAGTGAGTCATTGGAAGAAATGGAGGATGCCTCACTCCCACCTATTTCAGGCCAAATGACTTAAGTGATCAAGCATGCTTACTAGTACATAGTTGTCATAGCATACAAAGCGAAGGAAAAACAAAGAACTTTGGAATGAGAATTTGAAATAGTGAGGCAATAATATAGTTTGGTTATGATGATGCAAAAGCAAGCATGCCTCAGCTTGAATATGAAAAAATAGACGTTGAAGAATGAAAATGTGAAATTGAATAAGGATAAGGTAGTGTAGCACAACTAATTTAGAACTTGAGAGCTAGAGTTGAATATTAGTAGGGAATGGGTGGAAAAGACCATGAAATAATTTAGGGAGGCCTCTTTCAACTTCATGCTTGAGGTTGAGTTGGAAAACTACAATAACTGGTAAGTAGATCATGATAAAAAAGTGAAGGAAAAGGATAAGGAAAGCCAAGCAAAGTGTACCACATAGTAAAACATTGCAAGGACTATAGTTGCCAACACCCTCAAGTTGTAGAAGTAGTTGAAAAAGAACTAGTAGGAGGAAGTGCTTCACCCTCTTCTGTACAAGAACCACAACCGAATTCAAGTTATACTACAATGTAGTCATTGTGGATAGAGATATTCCCTTTACATCACATAGGAATTTTAGAAGAAGCATGTCTTTCAAATGATTGAAAATAACATTGGAGTATAGAGTGTACGTGTGTGTGTGCGTGTATGTTTTTTTTTTTTTTTTTATGTGTGTGTGTGTGTGTTTGAGGTGGGGGGATGGGGGTCCATAGTTGTGGGTGTGTGTGGGGGGGTGTTCATGCATGTACATGTGCATGTGTGCATAGGTGTGCACATGCGTGTGTGGCTAGGTGGGGAGGAGGGTGGGCGGAGCGTATGACTATAGAAGGACAATTTGGGGGGTCAGGACGGGCAGGGGAGGGGGGGGGTGGGTGGGGGGCTGTAGCTATATGAGGACAATCTCTAGCCATTTATACACAAATTTATGTTAGAATGGATCTAGATAAGCCATTTTTGAAAGCAATTATCCTACAATCTTGAAACTGTACAAAGATAAAAAGCTATTGTTTATGAAAATGTACCATTCAATTACTAATTTTTCCCTAGCCATGCCCACTTGGATTGGGATGTCATAAATATTGTAGAGTGGGGCATTATAGCTAGGTTAGATGAGGGTGGATTTGTAAAACCTCAAAAAATAATAAAGAAATAAAAACAAATATGACACAACCCAAGTAACAAATGGAGGACATAATGGGTGGTATCAGGAAAATTATTGAATTATTTTTGCTAGAGATGAATGGAGACACTGAAGGGAATGAAATAGAGGAAGATGTAGATGCAATTACATCAAAAATGATACTTTAAAAAATGCTTGAATGAAATTCGAAGGTTAGGGCAGCTAAATATTTTTGGGGACTAGCCAAAAAATGATAAAAAAGAATATTCTTGAAAAACCTAGATATCACATTCCACCCTTAAACTAGGAAGATGAAGCTGCAAATTTTGAATAGGTTATCGACAAGGGCCCTTTTTTAAAGAAACTATGGACAAGATAGGGTATTGGAGAAACACAAGATGATATAGATGAACACAAATTGCAAATTATTCATGAAGATTTAAGGAGGATGGACAAATAACAAGGAGATAAATTCTTTGAAATAAGTAAAATAGCTTTATGAGGCAAAGGCTGCAATAAAAATAAAAAATCCCCTAAAAAATAATGGAAAGAGGAAACCTACAAGAAACCCTTCCTTCATTTCCTCTATCACCTTTAGAAGTAAAAACAAGATATGTAAGTTGATAATGTTAGAAGGCATGCAAATTGATGACCCTAAAGGCATTAGGGTTGAAGATGTCAAATATTACCTCTTTTCTAGCAAAAGAAGAATAAATATAAGTTCTACTTAACATGCCTTACTATGAGAATTTATAGTTTTCCATGATGGAAGTAATTTTTTTTGGAGGTTTCCCGATCCATCATGTTGTTTAAAATCAGTTCTGACATTTCAAGTACATTACATGTACTTAAAACTTCTTTAAGAAGCAATTTCAAACAACATGATATATGCCTTACTCTCTTGCATACCAAGGCTGATAACAAAAGAGGATTTTTTTCAATGGAACCGATAACATAAGAAGAGATGGTGTTTTTTTTAAAAATAGATAAGACACCTGAACCTAATGGATTTGTAACTTTATTCAGAAAGTATCATTGGAACATTATAAAAGGTGAAAGCTATCAGAGTCTCAAGAAAACCAAATAGTCTTAAAAGAACTAAGTGAAACCTACCTAACTATCATCCTTAAAAATCTATAGGCACAACACTTTGATACCTTTAGGGATATATCCTTGTGCAATATGGTCTATAAGATATTCTCTAAAGTAATAACCAATAAATTTAGGATCAAGCTTCCATCCATCATGCCAAAAGAATAATGGGGATGTGTCAAAAGAACAAGGGGGATGTGTGAAAGTAATTTTGTTTGGATGGCATGGCAGTAATCAAGAGAAATAGTCTAATAAAATTATGTAGGAGAAGCAATGTAAACTTATGTAGGAGAAGCAATGCTAACATATTCCAAAGTTATAACAAAAAGGAGAATTGCACACAAACACAAGGGAAAATCTTTTTTGGAAAAAAACCAACACAGTAATTATCTTCCTTATTGCATTAAGTTAATCACTTACAATAGAATAACATACTTCAAAATTTTAATTTACCGTAATGCATGTCTGAGTATTTGTAGGCACATCAACAAGAAACTATTTAAGTAGTATTAAAATACATTGGGTATAAAAACATGGGTTGTGAAACCACCCATACTATATTGTAGGTAAAAAAAAACACATGGGTTGACCCAAAACACGAATGCATTATAAAATCCATTTTTAAAAATCTCCTAACCTTGAACCCCTGCATGGGGTTCCACCGCCCATACTCCCTAGTGATGGAGATGCCTCAAAACCCATCACTTAGACATGTCTAGATATAGAGGCCTTAAGGTGTGTAAATAATGCAAATATACAACACATATTCAATAGTGGTGGCATATTTAGTCCTTTAGTCATCTCCTACAAAAATAAAAGCATATATGTTCAACAAGGTAGACATGAATAAGGCCTACGATAGAGTAGACAATGAATTTATGTATTTGGAAGTCCTCTTATAACCTATTGAAAGTCTTGAGAAGGTTGAAGAAGAATGGAATAAATAGTGTGGGGGTGCAAATTAGCTTGGTTTAGTCTTCTAAGTTATCCCTCAATTAGTCGTCCTCTCCAGCGAGGCCTATGATAGAGTATATAATGGATTTAAAGTTTTGGTATTTGAAAGGGATGGGTTTACAGTAAATAGAGGAAGCAAATTAAAAAATGCTCTAAAGCATCAATATTTTTTGTCAATCAATGGCTCCCCAAATGGTCTCGAGGCATCTCATGGGCTTTAACAAGGGAAACTCCTTTCTCCTTTTCATTTCACAATTTTTCACAAGGCTCTAAGTAGACCATTCAATGATGCCAAAGTGAAAGGTTTCATTAAATCTATATTTATATGCATTTGATTTTGGGTTGGATAGAGTATATAATGGATTTAAAGTTTTGGTATTTGAAAGGGATGGGTTTACAGCTAAATAGAGGAAGTGCATTAAAAAAAATTCTAAAGCATCTAGATTTTTTGTCAATCAATGACTCTCCAATTGGTCTTGAGGCATCTCATGGGATTTAACAAGGGAAACTCCTTTCTCCTTTTCATTTCACAAGGCTCTAGGTAGACCATTCTATGATGCCAAAGTGAAAGGTTTCATTAAATCTATATTTGTTGCATTTGGGTTTGATCATCTTTCTCATCACGAGTGTTTGGAGAGGCAACTCTTTTGGAGGTTAAAGCATTTAGAGAGATCATTTAACATTGAGTTGGATGCACCTTAGGGGATTCACCTTGAAAGATATGAAGTTTATTTTCTTAATAATATTATTGGCTCTTGTTGTAATCTTGAAATGGCCCTACAATAGTTAGGGGTTTAAAATCTATCCACTTTGGGTGGTTGGGTGTTGATCACCTAAATTTAAGACTTTTTGAAGTTTTTTGAAATATTGAATAACAATGTAAATAAAGTTATAGTTTTAGATTTTGAATGAAATAGAATGTGGTTTAATGGATTATGTTGAAAGAATTAAAAATAAATCTAATATCAAATTCAAGTAAAACCCAAAATGATAAAGATCCAAATCTAACCCTTCAAGGATAAATTTAAAATAAATTTAAAACCTAAGATTTAAAATAAAGATTTTGTAAACCTAATAACACCTCAAATAAATTTAAGAAACTAGAAGACACAAAATGTAAACATGATTGTGCCAACATACTTAAAAGTTCAATATTGATCTTCATAGTAATGATAAATGAAAACTTGAAAGATATTTTACAAGTACATACCAATTATTGAATTTATAAATATAAATTAAAAATATTGTGAATAATAAGTTTGTACCTATTCTCATGTTATTTTAAAGATTAGTAATACCCAGTCTAATTAATCATATTGTGAATATTTGTGAGGAAATGTTCACACGTTAGAATCTTAGATAGCTTGTGTGCCCTTATCCACAATTGTTTTGAGATCTTTGTCACATCCCATTGTGACGAATTTTAATTTGACATCTATTTGACCGTAAAAGGGAAGTTGCCGCTTGGAGAAGGCAATAAAGTGCTAATCAATGTGAAACCTTGAATGGATGAAAACTATATGACGAACTTAAGTTTTGTATCGAAGTGTATCTTTGGTCTTAGATATTGAATGTACTCCAAATTCGAGAAAGTGATGAAGTCATTAATCAATGTAAAACTTATCAATGGACAAAAAATATGTGACAAAACCAAGTTTTGCATATCGAATGGTGTCTTTGGTATTAGGTATTGAATGTACTCTGAATTGAAGCATAGAAACTTTACTTTAAAGACTATCCTTTGTAGTCAGATTGTAGAAAGAATCAGGTTGTTTTGCTTATTAACTAATTGGTGAGATATTTTTTATTAATATATTTAATAATTTTCATTATAAAAAAGACCTAATAACCCATAAAAATGATAATTGGATTAACTCTTTTGTATTATGATGATAAGAACCTTAATTTTGAATAATGAATCTCTAATTTAAATACCCTAATGGGGAGTGGTGTTTTATGTTAAAAGGAAAGATACCAATAGTAGAGGTGTAACCCCATCTTGTTGTATCCATTTGAAAACATTGCATTGGCACTCAAGACCCTTATGTTTAGAGGTTATCTTAAAAATGACTCGACTTGGCATTATGGATTAGAGTTCACTTAAGGACTGAGGGTGTTTATTATCTGTTAATTAAGGACAATCATGGACCTTGATCTTACCATGCTTGTGACATTATTGTTATAAAATATTTAAATGCAACTATATTAGAGGGGTCATAAAACCATGACCATTGACTTATAGGAAATCAATGATTATTAGTTGATGGTTAAAGTTTTTGTAAAGCCCAAATTCATGATAGTTCCGAAACTTTTTTATTTTGGACTTGGCTATATGGCATCTAGGGTGACTAGCCACAGATTTTAGAAGTCATTAAGACTTTTGAAACTTGTTGGTTCTCCATTTTAGCAGGATGGTTCTTGAAGCATGAAGTGTGAGGGTCTTCTTTGGATTACTTGCTTGATATGTGGCTTGGTAGCAGACAAATGGAATGGAAAATGGCTGTGGGTAAATGCACAGTCTAGGTCATAAATTGCCAGGCATAAGTATTTTCAAGTGCCTAGCAGTTTATGGCATAGACTCTGCATTTACCCACAACCATAATGACCAGCATAAGCAACCTTGGTCTCTCTCAGAAATGAAGGATATAATTGGGTAGCTGCAGGAGTCTAGGGCATGTTTCTCTAGACATTGTGAGAAAGAAGGGAAAAGAAGAGGAATGAGCAGAAGAGGCTCAAACCAATCCTAATCTTGAGTTTTCTTCCTAACTACCAAGTTTGCAATTTTTGTTACAGGAATACCATTTTTTTCCTTAGATTCATAACCTTTATGGGCACTAATTTTTGTTTTCCTCTGTCTCTAAAACCCTAATTTAGAAAATGGAAATGGTATGAGTTATGTTTGTATACATTTCCATGCATATGCATATGCATAAAGACATATATGCACATATTTGTTGTATGAAATGTTAGTTGAAGCCTAAACAATCTCTGGTGTAGATACATGAATTAATAGTGATTGATTTTTTAGTGTGAAATGGATCCTTATTTCATTGGTATTTTGGTTCGTGGTTACTTTCTTGTATGAATCTTGTCAGTGTCCATTTTTAGCTGAAATTATTTTTTTAGAGATCTAAGCTGGTCATATTTGTGTAAATATCTATTGTGTGTTCTATTACTGCATCTTCTGATTAACTACATTGAAATCTTTATATCTCTAATGCTATTCTATGGTTTTTTCTTGTGAGGGTTGTAATGGATAAATCTAATGCCCTTGAAGTTTTGATGTTTATAAAGGAATGACATTGTCAGCATATATTGACCATGTGTGCATTTCTTCTATGGTTTTCTAGATGGTGAAAAATTGATGGCAACTAGCATCACATGAAAGTGAAAAAGCCTTTACTTTTTCCATTGAGAAGTTATTTTAAAAGCTCTATGGCAAACACTAGTCTAGATTTTCTTTAGGGTTGTCTTTAGTGTAGCAGCATGTTCATAGAAAGGAAACTGAAATGATTGTATATTTACAACAACTTCATGTATATATATTATTCCAATGGTTTTATTGTCCAATAATTGACATTGATTGCTACAACAAACATCTTGGGACAATTTTTTAATAGGATTTAGCTTAAATGTTGTGTCGTATAACCTGTCTAACCTTAAATGTTGTGCCGTATAACCTGTCTAACCTTGTAAGCTTTTTGTTGGCCATTTTTTTCCCATATATTGTTATCAACTCTTGTGTGGGCTAGCTTCTTAACAATATTTGTAAACCATGTGCCTTTTAAGTGATGAAATATATTGAAGTTGATTTGAATTTGAGTAATCTCTTTCTCTTTTTGTCTCTCTTGTTTCTAATGGTGTTTTGAATAGCTTACTTGATGTATGATGATTCTTTTAGCAACTTCCCTGGTACAACTATCATCATTTCTTAAGGGGAACCAATAGCTTAAGTTAAACCCCACCTTCTTTTAGGTGTAAGACTTATAAGTCTAATCATTAATCATTTTATCCTCTTGTGTCAAGCTCCCCAAAGTTTGTGTTATGCAAAGTATTGTATGAATATTACCTTGTCTCATTAGGAAATAAGGTTGTGAAATTAACAAGCTCATGTAGAAGAATTTAATCAATCATTATCAGAACTAATGTATGGATAGGTTGATATTATGAGATAATGAACTCAGTATATTGAGGACCCTGAAAAGAGTGTTGGACCCTAGGATAACAAAATTGAAATTGCTTGATGTTGATCCTTGGTTAAATTGTTATGCTATGTTTTTACCTCAAACTGAAAGTAAGGTGTCCTTGCATAATTTGAGTTCTTCTAGGTTCTATGATTGAGAAATAACATTGTACACCTTATTTTGTTCATCTAGTTGAGTATCAAATATGCCTAAAGAGTTCTATATGTACATGATCCAGTCAGGAGGATCCTTGAAGGTTATGAATGATAGATGCTACTAACTTTACTGAGATATACTTTTTATTGTTATGTTAAGAATAAAACTTGTTGATCATAGTATTTGCCTTTGAGAGGAGTTGGGTTCACTTCTATCTTTTGATCTTATAGTGCACCTCCGAAATGAATTGACCTTCAGGTGCTAGGTGCTTATTTTTCAATTTTTTTGGTCTCTTTACATAGATATTAAATTTCACTAATGTTGTAACCTGCTAATGGATTGTAGCATGCCTTGATAGGAACAACTTAAGGTGAAGGGTGACTTCTTGCATGAAATTAAAACTCTACTCTTTTCTACTGTAGAGACAAGACATGTGAGGTGTCCCTATGTTGAGCTTAACTTGTGATCTACCAAATGATGGTAATCTATGTATGGATGTTTTCCTTTGAATAATGTTGATATCTCAGTTAGTTTTGTATGGATATGAATACCTATTATTGCAAAGGGATGTTTCCAAGGTATTGGATGATTTTGTGTTGTTGTAAGGTTCAGTCTTTGTAATGCCCTGTAGATATTTGGGAAAGGAATCATGTGCATCCCTGTTATAGTTATGCTTGCATCCTTGGCTCAATGAAAGGATCAAAACCATTATTGAATTTCTTTGTTAGAAGTAATTAGAGTTGTATGAGTATGTTGACTCTTTTATCTTCTTTGATTTCACCAAACTCTTATACTATTGAGATCAGAAAAGACTTTATTCCATTGTAGGAAACTGACTTCTATTTCTAGTGTATATTCATTGAGAATAAAGGCATGATTACCACCTCTATTCTTAACTTTTTATGCAAAAAGAAATGGATGTAACACTAGTTTTAGGCAAGATAGCTCATTGTGGTGTTAGTGGATAGTGTAATAGACTCTCAACTTGAAAATCATGATAATGTACCATAAATACATTTCTTTCAATAGAGACATAACCCCTAGTTATAATCACTATCGTTCTAATGAAATTCTTGATAACCAAATAGAATTGACAAGAGTTATTGCCCTGCCATCATCTTGGCAATGCTCAAAATCACTTTCCTTTCATTCTTAGTACTTAAATCGTTGTGGTATTATGATCTCCACTACAATAGATAAACGCCAATCATCTCCTGCTATTATTAGAACCTGTTAATACACTTTGAGGAATAAATTATCATAGTGAAACTTCGATGCTATTCTCATTTCACATGAATTTCCTATCAGTCTTTATTATTGTTTTGTTTTAGATTAGGAAAAATATTCTCAAAGTGATTAGATGTGCATGGTGTGTATGCAAGATGACTTCATGCTTGAGTTATTGTACCCCTGTGAAGATCCAAGGTGTTGCCTTGTATTGATTATGAGAGTCAGATGGATCAGGGTCGGGAGTATAATTAATTTAAAATTGAATTGAGTCATCATCTCAATGAATATGGATAATACCATGTTATGAGCCTTATAAGGCCTAATGGGAAATTCATATTCTTGAGATAGATTCTTGTGAAGCTAGGACCTGAATTATAGACTCCATTAAGCTTGTTTTAAAATGGTATATATAGTAGTCTTGTGTTTCTATGAGAACAACATGGACCCTTACTTCCATCCACCAGCTACCCCTAATTGGCATAAAGATCCATTGGTAACATTTTAAGTGTGAAAGTTCCATGAAATCATGTCTAGGGTTATACAAAACAATACCTAGCATTTTGAATTGAAAGATATGGATGAACTATTAGGATGTTGGGATAATGCTGAGTTGGCTATCTTATATTTTCTTTAGGTGACATGATATCTAGAGTGAGAGTGGGACTTGTTGTAGCATGGAATTGCACCCTTCGTGGGAGAGTTTTTCAGGGTTTCTCACTTCTAGCTACAAGCATGGCAACAACCTCAGGATGTGGGTATCATGTAGCAAGGTTGAACCTCCAGAGTAGGTCAGTTCCTCTTTGATGCTCACCTAAACTAATGATTCACAGGGAAAAGGGTTAGAAAGGGGATAAGGGCTCCTAAGAAAGCTAACCAAGTGATGCACCAAAGCTAAATGAGAAAATCTCACCAGCTTGAACCCACACTGATTCTGTAGAGGACAATACTGACTTGCACAATATTAGGATCGAGCTGGTTGCATTAGTTTTTAGGAACCCTTATCCAACGGAAGCACAATTGATTACTTTTCTTATAAGCAATTAAACACGAAATTATACCAGAATGATTAAGTAACTAGAAACTTGAAACAACAAAGAATTTGAGAGACAATACACAATCTTGTATTAAATACTCTTAGAAGAAAATACAATAAAGAAGATGCCACTTCTTCCTTCACCTCAAAGGCTTGCCACACCTCAAGACCTTCTTCCCTCTCTCTCTTTCTCAACCACAACCAACTCAACAACCTGAGTTGTTATCCCCTCCTTGAATGCTTCAGCTGATCTCCTTGACCTTACACCTGTAGATCTCCTTGACCTTGCTTCTTTGTTTCAATGCTTTACTTGCCTGCTTGATTTACAATACATGCCTCATGGGTCTTTAAATAGGATCCCATGCATAAAAAAATAGAACTCTAATTACAATAATTAGACACGCAGCTCGTGACTATAATTAGCCCTTTAACATGCAAACACTCGCTTCACTTAACTGATTGTTCGTCAACAGCAGTTCTGGAACCGCCACAGGCGACCGACATCGGTCCCTGTCTGTCTGGTGCTGACCGACGTCGTCTGACTCCCTGCCGATGCCGGTTTCCTTGTGCACTATATCTGACCAACGTCGGTCATGCTACCGATGCTGGTACTTCTGGAACTTCAGCAACCTCCTCTTCTTCATCTGCATAGTTGAAGCTTTTAGCTCCACAACCTAACATTAGTATTTCATGGAGAAGGTTTTGAAAGAAATGAATGCAAATAGAGAGGAGTTCTATGACTCATTGAAAGCTGACATCAATGGCAAAAAGAACACTAAACCAGACCTGCAAACAACCTTGAAAACACCCTAAACAAGGCTAGAAAGGAGGACCATGGATGAGGAAGATTCTCCTTCACACATTACCATAGTGCACAGCGTAATAAACACGAATCCAAGGCAAGAGATAGGCAAAGAAAGTCATTTTATTGCATCAAGAGGTAGTTCTTACAAGAGCTTGATAGGGTCGAGCCTAATCAAGCTAAGCATATTTTGTAATATCTCAAAGAATGTCCTGTCTCCTAGAAAGATAAAACTAAATCTAAAAAAATGGGAACCCCTCCAAAATGGAAAGCATCAAATACATATAGAAAAGGAAAAGAAAAGGAAAAGACTTGCATGAGAAAATGGAGAGGGGGGTCATAAATGGCTTCAACCACCACTATTGTCCTTGAGCTCTTTGCATTCAAAGCATACAACTGCCTTGAACATGAAATGAACCATCCAATATTATCGCAAGTCTCCTTGAGCCCCTCATGCATTCAAATCTTCCCTTTTTGGAGCTGAGATAGCCATACCGGTGGTAGTTGCATGTCTTTGCCAAGTTTGAGTGTTTTGATCTTTGCATTAAAGCTTGGTTTGTTCTTTATTGCAACTTGGACTATCCCAATTGGTCCTTGCATGTTTGTTGCTCCACTTGGATGCGTCCAATCTTTGTTTGACCACTTTGCATCTCAGAATCGAAAGAAGAAGTCATTGTTGTTCGTTGATCTACTGAGCTTGTTAGATGCACTTGTGCCACTTGTCTTTGATTGATTGGCCATTTGGATTCACTGACCATTAACCTTGATGTTCCTGGGCCTTTCTAATTTCTTGGTCTATTTTAACTCAAACTATTTTCTATAATTTTCATTTCATAACTTTCATTGCTCACAACTTTGGACTTCTCATTGCTCATTACTCACTTCTTCGGGTTTTGCAGACCTTATGCACATACCTATTAGACTTTTTCTCTTTAGGCTTTTCACACTTGGCTTATTTCCATGGATTTTTCCTTGCAACTATCTCTCAGACTTTTCTTCTGCAACTCCTCCAGACTTTTACTTTTGGACAATTTTCTTGGGTCTCTTTTGTTTTTTTCCCTTACTGCTCACTGGTGCCCTTCGTATTTATTACATTTGACCTGTTCAAAATTTGTGTAAAGCCCTTCGAATTTCTTGACTACCCCTTTTAGCCAAGAAAAGGCCCTTCAACCTTATGAACTGGTAACTTCATATTTTCTTGAAAAGTGCCTTTGGTATTGTTGGGGTGGTCTGTTGGAGAATTTGAAAATGACTTTCAGAAATGTGCAAAAGGTCCTTTGTGTTTTTTGAAAAGGACCACTTTTGTTTATGAAAGAGTCCTTCAAGATTTGTGCCTAGACCACCTTCCTTTGGAAATGACCCTTGGAGAACCTGAAGACTATTGTTCAAGACCAAATCGAGATTGTTCTAGCTTCTTACTTCGGGGTTTGGAATACTAATTACTTATAAAGCATTTTAATCAATTCACCTTGGAGAACCTGAAGACTTATATGAAAGAGAACCTAATACACACTATCCAAGACCGAGTCAGGTTTTCCAAGCCCCACTACTTACTTCGAAGTTCTCACCATTGACTACTTAAAAAATTAATTTAAGTCTTTTGACTTCAGAAACTTGAAGTTGTACACTTAAGAGAACCTGAAGTCATTCACCTTGGAGAATCCAATTTGCATTTTCCATGAGTAATTCAGGGTCATAAACCCATATTACTTATAAAACATTTAGAAGTCAAGCACCGCTGGAAACCTGATTTGTATTGTGCCCTCAGAAACCTGAAGTCTGAATACTTTGTCATTTCCTGCTTGAAGTCTATCTTCTCACACTTAGGCAAAAACTGGTATGTGGGCCAAAAAATGGCCAACAAGACTCTCCTTTCTGTTTTCTCTCTTTTTTTTGGTATTTTGCACGTGTTTCAAATGATCATGCTTGGTAAGTCCTCTATCAGGTCTGAAGTAGATTAATAGGCATGTTACTTTGGTCAGCAGAATTTCTTTTTATCATGAAGAATTTTAGTCAACGATTATATGATGTCCTTGAAGGAAATAGAGATGTGTGACATTTTGATGCATAGTTTATAGACCTTGAACAAGTATAAAGGATTGGAGTTATCAAGCAAATGACAGAAGGTTTGTTGATAAAATTAGGTATGCTACAGTTATGTTACACTAAAAATTGTTCTAAAACACTGTAAACACTCTTATATCTTGACCAAAGTATTGTGTGGTTTGTCCCCTGA
This sequence comes from Torreya grandis, assembly GCA_037957365.1. NCBI lineage: Eukaryota > Viridiplantae > Streptophyta > Pinopsida > Cupressales > Taxaceae > Torreya > Torreya grandis. The sequence goes on along the minus strand of JARHVA010000630.1, from coordinate 2,873,603 downwards.
GTAATTGTTGGTTTTTTACCTTGAGTTAATACCTAGTTTATTATGTGCTAAGAAGGGTTAGTTATAATATGATCTTAGGTTACAAATCAAAGCACTTGGTACTTGAGAGGAGGAAACAATAGAATGGAACCTAGCCTTGTTTGATAATCTTGAACTTCTTATGTCTCTAGACATAGAAAGCATATTGTATTCCTCTCCTACTATTGTTTGATGGATCCAGCTTGATATGTGAAAATATAATTGTCTTATGGTGTGTAATCTCTTTTTGTAAACTTTGGTAAGTGTGTTCTAGTGGAATGGTTTCTAAAGAAGACCTTTATGGGTTAAATCAAGAAAATGAGTAACCTTAGAAACCTAATTGGTAAACTTACTCAACAAGTCCCTTTGATTGTGAAACCAATTATGGTGGTTTGAGGTGATAAGATAGTCTCTATTAGTGGAAGCTTCTGAGGTAATGAAGTATCTTATCTAATAATTATTTTCTATTAGACAAAAGTATTAAGAATTGTGGGCCATAACCCACAAGGTTCTAAGTTTGACTAATGCCTATACCTGAGTTTAAATAAATCAAGTTAGTGATTCATTTAAGCATAGAAATTGTAATTAGTTAACATCCTCCTTTTATCTAGATGAACGACAATGGTTGATGGGGGGATAGGGGATGAGGAGAGGAGGAATTTGACATGTTTTTGGCTTGGACTTGAATTTGATATATCAACTTGAATGGATTGGTTATGAGAGGTAAAATATTCATCACATCAAAATTTTAACTTGGAAACAGTATTCTTATAATAATCAATTTAAATATGGTTGCACTAACTAATTATCAGGGGTTTCCCTAATAGTGTGATATGGATTGAAGGTTTTGTCAGTGTGTTTCAAATGAATGAAAGTCATGAGTGGATTGTAACAACTATAGGTAACAATAAACATCTTCCTAGTTATTTGATTTCCTTGATTGTCTAGTTTAATTTTATGGTCAATTTTTGTTTTAATGTGAATTTAATTTTTTGTTTGTAAATGTCAACCTCATTTTTTGCACTCTTATTTGATGAGTCGAATAATATTATTTTACTATTTATAGACATCTTTTTATATGGAAAGATTTGAACATAGCTTTGTGATATCTATATCATGCCTGATTACTTTTTTTTTTTTTTTTAAACTATTTTTAAAGGTGAGTTTCCTACTTTATATCATGACTTATATTTTTAAAAATATTCAAACATTGCTTTCAAGATATTTTTGCTTTATAACAATTTTTTTGTAAGATGAGTAGAGACTAAACTTTTTTTTTTTTTGGGTATAGATATAAGATTTTGTCACGCTCAAATATTAAAAAAATAAAAGACTATTTTTAAAGATTGTTGCCTACTTTTTATCATGACCTATATTTCTAAAAAGGTTCAAATATTGTTTCTAAGATTATTTTTCTTTAAGGATGAGTGGATAGTAAATTTTTTTTTATTAGTGTAGATATTAGATTTTGTCACAACCAAATATTAAAAAAATAATTTATTTTAAAATGACTTGCCTAATTTTTATCACAACTTATATTTTTTTAAAGATTCAAACATTGTTTTTAAGATTATTTTTCTTTCTAGATGAGCAGATAGTAAACTATTTTTATTGGTGTAGATATTAGATTTTGTACAACAACTTGAAATATTTGTTTTTTGAGTAAATAATATGAATTATATCATAATTGAAATGTTATAATTTTATTCTTATGATAGGCAAGTTTCACATGTTTGCAATTACTTATATGGTTTGATGGTGTATTGTGGGTTGAAATATTTGTATGGAGTTTAGTGAATCAATATTCATGGATTGTCAACACAATAAAGGGTAATAATTAACACTTTTTAATTAGCATATTCAATTTACTATTTTGTGCAATTTATAAATGTGGTTGATTGTATAGTTTGATCTGGAATTGTTTTTTAAATTAATTTGCATCCCTTTCATCACTTGCGCTCTTGTCTCGTGCCATGTGTTTTCTATATCTTATAATAATGATGGTTGTTTATGACTAATTTTTATTTCAAGAGATTATTGATCTCAATGTTAGTGAAGATATATTTTCATACATAAATATTTAAACATGGTTTTGTTACAATATTTCAAAGGTAAAATACTTAAATTCTTATTAAAAATGAGTTTCTTTTCATTGATTGATATTTCATATTCATGAACCAAAATTTTCTCCTTGTAAAGATGAAATGTTTATTGTCTCAAATTTGAAAGCTAGACATACTTTACTTTGTTTGACATTTCAAATCATTTGTATTGTTCTTGCGATTTTTCTCTTTTGTGTATAATTGAAGGCTCTAGGAATTAAGAGATTCATGATGACTTAAATGCTATTTTAGAGGTTAATGTTAGAATTTAGTGATTATTTGAAACATGAATTATATGGGTCTTACACTATTTTATTATTGATCTACACTTTGTAAACCTTAAAATATAGGGTAGTTTGGAAGAAAGAAAAGAGAGTCAAAAGAGGATAACCAATTTTAGGAGGTTGAATGCAAAGCAAGGAGTTGATTTTGGGAGGAGAATAAGTTTTGGGATTTAGTTAACAATGTGATATGAGTAGGAGGTGATTAATGCACATAAAGGGTAATGGAGGAAGAATACAAAGATGGGGTAGAGGGAGGAAGTATAGGTTACTTCAGAGGTGAATGGGTTATGATAGTGATGAGGAGGAATGCAAGGAAGAGGTGGTGGTGGGTGAATGAAAGAAAAGATGTAGAGTGGGTGAGGAGGATGGAGTGCAAGTTTGAGATTATGCATGCAAGTTGAGATGGCAAGATGATGAGGTGGAGACACGAGGGGGTAGTATAGTGGAGATAAAGGTGATGACCTTACATTAAAAAAAAATAGCTAAATATAATATTGATAGTCATAATTATATTTGTTTATAAAATTGACACCATTTGATCCACACTGCAGGGGCCCAAGACCACACGTGTTGGGGAAAAATGTGTATTAAGGATAACTTCATGGTTGTAAAGAGTGAATATGTGTAGAAGAATTTAGATAGAATTAAAGAACACATATTTAATGGATGAAAAGTTTGACACTTGAAGAAATGCAACATTTATTCAGTGAGAGTGAATAGAGAAAAGAATATTGTGATGTACAATGTGTGTGACAAAGTAGATACACAAAGTGTGCTACATATCCTTATGATTGTGTATGGCATCAATTGTGGATCTTATTGACCTTTCGCTATATGCATATGTTACATATTGATATATGCAAATACAAGAAGCAGTTATAACTATTTTTAGTTATAAAGAAGACAACTACAAATCAATTCATCTTCCTTCTTGGGTGACGGTTGAGTTTTCAGGTATGTGAAAATTAATTGACCAACTAGATAACTAATGGATGTTAGGCTAGGAAGTGCCACTTAAAAATCCATGCAGTTGGAGCAAGCTGACACGTAGATGTGCTAGAGTTAAGGCAAGTGTAGGCACACTATTTTATAAATAGGTAATAGTGAGGTACGTGAGACTATGAGCTAGTAGTGCACAAAGAAGTCCATAAGGTTGCGAGTTGGTGCAATCTAGGGGCACAGGTTTGAAAGTGAGCATGGGATTGATGCATGGAGCTAAGAACAAGCTCAGTGTGGATAAGTGCACAAGGTTTTGCAATAGGGGTGAGTGTGTTGCAGGAAGGACAAGGAGAGAAGTGTGGTGCACAAGAGTTGCACATGAATCATTCACCCTTTCTTAAAGAACAATGGTATCCATTGCATCTAGGTATAGCTACGAGAGTTACATGTGAATTTACTAAGAGTTGTACCACTTAGCTTGATAACCATGCTACCATACTTTAACCATTCTGAAAAGTTGATGTGTGCCATGGTAGGCGTTTGTGTCTATCACTTCAATGATTTGATCCTATTCTACAGGTTATAAGGGTTCGAGATCACAATTAGAAGGATGTTGTGTCATTGCTAGTTAAAAAAGTGCAAGAACGTAAGGTTGAAAAAGTTCCATGTTGAAGACTGGGTGCATGCCCAAATACTGAGGCAGATCAAGAATGAAGACGTTCTCACCAACTATGCATAGAATGGTGAAAGGACCATAGTGCAAAGACTTGATCTTCTAATGTGGACCTTTGAAGCATGCCTTTCAAAGGCATGGCCAGACTTTGCCACCAAATTAGAATGCATGAGGTGTGTGATGCATGTTATGACACTCGTACTTTTTTTAGGTGTGAAAAAAGGATCTATTGAACCTACGGATTGATAGATTAAATATGGCACAAAAACTTCTATGTTTCTTCCACTTCTCATTCTTGTGCACACGACTCGGTACTAGCTAGTGTGTAGTAGATGTCTAGAGGTGTTGCAGGTTGGAAAGACATGTCTGGAATGGACTATACCCCATAGAGTTATGCAAGGCTCTGTTGTAGACATGTACAGGGATTTATTGTAAGAATGTACAAGAGATTTTCATCCCAAGTGCAAGCATGTGTGTGATTGTATATTCGTAGTAAATGAACAAGTGTTTGATAAATTTTATTTACCCATCTATCTATGGATAAAATGTTGTCGAGTTGTGTTCTCATCAAGTCCCATAGTGCTTACTATAAATGACTCAAAAAACATAAATCTTGATTAGAGATAATGGATGGAAGAAGTCCAAAGTGAACCTAAACATGGTTGAAGAAGGATTGTGTAATGCCAATTGCATCAATGTCTTTCTTTCAAGCGACCTTGATAACCATATTTTAAAACATATGCACTAAAACAAACATAAAATCAAGTTGGCATTATGTTTTAGGTAACCCAATCATAAAATCCATGTTGATAGATTTTCATGGTATGAATGGAAGTGGTATAAGTGTGTAAAGTCCTAGTTTTACAATCATGGACAATAAGGAATGCAATATTTAATGTTACGCTCCACATCTACATGCATGTGTGGCCAAGAGAAGTGAAATTAAAATGTGGCTAAAGTATTTGGCATACCAAAGTGTCTTGAGTTCTTAGCATAGTGCACCTCCATGATGAGTCGTTGGCTAGGTGTGCCATTAATAACATAGAAATGTTTGAGCTTGTAGAGAAGTTGGTCAGCCAACTAGAACTACTAAACTTGTTTACTTTGTGCTAGGCTATTGTAAGTTTTTGTAGAGTCCTGATTAGTTGAGTAGAGAGATACTCAGTCTGCAAAGTTGTGGCCACGTATGTCTAGCATTGTGATGAGCGTGTGAACTAGTGTTTGACTAAGGCAATATGTTACCTTGTTATTCTTCCCTTTCTTATGTTTGATCATGAGATGGAATTGTTTCAGGTAAGTCATCCATTTCATGTGGTATGCATTCTCTAGTTTACGGTGTCTGCAAGAACTGAAGTGGCTTATGATTGAAATGAACATCTCCTTCCCTAAGATGTAGTGACACCATTACTTAATTACTTGCATAATAACATACAATTATTTTTCATAGGTGGAGTACCTTTTCATCATGTCATTGAATGTCTCTAAATGATATGTAACTGGATGTTTATGCTGCATGAGTATTGCATCAAGTGCATAGTCAAATGTATTAGTGTGAAGCTTAAATGAGTGTGTAATGTTAGCTATTTCGAGTACAGGTGATGTGCAGAGGCATTACTTGGGTGACTTAAAAATGTAATATTTTGCATGAGTCCATTCAATCATGGACTTTGCATGTGTCACTTGACTGAAGGACTAGGTGATTTACAAGAAACTAAGGACAAACCTGTAGTAGAGGTTTGCAAGTGTAAGAAAACTCAATTTTTTGAGATTGTGAGTGGTCCAATCCTAGATCAATTTGATCTTTTCTAGGTCTATATGAATTCTTGCGATCAATGATGTAGCCTAGGTAATGGATTTACACATCTTCAAATGTACACTTTTCTAATTTAGCCTATAACTTGTGCTGACATAAGGTGCCTAAGATGCACATGATATATTCCACATGTTCCTTCCAAGTATTGCTAAAGATGATAATATCAGCCAAGTAGATAATGACAAAGGAGTTAAGGAAAGGCTTAAGTAGATCATCCATCAAGTGCATGAAATTGGTTGGTGTATTGGTTAGGTTGAAAGGCATAACCAATAATTTGTACAATCATTCTTATGTCTTGAAGGTTGTCTCCCAAACATCTTCAGGGTGGACTAGAACTTGATGGTAACCTAACTTCAAGTTGATCTTGGTAAAGTATTGTTCACCTCTAATTTGGTCTAGAATGTCATTAATGTGCAACAATGGATAGTGATTCTTCACCATTATTTTATTGTCTGTGATAGTCTATGCAAAGATGCCATGACCCATCCTTCTTGGGCACGATGACTATCGATCTCTTGCAAGGAAAAGACCTAGGTTTGATCTTGCCTTGATTGAGAAGATCTTGTATTTGGCATTAGATTTCATTTTTATTTCAAATTGATCTATGATAGAGGGGGTTGTGTGTGTGTGTGTGTGTGTGTGTGTGTGTGTGTGTGTGTGTGTGTGTGTGTGTGTGTGTGTGTGTGTGTAACTAGGTATTTTCTCACACAAGTGGTATTCAAGCTTCAATTTTGAAAAGGATTTGTGTCACATTAGAGAAATGAAAAGTATGAGCATGATGGAATTTTTTTGACCTAATATGGGTTGAAACCCTAATTTTCAATAATCTTGCATATCTCACAAACCATGGCAAAAAAAAATTGATTTTTTTCACATATGTTGGGTATTGACACAAGAAGGTATAGTCCTAGTTTTAACTTTATGTGATCATTTTTTTCCCAAGTTAATGTAATTTTAGATTTTTTCATAAATTCACTCTAAAAGCCATAATTTTGGGGTGTTTTAATTTTCTTACATTTTGGATAGCCTTTGAAAATTTAAGGTGGGTATTGATCCCTAATCTATTGGATGGTACATGTTGACCAAATTTTGATCTCATGTCAAAATTGGTCACCCCCTATAGGTTGAAACTTCATAGACATGTCTAATGTTTGTCATGGTTTCAAGTAATCTTAAATAGTCATGTATGTTCATATGTGCCCTTGTCTAACAATCCAAGTTTTGGTCTTAGGTTCACTTGTCTATTCTTATGGTCAATCACAAGGTCTTGAGATGGTCAAACATGTTCAAAGATCTAATATAGTCTAAAGTCAATGTAAAAGATTATTTGGACATCATTTAATGACTTATTATCATGCACTAACCTTTGATTGTCAATTACAAAAAATCATATTTTGGCCACCTTTTGGCCCATTTGGAAGGGTTGGACATACCACTAAAATAAGAGAATGTTTTAAAAAGATTTCAAACACAACTTATGTCATAAAAAGATCATATATGGTTTAGGAATAGTTAGAGTCTAACAGAATATGCATTTCAATGCCTAATATTAGCAAAAAAACACTTTACAAGCACTTGTTTGGCTTCCAAGATCTTTTTTCAACTAGTTTAAAAGTGTCCCTTGGGCTGCCTAAGATTATTTTCTAACTCTGGACCAAATTTTAAGTTGAACTGACACTCCAAACACTTTTTCTCCTTCATCAATGCTTTCACAAGCTTAGGAATGCAAATTGCATTGAATGGTATGGCTAGGAGAGAGAGAATTAGGAGCTAAAACTTTGGTCATTAGTAGGGATCCCAATAAGTTTTAAATTAGTGGCATTGGTTTGTAGATTGGTCACTTCTTATTTATGAACAATCGCTAAGAGTGGTAACAAGTCATTGTGGCATATTCATCTAAGAGGGGTTTGTTCTTGCATCTTTTTTTCCAGTTCAAAAATTGATGGAGAGGAATTATTTTGAGAGTAAATTTTAGAAGTCTTGGAGATCCTTTTCATGATGGTTTCATCAGTTGAATCATCTCCATAAAGTGTTTTTACTTGAAGGAATAATGTCTTGGTGTACAAGTTGTTCTAGTGGATTCTGCTGCAAGTCTCTATTTTGTCTTCATGGTGGTCACTCTCAGAGGTTTCTAATGTTTCATTGTTCATGGAAACTCACTTAGTTTATAATTTTCTATTTTCATATAATTCTAATAATTAATAAAATTACTCAAATAGTGTTTTTAATTATTCAAAAATATAAGACAATTTAATTAATTATTAAAATATAACTATATTAGATAATTATTCGAATTATCAAAAAAGTGCTTTTAACCATTTGAAAAATTAAGGTAATTTTAAAGATTATTTTAAGAGGTTTTAAAATTAATAAATTGCTTGAAAAGTGATTTTTATCACTTTAATTATTAGAGCAATTTAATTAATTATTTAAGAAAGGACCTAATATAAAATAATTATTTAATTTTATAAAAAATAATTTTAATTAATAATTTATGAAATAAATTTATTTAATTAATTTAAAAATACCTAAAGTGAAATTAAAAGGAATGTCAGCGTGAGAGCTAAAACAAAGAAAATGAAAAGATATTCTAAAAGTTGGCAAGAGAGGGTTATGAGGTATTTTACATCTCAAAGGTGGTTCACCCCCTTTTAGAAAGTAAAAATACAAGGTGAAGATCACAATTGAAGATATGATAAAAATTGATATCATATTTTCATGTTTGAAGAAGATATTGGGATGTATGCCCAATAAGTGTTTGCAGATTTGGAGCTGATTATTCTACCAAAAAGTGTCTTTTGATGCCATCTATTGCTAAAGTGAATTTGTTACTTGTCTTAAAATGGGAGGATTTGCTTTGTGTGCTTGTTTAGAGGATTTGATAGATAATTTGATGTCCAAATTGAGCATAATAAATATAATTATTATTTACATTAATCTTTTCAAGGGTGGTGACTTGTTTGGGATTGATGGTTTTATGTTTGAAGAGGTAAATTCTAAAAAATAGGGTTTTAAGAATTTTAGAGCGAGTTATAGTGACCTTATTATGGAAGAAAAATTATAAAATTAGTTTTATTTTATAGTCATTAATTTTATGATCAATTTGAGCTCTTATTTGCATCATAATTTCAAATATTGAGGGTGTTATGAATTTTTTAAGTTTCTGTTATTCGTAGAAAATAATATTTGTTGAGGGTAGATTTGCAAGGGTTTTGATGACCTTTTTGAAGATCAAATAATATCAGAGTTATTGGTGGATTTTTGGCATATTATTTCTAGGGTTTTGATGTCATTTGGGGGTGAATTCAAGGCATAAATTTTGATTTAATTATTGTAATAATTTTTTGAATATTGGTGATTAGATGGATTAGGGTTTGATCACTTTGGAACCCTAACTGTTGATGATTCATGGATGATATGACTGTTGTGATTTTTGTATGATTTTGTCTACAATTTGTGAAAGCTTTAGCAAGAATTAGAGTGAGAAAGGACATCAATTCACTGGTGTGGTGCTAGGGTTTGGAGGATTGAAAATTTCATTTCAAGCTATTTTTTCTTTATAGCAAGAGCAATTATTGGCCAATTTTCATTTATTTCAAAGTGAATAGGAGTTAATTTTTAGTTTGGAGGTGTAATTATAGCAACTAGGGTTTACTAATTTTACTAAATTTAGAATTCAAAAATTATGGATTTTATGGGAAACCTCTTTTTGGTTGAATCATCCCATTTTAAGACATTACAGTGGTATCACAAGGCACCGATCTTATCCACTTGTGAGGTTTGGTATTAATTTGGAAACAAGCAGGTAAAAAGTATTTTGTGTTATCAAAAAAGACGAAGAAGTTATGAAAGAAATGGAGAAAGGAAGGCTCTATAATGTAGGTAGAAGGCTAGGGAACCTATGCCAACCATTGGAGGATGTAATCAACACCTTGGAAGAAATAGAAAATAGTTTATCCAAGGTAAATCAGTCACAATATAAGTCTATGAAGTGGGTAGTATATTTCTCAAAGACTTACTTGATTCAACATGAATTATTGAGAGATATAGATAAGGAGGTAAGACTCTTGGTTACTAGTTGTATTAATAAATTTTTAAGACTGATGGTTCCTAAAGTTACCTACAGTGATAACATCATGAGGGAAATATTTTTTATTGATTGTGGAGAGCTTCTAAGGTCTCAAAGAGAACAAATGACACTCCTTGGCTAGAAGGGTCAACACCCTAGAAACTATGGCTTCAACCAGGTCATGTATTTTGATGTTAGATATGGAGTGTGATGAACTTATTATTAAGATGTTTCAACATTTATTTACAATTGCTTGTAAGAATCCTACCAAAAATGTTGTAGCTTCTATGTAGAGAATTTTGACCTTGACACTTAATGAGACTGATGATTATTCCAAGCCATTATTATATATCTTGTTAATAGGTTTGGGGCTAGAAAAGAAATTTTTTCCAATTGCTCATATGTTTTGTGAAAATGCTGCAATTTATTGTGAGGAAAAGTTGAGGCCATATTTGATATTGGAGCATGCAGAGCAAAATAATGAAGGGACAACCCTTCATGAGGGTTACTATAAAGAGGTCAATGAAATAAAAAAAACCTGAATTTGATGGGCAACGCATATAGTTGCAGGGGGAGGATAAAAAGGAAGAGGAAATCAACAAGTATGAACTAAAAGAAGCACAAATTAAATATATTTTATTGGTTGAAGATGTCTATTTATTTTCTAATAATTGTGTGCATGACACTGAAGTCACAAAAGGTGAAAACAAGGAGCTTGAACTAAAAAATGAAGTAGGATGGAATGATGAAGGGGCTGCAATTTCAAAGCATAGGCAACCAATGAGTCAAAAAATAACATGCCCTATCATGAAATTGGTAAGTTTGCATGATCTGATTTTTTATGTTACATGGATAGAAGAAGAGGATAAAACACTTGAATTGCAAGGGTAGTACTTAATTTGCTATGGGCAGCTCCCTATGCCAAGGTTCATGAATAACTTTGAAAGTATGGGTAAAGTTTTGACACTTCTCTTGGCTTTGAAAAAGGCCTAAGTTATGAGTAGCTATTTACCAAGTAATTTTTGAAAGAAAAAGTGGTATCCTTTCTTTCCAAAACATTCTGAAATCATTTTGTTATATTCATGGTCTCTAATCTAAGCTGGGGGCAAATTATCATGCACATGGTAGCCAAGAGTAAGGGAGAAAGGTGAATATGCACATGCTATTTCTAATTTGTCTTAAAAATCAGATTTATGTATGTAAACACAACGGTGTTTTAGAAGGCAACATTAGTTTTTGAGAATTTTTCAGCACTTGATAGGTAGGAGAAAGGTGTGTATAAGTTTTGAAATTCATTGCTCATAAAAATTAGACTTAAGGAACAAACATAGCCATGTATTGAAGAGGGAAATTTAAAATTTTATGACATATATCAGTCATGAGAACAAGAAAGTTATGAGGACATCTATTTCCATGTTTGTCTACATGAAAAATCAGTGATCTATTTGCATAAACAACCATGCCATCATGAAGGAAACATTGATTTGATTAATACAGTTTAGTGTATGCAAGATTCAAGAAACATGTATTTATTGGCACTTTGGGAAGGTGACCTAAGGAGATTTCACATCAGTAGGGTACAACCTCCTTGTGGATATTTTTGGGAGCTATTTATGAGTGTGAAGAGGAACCTATTAATGTCTAAAGTGAATAATAAGGAACAACCTCTTGTTGAGAGTGTGATTCACACTTGGATGTCCTTATATGGTGAGAGATACATCTTGGGGGCCTCCCCACCTATAAGGTACAATTCTGATTTCTCTTTGCATAATTTGTGAGACATGGACCAGCACATGAGAAAATTTTGCATATAAGGGAGCAAGGTGGTTTGGTTCACTTGTGATTTGCTTAACCACTTTGGGTCATTTCTCACCCATTTGAGAGGTATAAGGAGAAGGAGTTCGCTTACCTTCTACATAGTATTGAGAGGGGTGGAAGATGCAGAGTCTTTTGAGCTTTGGGAAGGCCATGACAATCCTATTGAATTTGGTGGTAGGGCTCAAAGTATAGGTACGACAGGTTCATGGTTTTGTTGAAGGCTACCACTTATTGGGAAGCAAGGACAAATTTTTGTTACATTGTGGGACATGTTGGTAAGGTGGAATGGCATTCATTATCGATTTGTGGAATGCCACTCTATGCTACTTGGCAAAATTCAATCCACTTAATAGGTATAGGGGCAAGGCTTTTTGAGCATTGCACTAGATTTTACCACTTGGACATGGTAATTGGGCATATAAACTTGCATTTTCTTGAGGGCAAACAAATTTGGGAAGGGAAGATTGTAATGTCTATTTTTTATATAATTTTAATAATTAATAAAATTACCCAAATAGTGATTTAAATCATTCAAAAATATAAGGCAATTGAATTAATTATTAAAATAGAACTATTTTGAATAATTATTTAAATTACCATAAAAGCGGTTTTAACTATTTGAAAAATTAAAGTAATTTTAATGATTGTTCTAAGAGGTTTTAAAATTAATAAACTAATTAAAAAATGATTTTTATCACTTTAATTATTAGATAAATATAACTAATTATTTAAGCAAGGACCTAATATAAAATAATTATTTAATTTGCCAAAAAATAATTTTAATTATTGATTTATTAAGGCAAATTATTTAATTAATTCACAAAGGCCTAATTAAAATTAAAAGGAATGTTGGCTTGGGAGCTAAAGCAAAGAAAATGAAAAGATATTCTAAAAGCTGGCAAGAGAGGGTTATGAGGTATTTTAACTCCCCAAAGTGGTTCGCCCTCCCTTGGAAGGTACAAATACAAGGTGAAGATCAAAATTGAAGATATACTAAAAAATGATATTATTTTTTCATGTTTGAAGAAGATATTCTGATGCATGCCCAATAAGTGTTTGTAAATTTAGAGTTGATTATTCTATAAAAGGTGTCTTTTGATGCCTCCTATTGCTAAGGTGGATTTGTTACTTATCCTAGAGTGAGGAGATTTTCTTTATGTGCTTGGTGAGAGGGTTTGGTAGACAATTTGATGTTTAACTTGAGCATAATAAATCTGATTATTATTTGCATTAATCTTTTTAAGGGTGGTGACTTGTTTGGGATTGAGGGTTTGATATTTGAAGAGGCTTTTTAAGGGTGGTGACTTGTTTGGGATTGAGGGTTTTCAAAATTTTAGAGTGATTTTTGATGACCTTCTCATGGAAGAAATTTTTTGAAATTATTTTTATTTGATAATCATTAATTTTATGATGAGTTTGAGCTCTTATTTGCATCATAATTTCAAATATTGAGAAAGTTTGAATTTTTGAAGTTTCAATGGTTTGTAAGAAATAATATTTGTTGAGGGAAAAGATTTGCAAGAGTTTCGGTGACCTTTTTGAAGGTCAAGTAATATCACAATTATTGGTGGTTTTTTGGCATATTATTTCCATGGTTTTGACGTCATTTGGGGGTGAATTCAAGATATAATTTTTGATTTAATTACTACAGTAATTTTTTGAATATTGACGATCGGATTAGATTAGGGGTTGATCACTTTAGAACCCTATCCATTGATGATTCATGGATGATATGTCTGTTGTAATTTTGTCTACAATTTGTGAGAACTTGAGTAGGGATTAGAGTAGGAAAGGACATTAATTCAACTAGTGTGGCATATGGGTTTGGAGGATTGAAACATTCATTTCAAGCTCTTTCTTCTTTGTGATAAGAGCCATTGGTGGCTAACCTCATAAGGTATTTATTTATCATTTATTTCAAGGTTGATTGGAGTTAATTTTTATTTTGGAGGTGCAATTATAATAGCTAGGGTTTGTTGATTTTACAAAATTCAAAATTTAGAAATTGTGGATTTTATGGGAAACCCTTTTTTAGCTGAATCATCCCATTTGGGGGCGTTACACAATTTCATGGAGTCTTTATTTTTTTATATGAAATGTGTTTTGGTTCATATTCTTCAAGTGTGTTTGCCTTTTATGAACATGGTATGTGTTTGAATCATCTATTTCAAGTTTAATTTTCAATTTGGCTTAAGTACTAGTGATAAATCATGGTATATGGTTCTGGTATGACATTACACCATTGGAAATATAGAAAATTCAAGATAATAGCTCATATGCTCACTCTCCAATAAGATTCATAGTTGTTTCTTCCATATACATGTTGTATAAACTATGAAGTGTTTGAAAGAAGCTCAGAGCCATAAAGGGACCTAACATTCTTCTTCATGCATTCATATGATTTTGACTACCTATTGCCATCATCATCATGAGCTCAATTTGACTACATGACCCAAGTCCCTACACACAGAGCTTGCATATAAAATAGGCACCTACAAGTCCGTACAAACCTATAGGATGAGTTGAAGATGAAAATGCTTGGTTAGAAGCTCTATGAGCCTTGAAGAAGTAATAAGGATGTATGAAATGGATTGATAGTGTCATCAAAGCTCAGTACTCAAAGATCTTAAGAAAGTGACTTGGTAGACCTAAGCAGTACAATAATGACCTAAAGGCCCTAAAACTGTAGATCCACATTTTGGACCAAAAAATAATGAACTAATCAACTACACTAGAATGAGATAAAATTGTGGAACCTAATTTCATTGAAGATGCAAATAGTGTTATAAGTCATTGAAGATACTAGTCACTTGAAAATCTGTTGAAGGCCAAGAAACTAAATACACAGTCTAACTAAACACCTAAAGGACTGTACAATATTGTGTGCATGATGGAAAGAGTCAAAGGAATTAAGAGTGCTTGAGTATAATGTTGAGATCCTCAACTAATTTCAAGTCCTTTGAAGATAATATCAATGTTAATGAGGGTGAGATTGACAAGCATAAGAAGATAGACAAACTCTCTCATAATAGGCACCTATAGGCTGCATAACACAAACTGGTCTAAGGTACATATAATGAGAGTAGACAGAGGTGATTGAAAGGTATTTTAACCTAACTGAGACTATAGACAAATTTAAGGACTAGGAGAGGTATTTGATATAAGGTTTAAGACCCAAAATAAAGGGTGTAGTCATGACCTTCATATAGGTCATCTATAGGCCTATTTTAGATATCCTTTAACCCAATGTTAAACCTAAAGGAGAGGCAAAGTCAAGAGGGTTTTGAAAGGTTCTTGAACCTAATTTGAGACTTTAACTAAGAATATGAACTATTTAATGGGTTGGTATGTAGAATATGAGGTCCAAACTCACAAGAGAAGGCAGTCATGGTCTCTAAGAACACCTAGAGGTTGCATAACATAGACTGGGCTAAGGTGCATATAATGAGAGTTGGCAAAAATGTTTGAATGGGGTTTAAAAACTCAATTGGAACTTCAAATAATGTTCAAAGACTAGGAGAGGTTAGTATTGACAAGGTTGAAGGCCTAAAACTAATAATACATTCAAGTGACCCTAAAACACCTACATGCCACATTACAATAGGCTAATCTCAAGGCCTAAGAATGAAAGAATAGTAATGATTAAGATGATATGAGGTATACTAAAGATACACAAAAGGTCATAAGGTGTATTGATTATGAAGGAAACAAAGATAAGATTGACCAAATTGAGTTTCATGATTCCATACTCAGTCAATCAAAACCCTACACATAGTCATAGGCCTATAGTCCAATCTTGAGGGAAATGGAGGTGTTGAGGGATCTATAAGCATGACCATGATTTTAAATTTGGTACAGATTGTGGTTGTGAGTGAAACAAGACATTTATGGTAAAATAAAGGTCATATGAATTGTGTAATTACTCATTATTTTGTCTCAGACTTGGCCCACTCTTTGGTCAAAGGGCAACCATGAGACTAAGAGAGCTTTTTAGACTCAAAACATGAAACAAGTTTATAGACCTCATATGGGAATCTTGAGACAACATAGAAACATGAAAAATATTTACATGTACCTTTAAGTGGCAAAAAACCTCAGGATTCAACTCAAATACCCTTGAGGGCTAGCACGAAGGACATAGGTCTTAAACCCCAAAACCTGACTAGTACACCATGATCATACAGAGGGGTAAAAAGGACTTACAAGGAATTTAGAATCATGGAGGGTATTTTTTTGAAGTTTTATGAACTCCCAATAGTGGGATGAGGTTTTGAGATCTAAAACGCAAAGTAGACATCTCTCTAAGCTCAAGAATGCTAAGCAAACCACTCGAGGAGCAACTTCAAATGTTCATACCATAGCTCAGACTTTGCATGGGAGATAAACCATTTAGAATAGTTGAGGGGGTCAGAGAAGAAGGTTTTCTAAGTGGAAGGAGGTAAATTAATCATTTGTTCTTTATGAACAATCGGTAAGACCCCAAATAGGTCTTAAATCTCTTTAAAACCTTGATAGTGACCAGTCATGAAGAAAAGATATCAAATTCATATCTAATGACATAATTTGATCCTAAAACATTTTGGATATTTTTGAAGACTCCAAGGAGGTTATGAACATGTACTTTTATGTTGATGTCACTTATATGGATTGCTACAAATACCTTGTTCTGTATGTTTTTGGTGTTTTGCAAGTGTTTTGAGAATACAAGATCTTTCCAATCATTGTATGAGGTCATTTGGGAGATTTCATAATTATTTAAATCCAAAAACTTACACTGGAGATTCTATAGGTGATCAAACTAGGCCCATTTTCCAAGGTAATCTCAAAAAGGCACAAAATGAGGCTAGATAACAAGGTGATTTCTTGGTTTGCATACTTCCACAAGGTCTCAAGACCCCAAAATTGACATGGGGGTTTATAATGGCCTAGGAAAATTGAATCAATTTTTTTTGCATTATTTCACATGTGTGGTAGAGGTCTGAAAAAAGAAAATAGGGTCTTAAGCAATGAGGCCTAATTAAGCCTAATTCAATAGAGAAAAAGGCAGAAAAGATGGACTTCCACTCAGAGACTGAAGATTAAGTTTGACATAGATCTAGAAATAAATAATGGGTCTTATAATATGCCCTTGGTTTCTCAATATAATCCATACAACTCCCTACACAAGGAGGTTTACAGGGTTTTAGGGCTACAATAAAACTAGGCCTAGTAAGGGTTTAAGGATCAAAACAAATTATTGGAAGTTTTTCAAGGAATAAAAATGGTTTTTTTAAGACTTTATAACATATTTTAATACCATTCATGGAGTTTGGATGAGCTGAATAATATGCACTTAAGTTTTAGGCCACCTGGACCAAACTAGGCATGAAAAATGAAGAGTTTCAAGACACCTATGCACAAGAATGATGGAATGAAAGGTCAGAGGAGTTTATTAAGGCATGTTAGATGTTAAATTAGTGATATAATATCATTTGAATGGGAATTCATGGTTGAAAGGTCAATTTGTCTGTCCTTTCATACAAAAAAGGGTAGTTTTCAAAAAGCTAGTTAAGGTGTCAAGCTAATTTGTAACTCATAAGCCACTTAGAAGGTTGGAGCTGCTTCAAGAGTGAGACACATGCACTTGAAGGTATTTTTTGACTATATCATAACTCTCCTTCTAGTTTTAACTCATCTAAACTTTTCAAACTTCCTCTGCTACACACCCCCCTCTCTCTCTCTCTTCACCATTCTCTATATATTTAACCACTTTTGGCTAAATTTGTAGAATCCACACCTTGTATGGCAAAGCCCTGATGTTTTAAGTATTATATTCATCTTTGCATAAATATTTCAATCTGGTTTTGAGCTCATATCTTCTTGTCTAAGTGTGTGAATTAGTCCATGTTGAATGACAAGTGATGATCTTCTATCCTTGTGTTCACCTTTCTCTTTCATATTTTGTGGAAGTAGTATGCTATCTAATAGGTCACATGAAGTGTATTTAGTGTCTTTATCTATATCTAAGTGTGAATTAAATCATTAGTTTCTATATTCAAGCCTATTGTTCATCCACCTTGAATAAGTGCATTGCATATCACCTTCATGTTTGAAATACTTATGTTAGAGAAATCTAGGATGTTGAATTCAGTTTTATGAATCATCTTTCATAGTGAAAATACATGGTAGTCTAGTGGAGATCAAATTGGTGGATCACCTCTTTAGATTAGGTTTATTTAATTTTCCTTTTATCTCTTTTCAACCTCAACCAAATTAGTAATATAGTTGATGAGCTCAAATGAACATATCAAGGGAGTTAGCCCTTCAATATAAAGGTTTACCCCTATTATCGACATGCCATAGGTCTATGGGTAATTACATGTTCCACTCAATTTGGAGAAGACTTTAACTACCTCTCCAAGGGTAAAAAATTGAGTCTTAATAGTTTTGGCATGCCTGATGGGACTATTATCTCAAGCACATCTTGTCAAGATGAATTTTGGTCTTGACAACATCATAGCTACATAAGTGTTCCTCACTCAGCCTTTAGCACTCTATTGAAGGTAATATCTAGTTGTATACCAAGTTTTATTATTTATTTTGTTCATGTTTCATGGTTATTATTAGGTCAGTTACTAGTAGAAGTAACCATCCTATAAATTCACCATTTCATCCTGAACATCCTCTTGAAGTCCAATGTCATGAGCATATCTTGACATTTGAGAATCCTAAAGAAGAAATTGAAGCACAAGAAGGTTTTGAAATTCAAAAAGAGTAAGAGAGTGAAGATAAATTTGAGGGTGACATGGCTAGACAACATGCTTTCCCAACCTTCAATACTAAAAACTACATAAACCTCAATGCCTATGATGATATCCTTCCCAATCCCACCAATTACCACCTTAAATGGGGAAGGTCCTATCACCCCAAGTGAACATATTAGAGACATCCAATTTATACAATTTCTATAATGTCATTGAAGTTAACATAGCATTCAAATTGCTTGCCATGTCTCTTAGGGGGAAATCTCTTGATTGGTATAGATAATTACCGAGAGGATGTATCACTACTTGGGATGAGTTTGAAGAGTTGTTGACTCAAATGTTTGAAGTTAAAAGTGATCATACATCACTCATACATCAATTGAATATCATTCAAAGAGGACCTAAATAAACTATGCATGATTTCAATGAGAGGTTTCAAATAACATGGAATAGGCTTCCACCTCCCATAAGACCTCCTGCAAGTTTTATTTTCCCAACATACCTTAGAGATATTGGTACAAATATAGCTATCATGTTGCAATCCATGGGTGGGTACACTTTGCCTAAAGCCTATGACATACCCATTAGAGCTGAGAATGGTTTGATCTAAGCTAGTAAACTCCCTCCAAAAGTCTATATTCTCATCTTGCCTAACATGTCTTCTACTCCTCCAAGTCTTTCTCCAATTCCAAGTTCAAACAACAAGTCTAGAGCTTCCCCAAAGAAATCAGATGATGTCATTGATTTGGATGCAAAGTGTAAGGCTTTATAATCTCAAATTAGATAACTAAATTGATAATTGGAGTTCACCAAAACCCCTACTACTACCCTCAAAAATTAAATATATTCCCACCTCAACATAATGGTCAAAAGAGGGGACGAGGTCAACTTAATTTCAATAGGTCACCCAATGGTTACAATCCAAATTCTATGCCTAACACAAGAGCCATGGTTCCAGTCTATAATAACTTGGTTAAAAAATAAGAATGGTAGCCTCAAAGATAATACATGAATGTGAATGAGGGTGAAGGATAAGATTCAGTAGCTCAAGGAGGGCCTACTCCTCAATTGATAGAAGAAGATGAGAGCTTCATGCAAGCAAGAATAAATGGTGAGTATGACAGTCAAGGAGTGAGGCTTGTAAAATTTCAAGTGGAAGATAGACTTGTCATAAATCAAAGTACCTCAGTTTCAGCCAACATAAGGTCAAAGAGAAGAGCTTTGGGAGATGTTCAAGATGTAGACATAACTTCAAAAAACCCTCCTTTAAGGCAACAAAGTGTGAATGTAAATGTGGTAGCCACTACAAGCCCTGTACCTTTTCAAAATTAAGATTTAGAAAAGGTGATTCAAAGTACTCTATTGCCTCAAGCTCAAGGTAATTCTACATGAAAAATTATTAAAATAAAGATCCAAAATAATAAAGATCCAAATCTAACCCTTCAAGGATAAATTTAAAACCTAAGATTTAAAATAAAGATTTTGTAAACCTAATAACACCTCAAATAAATTTAAGAAACTATAAGACACAAAATGTAAACATAATTGTGCCAACATACTTAAAAGTTCAATATTGATCTTCATAGTAATGATAAACAAAAACTTGAAAGATATTTTACAAGTACATACCAAATTCAAGATCAAATTCAAGTAAAATCGAAAATGATAAAGATCCAAATCTAACCCTTCAAGGATAAATTTAAAACCTAAGATTTAAAATAAAGATTTTGTAAACCTAATAACACCTCAAATAAATTTAAGAAACTAGAAGACACGAAATGTAAACATGATTGTGCCAACATACTTAAAAGTTCAATATTGATCTTCATAGTAATGATAAATGAAAACTTGAAAGATATTTTAAAAGTACATGCCAAATTCAAGATCAAATTCAAGTAAAACCCAAAATGATAAATATCCAAATCTAACCCTTCAAGGATAAATTTAAAATAAATTTGAAACCTAAGATTTAAAATGGAGATTTTGTAAACCTAATAACACCTCAAATAAATTTAAGAAATGAGAAGACACAAAATGTAAACATGATTGTGCCAACATACTTAAAAGTTCAATATTGATCTTCATAGTAATGATAAACGAAAACTAGAATGATATTTTACAAGTACATACCAATTATTGAATTTATAAATATAAATTAAAAATATTGTGAATAATGTGTTTGTACCTATTCTCATGTTATTTTAAAGATTAGTAATACCCAGTCTAATTAATCATATTGTGAATATTTGTGTGGAAATGTTCACACGTTAGAATCTTAGATAGCTTGTGTGCCCTTATCCACAATTGTTTTAAGATCTTTATCACATCCCATTGTGACAAATTTTAATTTGACATCTATTTGACCATAAAAGGGAAGTTGCCACTTGGAGGAGAAGGCAATAAAATGCTAATCAATGTGAAACCTTGAATGGATGAAAACTATGTGACGAACTTAAGTTTTGTATCGAAGTGTATATTTGGTCTTAGATATTGAATTTAATCCAAATTCGAGAAAGTGATGAAGTCATTAATCAATGTAAAACTTTTCAATGGACAAAAACTATGTGATGAAACCAAGTTTTGCATATTGAATGGTGTCCTTGGTATTAGGTATTGAATGTACTCTGAATTGAAGCATAACAACTTTACTTTAAAGACCATCCTTTATAGTCAGATTGTATAAAGAATCATGGTGTTTTGTTTATTAACTAATTGGTGAGATATTTTTTATTATTATATTTAATAATTTTCATTATAAAAAAGACCTAATAACCCATAAAAATGATAATTGGATTAACCCTTTTGTATTATGATGATAAGAGCCTTAATTTTGAATAATGAATCTCTAATTTAAATACCCTAATGGGGAGTGGTGTTTTATGTTAAAAGGAAAGATACCAATAGTAGAGGTGTAACCCCATCTTATTGTATCCATTTGAAAACATTGCATTGGCACTCAAGACCCTTATGTTTAGAGGTTATCTTAAAAATGACTCGACTTGGCATTATGGATTGGAGTTCACTTAAGGACCGAGGGAGTTTATCATCTGTTAATTAAGGACAATCATGGACCTTGATCTTACCATGCTTTTGACATTATTGTTACAAAATATTTAAATGCAACTATATTAGAGGGGTCATAAAACTGTGACCATTGACTTATAGGAAATCAATGATTATTAGTTGATGGTTAAAGTTTTTGTAAAGCCCAAATTCATGATAGGTCTAAAACTTTTTTATTTTGGACCTAGCTATTTGGCATCTAGGGTGACTAGCCATAGATTTTAGAAGTCATTAAGACTTTTGAAACTTGCTGGTTCTCCATTTGAGCAGGATGGCTCTTGAAGCTTAAAGTGTGAGGGTCTTCTTTGGATTACTTGCTTGATATGTGGCTTGGTATCAGACAAATGGAATGGAAAATGGATGTGGGTAAATGCACAGTCTAGGTCATAAATTGCCAAGCATAAGTATTTTTGAGTGCCTGGCAGTTTATGACCTAGACTCTACATTTACCCATGGCCATAATGACTAGCATAAGCAACCTTGGTCTCTCTCATAAATGAAGGATATAATTGGGTAGCTATAGGAGTTTAGGGCATGCTTATCTAGACACTATGAGAAAGAAGGGAAAAGAAGAGGAATGAGCATAAGAGGCTCAAACCAATCCTAATCTTGAGTTTTCTTCCTAACTGCCAAGTTTGCCATTTATATTTCAGGAATACCATTTCATTCCTTAGATTCATAACTTTTATGGGCACTAATTTTTGTTTTCCTCCATCTCTAAAACCCTAATTTGGAAAATGGAAATGGTATGAGTTATGTTTGTATACATTTCCATGCATATGCATATGCATAAAGACATATATGCACTATTTGTTGTATGAAATGTTAGTTGAAGCCTAAACAATCTATGGTGTAGATACATGAATTAATAGTGATTGATTTTTTAGTGTGAAATGGATCCTTATTTCATTGGTATTTTGGTTTGTGGTTACTTTCTTGTATGAATCTCGTCATTGTCCATTTTTAGCTGAAATTATTTTTTTAGAGATCTAAGCTGGTCATATTTGTGTAAATATCTATTGTGTGTTCTATTACTGCATCTTCTAATTAAATACATTGAAATATTTATATCTCTAATGGTATTCGATGGTTTTTTCTTGTGAGGGTTGTAATGGATAAATCTAATGCCCTCGAAGTTCTGATGTTTATAAAGGAATGACATTGCCAACATATATTAACCGTGTGTGCATTTCTTCTATGGTTTTTTAGATGGTGAAAAATTGATGGCAACTAGCATCACATGAAAGTGCAAAAGCCTTTACTTTTTCCATTGAGAATTTATTTTAAAAGCTCTATCGCAAACACTAGTCTAGATTTTCTTTAGGGTTGTCTTTAGTGTAGCAGCATGTTCATAGAAAGGAAACTGAAATGATTGTATATTTACAACAAATTCATGTATATATATTATTCCAATGGCTTTATTATCCAATAACTGACATTTATTGCTACAACAAACATCTTGGGATAATATTTTAATAGGATTTAGCTTAAATGTTGTGTCGTAGAACCTGTCTAACCTTAAATGTTGTGCCGTGTAACTTGTCTAATCTTGTAAGCTTTTTGCTGGACATTTTTTTCCCATATACTATTATCAACTCTTATGTGGGATAGCTTCTTAACAATATTTGTAAACCATGTGCCTTTTTAAGTGATGAAATATATTGAAGTTGATTTGAATTTGAGTAATCTCTTTCTCTTTTTGTCTCTCTTCTTTCTAATGGTGTTTTAAATAGCTCACTTGATGTATGATGGTTCTTTTAGCAACTTCCCTGGTACAGTTCTCATCATTTCTTAAGGGGAACCAATAGCTTAAGTTAAACCCCACTTTCTTTTAGGTGTAAGACTTATAAGTCTAATCATTAATCATTTTATCCTCTTATGTCAAGCTCCCCAAAGTTTGTGTTATGCAAAGTATTGTATGAATATTGCCTTGTCTCGTTTGGAAACAAGGTTGTGAAATTAACAAGCTCATGTAGAAGAATTTAATCAATCACTATCAGAACTAATGTATGGATAGGTTGATTTTATGAGATAATGAACTCAGTATATTGAGGACCCTGAAAAGAGTGTTGGACCCTAGGATAACAAAATTGAAATTGCTTGATGTTGATCCTTGGTTAAATTGTTATGCTATGTTTTTACCTCAGCCTGAAAGTAAGGTGTCCTTGCATAATTTGAGTTCTTCTAGGTTCTATGATTGAGAAATAACATTGTACACCTTATTTTGTTCATCTAGTTGAGTATCAAATATGCCTAAAGAGTTCTATATGTACATGATCCAGTCAGGAGGATCCTTGAAGGTTATGAATGATAGATGCTACTGACTTTACTGAGATATACTTTGTATTATTTTGTTAAGAATAGAACGTGTTGATCATTTTATTTGCCTTTGAGAGGAGTTGGGTTCACTTCTATCCTTTGATCTTATAGTGCACCTCCCATATGAATTGACCTTCAGGTGCTAGGTGCTTATTTTTGAGTTTTTTTGGTCTCTTTACATAGATATTGAATTTCACTAATGTTATAACTTGCTAATGGACTACAGCATGCCTTGATAGGAACAACTTAAGATGAAGGGTGACAACTTAAGGTGAAGGGTGACTTCTTGCATGAAATTAAAACTCTACTCTTTTATACTGTAGAGACAAGACATGTGAGGTGTCCCTATGTTGATCTTAACTTGTGATCCACCAAATGATGGTAATCAATGTATGGATGTTTTCCTTTGAATAATGTTGATATCTCAGTTAGTTTTGTATGTATATGAATTCCTATTGTTGCAAAGGGATGTTTCCAAGGTATTGGATGATTTTGTGTTGTTGTAAGGTTCAGTCTTTGTAATGCCCTGTAGATATTTGGGAAAGAATCATGTGCACCCCTGTTATAGTTATGCTTGCATCCTTGACTCAATGAAAGGATCAAAACCATTATTGAATTTCCTTGTTAGAACTAATTAGAGTTGTATGAGTATGTTGACTCTTTTATCTTCTTTGATTTCACCAAACTCTTCTACTATTGAGATCAGAGAAGACTTTATTCCATTATAGGAAACTGACCTCTATTTCTAGTGTATATTCATTGAGAATAAAGGCATGATTACCACCTATGTTCTTAACTTTTTATGCAAAAATAAATAGACACAACACTAGTTTTAGGCAAGATTGCTCATTGTGGTGTTAGTGGATAGTGTAATAGACTCTCAACTTGAAAATCATGATAATGTACCATAAATACATTTCTTTCAATAGAGACATAACCCCTAGTGATAATTACTATCGTTCTAATGAAATTTTTGATAACCAAATAGAATTGACAAGAGTTATTGCCCTGCCATCATCTTGGCAATGCTCAAAATCACTTGCCCTTCATTCTCAGTACTCAAATTGCTGTGGTATTACAATCTCCACTACAATAGATAAATGCCATTCATCTCCTGCTATTATTAGAACCTGTTAAGGCACTTTGAGGAATAAATTATCATAGTGAAACTTTGATGCTATTCTCATTTCACATGATTTTCATATCAGTCTTTATTATTGTTTTGTTTTGGATTAGGAAAAATATTCTCAAAGCGATTAGATGTGCATGGTGTGTATGCAAGATGACTTCATGCTTGAGTTATTGTACCCTTGTGAAGATCCAAGGTGTTGCCCTATATTGATTATGAGAGTCAGATAGATCAGGGTCAGGAGTATAATTACTTTAAAATTGAATTGAGTCATCATCTCAATGAATATGGATAATACCATGTTATGAGCCTTATAAGGCATAATGGGCAATCCATATGCTTGAGATAGATTCTTGTTAAGCTAAGACCTGAATTATAAACTCCATTTAGCTCATTTTAAAATGGTATAAATAGTATTCTTATTTTTTTATGAGAACAACATGGACCCTTACTTCCATCCACTAGCTACCCCTAATTGGCATATAGATCCATTGGTAACATTTTAAGTGTGAAAGTTCCATGAAATCATGTCTAGGGTTATACAAAACAATACCTAGCATTTTGAATTGAAAGATGTGGATGAATTATTAGGATGTTGGGATAATTCCAAGTTTTTTATCTTATATTTTCTTTAGGTAACATGATATCTAGAGTGAGAGTGGGACTTGTTGTAGCATGGAATTGCACCCTTTGTGGGAGATTTTTTAGGGTCTCTCACTTCCAGCTACAAGCATGGAAACAACCTTAGGATGTGGGTATCATGTAGCGAGGTTGAACCTCCGGAGTAGTCTAGTTCCTCTTTGATGCTCACCTAAACTATTTCTAAACTAATGATTCATAGGGAAAAGGGTTAGAAAGGGGATAATGGCTCCTAAGAAAGCTAACCAAGTGATGCACCAAAGCTAAATGGGAAAATCTCACTAGCTTGAACCCACACTATTTCTACAGATGACAATACCAACTTGCACAATCTCAAGATTGAGTTGGTTGCATTAGTATTTAATGGAGAAGGTTTCGAAAGAAATGAATGCAAATAGAGAGGATTTCTATGACTCATTGAAAGCTCACAGCAATAGGCAGAAAGAACACTAAACCAGACCTACGAACAACCTTGAAAACACCCTAAACAGGGCCATAAAGGAGGACCATGGATGAGGAATATTCTCCTTCACACATTACCATAGTGTACATCTCAATAAACACGAATCCAAGGTAAGACATAGGCAAAGAAAGTCCTTTTATTGCATCAAGAGTAGTTTTTACAAGATCTTGACAGGGTTGAGCCTAATCAAGCTAAGCATATTTTGTAATATCTCAAAGAATGTCTTATCTCCTAAAAAGATAAAACTAAATATAAAAAACCAGGAACCCCTCCAAAATGGAAAGCATCAGATACATATAGAAAAGGAAAAGAGAAAGAAAAGGCTTGCATGAGAAAACAGAGAGCAGGGGGTCATAAATGGCTACAAGCACCACTGTTGTCCTTGATCTCTTTGCATTCAAAGCATGGAATTCCTTGACCATGAAATGAACCATTCAATATTACCAAAAATCTCCTTGAGCCCCTCATGCATTCAAATCTTCCCTTTTTGGAGCTAAGACAGCCATACCAGTGGTAGTTACATGTCTCTGCCAAGTTTGAGTGTTTTGATCTTTGCATTAAAGCTTGGTGTGTTCTTTATTAAAACTTGGACTATCCCAATCAGTCCTTGCATGTTCATTGCTCCACTTGGATGCATCCAATCTTTATTTGACCACTCTGCATGTCAGAGTCGAAAGAAGAAGTCATTGTTGTCCGTTGATCTGCTGAGCTTATTGGGTGCGCTTATGCCACTTGTCTTTGATTGATTGGCCATTTGGATTCACTAAACATTAACCTTGATGTTCCTGGGCCTTTCTAATTTCCTTGGTCTATTTTACCTCGAATTATTTTCTATAATTTTCCTTTCAAACTTTCATTGCTCACAACTTACTTTGGACTTCTCATTTCTCATTACTCACTTCTTCGGGTTTTGCAGACCTTATGCACATACCTATCAGACTTTTTCTCTTTGGGCTTTTCACACTTGGCTTATTTTTGGGATGGATTATTTCCATGCATTTTTCCTTGCAACTATCTCTCAGACCTTTCTTCCGCAACTCCTCTAGACTTTTACTTTCGGACAATTTTCTTGGGTCTCTTTTGTTTTTTTCCCTTACTGCTCACTGGTGCCCTTCAAATTTATTGCATTTGACCCATTCAAAATTTGTGTAAAGCCCTTCAGATTTCTTGACTACCCCTTTTAGCTGAGAAAAGGCCCTTCAACCTTATGAATTGGTACCTTCGTATTTTCCTGAAAAGTGCCTTTGGTATTGTTGAATAAGTGGTCTATGAGAGAATTTGAAAATGACCTTTGGAAATGTGAAAAAGGTCCTTTGGGTTTTTTGAAGAGGAGCACTTCTGTTTATGAAAGAGTCCTTCAAGATTTGTGCCTAGACCACCTTCTTTTGGAAATGACCCTTGGAGAAGATTTGTCCCTTGGAGAACCCGAAGACTATTGTTCAAGACCAAATCGGGATTGTCCTAGCTTCTTACTTCGTGGTTTGGAATAATAATTACTTATAAAGAATTTTAAGAAATTCACCTTGGAGAACTCGAATAGTTCTATGAAAGAGAACCCGAAACACATTATCCAAGACCGAGTCGGGTTCTCCAAGCCCCACTACTTACTTCGAAGTTCTCACTGCTAACTACTTAAAAAAGTAATTTAAGTCTTTTGACTTCAAAAACCTGAAGTTGTACACTTAAGAGAACCCGAATTCGTTCACCTTGGAGAATCCAATTTGCATTTTCCATGAGTAATTCAAGGTCATAGACCCATATTACTTCTACTTATAAAACATTTAGAAGTCAAGCACTGCTGGAAACCTGATTTGCACTGTGCCCTCAGAAACCCAAAGTCTGAATACTTTGTCATTTCCTGCTTGAAGTCTATCTTCTCACACTTAGGCAAAAATTGGTATGTGGGCCAAAAAATGGCCAACAAGGCTCTCCTTTCTATTTTCTCTCTTTTTTCTGGTATTTTGTACATGTTTCAAATGATCATGCTTGGTAAATCCTCTGTAAGGTCTGAAGTAGATTAAGAGGCATGTTACTTTGGTCAGCATAATTTCTTTTTATCATGAAGAATTGTAGTCAACGATTATGTGATGTCCTTGATGGAAATAGAGATGTGTGACATTTTGATGCATAGTTTGTAGACCTTGAACAAGTATAAATGATTGGAGTTATCAAGCAAATGACAGAAGGTTTGTTGATAAAATCAGGTATGCTACAATTATGTTACACTAAAAATTGTTCTAAAACACTGTAAACATTCTTATATCTTGACCAAAGTTTTGTGTGGTTTGTCCCCTGAGTAATTATTGGTTTTTTACCTTGAGTTAATATCTAGTTTATTATGTGCTAGGAAGGGTTAGTTATAATATGATCTTAGGTTACAAATCAAAGCACTTGGTACTTGAGAGGAGGAAACAATAGAATGGAACCTAGCCTTGTTTGATAATCTTGAACTTCTTATGTCTCTAGACATATAAAGCATATTATATTCCTCTTCTAATATTGTTTGATGCATCGAACTTGATATGTGGAAATATAATTGTATTATGGTGTGTAATCTCTTTTTGTAAACTTTGGTAAGTGTGTTCTTAGTGGAATGGTTTCTAAAGAAGACCTTTATGGGTTAAATCAAGAAAATGAGTAACGTTAGAAACCTAATTGGTAAACTTACTCAACAAGTCCCTTTGATTGTGAAACCAATTATGGTGGTTTGAGGTGATAAGATAGTCTCTATTAGTGGAAGCTTCTGAGGTAATGAAGTATCTTATCTAATAATTATTTTCTATTAGACAAAAGGATTAAGAATTGTGGGCCAATGACAAGGTTCTAAGTTTGACTAATGCCCATATCTAAGTTTAAATAAATCAAGTTAGTGATTCATGTAAGGGTAGAAATTGTAATTAGTTAACATCCTCCTTTTATCTAGATGAACGACAATGGTTGATGGGGGGATAGGGGGTGAGGGGAGGAGGAATTTGACATGTTTTTGGCTTGGACTTGAATTTGATATATCAACTTGAATGGATTGGTTATGAGAGGTAAAATAGTCATCACATCAAAATTTTAACTTGGAAACAGTATTCTTATGATAATCAATTTAAATATGGTTGCACTAACTAATTATCAGGGGTTTTCCTAATAGTTTGATGTGGATTGAAGGTTTTATCAGCATGTTTTCAATGAATGAAAGTCATGAGTGGATTTTAACAATTATAGGTAGCAATAAACATCTTCCTAGTTATTCGATTTCCTTGATTGTATAGTTTAATTTTATAGTCAATTTTTGTTTAATGTGAATTTAATTTTTTGTTTGTATATATCAACCTCATTTTTTGCACTCTTATTTGATGAGTCGAATAATATTATTTTACTATTTATAGACATCTTTTTATATGGAAAGATTTGAACATAGCTTTGCGATATCTATATCATGCCTGATTACTTTTTAAAAAAAAACTATTTTTAAAGGTGAGTTGCCTACTTTATATCATGACTTATATTTTTAAAAATATTCAAACATTGCTTTCAAGATATTTTTGCTTTATAACAATTTTTTTGTAGGATGAGTAGAGACTAAACTATTTTTTTTTGGTATAGATATAAGATTTTGTCACGCTCAAATATTTAAAAAATAAAAGACTATTTTTAAAGATTAGTTGCCTACTTTTTATCATGACCTATATTTCTAAAAAGATTCAAATATTGTTTCTAAGACTATTTTTCTTTAAGGATGAGTGGATAGCAAACCTTTTTTTATTAGTGTAGATATTAGATTTTGTCACAACCAAATATTAAAAAAATAATTTATTTTAAAAATGACTTGCCTAATTTTTATCACAACTTATATTTTTTAAAAGATTCAAACATTGTTTTTAAGATTATTTTTCTTTCTAGATGAGCAGATAGTAAACTATTTTTATTGGTGTAGATATTAGATTTTGTACAACTTGAAATATTTGTTTTTTGAGTAAATAATATGACTTATATCATAATTGAAATGTTATAATTTTATTCTTATGATAGGCAAGTTTCACATGTTTGCAATTACTTATATGGTTTGATGGTGTATTGTGGGTTGAAATATTTGTATAGAGTTTAGTGAATCAATATTCATGGATTGTCAACACAATAAAGGGTAATAATTAACACTTTTTTATTTGCATATTCAATTTACTATTTTGTGCAATTTATAAATGTGGTTGATTGTATAATTTGATTTGGAATTGTCTTTTAAATTAATTTGCATCCCTCTCATTACTTGCGCTCTTGTCTCATGCCATGTGTTTTCTATATCTTATAGTAATGATGGTTGTTTATGACTAATTTTTATTTCAAGAGATTATTGATCTTAATGTTAGTGGATATATATTTTCATATGTAAATATTTAAACATGGTTTTGTTACAATATTTCAAAGGTAAAATACTTAAATTCTTATTAAAAATGAGTTTCTTTTCATTGATTGATATTTCAGATTCATGAACCAAAATTTTCTCCTTGTAAAGATGAAATGTTTATTGTCTCAAATTTGAAAGATAGACATACTTTACTTTGTTTGACATTTCAAATCATTTGTATTTTTCTTGCAAGTTTTCTCTTTTGTGTATAATTGAAGGCTCTAGAAATTTAGAGATTCATGATGAATTAAATGCTATGTTATAGGTTAATGTCAAAATTTAGTGATTATTTGAAACATGAATTATATTGGTCTTACACTATTTTATTATTGATCTACACTTTTTAAACCTTAAAATATAGGGTAGTTTGGAAGAAATAAAAGAGAGTCAAAAGAGGATAACCAATATCAGGAGGTTGAATGTAAAGCAAGGAGTTGATTTTGGGAGGAGAATAAGTTTTGGGATTTAGTTAACAATGTGATGTGAGTAGGAGGTGATTAATGCACATAAAGGGTAATGGAGGAAGAATAAAAAGATGGGGTAGAGGGAGGAGGTATAGGTTACTTCAAAGGTGAATGGGTTATGATAGTGATGAGGAGGAATGCAAGGAAGAGGTTGTGGTCGGTGAATGAAAGAAAAGATGTAGAGTGGGTGAGGAGGATGGAGTGCAAGTTTGAGATGACATAATTTTTATGAATGCAAGTTGAGATGGAAAGATGATGAGGTTCTCTTCACCATTCTCTATATAATTAACCACTTTTGGCTAAATTTGTAGAATCCACACCTTGTATGGCAAAGCCCTGATGTTTTAAGTACTATACTCATATTTGAATAAATATTTCAATCTTGTTTTGAGCTCATATATTCTTGTCTAAGTGTGTGAATTACTGCATGTTGAATGATAAGTGATGATCTTCTATCCTTGTGTTCACCTTACTCTTTCATATTTTGTGGAAGTAGTCTGATCTCTAATACGTCACATGAAGTGTAGTTAGTGTCTTTGTCTATATCTAAGTGTGAATTAAATCATTAGTGTCTATAATCAGACCTCTTGTTCATCCACCTTGAATAAGTGCATTGCATATCACCTTCATATTTGAAATACTTATGTTAGATAAATCTAGGATGTTGAATTCAGTTTTATGAGTCATCTTTCATAGTGCAAGTACATGGTATTCCAGTGGAGATTAAATTGGTGGATCATCTCTTTAGATTAGGTTTATTTAATTTTCCTTTTATCTCTTTTCAACCCCAAAAAAATTAGTAATATAGGTGATCAGCTCAAATGAACATATCAAGGGAGTTAGCCCTTCAATATAGAGGTTTACCCCTATTATGGACAAGCCATAGGTCTATGGGTAATCCCATGTTCCACTCAATTTTGAGAAGACTTTAACTACCTCTCCAAGGGTAAAAAATTGAGTCTTAATAGTTTTGGCATGCTTGATGGGACTATTATCTCAAGCACATCTTGTCAAGATGAATTTTGGTCTTGACAACATCAAAACTACATAAGTGTTCCTCACTCAGCCTTTGGTGACTCTATTGAAGGTAATATTTGGTTGTAGACCAAGTTTTATTATTATTTTTTTCATGTTTCATGGTTCTTATTAGGTTAGCTGCTAGTAGAAGTAACCATCCTATTAATTCACCATTTCATCCTGAACATCCTCTTGAAGTCCAATGTCATGAGCGTATCTTGACATTTGAGAATCCTAAAGTAGAACTTGAAGCACAAGAAGGTTTTGATATTCAAAAAGAGTAAGAGAGTGAAGATAATTTGAGGGCAACATGTCTAGACAACATGCTTTCCAAACCTTCAATACTAAAAACTATATAAACCTCAATGCCTATGATGATATCCTTCCCAATCCCACCAATTCCCACCTTAAATGGGGAAGGTCCTGTCACCCCAAGTGAACATATTAGAGACATCCAATTTCTACAATTTCTATAATGTCACTGAAGTTAACATAGCAGTCAAATTGCTTGCCATGTCTCTTAGGGGGAAATCTCTTGATTGGTATAGATAATTTCCAAGAGGATGTATCACTACTTGGGACAAGTTTGGAGAGTTGTTGAATCAAATGTTTGAAGGTAAAAGTGATCATACATCACTCATACATTAGTTGAATATCATTCAAAGAGGACCTAAATAAATTATGCATGATTTCAATGAGAGGTTTCAAATAACATGGAATAGGCTTCCACCTCCCATAAGACCTCCTGCAAGTTTTATTTTCCCAACATACCTTAGATATATTGGGACAAATATAGCTATCATGTTGCAGTCCATTGGTGGGTACACTTTGCCTAAAGCCTATGACATACCCATTAGAGCTAAGAATGGTTTGATCTAAGCTAGTAAACTCCCTCCAAAAGTCTATATTCTCATCTTACCTAACATGTCTTCTACTCCTCCAAGTCTTTCTCCAATTCCAAGTTCAAACAACAAGTCTAGAGCTTCCCCAAAGAAATCAGATGATGTCATTAATTTGGATGCAAAGTGTAAGGCTTTAGAAGCTCAAATTAGATAACTAAATTTATAATTTGATTTCATGAAAACCCTCACTACTACCCTCCAAAATTAAATATATTCCCACCTCAACATAATGGTCAAAGGAGGGGACAAGGTCAACTTAATTTCAATAGGTCACCCAACGTTTACAATCCAAATTCTATGCCTAACACAAGAGCCATGGTTCCAATATATAATAACTTGGTTAAAAAATAAGAATGGTAGCCTCAAAGATGTTCAAGATGTAGACATAACTTCAAAAAACCCTCCTTCAAGGTAACAAAGTGTGAATGCAAATGTGGTAGCCACTACAAGTCCTGTACCTTTTCAAAATTAAAATTTAGAAAAGGTGAATCAAAGTACTCTATTACCTCAAGCTCAGGGTAATTATTTTCCTTCAATAATGCAAGAAAATATGAATGTTTCTTCTATGAATATCATTGATTCTTTGAAGATTAAAAATACTAGTATATATCTTTGAGAGGTACTCCACATGCCTGATCGAAAAGAACTACTTTAAGAGTAGTTGTCCCAAATCCATATCAATCCTCAACCATCAAGACATAGTGGTGTAACCCTCACAAATGTATTTACCCATATTTTTAAACCCTCCATCAAATCTGAAAAGTCCCCACCTTTCTATCTCACCCTCATTATGGGAGACAAGTTAGTTCATAATTGCATTGTAGATAGTGTGGCAAAATCATGCCTAAACTAGTTACAAACAAGTTGGGATTGAAATATGAGCCATATAACAAAGTAATGTTACATTTTTATGGGAAAAAAACTAAGTTAGTAGGGTTTATCAAAAGTTTTAAGGTATTCTTGCATGACTGTCCAAGCTTTCCAATCTTGTAAGACATAGTGGTAGTAGATCTGCCTACACATTTTTCTATTTGTCTATCAAGAGACTTCACTACCAAGATATGAGGACATATTTATGTTGATTGGTATTTCTTGGCCTTTATAACAAGGTATGGAGAAAAGGTGACTATTAGAACACAACCATTGGCTAAGTTTCACATTGAGCCAAATATGAAAGCTATTAATAATTTGAATTGCACCATCAATGAATAAAAGCAACATGTTATAGATGATGGAACATCTTCCAAACTTGAAGGTATCTCTGATCTCTTTCTAGATGAGTATAGTGATGAAAATTATGAGTATGATCCATATACTTTAATTGAAGAGATAAGTCTTAGTAAATATATTATCCATGATGAAGGTGATGAACATCCTGAGGTAAGTCTTGATGGTCCTCTTCAACAAGCTATAGAAGGTAACTATCTTATTCATATGTATGATTATGATTATTCTCAAATTTAGATATATCATGAGGAGAAAGATGGTGTAATTAAACCTACACAAGATGAAGGAGTTCATAAGTGTGACAACCAAGAAGAAGAGGATAATTTATGACAACATTTCTATGCCATAGTTCAAGAGTTTGAAGAGATAAGTAAGCCAACTCTCCTTCCTAAAGAACATGAACCTAAAAGTGAGGTCATTTGTAGTTATATTGAACATGATAAAGACTATCAAGACACTGTCAAGCAAGCTACATTCATGAAGGAGTGCAATGTATCCAAGGCAAAACATTTTGTGGTTGAGGAGCAGTCTAAACCTCAATCTAAGGTTGAACCACTTGCAGACATGTTTGTGAAACAAGAAGGCAAACATGAAGTCCTTAGACATCAAGTGCATCACAAATTAGATGAATGTGAAGTTGACAAAAGTTTCATGGCTCCTAAGAAGAAAAATGACAAACACCAAATGATCATGAAGGAGACCAAGTAGGCTGCACTATCAAGTAGGCCTAAAGAGGAACTAGAAGGGATATTTATTGGAGTTCGAAGTGGTCAACTTGTAGATATCAGAGGTCCTATAAATGATAAGTCTTTTGGTCATCTTCACATGCAATTTTTTTTTAACAAGCATCCATCATATGGTGACTTACTCTCATGGAGTAGTTGTGACTCAAGGAGCATTCTTTTTGATTTGGTTGAAGAAAGAAGTGTTTCACTACCTCAATCATGTTTTGAGGTATATATATATATATATATATATATATATATATTAGGTTAGGTGTGTTGTTTGAGTCTTTGTGTATGTTTTTCCTAAATATTTTGAGCATAGTGTGTGTTTCCTTTTGTTATGTGTTTTGTGTGAAGTTTGAAATTTTTTGAAGGCATATTAGTTTAGATTGAGTATAAGAGTGACTCCATATCCTAATGGAAGGAGAAGTCTACTGATCCATTAGCATTGTAAGCATGCTACCCCTATGAATTGGTCACCCCTTATAGGTTGAAACATCATATAGGTGTCTAATATTTATCATAGTCTTATCATGGTTTCAAGTGGTCGTAAATAGTCCTATATGGTCATATGTGCCCTTGTCTAACATTGTCCAAGTTCTAGTTTTAAGTTCACTTGTCTAGTCCTATGGTCAATCACAAGGTCTTGAGATGGTCAAACATGGTCAAAATATAATATAGTCTAGAATCATCGTAAAAGATTATTTTTATGTCATTTAATGACATATTATCATGCACTACCCTTTGTTTGATTCTCAATTATAAAAAAATCACATTTTGGCCACCTTTTACCCCATTTGGAAGGGTTAGATGTACCACTTCAAAAATATTCCAATCACCTCTAGTGTAAAAAAAGGTCATAAATGGTTTAGGAATAGTCAGTCTGATAGAATCTATATTTCAATGCCTAATATTGGTAAAAGAACACTTTACAAGCACTTATATGGTCTTGCAAGATAAAATTTTAATTTCAAATAGTTTATAAGTGTCCTTTGGGATTTCTTAGATCATTTTCTAGCTCTAAACCAAGTTTTAGGTCAAACTGACACTCCAAACACTTTTTTCCCTCCATCCCTATCTTCACAAGCTCAAAAAGGTAAAATTGCATTGAATGGTAGAGCTAGAGAGAGAGAGAGAGAGAGAGAGTTAGGAGCTAAAAATTTGAGCACTGGTAGATGTCCTAGTAAGCTTGAAATTAGTGGCATTGGTTTTAGTATTTGTGTCTTATTCTTTACGAACAAAAAGTGACAGTATATCACTATAGGCTATTCATCCAAGAGGGGTCTTTTCTTGCACATGTTTATCTAGTTCAAAAATTGATGGAGAGTAATGTTTTTGAGGATGTTTTTTAGATGTCCTGTATCTTTTTTCAAGGTAGTTTTATCAGTTGAATCATCTCCATGAAGTGCTTTCACTTGAAGGAAGAATGTCTTGGTATACAAGCTGTTTTAGAGAATTTTGTTGCAAGTCTCTATTTTGTCTTCATTATATCACTCTCAGAGGTTTCTAATACTTCATTGTTCATGGAAACTCCATCAATTTCATAGATTCCTTGTTCTTTTGTCCAAAATTTGTTTTAGTTCATATTCTTCAAGTGTGTTTACCTTTTAGGAACATGGTCTAGTCTGAAGTAGTCTACTACAAGTTTGATTGTCAATTTGGATTAAATACTATAAATACATCATGGTATCTACTTTTGGGATGAAATTACACCATTTTAAATATAAAAAAATTCAAGATAATATCTCATATGTTCACTCTCCAATAAGATTCACAATTGTTTCTTTTATCTACAGGTTGTACAGACTATGAAGTGTTTGGGAGAAGCTCAGAGACATAAGGGGACCTAACACACTTCTTCATGCATTAATATGCCTTTGACTACCTATTTCCATCATCATCATGAGCTCAAATTGACTAAATGCCCCAAGATGATGCACACAAACCTTCCATATAAAATAAGCACTTACAAGTTCATACAAACCTGTAAGATGACTTGAAGATGCAACTGCTTGGTTAGACGATCTATGAGCCTTGAAGGAGTAATAGGAAGGTATGGAATGGGTTGACAATATTAGGAAATCTAAAAACTCAAAGAGCTTAAAAAATGACTTGGTAGACCTAAACAGTCCAATAGTGACCTACAGGCCCTAGGCATATAGGTCCACATTTTGAACCAAAAATCAATGACTCAATCAACACTAGAATGAGATAAAACAATTGAAATTAATTTCATTGAAGATGCAAATAGTGCTATAAGTCATTGGAGATATTAGTCACTTGAAAATCCACTAAAGGTCTAGAAACTAAATACATAGTCTAACTAAACACCTACATGACTGTATGGTATTATGTCCAAGATGGAAAGAGTGAGAGACATTGAGAGTGCCTAAGTTTAATATTGAGATCCTTATCCAATTTCAAGTCCTTTAAATATAAGATCAATGTTAATGAGGGTGAGGTTGGTAAGCACAAAAAGATAGATAAGCTTTCTTATAATAGGCACCTATAGGCTACATAACACAAATTGATCTAAGGTGCATATAATGAGAGTAGGGAGAGGTGATTGAAAGGTATTTGAAACATAACTGAGACTACAAACAAATTCAAGGACCAGGATAAGTATTATATGTAAGGGTGAAGACCCAAAATAAAGGGTGCAGTCCTGACCTTACTATAGGTCATCTACATGCCTATTTAAGAGATATTTTAACCCTGTGTTAAACCTAAAGGAGAGGTAGAGTAAGGGGGGTTTTGAAATGTTATTGAATCTAATTTGAGACTTACACTAAGTCTATGAACTATTTAAGGGGTTGGTATGTATAAGATGAGGTCCAAACTCACAAGAGAAGGAAATCATGCTCTTAAAAATGTAGACTAGTCTAAGGTGTATATAATGAGATTTGGTAGAGATGTTTGAAGGGGGTTTTGAAAATAAATTGGAAAATAAAACAATTTTAAAGTAATAATAGAGGTTAGTGATGACAAGGGTGAATGCCTAGGACCAACAACACAATCAAGTGACCCTAGAACACCTATAGGCCACATGACAACATGTTAGTCTCAAGGCCTATGAATGAAAGAATAATGATGCCTAAGATGATTTGAGGTCTACCCCAAATACAAAAAAGGTCATAAGGTGTATTTATAAATAAGGAAACATAGATAATATTGGCAAACTAAGTCTCATGACTCCATACTCAGTCAATCAAAACCCCACACATAGTCACATGTCTACAATCCAGTCCTAAGGGACATGGAGGTGTTGAGGGATCTATAGGCATGACCATGATTTAAATTTATAGGGATATATAGGAATATATATGGATCTATAGGCATGACCATATACCTCTAGGTGGCAACAAATCTCAATATTCAACTCAAGTGCCCTTGAGGGCTAACAAGAGGGATATAGGTCTTAAACTCGAAAACCCTGACTAGTACACCATGAGAATACAAAGGGGTAACAAGGAATTCCAAGGCATGTATAATTATGGATGGGATTTTTTAATGTGTTTTAAATCCTACCGGTAGTGGGATGAGGTTTTGAGACCCAAAACTCAAAGTAGACCTCTCTCTAAGCTCAAGAATGCTAAGCAAGCCACCCGAGGAATAACTTTAGATGTTGATACCATAGCTCACACTTTGAATCAGAGGCTGATCTGTTTATGATATTTTAAGGGGTTATATAATAAGGTTTTATAAGAGGAAGGAGTTCAATTAATGATATGTTCCTTATGAATAATCATTAAGACCTCAAACAGGTCTTAAACCTCTAAAACCCTGCTAGTGACTAGGCATGGAGAAAAGACCTCAAATACATATATAATGAAACAATTTGATCCTAAAATATCTTTTATTTTATTGAGTACTCCAAGGAGGTTATGAACATGTACTTTGATGCTGGCATCACTTATATAAATTGCTATAAATACCCTATTTTTACATGTTTTTGGTGTTTTACAAGTGCTATGAGAAGGGGAGATCTCATCAATAATTATACGAGGTATTTTGAGAGTTTTCATAGATATTTAAGGGTAAAAAATTTCATTGGATATTTTGGAGGTGATCAATCTAGGCTAATTTTCCAAGGCAGTCTCAAACAGGCTCAAAATTAGGCTAGGTAACAAGGTGATTTCTTAGTTGCATACGTTCATAGGGTATTAAGACCCCAAAATTTATATGTAGGTTGGTTATGTTCTAGGGAAATTAAATCACAAGATTTTAAATTATTTCATATGTTTTGTAGAGGTCTGGTGCAAGAAAACAAGGTCCTGAGTAAGGAGGTCTAATTGAGGCCTAATTCAAGAGAGAAAAAGGTAGAAAAGATGGACTTCCACTCATAATCTAAATATAAAAATTTACATGGAGATATAAATCCATAATGGGTCCTATAATATTCCCTTGGTTTCTCAAGATAATTTGTATAAGTCCTTGCACAAGGAGGTTTCAATGTTTTTAGGGTTACAAGGAAACTAGGTCTAGTAAGGGCTTAAGGAGAAAAAATAATTCTTGGGAGTTATTACAAGAAAAAAAATGGTTTGTTTCAAAAATAATAAAATATTTGAATACCATTCATGGAGTTTGGATGAGTTTAATTAAATGTTCTTGAGTTTTGGGCCACTTGGACCAAACTAGGCATGAGAAATGAAGAGTTTCAAGACACTTGTGCACAAGAATGATGGAATGACAAGTCAGAAGAGTTTATTAAGGAATGCCAGATGTTTAATGAGTGGTTTGAGATTATTTCAAGGTGAATTCATATCTTTAATGTCCATTTGTCACTCCTTTCATGCAAAAAAGGGCAATTTTCAAGAAGCTAGTCAAGGTGTCAAGCAAATTTGTAACCCCTACGCCACTTGGAAGGTTATATCTAATTAAAGAGTTAGAAACATGGCCTTGTAGGTTTGTTTACACTATCTCATAACTACCATTTTTATTGTAACTCATGAACACTTATTAAACTTCCTCTACTACTCCCTTCTCTCTCTCTCTCTCTCTCTTCATCATTCTCTTTATAAACAACCACTTTTAGCTAAGTTTGTAGAATCCATTCTTGGTATTGAGAAGCCCTATTGGTTTGAGTAATATATTTTCCTTTGAATAAATATTTCAATCTGGTTTTGAGCTCATAGTTTCTTGTCTAAGTTTGTGAAGTAGTGCATGTTGAATGATAAGTGATGATCTTATATCCTTGGTGTTCACCTTACTCTTCCATGTTTTGTGCAATTATTTTGCTCTCTAACAGGCCACATGAAGTGTAGTTAGTGTCTTTGTCTATCTCTAAGTGTGAATGAAAGCATTAGTGTCTATAATCATACCTCTTGTTCATTCATATTGAATAATTTCATTGCATATCACCTTCATATTTGAAATATTTATGTTAGAGAAATCTAAGGTGTTGAAGTCAATTTTGTCAATAATATTGCATAGTGCAAGTACATAGTAGTCTAGTGGAGATCAACTTAGTGAATCACCTCTTTATATTAGTTTTATTTCATGTTACTTATATCTCTTTTCAACCCCAAACAAGTTAGTATTATAGGTGATAAGCTCAAATAAACATATCAAGGGAGCTAACCCTTTCAATTTAGAGGTTTACCCCTATTATAAATAATCCACTGGTCAAGGGGTAATCCCATGTTACACTCAATTTGTAGAAGGCTTTAACTACCTTTGCAAGGGTAAAAAATTGAGTGACAATTGTTCTAACATGCATGGTGGGACTATTCTCTCAAGCATGTCTTGTCAAGGTGAATGTTGGTCTTGACAACATCACAACTACATAAGTGTTCATCACTCAACATTTGATGACTCCACTGAAGGTAATATCTAGTTTAAGATCAAGTTTTCTTATTTATTTTATTTATGATTCATTGTCCTTACTAGGATAATTGCTAGTAGAAGTAACCATCCTAAAAATTCACCCTTTCATCCTGAACTTCCTCTTGAAGTCCAATATCTTGAGCCTATCTTGACATTTGAGAATCTCAAAGATGAACTTAAAGATCAAGAAGGTTTTGAATGCCAAAAAGAGAAAGAGAGTGAAAAGAAATTTGAGGGCAACATGCTTTCCCAGCCCTCAATATTAAAAATCTGATAAATGTCAATGCCTATGATGATATCCCTCCCAATGCCACCAAGAGTGTTCACACCTTAAATGGGGAAAGTCCTATCACCCCAAGTGATCA
Source organism: Torreya grandis (assembly GCA_037957365.1). Taxonomy (NCBI): domain Eukaryota; kingdom Viridiplantae; phylum Streptophyta; class Pinopsida; order Cupressales; family Taxaceae; genus Torreya; species Torreya grandis. The sequence goes on along the minus strand of JARHVA010000630.1, from coordinate 2,832,612 downwards.
AATTAGATACACATCCAACTTATGTTATTTCCATAATGTCACTAAAGTTCACATAGAAGTTGGATTGCTTACCATGTCTCTTAGGGGAAAAACTCTTGATTGGTATAGAACATTGTCGAGAGGATGTATCACTTCTTGGGATGAGTTTTAAAAATTATTTGGACATCATTTAATGACTTATTATCATGCAATAACCTTTGATTCTCAATTACAAAAAATCATATTTTGGCCACCTTTTGGCCCATTTGGAAGGGTTGGACATACCACTATAAGAATAGAATGTTTTAAAAAGATTTCAAATACACCTTATGTCATAAAAAGGTCAGATATGGTTTAGGAATAGTTAGAGTCTAACAGATTTTGCATTTTAATGCCTAAAATTAGCAAAAAAACACTTTACAATCACTTGTTTGGCCTCGCAAGATAAATTTTCAACTAAAGATGGTTTAAAAGTGTCCCTTGGGCTGCCTCAGATTATTTTCCAACTTTGGACCAAATTTTATGTTGAACTGACACTCTAAACACTTTTTCTCCTTCATCAATGCTTTCACAAGTTTAGGAATGCAAATTTGCATTGAATGGTATGGCTAGGAGAGAGAGAATTAGGAGATAAAACTTTGGTCATTAGTAGGGTTCCCAATAAGTTTGAGATTAGTGGTATTGGTTTATAGATTGGTTACTTCTTATTTATGAACAATCGCTAAGAGTGATAACATGTCATTATGGCATATTCTTCTAAGAGGGGTTTGTTCTTACATCTTTTTTTCCAGTTCAAAAATTGATGGAGAGGAATTATTTTGAGGGTGGTTTTTAGAAGTCTTGGAGATCCTTTTTATGATTGTTTCATCAGTTGAATCATCTCATAAAGTGTTTTTACTTGAAGGAATAATGTCTTGGTGTACAAGTTGTTCTAGTGGATTCTGTTGCAAGTCTCTATTTTGTCTTCATGGTGGTCACTCTCAAAGGTTTCTAATGTTTCATTGTTCATGGAAACTCCCTTAGTTTATAATTTCCTATTTTCATATAATTCTAATAATTAATAAAATTGTTCAAATAGTGATTTTAATTATTCAAAAATATAAGGCAATTTAATTAATTATTAAAATATAATTATCTTAGATAATTATTTGAATTATCAAAAAATTGGTTTTAACCATTTAAAAAATTAAGATAATTTTAATGATTATTTTAATAGGTTTTAAAATTAATAAATTGCTTGAAAATTGATTTTTATCACTTTAATTATTAGAGTAATTTAATTAATTATGTAAGCAAGGACCTAATATAAAATAATTATTTAATTTTCTAAAAAGTAATTTTAATTACTAATTTATGAAGGCAATTTGTTTAATTAATTTAAAAATACCTAAAGTGATATTAAAAGGAATGTCAGCTTGGGAGCTAAAACAAAGAAAATGAAAAGATATTCTAAAAGTTGGCAAGAGAGGGTTATGAGGTATTTTACATCTTCAAGGTGGTTCACCCCCTTTTAGAAAGTACAAATACAAGGTAAAGATCACAATTGAAGATATGATAAAAATTGATATCAATTTTTCATGCTTAAAGAAGATATTGGGATGCATGCCCAATAAGTGTTTGTAGATTTGGAGCCGATTATTCTACAAAAAAATTGTTTTGACGCCACCTATTGCTAAGGTGAATTTGTTACTTGTCCTAGAATGGGAGGATTTGCTTTGTTTGCTTATTTAGAGGATTTGATGGACAATTTAATATCCTAATTGAGCATAATAAATCTAATTATTATTTGCATTAATCTTTTCAAGGGTGGTGACTTGTTTGGGTTTGAGGGTTTTATGTTTGAAGAGGTAAATTCTAAAAAATAGGGTTTTAATAATTTTAGAGCGAGTTATAGTGACCTTATTAAGGAAGAAAAATTATAAAATTAGTTTTATTTGATAGTCATTAATTTTATGATTAGTTTGAGATCTTATTTGCATCATAATTTCAAATATTGAGGGAGTTATGAATTTTTTAAGTTTCTGTTATTCATAGAAAATAATATTTGTTGAGGGTAGATTTGCAAGGGTTTCGATGACCTTTTTGAGGATCAAATAATATCAGAGTTATTGGTGGATTTTTGGCATATTATTTCTAGGGTTTTGATGTCATTTGGGGGTGAATTCAAGGCATAAATTTTGATTTAATTATTGTAATAATTTTTTAAATATCGGCGATTGGATGGACTAGGGTTTGATCACTTTGGAACCCTAAATATTGATGATTCATGGATGATATGACTGTTGTGATTTTTGTATGATTTTGTCTATAATTTGTGAAAGCTTAAGGAATAATTAGAGTGAGAAAGGACATCAATTCACTAGTGTGGCGCTAGGGTTTGGAGGATTGAAAATTTCATTTCAAGTTATTTTTTCTTTATAGCAAGAGCAATTGGTGGCCAAAATCATAAGGTATTTATTTATCATTTATTTCAAAGTGAATTGGAGTTAATTTTTAATTTGGAGGTGCAATTATAGCAACTAGGGTTTGCTGATTTTACTAAATTTAGAATTCAAAAATTATGGATTTTATGGGAAACCTCTTTTTGGTTGAATCATCCAGTTTTAGGACATTAAAGTGGTATCACAAGGCACTGATCTTATCCACTTGTGAGGTTTGGTATTAATTTGGAAACAAGCAGGTAAAAGTATTTTGTATTATTAGAAAAGAGGAAGAAGCTATGAAAGAAATGGAGAAAGAAAGGCTCTATAATGCAGGTAGAAGGCTATGGAACCTATGCCAAATAGTGGAGGATGTAATCAACACCTTGGAAGAAATAAAAAAGAGGTTATCCAAGGTAAATCAATCACAATATAAGTCCATGAAGTGGGCAGTATATTTCTCAAAGACTTATTTGATTCAACATGAATTATTGAGAGATACAGATAAGGAGGTAAGACTCTTGGTTACTAGTTGTATTAATGAATTTTTAAGACTAACGGTTCCTAAAGTTACCTAGAATGATAACATCATGAGGGAAATATTTTTTATTAATTGTGGAGAGATTCTAAGGTCTCAAAGAGAATCAAGGACACTCCTTGGCTAGAAAGGTCAACACCCTAGAAACTATGGCTTCAACCAGGTCATGTATTTTGATGTTAGATATGGAGTGTGATGAACTTATTGTTAAGATGTTTTAAAATTTATTTACAATTGATTGTAAGAATCCTACCAAAATGTTGTAGCTTCTATGCAGAGAATTTTGACCTTGACACTTAATGAGAGTGATGATCATTCCAAGCCATTATTATATATCTTGTTAATAGGTTTGGGGCTAGAAAAGAAAAATTTCCCAATTGCACATATGTTGTTTGAAAATGTTGCAATTGATTATGAGGAAAAATTGAGGCCATATTTGATATTGGAGCATGTAGAGGAAAATAATGAAGGGACAACCATTCATGAGGGTTACTATGAAGAGGTCAATGAAATAAAAAAAAATTGAATTTGATTGGCAACCCATAAAGTTGCAGAGGGAGGATAAAAAAGAAGAGGAAATCAACAAGTATGAAATAAAAGAAGCACAAAGTAAAGATATTTTATTAGTTGAAGATGTCTATTTATTTTCTAGTAATTGTGTGCATGACACTGAAGTCACAAAAGGTGAAAACAAGGAGCTTGAACTAAAAAAGGAAGTAGGATGGAGTGATGAAGGACCTGTAATTTCAAAGCATAGGAAACCAATGAGTCAAAAATTAACATGCCCTATCATAAAATTGGTAAGTTTGCATGATCTAATTTTTATGTTACATGGATAGAAGAAGAGGATAAAACACTTGAATTGCAAGGGTAGTACCTAATTTGTTATGGGCAGCTCCCTACGCCAAGGTTCATGAATAACTTTGAAAGTATGGGTAAAGTTTTGACACCTCTCTTGGCTTTGAAAAAGGCCTAAGTTATGAGTAGCTATTTACCAAGTAATTTTTGAAAGAAAAAGTGGTATCCTTTCTTTCCAAAACATTCTGAAATCATTTTGTTATATTCATGGTCTCTAATCTAAAGTGGGGGCAATTTATCATGCACCTGGTAGCCAAGAGTAAGGGAGAAAGGTGAATATGCACATGCTAATTCTAATTTGTCTTTTAAAATCATATTTGTGTATGTAAACACAATGGTGTTTTAGAAGGCAACACGAGTTTTTTGGGCATTTTTTAGCACTTGATAGGTAGGAGAAAGGTGTGTATAAGTTCTAAAATTCATTTCTCATAAAAATTAGACTTCAAGGAATAAACGTAGCCATGTATTGAAGAGGGAATTTAAAATTTTTATGACATATATCAATCATGAGAACAAGAAATTTATGAGGACATCTATTTCCATGTTTGTCTACATAGAAAATCAGTGATCTATTTGCATAAACAACCATGTCATCATGAAGGAAATGTTGATTTGATTAGTACATTTTAGTGTATGCAAGAATCAAGAAACATGTATTTATTGGCACTTTGGGAAGGTGACCTAAGGAGATTTCACATCGATAGGGTACAACCTCCTTGTGGATATTTTTGGGAGATATTTATGAGTGTGAAGAGGATCTTGTTAATGTCTAAAGTGAATAATAAGAAGCAACCTCTTGTTGAGAGTGTGATTCACACTTGGATGTCCTTATATGGTGAGAGATACATCTTGGGGGCCTCCCCACCTGTAAGGTACAATTATGATTTCTCTTTGCATAATTTGTGAGACATGGACCAACACATGAGAACAATTTGCATACAAGGGAGCAAGGTGCTTTGGTCCACTTGTGATTTGCTTAACCACTTTGGGTCATATCTCACCCATTTGAGAGGTATAAGGAGAAGGAGTTCGCTTACCTTCTACGTAGTATTGAGAGGGGTGGAAGATGGGGAGTATTTTGAGCTTTGGCAAGGCCATGACAATCCTATTGAATTTGGTGGTAGGGCTCAAAGTATAGGTACGACAGGTTCATGGTTCTATTAAGGGATACCACTTCTTACGAAGCAAGGACAAATTTTGGTTGCATTATGGGACATGTTGGTAAGGTGTAATGGAATTCATTATCGATTTGTGGAATACCACGCTATGCTTCTTGGAAAAGTTTAATCCACTTAATAGGTATAGGGGGAAAGCTTTTTGAGCATTATAGTAGATTTTACCACTTGGACATGGTAATTGGGCATATAAGCTTGTATTTTCTTGAGGGCAAACAAATTTGGGAAGGGAAGATTGTAATGTCTATTTTTTATATAATTTTAATAATTAATAAAATTGCTCGAATAGTGATTTAAATCATTCAAAAATATAAGGCAATTGAATTGATTATTAAAATAGAACTATCTTGGATAATTATTTAAATTACCATAAAAGTGGTTTTAACTATTTGAAAAATTAAGATAATTTTAATGATTATTCTAAGAGGTTTTATAATTGATAAACTAATTGAAAAATGATTTTTATCACTTTAATTATTAGAGAAATATAATTAATTATTTAAGCAAGGACCTAATATAAAATAATTATTTAATTTGCCAAAAAATAATTTTAATTATTAATTTATTAAGGCAAATTATTTAATTAACTCACAAAGGCCTAATTAAAATTAAAAGGAATGTTGGCTTGGGAGCTAATACAAATAAAATGAAAAGATATTCTAAAAGCTGGCAAGAGAGGGTTATGAGGTATTTTACCTCCCCAAAGTGGTTTGCCCCCCTTTGGAAGGTACAAATACAAGGTGAAGATCAAAATTGAAGATATACTAAAAATTAATATTATTTTTTCATGTTTGAAGAAGATATGGGGATGCATGCCCAAAAAGTGTTTTTAAATTTGGAGCTCATTATTCCATAAAAGGTGTCTTTTGATGCCTCCTATCGCTAAGGTGGATTTGTTACTTATCCTAGAGTGAGGAGATTTGCTTTATGTGCTTGGTGAGAGGGTTTGGTAGACAATTTGATGTCTAACTTGAGCATAATAAATCTGATTATCATTTGCATTAATCTTCTCAAGGGTGGTGACTTGTTTGGGATTGAGGGTTTGATATTTGAAGAGGTAAATTTTGAAAACTAGGGTTTTCAAAATTTTAGAGTGATGTTTGATGACCTTCTCATGGAAGAGAAATTTTGAAATCATTTTTATTTGATAATCATTAATTTTATGATGAGTTTGAGCTCTTATTTGCATCATAATTCCAAATATTGAAAAAGTTTGAATTTTTGAAGTTTCAACGGTTTGTAAGAAATAATATTTGTTGAGGGAAGATTTGCAAGAGTTTCGGTGATATTTTTGAGGGTCAAGTAATATCACAAATATTGGTGGTTTTTTGGCATATTATTTCCATGGTTTTGATCTCATTTGGGGGTGAATTCAAGATATAATTTTTGATTTAATTACTGCAGTAATTTTTTGAATATTGAGGATTGGATTGGATTAGGGGTTGATCACTTTAGAACCCTAGCCATTGATGATTCGTGGATGATATGACTATTGTGATTTTGTCTACAATTTGTGAAAACTTGAGCAGGGATTAGAGTAGGAAAGGACATTAATTCAACTAGTGTGGCGTATGGGTTTGGAGGATCGAAACATTCATTTCAATGCTCTTTCTTCTTTGAGATAAGAGCCATTGGTGGTTAAACTCATAAGGTATTTATTTATTATTTATTTCAAGGTGGATTGGAGTTAATTTTTATTTTGGAGGTGCAATTATAATAGCTAGGGTTTGTTGATTTTACAAAATTCAAAATTTAGAAATTGTGGATTTTAGGGGAAACCCTTTTTGGGTTGAATTGCCCCATTTGGGGGCATTACACAATTTCATGGAGTATTTATTTTTTTATCTGAAATGTGTTTTGGTTCATATTCTTCAAGTGTGTTTGCCTTTTATGAACATGGTATGTGTTTGAAGCATCTATTTCAAGTTTAATTTTCAATTTGGCTTAAGTACTAGTGATAAATCATGGTATATGGTTTTGGGATGACATTACACCATTGGAAATATAGAAAATTCAAGATAATAGCTCATATGCTCACTCTCTAATAAGATTCATAGTTATTTCTTCCATATACATGTATAAATAGTGAAGTGTTTGAAAGAAGATTAGAGCCATAAAGGGACCTAACATCTTATTCATGCATTCATATGACTTTGACTGCCTACTGACATCATCATGATGAGCTCAATTTGACTACATGATCCAAGTCCCTACACACAGACCTTGCATATAAAATAAGCACTTACAAGTCCGTACAAACTTATAGGATGAGTTGAAGATGAAAATGCTTGGTTAGAAACTCTATGAGCCTTGAAGGAGTAATAAGGACATATGGAATGGGTTGATAGTGTTAGGAAAGCTTAGAACTCAAAGATCTTAAGAAAGTGACTTAGTAGACCTAAGTAGTCCAATAATGACCTACAGGCCCTAGAACTATAGATCCACATTTTAGACCAAAAAATAATGATCTAATCAACACTAAAATGAGATAAAATAGTGGAACCTAATTTCATTGAACATGAAAATAGTGTTATAAGTCATTAAAGATACTAGTCACTTGAAAATCCGTTGAAGGCCAAGAAACTAAATACACAGTCTAACTAAACACCTAAAGGACTGTATAATATTGTGTACATGATGGAAAGAGTCAAAGAAATTAAGAGTGCTTGAGTATAATGTTGAGATCCTCAACCAATTTTAAGTCCTTTGAAGAGAATATTAATGTTAATGAGGGTGAGATTGACAAGCATAAGAAGACAGACAAACTCTCTCATAATAGGCACCTATAGGCTGCATAACACAAACTGGTCTAAGGTGCATATAATGAGAGTAGACAGAGGTGATTTAAAGGTATTTTTAACCTAACTGAGACTACAGACAAATTTAAGGACCAATAGAGATATTTGATATAAGGTTTAAGACCCAAAATAAAGGGTGTAGTCATGACCTTCATATAGGTCATCTATAGGCCTATTTTAGATATCCTTTAACCCAATGTTAAACCTAAAGGAGAGGCAAAGTCAAGAGGGTTTTGAAAGGTTCTTGAACCTAATTTGAGACTTTAACTAAGTATATGAACTATTGAATTGGTTGGTATGTAGAAGATGAGGTTCAAACTCACAAGAGAAGGTAGTCATTGTCTCTAAGAACACCTAGAGGTTGCATAACATAGACTGGGCTAAGGTGCATATAATGAGAGTTGGCAAAGATGTTTGAATGGGATTTATAAACTCAATTAGAACTTTAAATAATGTTCAAAGACTATTATAGGTTAGTGATGAAAAGGTTGAAGGCCTAAGACTAATAATACCATCAAGTGACCCTAAAACACTTACAAACCACATTACAATAGGCTAATCTCAAGGCCTAAGAATGAAAGAATAGTAATGATTGAGATGATTTAAGGTATACCCAAGATAAACAAAAGGTCATAAGGTGTATTGATATTGAAGGAAAAAAAGATAAGATTAACCAAAATGAGTTTCATGATTCCATACTCAGTCAATCAAAACCCTACACACAGTCATAGGCCTATAGTCCAATCTTGCGGGAAATGGAGGTGTTGAGGGATCTATAGGCATGACCATGATTTCAAATTTGGTACAGATGGTGGTTGTGCAGGAAATAATTCATCTGTGGTAAACTCAAGGTCATACGAATAGTGGAAGTACTCATTATTTTGTCTCAGACTTGGCCCACTCTTTGGTCAAAGGGCAACCATGAGACTAAGAGAGCTTTTTAGACTCAAAACATGAAACAAGTTTCTAGACCTCATGGGGGAATCTTTAGACAACATAAAAACATGAAAAATATTTACATGTACCTTTAAGTGGCAAAAAACCTTAGGATTTAACTCAAGTACCCTTGAGGGCTAGCAAGAAGGATATAGGTATTAAAGCCCAACACCCTGACTAGTACACCATGATCATACAGAGGGGTTAAAAGGACTTTCAAGGAATTTATAATCATGGAGGGTATTTTTTTGAAGTTTTATGAACTCCCAATAGTGGGATGAGGTTTTGAGATCCAAAACTCAAAGTAGACATCTATCTAAGCTCAAGAATGCTAAGCAAGCCACTAGAGGAGCAACTTCAGATGTTCATACCATAGCTCACACTTTGCATGGGAGATAAGCCATTTAGAATAGTTGAGGGGGTTAGATAAGAAGGTTTTCTAAGTGGAATGAGGTAAATTAATTATTTGTTCTTTATGAACAATTGGTAAGACCCCAAATAGGTCTTAAATCTCTTTAAAACCTTGATAGTGACTAGTCATGAAGAAAAGATATCAAATGCATATCTAATGACATAGTTTGATCCTAAAACATTTTGGATATTTTTGAAGACTCCAAGGAAGTTCTGAACATGTACTTTTATGTTGATGTCACTTATATGGATTGCTACAAATACCCTATTTTGTATGTTTTTGGTGTTTTATAGGTGTTTTGAGAATGTGAGATCTTTCCAATCATTGTATGAGGTAATTTGGGAGTTTTAATAGTTTTTTAAAGCCAAAAAATTACACTGGAGATTCTATAGTTGATCAAACTAGGCCCATTTTCCAAGGTAATCTTATGAGGCTAGATAACAAGGTGATTTCTTGGTTTGCATACTTCCACAAGGTCTTAAGACCCCAAAATTGACATGGGGGTTGGAAATGGCCTAGAAAAATTGAATAAATTTTTTTTGCATGATTTCACATGTGTGGTAGAGGTTTGAAAAAAGAAAATAGGGTCTTAAGCAAGGAGCCCTAATTAAGCCTAATTCAAGAGAGAAAAAGGCATGAAAGATGGACTTCCACTCAGAGACTGAAGATTAAATTTGACATAGATATAGAAAAAAATAATGGGTCTTATAATATGCCCTTTGTTTTTCAATATAATCCATACGACTCCCTACACAAGGAGGTTTACAGGTTTTTAGGGCTACAATAAAACTAGGCCTAGTAAGGGTTTAAGGAGAAAAACAAATTCTTGGGAGTTTTTCAAGGAATCAAAATGGGTTTTTTCTGACTTTATAACATATTTGAAGACCATTCATGGATTTTGGATGAGTTGAATAATATGCACTTGAGTTTTAGGCCACCTAGACCAAACTAGGCATGAAAAATGAAGAGTTTCAAGACACTTATGCACAAGAATGATGGAATGAAATGTTAGATGAGTTTATTAAGGCATGTTAGATGTTTAATTAGTGATATAATATCATTTAAATGGGAATTCATGGTTGTAAGGTCAATTTTTCACTCCTTTCATACAAAAAAGGGCAGTTTTCAAAAAGCTAGTTAAGGTGTCAAGCTAATTTGTAACTCATATGCCACTTAGAAGGTTGGAGCTACTTCAAGAGTGAGACACATGGCCTTGAAGGTATTTTTTGACTATATCATAACTCCCCTTCTTGTTTTAACTCATGTACACTTGTCAAATTTCCTCTACTACACCCCCCCCTCTCTCTCTCTCTCTCTCTCTCTCTCCACCATTCTCTATATAATTAACCACTTTTGGATAAATTTGTAGAATCCACACCTTGTATGGCAAAGCCCTAATGTTTTAAGTACTATATTCATCTTTGAATAAATATTTCAATCTGGTTTTGAGCTCATATCTTCTTTTCTAAGTGTGTGAATTAGTGCATGTTGAATGAAAAGTGATGATCTTCTATCCTTGTGTTCACCTTACTCTTTCATATTTTGTGCAAGTAGTCTGCTCTCTAATAGGTCACATGAAGTGTAGTTAGTTTCTTTGTCTATATCTAAGTGTTAATTAAATAATTAGTGTCTATAATCAGACCTCTTGTTCATCCACTTTGAATAAGTGCATTGCATATCACCTTCATGTTTGAAATACTTATGTTAGAGAAATCTAGGATGTTGAATTCAGTTTTTTGAATCATCTTTCATAGTGCAAGTACATGGTAGTCTAGTGGAGATCAAATTGGTGGATCACCTCTTTAGATTAGGTTTATTTAATTTTCCTTTTATCTCTTTTCAACCCCAAAAAAATTAGTAATATAGGTGATGAGCTCAAATGAACATATCAAGGGAGTCAGCCCTTCAATATAGAGGTTCACCCCTATTATGGACAAGCCATAGGTCTATGGGTAATCCCATGTTCCACTCAATTAAGAGAAGACTTTAACTACCTCTCCAAGGGTAAAGAATTGAGTCTTAATAGTTTTGGCATGCTTGATGGGACTATCATCTCAAGCACATCTTGTCAAGATGAATTTTGGTCTTGACAACATCAAAGCTACATAAGTGTTCCTCACTCAGCCTTTGGTGACTCTATTGACGGTAATATCTGGTTGTAGACCAAGTTTTATTATTTATTTTTTTCATGTTTCATGGTTCTTATTAGGTCAGCTACTAGTAGAAGTAACCATCTTATAAATTTGCCATTTCATTCTGAACATCTTCTTGAAGTCCAATGTCATGAGCGTATCTTGACATTTGAGAATCCTAAAGAAGAACTTGAAGCACAAGAAGGTTTTGAAATTCAAAAAGAGTAAGAGAGTGAAGATAAATTTGAGGGAAACATGGCTAGATAGCATGCTTTCCCAACCTTCAATACTAAAAACTACATAAACCTCAATGCCTATGATGATATCATTCCCAATCCCACCAATTCCCACCTTAAATGGGGAAGGTCCTATCACCCCAAGTGAACATATTAGAGACATCCAATTTCTACAATTTCTATAATGTCACTGAAGTTAACATAGGAGTCAAATTGCTTGCCATGTCTCTTAGGTGGAAATCTCTTGATTGGTATAGATAATTATCAAGAGGATGTATCACTACTTGGGACGAGTTTGGAGAGTTGTTGACTCAAATGTTTGAAGGTAAAAGTGATCATACATCACTCATACATTAGTTAATATCATTCAAAGAGGACCTAAATAAACTATGCATGATTTCAATGAGAGGTTTCAAATAACATGGAATAGGCTTCCAACTCCCATAAGACCTCCTACAAGTTTTATTTTCCCAACATACCTTAGAGATATTGGGACAAATATAGCTATCATGTTGCAGTCCATGGGTGGGTACACTTTGCCTGAACCTTATGACATAACCATTAGAGTTGAGAATGGTTTGATCTAAGCTAGTAAACTCCATCCAAAAGTCTATATTCTCATCTTGCCTAACATGTCTTCTACTCCTCCAAGTCTTTCTCTAACTCCAAGTTTAAACAACAAGTCTAGAGCTTCCCCAAAGAAATCAGATGATGTAATTGATTTGGATGCAAAGTGTAAGGCTTTAGAAGCTCAAATTAGATAACTAAATTGATAATTAGAGTTCACCAAAACCCCTACTACTACCCTCAAAAATTAAATATATTCCCACCTCAACATAATGGTCAAAGGAGGGGACAAGGTCAACTTAATTTCAATAGGTCACCCAACGTTTACAATCCAAATTCTACGCCTAACACAAGAGCCATGGTTCTAGTCTATAATAACTTTGTTCAAAAATAAGAATGGTAGCCTCAAAGATAATACATGAATGTGAATGAGGGTGAAGGATAAGCTTTGGTAGCTTAAGGAGGGCCTACTCCTCAATTGATAGCAGAAGATGAGAGATTCATGCAAGCAAGAATAAATGGAGAGTATGACAGTCAAGGAGTGAGCCTCACAAAATTTCAAGTGGAAGATAGACTTGTCATAAATAAAAGTACCTCAGTTTCAGCCAACATAAGGTCAAAGATAAGATCTTTGGGAGATGTTCAAGATGTAGATATAACTTCAAAAAACCCTCCTTCAAGGCTACAAATTGTGAATGTAAATGTGGTAGCCACTACAAGTCCTGTACCTTTTCAAAATTAAAATTTAGAAAAGGTGAATCAATGTACTCTATTGCCTCAAGCTCAAGGTAATTCTTTTCCTTCAAGAATGTAAGAAATTTGAATGTTTCTTCTATGAATATCATTGATTCTTTGAAGATTATAAAGACTAGTAAATATCTTTGAGAGGTACTCCACATTGTCGATTGAAAAGAACTACTTTAAGAGTAGTTGTCCCAAATCCATATCAATCCTCAACCATCAAGACATAGTGGTGTAATCCTCACAAATGTATTTACCCATATTTTTAAACCCTCCATCAAATCTGAAAACTCCCCACCTTTCTATCTTACCCTCATTATGGGAGACAAGTTAGTTCATAATTGCATTGTAGATAGTGTGGCAAAATCATGCCCAAATTAGTTACAAACAAGTAGGGATTGAAATATGAGCCATATAAAAAAGTAATGTTACATTATGATGGGAAACCAACTAAGTCAATAGGGTTTATCAAAAGTTTGAAGGTATTCTTACATGACTGTCTAAGCTTTCCAATCTTATAAGACATTGTGGTGGTAGATCTGCCTGTACATTATGCTATTTGTCTATCAAGAGACCTCACTGCCAAGATATGAAGACATATTTATGTTGATTGGTATTTCTTGGACTTTATAACAAGGTATGGAGAAAAGGTGACTATTAGAACACAACCATTGGTTAAGTTTCACATTGAGCCAAATATGAAAGCTATTTATAAATTGAATTGCACCATCCATGAATAAAAGCAACATGTTATAGATGATGGAACATCTTCCAAACTTGAAGGTATCTTTGATCTCTTTCTAGATGAGTATAGTGATGAAAATTATGAGTATGATCCATATACTTTAATTGAAGAGATAAGTCTTAGTAAATATATTATCCATGATGAAGGTGATGAACATCCTGAGGTAAGTCTTGATGGTCCTCTTCAACAAGCTACAAAAGGTAACTATCTTATTCATATGTATGATTATGATTATTCTCAAATTGTGATAGATCATGAGGAGAAAGATGGTGTAATTCAACCTACCCAAGATGAAGGAGTTCATAAGTGTGACAAACAAGAAGAAGAGCATGATTTATGACAACATTTCTATGCCATAGTTCAAGAGTTTGAAGAGATAAGTAAGCCAACTCTCCTTCCTAAAGAACATGAGCCTAAAAGTGAGGTCATTTGTAGATATATTGAACATGATAAAATCTATCAAGACACTGTCAAGCAAGAAACATTCATGAAGGAGTGCAATGTATCCAAGGCAAAAAATTTTGTGGCTAAGGAGCAGTCTAAACCTCAATCTAAGGTTGAACCACTTGCAGACATGTTTGAGAAACAAGAAGGCAAACATGAAGTCCTTAGACATCAAGTGCATCAAAAATTAGATGAATGTGAGGTTGACAAAAGTTTCATGGCTCCTAAGAAGAAAAATGACAGATACCAAATGATCATGAAGGAGACCAAGCAGGTTGCACTATCAAGTAGGCCTAAAGAGGAACTATAAGGGATATTCAATGGAGTTCGAAGTGCTCAACTTGCAGATATCAGAGGTCCTATGAATGGTAAGTTTTTTTGTCATCTTCATATGCAAAAAAAATTTAACAAGCATCCATCATATGGTGACTTACTCTCATGGAGTAGTTGTGACTCAAGGAACATTCTTTTTGATCTGGTTGAAGAAAGAAGTGTTTCACTACCTCAAACATGTTTTGAGGTATATATATATATATATTCAAAAAAATTCAAACTTCACACAAAACACATAACAAGAAGGAACACACTTTTCTCAAAATATTTAGGACAAACACAAACAAAGACTCAAACAACACACCTAACCTAATATATATATATATATATATATATATATATATATATATATATATATATATATATATATTAGGTTAGGTGTGTTTTTTGAGTCTTTGTGTGTGTTTTTCCTAAATATTTTGAGCATAGTGTGTGTTTCCTTCTTGTTATGTGTATTGTGTGAAGTTTGAAATTTTTTGAAGGCATATTAGTTTAGATTGAGTATAAGAGTGACTCCATATCCCAATGGAAGGAGAAGGCTACTGATCTGTTAGCATTGTAAGCATGCTACCCCTATGAATTGGTCACCCCTTATATGTTGAAACATCATAGAGGTGTCTAATATTTATCATAGTCTTATCATGGTTTCAATTGGTCTTAAATAGTCCTATATGCTCATGTGTGCCCTTGTCTAACATTGTCCAAGTTCTAGTTTTAAGTTCACTTGTCTAGTCCTATGGTCAATCACAAGGTCTTGAGATGGTCAAACATGGTCAAAGATATAATATAGTCTAGAATCATCGTAAAAGATTATTTTTATGTCATTTAATGACATTATCATGCACTAACTTTTGTTTGATTCTCAATTACAAAAAATCACATTTTGGCCACCTTTTGCCCCATTTGGAAGGGTTAGACATACCACTTCAAAAATATTCCAATCACCTCTAGTGTCTAAAAAGGTCATAAATGTTTTAGGAATAGTCAGTCTAATAGAATATGTATTTCAATGCCTAATATTGGTAAAAGAACACTTTACAAGCATTTATACGGTCTTGCAAGATAAATTTTCAATTTCAAATATTTTATAAGTGTCCTTTGAGATTCCTTAGATCATTTTCTAGCTCTGTACCAAGTTTTAGGTCAAACTGAAACTCCAAACACTTTTTTTCCTCCATCCCTATCTTCACAAGCTCAAAAAGGCAAAATTGCATTGAATGGCAGAGCTAGAGAGAGAGAGATAGTTAGGAGCTAAAACTTTGAGCACTGGTAGAGGTCCTAGTAAGATTGTAATTAGTGGCATTGGTTTGAATATTGGTGTCTTGTTCTTTATGAACAATCATTAAGAATGATAGTAGGTCACTATGGGCTATTCATCTGAGAGGGGTATTTTCTTGTACATGTTTCTCTAGTTCAAAAATTGATGGAGAGTAATGTTTATGAGGATGTTTTTTAGATGTATTGTATCATTTTTCAAGGTGGTTTTATCAGTTGAATCATCTCCATGAAGTGCTTTCACTTGAAGGAAGATTGTCTTGGTATACAAGCTGTTCTAGAGAATTTTGTTGCAAGTCTCTATTTTGTCTTCATTATGTCACTCTCAAAGGTTTATAATACTTCATTATTCATGGAAACTCCATAAATTTCATAGAGTCCTTGTTATTTTGTCCAAAATTTGTTTTGGTTCATATTCTTCAAGTGTGTTTACCTTTTAGGAACATGGTCTAGTCTGAAGTAGTCTACTACAAGTTTGATTGTCATTGTGGATTAAATACTAGTAATAAATCATGGTATATGGTTTTGGGATGAAATTACACCATTGTAAAGATAGAAAATTCAATATAATAGCTCATATGCTCACTCTCCAATAAGAATCACAGTTGTTTCTTCTATATACATGTTGTACAGACTATGAAGTGTTTGGGAGAAGCTCAGAGATCTAAGGGGACATAAAAAAATTCTTCATGAATTCATATTCCTTTGTCTACCTATTTTCATCATCATCATGAGCTCAAATTGACTAAATGCTCTAAGACCATGCACACAAACCTTGCATATAAAATATGCACTTATAGGTTCATACAAACCTGTAAGATGACTTGAAGATGCAACTGCTTGGTTAGAAGATCTATGAGCCTTGAAGGATTAATAGTAAGGTATGGAATGGGTTGACAATATCAAGAAATATAAGAACTCAAAGAGCTTAAAAAATGACTTGGTAGACCTAAATATTCCAATAGTGACCTACAGGCCCTACGCATATAGGTCCACATTTTGAACCAAAAATCAATGACTCAATCAACACTAGAATGAGATAAAACAATGGAACTTAATTTCATTGAAGATACAAATAGTGCTATAAGTCATTGGAGATATTAGTCACTTGAAAATCCACTGAAGGTCTAGAAACTAAATACATAGTCTAACTAAACACCTACATGACTGTACGGTATTATGTCAAAGATGGAAAGAGTGAGAGACATTGAGAGTGCCTAAGTATAATATTTAGATCCTAAACCAATTTTAAGTCCTTTAAATAAAAGATCAATGTTAATGAGGGTGAGGTTGGTAAGCACAAAAAGATAGATAAGCTCTCTCATAATAGGCACCTACAGGCTACATAACACAAACTGATCTAAGGTGCATATAATGAGAGTAGGTAGAGGTGATTGAAAGGTATTTGAAACCTAACTGAGACTACAAACAAATTCAAGGTCCAGGATAAGTATTTTATGTAAGGGTGAAGACCCAAAATAAAGGGTGCAGTCATGACCTTCCTATAGGTCATCTACATGCCTATTTAAGAGATCTTTTAACCCAATGTTAAACATAAAGGAGAGGCAGAGTTAGGAGGGTTTTGAAATGTTCTTGAATCTGATTTGATACTTACACTAAGTCTATGAACTATTTAATGGGTTGTTATGTATAAGATGAGGTCCAAACTCACAAGAGAAGGAAATCATGGTCTTAAAAAATGTAGACTGGTCTAAGGTGTATATAATGAGAGTTGGCAAAGATGTTTGAAGGGGGTTTTGAAACTCAATTGGAAATTAAAACAATGTTCAAGTAATAAGAGAGGTTATTGATGACAAGGGTGAATGCCTAGGACGAAAAATACAATCAAGTGACCCTAGAACACCTATAGGCCACATGACAACATGCTAGTCTCAAGGCCTATGAATGAAAGAATAATGATGCCTGAGATGATTTGAGGTCTAACCCAGATACAAAAAAGGTCATAATGTGTATTTATAAATAAGTAAACATAAATAATATTTACAAACTAAGTCTCATGACTCCATACTCAGTCAATCAAAACTCCGCACACAGTCACATGCCTACAGTCCAATCTTAAGGGAAATGGAGGTGTTGAGGTATCTATAGGCATGACCATGTTTTAAATTTATATGGATCTATAGGAATATATAGGGATATATAAGCATGACCATATACCTATAGGTGGTAATAAATCTCAATATTCAACTCAATAGCCCTTGAGGTATAGCAAGACAGATATAGGTTTTAAACTCCAAAACCCTAACTAGTACACCATGAGCATAAAAAGGTGTAATAAGGACTTACAAAGCATGTATAATTATGGATTGGATTTTTTTAATGTGTTTTATCTCTTTTCGATAGTTGGATGAGGTTTTGAGACCCAAAACTCAAAGTAGACCTCTCTCTAAGCTCAAAAATGCTATGCAAGCCACCTGAGGAATAACTTCAGATGTTGATACCATAGCTCAAAATTTGAATCAGAGGCTGATCCATTTATGATATTTTAAGTTGTTATATAATAATGTTTTCCAATAGGAAGGATTTCAATTAATGATATGTTCCTTATGAACAATCATTAAGACCTCAAATAGGTCTTAAACCTCTCTAAAACCCTGCTAGTGACTAGTCATGGATAAAATACCTCAAATACATATCTAATGACATAATTTGATCCTAAAATATCTTTTATTTTATTGAGGACTCTAAGGAGGTTATGAACATGTACTTTGATGCTGGCATCACTTATACAAATTGCTACAAATACCCTATTTTTACATGTTTTTGCTGTTTTACAAGTGTTATGAGAAGGGGAGAGCTCATCAATAATTATATGAGGTATTTTTAGAGTTTTGATATATATTTAAGGATAAAAAATTGCATTGGAGATTTTTGAGGTGATCAATCTAGGCTAATTTTCCAAGGCAGTCTCAAACAGGCTCAAAATTAGGCTCGGTAACAAGGTGATTTCTTAGTTGCATACTTTCATAGGGTATTAAGACCCCAAAATTTAAATTTAGGTTGGTTATGGTCTATGTAAATTTAGTCACAATATTTTTAACTATTTCATATGTTTGGTAGAGGTCTGGAGCAAGAAAATAAGGCCCTGAGTAAGGAGGTCTAATTGAGGCCTAATTCAAAGGAGAAAAAGGTAGAAAAGATGGACTTCCACTCATAATATGAAGATACAAATTTGCATGAAGATATAAATCCATAATGGGTCCTATAATATTCCCTTTTTTTTTCAAGATAATCTGTACAAGTCCTTACACAAGGAGGTTTATATGTTTTTAGGGTTATAAGGAAACTAGGTCTAATAAGGGCTTAAGGAGAAAAAATAATTCTTGGGAGTTATTAAAAGAAAAAAAATGGTTTGTTTTAAACCTAATAAAATATTTTAATACCATTCATGGAGTTTGGATGTGTTTAAGAATATGTTCTTGAGTTTTGGGCCACTTCGACCAAACTAGGCATGAGAAATGAAGATTTTCAAGACACTTGTGCACAAGAATGATGGAATGACAGGTCAGAGGAGTTTATTAAGGAATGTCATATGTTCAATGAGTGTTTTTATATTATTTCAATGTGAATTCATATCTTTAATGTCCATTTGTCACTCCTTTCATGCAAAGAAGGGCAATTTTCAAGAAGCTAGTCAAGGTGTCAAGCAAATTTGTAACCCCTACGCCACTTAGAAGGTTATATCTAATTAAAGAGTTAGAAACATGGCCTTGTAGATTTGTTTACACTGTCTCATGAATACCATTTTTATTGTAACTCATGAACACTTATCAAACTTCCTCTACTACTCCCTTCTCTCTCTCTCTCTCTCTCTCTCTCTCTCTCCATCATTCTCTATATAAACAACCACTTTTAGCTAAGTTTGTAGAATCCATTCTTGGTATGGAGAAGCCCTATTGGTTTGACTAATATATTTTCCTTTGAATAAATATTTCAATCTGGTTTTAACCTCATAGTTTCTTGTCTAAGTTTGTGAAGTAGTGCATGTTGAATGATAAGTGATGATATTATATCCTTGGTGTTCACCTTACTCTTCCATGTTTTGTGCAATTATTTTGCTCTCTAACAGGCCACATGAAGTGTAGTTAGTGTCTTTGTCTATCTCTAAGTGTGAATGAAAGCATTAGTGTCTATAATCATACCTCTTGTTCATTCATATTGAATAATTTCATTGCATATCACCTTCATATTTGAAATACTTATGTTAGAGAAATCTAAGGTGTTGAAGTCAATTTTCTCAATAATATTACATAGTGCAAGTACATGGTAGTCTAGTGGAGATCAAATTAGTGAATCACATGTTCATATTAGTTTTATTTTATGTTACTTATATCTATTTTCAACCCCAAACAAGCTAGTATTATAGGTGATGAGCTCAAATGAACATATCAAGGGAGCTAACCCTTTCAATTTAGAGGTTTACCCCTGGTATAAATAATTCATAGGTCAAGGGGTAATCCCATGTTACACTCAATTTGTATAAGGATTTAACTACCTCTACAAGTGTAAAAAATTGATTGACAATTGTTCTAACATGCATGGTGGGACTATTGTCTCAAGCATGTCTTGTCAAGGTGAATGTTGGTCTTGACAACATCACAACTACATAAGTGTTCATCACTCAACATTTGATGACTCCACTGAAGGTAATATCTAGTTTAAGATCAAGTTTTATTATTTATTTTATTTATGATTAATGGTCCTTACTAGGATAATTGCTAGTAGAAGTAACCATCCTACAAATTCACCCTTTCATCCTGAACTTCCTCTTGAAGTCCAATATCTTGAGCCTATCTTGACATTTGAGAATCTAGAAGATGAACTTAAAGAACAAGAAGGTTTTGAATGCCAAAAAGAGAAAGAGAGTGAAGAGAAATTTGAGGGCAACATGCTTTCCCAGCCTTCAATAATAAAAATGT
Source organism: Torreya grandis (assembly GCA_037957365.1). Lineage (NCBI taxonomy): Eukaryota > Viridiplantae > Streptophyta > Pinopsida > Cupressales > Taxaceae > Torreya > Torreya grandis. Next base: position 2,812,083 of record JARHVA010000630.1, on the reverse strand, counting down.
GATAAATGTCAATGCCTATGATGATGTCCCTTTCGATGCCACCAAGAGTGTTCACACCTTAAATGGGGAAGGTCCTATCACCCCAAGTGATCAAATTAGATACACATCCAACTTATTTTATTTCCATAATGTCACTAAAGTTCACATAGAAGTTGGATTGCTTACCATGTCTCTTAGGGGAAAAACTCTTGATTGGTATAGAACATTGTCAAGAGGATGTATCACTACTTGGGATGAGTTTTAAAAGTTGTTGACTCAAAGGTTTGAAGATAAAAGTGATCATACATCACTCATACATTATTTGAATGCCATTCAAAGGGGACCTAAATAAATTATGCATGATTTAAATGAGAGGTTTCAAATAATGTGGAATAGGCTGCCACCTCCCATGAGACCCCCCACAAGTTTTGTTTTCCGAACATAACTTATAGCTATTGGGACCAATATAGTTTTCATGTTGCAGTGCATGGGTGGGTACACTTTGATTGAATCCTATGAAATAGCCATTAGAGTTGAGAATTATTTGATCCAAGCCAGAAAAATCCCTCCAAAAGTCTTTATGCCCATCTTGCCTAACATGTCTTCTACTCCTCAAGTATTGGACCAATTCCAAGTCCAAGCAATAAGTATAGAGCTTTCTCAAAGAAATTAGATGATGTTGTTGATTTTGAAGTAAAGTGTAGGGCCTTAAAAGCTAAAATTATACAACTAAATCAATAATTTTGAGTTCACCAAAGCCCCTACAAATACCTTCCACAAGAAAATAGATTCCCACCTAAACATAATGGTCAAGGGAGGGGACAAGGTCAGGCTAATTTCAATAAGCTACTCAATGTTGACAATCCAAATTCTACTCCTAACACAAGAGCCATCATTATAGTCCATTGTAACTTGCTTCAAGGAGAAGAATGGCAACCTTAAGGATAGTACATGAATGTGAATGAGAGTGAAATACAAGCTTTGGTAGCTCAAGGAGGGCCTACTCCTCAGTTGATAGTAGAATATGAGAGCTTCATGCAAGAAAGAACAAATGGAGAGTATGACAGTCAAGGAGTGAGCCTTGTAAACTTTCAATTGGAAGATAGACTTGTCATAAACCAAAGTACCTTAGTTGCATCCAACACAAGGTCAAAGAAAAGAACTTGGGAGATGTTCAATATGTAGACACAACTTCAAACAACCCTCCTTCAAGGCAATAAGGTGTGAATGAAAATGTGGTAACCTCTACAAGTATTGCACCTTTTCAAAATTAGAATTTGAGAAGGGTGACTCAAAGTACTTCATTGCCTCAAGTTCAAGGTACTTATTTGCCTATAAGAATGAAATAAAAAGTGAGTGTTTATTCATTGAATATCATTGATTCTTTAAAGAGTACAAAGACTAGTATATCTCTTTTGGAGGTACTCCACATGCCCGATCAAAAAGAACTACTTCAAGAGTAGTTATCCCAAATCCATATCAATCCTCAACCATCAATACATGGTGGTGTATCCATCATAAATGCACCTAATCATGGGAGACAAGCTAGTTCACAATTGTATTGTAGATAGTGGAGAAAGCACTTTAGTTATGCCCAAACTAGTTGTAAACAATTTGGGCTTGAAATATGAGCCATATAATAAAGGAGTGTTGCATCTTGATGGGGCACCATCAAAGTCAATAGGGCTCATCAAAATTTTGAAGATATTTTTACATGACTGTCCAAGCTTTCCAATCTTACAAGACATAGTGGTGGTAGATCTACCTGCACATTTTGTTATTTGTTTATCAAGAGACTTCACCATCAAGATAGGAGGATATATTTTTGTTGATTAGTCTTTTTTGGCCTTTACAACAAAGTATAGAGCAAAGGTGACTATTAGAACATAACCATTGGCTGAGTTTCACATTGAGCCATATATGGAAGCTAGTTCTAATTTGAATTATACCATCAATGAACAAGAGGAACATGCTATAGATGATGGAGAATCTTCTAAACTTGAAGGTATCTCTGATTTATTTCTAGATGAATATGGTGTTGACACTTATGAGTATGATACATATACTTTCATTGAAGAGACATGCCTTGGTACATACATCATTTATGATGAAGGTCATGAACATACTGAAGTAAGCCTTGTGATCCTTTTCAACAAGTTGCAAAGGGTAACTATCTTATTCATATGTATGATGATGATGATTCTAAAAGTGTGATAGAGTATGAGAAGGAGGAAGATGGTGAAATTTTTCTTGTCCAAAATGAAGGAGTTAATAAGTGTGATAAATATGAGGAAAAGGATGATTTATGGCAAAAATTCCATGCCATAATTCAAGAGTTTGAACAGATAAGTAAGGTAACTCTCCTTTCTAAAGAATGTGAGCCTTAAAGTGAGGTCATTTTTAGATCTATTGAGCATGACAAAGACTGTTAAGACACTGTCAAGCAAGATACAGTCATGAGGGAGTGCAATCAAGCCAAATAAATTTTTTTTTATGGTTGATGAGTAGTCTAAACCTCAATCTAAGGTTGAACCACTTGAAAGCATGTTTGAGTAGCAAGAAGGCAAGCACGAAGGCCTTAGACATCAAGTGCATCATAGCCTAGATGAAGGTGAAATTGAAAAAAGTTTCATGGCTCCTAAGAAGCAAAATGAAAAACACCAAATGATCATGAAGGATACCAAATAGGCTGCACTATCAAGTAGGCCTAAATAGGAACTAGAAGGGATATTCAATGGAGTTTTAAGTGGTTAACTTGCAGCTAGCAGAGGTCCTATGATGGTAAGTCTTTTGGTCATCTTCACATGAAAAATAAATTTAATAAGCATCCATCATATGGTGACTTAATATCATGGAGTATTTTTGACTCAAGGAACATTCTTTTTAATCTTGGTTGAAGCAAGAAGTGTTTCACCACCTCAAACACATTTTGAGGTTTGTATATATTAGGTTAGGCATGTTGTTTGAGTCTTTATGTGTGTTTTCCCTAAATGTTTTGAGCATAGTGGGTGTTTCCTTCTTGTTGGGTATTTTGTGTGAAGTTTGAATCTTTTAAGGGAATATTAATTCAGATTTAGTATAACAGTGACTCCATACCTAATGTAAGGAGAAGGCTACTAGCCCATTAGCATTAAAGACATGTTACCCCTATGAATCACAAAGAATGTTGACAAAATTTTAACCTCATGTCAAAATTGTTCACCTCCTATAGGTTGAAAATTCATAAAGATGTGTAATGTTTTTTCATGGTCTTGTCATGATTTTAAGTGGTCTTAGATAGTTCTAAATGGTCATATGTGCCCTTATCTAACATTGTCCAAGTTTTGGTCTTAGGTTCACTTATCTAGTCTTATGGTCAATCACAAGGTCTTGAGATAGTCAAACATGATCAAATATGTAATATAATATAGATTAATTTTAAATGGTTATTTGGATGTCATTTAATGACTTATTATCATGCACTAACCTTTTATTTGATTCTCAATTTGAAAAAAAATCACATTTTGGCCACCTTTTAGCCCATTTGAAAGGGTTGGACATACCACTTTAAGAAGAGAATGTTTCAAGAAGATTATAAATGCCTTTGGTTTTATAAAAATTTTAGAGATGGCTTAGTAATAGTTAGAGTCTAAAAAAATTTGCATTTCAATGTCTAATCTTGGTAAAGGGACATTTTACAAGCACTTGTATGGCCTTAGAAGACTAGTTTTCAATTTAAAATGATTTATAAGTTCTCTTTGGGCTCCCTAAAATCATTTTACATCTCTATAAAAAATTTCAAGTATAAATAACACTCCAAACACTTTTTTTCCTCCATTGTTGCCTTCACAAACCTAGGAAGGCAAATTTGCATTGAATGGTATGACAAGAAGAGAAAGAGTTATGAGATAAAACTTTGGAAATTTGTGGGGGTCCAAATAAGTTTGAAATTAGTGAAATTAATTTTCATGTTGGTGGCTTCTTATTTATGAACAAAAACTAAGAGTGATAGCAAGTCACTATGGCCTATTCATCTGAGAGGGGTCTGTTCTTGCACCTATTTCTCTAGTTTAGAAATCAATGGAGAGGAATTATTTTGATAGTGGTTTTTATAGGTCCTCAAGTTCCTTTTTATGGTGTTTTCATCATTTTAATCATCTCTATGAAGTGTTTTCACTTGAAGCAAGAATGTCTTGGTGTACAATTTGTTCTAGTGTACTTTACTACAAGTCTTTATTTTCTCTTCATGGTGGTCACTCATAGAGGTTTCTAATTATTAATTATTCATGGAAAATCCCTTAGTTTAATGGATTACTTGTTATTATGTCTAAAATGTGTTTTGGTTCATATTCTTCAAGTATGTTTGCCTTTTGGGAACATGGTCTGTGTTTAAAGCAGTCTACTACAAGTTTGATTGTCAGTTTGGCTTAATTACTAGTGATACATCATGGTATATGGTTTTTGGATTACATTAAACCATTGTAAATATATAAGAGTCAAAATAATAGCTCATATGCTCACTCTCCAATAAGATTCATAGTTGTTTCTTCCATATACATGTTGTATGGACTATGAAGTGTTTGGGAGAAGCTCAGAGCCATAAGGGGACCTAACACACTTATTCATGCATTAATATGCCTTTGAATGCCTATTTCCATCATCATCATGAGATCAAATTGACTATATGCTCCAAGTCCCTACACATAGACTTTGCATATAAAATAGGCACATACAGGTTTGTACAAACCTATAGGATGATTTAAAGATGAAAATGCTCAGTTAGAAGCTCTATGAGCCTTGAATGTGTAATAGGGAGGTATGAAATGGGTTAATAGTGTCAGGAAAGTTTAGAACTCAAAGAGCTTAATAAAGTGACTTGGTAGACCTAAACCATCCAATAGTTACCTACAGGGCCTAGGCATATAGGTTCACATTTTGGACCAAAAATAAATGACCCAATGAATAATAGAATGAGATAAAATAGTGAAATCTAATTTAATTGAAGATTAAAATAGTGTTATAAGCCATTATATATATTATTCACTTGAAAATACACTAAAGGTCAAGAAACTAAATACATAGTCTAACTAAACACGTATAGGACTATACAATACTATGTAAAAGATGGCAAGAGTCAGAGACATTAAAAGTGACTATGTCTAATATTGATATCCTTAACCAAGTTAAATTACTTTGAAGACAATATAAATTTTAATGAGGGTGAGGTTGGAAAGCACAAGAAGATAGACAAGCTCTCTCATAATAGGCACTTACAGGCTGCATAACATAGACTGGTCTAAGGTGCATAGAATGAGAGTAGGTAGAGATGATTGAAAGGTATTTTAAACCCAAATAAGACTATATATAAATTAGTACCAAGATAATTATTTTATGTAAGGTTGAAGACCCAAAATAAAGGGTGAAGTCATGACCTTCATATAGGTCATCTACATGCCTATTTGAGAGATGTTTTAACCCCGTGTTAAACATAAAGGAGAGTCAAAGTTAGGAGGGTTTTTAAAGGTTATTGAACCTAATTTGAGACTTAAAATAAGTCTATGAACTATTTAATGGGTTTTTATGTATAATATGAGGTCCAAACTCACAAGATAAGGTAGTCATGGTCTCTAAGAACACCTACAGGATGCATAACACAGACTGGTCTAAGGTGCATATAATGAGAGCTGGCAGAGATGTTTGAAGGGGGGTTTTAAACTCAATTGGAAATTAAAATTTTTTTAAATGACCATGATATGTTAGTGATGACAAGGATGAAGGCCTAAAACCAGGAATACAGTCAAGTGATCCTAGAACACCTACATGCCACATGACAGTAGGTTAGTCTCAAGGCCTACGAATGAAAGAATAGTGATGCTTGAGATGATATAAGTTCTACCAAAGATAAAAAATTTTCATAAGGTTTATTTAGATTAAAGGAAACATAGATGATATTGATGAAACTAAGTTTCATGACTCCATACTTAGTCAATCGAAATGCTACACACAATCATAGGCCTACAGTCCAGTCTTAAGGGAAATGGAGGTGCTAAGGGATCTATAGGCATGACCATGCTTTGAAATTTTTGGTATAGAGGGTGTTTATGATTGAAATAAGGAATCAATGGTAACTCAAGGTCATAATAATAGTGGAAATACTCATTGTTTTGTCTCAAACTTGGCACACTTCTTGGGTAAAGGGCAACCATGAGACTAAGAGAGATTTTTGGACTCAACGCATGAAATTTTTTTATATAACCCATGGGGGGATCTTGAGACAACATAAAAACATTAAAAAGGTTTCCATATACCTTTAGGGGGCAACAAACCTCAGGATTCAACTCAAGTGCCACTGAGGGCTAGTAAGAAGGATATAGGTCTTAAACTCCAACACCCTGACCAGTACATGATGAGAATACATAGGGGTAAAAAGGAATTCCAAGGCATGTATAATCATGGAGGTGATTTTTTTAAGGTGTATGAACTCTTACTATTATTGGGATGAGATTTTGATACCCAAAACTTAAAGTTGACCTCTCTTTAAGCTCAATAATGCTAAGCAAGCCACCCAAAGAGCAACTTCAAATGCTCATACCATAGATCACACTTTACATGGGAGGATGATACATTTGGGAGATTTTAGGGGTTCAAATAATAAGTTTTTACAAGTTGAAGGAGGTCAATTAATGATCTATCCTTTATGAATAATCGTTAATACCCTAAACAGGGCTTAAACCTCTCTAAAACCTTGATAATGACCAGTCATGGATAAAAGACCTCAAATGCATATCTAATGACATATTTTTCTCCTAAAAAATCTTGTATGTTGTTTATAACTCCAAAGAGGTTATGAAAAATTACTTTTATGCTGACATCACTTGTATAGATTGCTACAAACACCCTAGTTTGGATGTTTTTAGTGTTTGTAGGTGTTTTGAGAAGATGAGAGCTTCCCAATCATTGGATGAGGTCATTTAAGAGTTTTATTAGATATTAAAGTATAAAAATTTGTACTATATATTATTTTTGGGATCAAATAAATCCCATTTTCCAAGGCAATCTTAAACAGGGTCAAATTGGGGCTGGGTAACAAGGTGATTTCTTGGTTTGCATACTTCTATAGGGTCTTGAGACCCCAAAATTGATATAGATGTTGGTGATGGACTAGGGAAAGTGAATCACATGATTTTTGTTTTATTTCACATGTGTGACAAATATCTAGAGCAATAAAACATGGTCTTAAGTAAGGAGGTCTAATTGAGGCATAATTCAAGAGAGAGAAAGGTAGAGAAGATGGACTTCCACAAAGATTTTGAAGATAAAATTTGACATAGAGATATAAATACATAATGGTTACTATAATATGCCATTTTTTAATCAATATGATCCATACAACTCCCTAAAAAAAGAGGTTTATAGGTTTTTAGGGCTACAAGAAAACTAGGCCTAGTAAGGGCTTAAGGAGCAAAATAAATTTTTGGGAGTTATTTCAAGAACCAAAATGGTGTGTTTCAGACATGATAACATATTTTAATACAATTCATGGAGTTTTAATGAGCTAAATAAAATTAACTTGAGTTTTGGGCCACTTGGACCAAACTAGGAATGGGAAATGAAGAGTTTCAAGACACCTATGCACAAGAATGATGGAACGGCAGGTCAATGGAGTTTATTAATGCATGTAAGATATTAAAATAGTGTATTGAGACCATTTAAATGTGAATTCATGATTTTAAGGTCCATTTATCACACATTTCATGTAAACAAGGGTAGTTTTCAAGAAGTTAGTTAAGGTGTCAAGCTAATTTGTAACCCCTACACTACTTAAAATGTTAGAGATAATTTAAGAGTGACAAACATGGCCTTGTAGGTCTATTTTTACTATCTCATAACTCCCCTTTTGATTTTAAGTTATGAAAACTTTTCAAACTTCCTCTACTATGCCTCTCTCTCTCTACCATTCTCTATATAAGCAGCTACTTTTGGCTAAGTTTATATAATCCACACCTGGTATGGTAAATATCTAATGGTTTGAGTAATATATTCACATTTGAATAAATATTCCAATCTAGTTTTGAGTTCATAGCTGTTTCCACTCAAAATTTCGCTTTTCAGATCTAAGAGAAAGAAGAAACTAAAGAAATAATGGACGAGGCTTGGAAGTACCTGGACTAAAGATTGCGCACCGTAAATCCAGACGATTGAGAGCACTCCTCTTTGGCTGTGGAGGAATGACACCTGCAAGAAAAAAGGAAACTTGGACAAGGGGATGTTAGACAGATAGACAGTGGGTTGCCAAGCGAAAGCTTGTCTCCGGAAGTGTAAAAACTTCCTCAAAGGGAGGTCAACCCACAGATGCAAGACAGACAAAAGACTGAGAAAGTATAAGATACCAGAATACAGAAATGATGAATAGATTGAAAATGAAAGAAAACACCAAATGGTTACCTGAAGGAAGCAGTCGGGCTTATGACAGTCGCCGATGTCAGAAGTTCTGCCGGCGTCGGTTATGAGGCCTGTCGGCGTCGGTTATCCTACCGACGTCGGTCGGGGTAATGCCCTGTGGTCGGGTCTGAGATGTGTTCTGGATTGTGGACAGGTCCGGGATGCTGAGGATGTCGAGACAGAGTCTGGGGACGGGTCTGAATGGACTGTGGGATAATCTTGCCCTATACAGGGTCTTTTGTGGACAAAAAGGGGGATGGGGGAGTTGTCTGGAACTGGGATGAAGAGTGGGGCAATGGGAGAGGAGGATGGATAGAGGACAAGTCCTGAGAAGGCCTTGCAGCCTCTCAGGGGGGAAGGGTAGAAGGAAAGCAAGAACAATAGATAACTGAAAGCTCAAATAACAGAATCAAATAATAGACTTGCTTACCTCTTTGCCTGCTGAATGAAGAGTTGAAGGAGCTGTTGTTGGAGCCAGGAAGGATTCTGCAAGAAGAGAATTCTGATGAAGAGCCTTTGCACCTGCTGCTGTTGTTGCACGAGGTTCAAAACGAAGACAAGATGAATGCCAAACGCCAAGAGAGTTCTGTTTGCGAGCTCAGGAGTCCAGCGGTTGCAATGGATACAGGACGGGGTCTTGAAGGCTGCCGACGTCGGCAGTCTCACCGACGTTGGCCGCAGGGTCGCCGACGTCGGCAGAGTCAGAATGGAGATAGAGACTAAAAATAGCCTCTGCCCATTCTTGCACGCCGCCGGGTGGGGGATTGTGGGAAGAACGGTTATGAGCATGCTAAAATGGATGCGGGAGGAATATAATGGGGGGATTTTGGACAATAAATGCTAAGGGGAAGGTGGAGGAATTCAAGGGAGGATCCAAGGTGGCAAGGGTGAGGTGGAAAAGGGGGCCAATTAAAATATTAAGTTATTTTAATCAAGTGGATGGAAGGGGACCAAGGCCAAGTGTTAGGATACGGGTTCGAGACGGACAAGGGGGAGAACCAAGGTGCAGACACGTTTGCGGTGTCTACATTTGCCCCTTTTTGTCTTGTTGGTTGTTCTTGACGAACTGCAAGACAAAAACAAGAGTTGGTTGCCCCAGGAAAAGGGTGAGGTGTTCCCCCCTCAAAGCGAGAGTCGAGAGAAGGGAACCGAAGATCGAATGTCGATTTGACAGAGAAATGGATAGAAGAGAGTGAGTGAAAATGCTGCAAAAGTCGTGATTGCGCGTATACCACGTCACGGGATGGTCGGGTCAAATTGTCGCATGTCAAGGGTCGAGGAGTGCCAAAATTGAAGTAACCGGGCCCCAGCATTTAGTCGTCTGCTGATTGGGTCACTCAATCTAAGCTGAAGCTCCAAATAGTCATCGTGTTCTAGGTATCCCAGGCTCAGGAAGTGCTCCCAGAAACACGAAAAAGCCACAAGTAGTAGGGATCAACTGGCTCGCGATCCTATACTTGCGAATGGGTCAAAAATAAGGGTCTACAGACAATTTTGCTAACCAGTCGTGAGGTAGCATACACGAAAAAACAACCAAGGCAACATTGTCTTGGAAGTGGTCGAAAGTCGAAGGGGATAGACAGGATCCCCAATGTCTGGTGGTCGATGGATGGATGCAGGCGAGGCAGACGCTGATGCTGCGGGATCGCCTCCTGCCGTTGCTGACACGGATGCGCGAGGGAGTGGGTATTGATGAGTGGGCGCAGATGAGCACCGTCGGACTAGGCGGGCTGAGGCGCTACTGCAGAGTGGCGAGGGACGTCAGCCTCATGGTGGCATTGATCGAGCGGTGGGACCATGCCACCAACACCTTCCATTTGCTGACAGGGGAGATGACAGTCATGGTAGAGGACGTCTACCGGATTTTACGACTGCCGATTCAGGGAGCAGACCTGTATGCGTGCTCAAGAGAGGCGCACGATATCCACATGGTGACGTTGTTTGGAGAGCACGCCGCGGAGGCCAGCTACCACTCAGCGAGCTTTGCCTACGAGCCCTTGTACGCGGCAGATGAGGACGCCCATCGATTGGCTATCTTGATGATGATCGGCATCACAGTATATGCGTTGTCGGATGCGGAGGGGGGCAGATTTCCAGTGGTTTTGACCGGGGTTCTGGTGGAGATGCTGGAGCAGAGGACAGTGTTTGCCTGGGCGCCCATCTTTTTGGCCCAGGTATACAGAGAGCTGTGGGGGATCAGCAGACGGCGGCGGTACAGTCTGTGTGTGGGCCACCTTCTTCACTGCTGGGCTTATGAGCATATAGTCGTCACCCGACCTCTCGGCCTCCCAGTGGCTATTCAGGCCGGCTTCAGGGTCAGATTCAGGAGATGGCGCGAGATGATGGCGCAGACGCGAGTGGATGGAGTGGTCAGAGATGTTGACCACTACCGGGGAGTGCTGGAGGGTTTGATCCCTGCTGATGTCATCTGGAGACCGTATCTGGTGTATCCAGCTTTCAGAGACCAGGCACAGCAGTTGGTTGGGGTACAGAGCAGACGGTGGGTCAGGGGCAGGCGAGCTGGTGAGCTCGAGAGGATACCTGCCGAGAGGGTGCGGTGCCAGTACGGGCTGCTACAGGATGTGCCTCCCGCCTTCCCACAGTACAGACGGGACGACATAGAGGCGCCGCTCCCACTGCCAGAGGAGACAGAGGACCCAGATTTTGAGGAGTTGCCGGCAGGTCCTGGGGTAGTCGACCCAGGATGTACAGATACTTACACGGCATGGTGGGCAGGCCAGTATAGGGGTATACAGGTCAAGCAGCAGCCAGATCTTCAGGCCGTCACCAGGGAGCGGGATACAGCCCACGAGGAGAGAGACGCGGCGCAGGCCCAGGTCACAGTATTGCAGGGTCAGCTGGCACGGGTGACTGGACAGCTTGCAGAGATGGCAGGGCAGGTGGCAGCGCTGACAGTGCAGGTTACCATTTTGCAGGGACAGCTGGCTGCAGCACAGGGACAGGCAGGTGCAGCACAGAGTTTTGGGGGATAGGGCCCACTACAGCAGCCAGCGTTTTCACAGGGGGCAGGACCATCAGTGTCGGTGCATCTGGGTCAGCCAGAGCCGCAGGGGTCGAGACAGGGTACAGGGGCAGGGCAGATGGGTCCACCGCAGACTGTATCTATGATGAGATACAACGATGTGCTGGACGAGATCGCGTATTATGAGAGGGCCATCAGGGGGATCCCTCATATATGACGATACTCAGAGATGCGGGCAGAGCAGAGGTGGGAGAGATCGATGTCTCGAGCGACGGCCTCAGGGTCACGCAGACGGCAGAGATCAGAGGGAGGAGGGGATACAGCCTCTTCGCGACCACCTCCACCACAGCCCCAGCCACCGCCTTGAGGACAGCCTCAGAGAGCACCACATTTGGATTGTGATGTATATACCGGCCTGCGAGCCGAAGACGAGAGATGTATCTATTTTTGAGAGCGAGAGATAGACACGGATTGTGTCTCATTGTATAAAACTTGATTTTGATATATATATATGATGAGTTTTTGCCAGTGATGTGTTTATGAAAATGTGATGGATGTTTGAATGTATTTTATGATGCATGTTTTGGATATGATAATGCTAATGATTATGATGATGTTAATGATGAGAATAATGATTAGATTAGAATGATAGATGTATGATGATGATAGATGAAATGTTTAACTTGTGAATGATGCAAATATGTGATTAATGACTAATGAAAATGAGAACTAATTAATGATGATGTGAATAGATGATTGTTTGTGATGCAGGTGACGAGAGAAGGGGACGAAAGAAAGTGACGAGGGAAGTGACGAAGAGAGTGGCCGAGCTAACCCCAGAAGACCCCATGTCAACTGAGTGCTGCCTACATAGCCCCTGTCGTTAGGGGCCTCAGGCCTATGTAGTTCTCCCTAAAAGGGAGGAAGAGTCAAAGAGAGTGATTGGTTTTGGTCAAAGTTGTCGAAGGGAAAGTTTGTCCATCAAAGAGACGAACAAACGGGGGTGGTCGAGCTAACCTCAGAGGATGTGTTATCTGAGTGCTGCCTACATAGCCCTGGTCATAGGGCCTCAGACCAATGTAGTTCGGACTAGGAGACAGAGTGATTGATGATTGGATGTGGTCAAGTGTCAAGATGATGCTGCAAATGTCACAAGAGTCGAGAGTCTTTCATCCCTAGCAAGTTTCCATAGTCGTGATGGATGCATGCTAAAAATGAATGGAAGTCTATTTATGTTTCAGCAAGTATTGGTTTATGCTTGACATAAATTGGGTCAGGTCGGTAGTTTCCATGTGTATTGGTGTCCATGGAAACTATGTGAAATAGACGAGGATGATGTCTGAAAATGATAAAAAAATGACTTGGTTTGAGTTGAGTCGCCAATTGATGCAGTTAAATGTGACCAAAGTGTAGAGAAAAGATGGAAGGCAAATTGCTCTTTCATTGACAAGGACCAGAAAGGAAGCATAGATAGGGGTTATTAGAACAAAAAGCCCCGTTCATGCATTACATCGTTGACCAGTGTTGTGTCAGAACGGTAATCGAATCACTTTGACATTAAAGTGAGCTCGAAGTCCCTTGAGCGGGTGATAGGAGGAGGATAGGGTAACCCAGTTTAAGAGCAGGAATAACCTTGCCCCTTTTTATAGGAGACCCTGAGACAACTACAAGCCAAGTCCATGACCCGTTTTTTTTTTTTTTTTTTTTTTGCGCAGGCTGATCGATGCGGGAAGCCTACATAGAGATGTCTTTTGATTTAGTGGTCATGTTGCGAAGCTGATTGATGCGGGAAGCTTCTAAAAAAGGTTGCTGTTAGTAGCAAGATTTAATTATAGCCATCCTTCGAGGGAGTGGTCTATATCTTTGCTTTATATAATGTTTGAATAGCTGTCCTTCGAGGGATCAGTCTATTAACTACAGCAATGATAGTACAGCTGTCCTTCGAGGGATCAGTCTGTCTTTTTGATTTGATTTTGTGACCTTGGATATGTTTGGACATCGTCTCTTTTTTTTTTTTTTTTTGAGTCATGGACAAGACTGTAGAAGTGCAAGAACTCCCTTTTATTAGGACAAGGTACCCATGCGTCATAAAAGGGTTGCAGAGGACTTGTTAGAGGGGAATAGGGTCGAAAGGAATAAGGAGCCAGAGGACGAGGATTGCTCAAGGGACGAGCTCAAGTTATGTGTCAAGTGGACAAGTACTCGACTAACAGAAGAATGGTCGAAGATGCAACGCATTAAGAGGCTCAGGTTCTGGCCGTCCGTCGAGGGAGGACAGACGGTAAGTCCCTGATCCATACTTGTGCGTGATGATAAAAGGTCCAAGCCAATTGGGGGCGAATTTGCCTCGTTTACTTCGCTCCATATTGGTCACATGTTGATTCTCTTTGAGGACGAGGTCTCCGATGTTGAAATCTCGTTCTCGCAGATTTTTGTCGTAGGCCCGCTTTATGCAACTTTGGTAGACATGGAGATGATTGAGGGCAGCAAGGCGGCGCTCATCGAGTAACTCAAGTTGAGCTAAGCGATCTTGACGAAAGTCGTCGTTTGAGAGAATGTCATGCAGAGAGATGTGGAGAGACGGGATCTGTACTTCGAGAGGTAAGACAGCCTCTGTTCCGTACATGAGAGAAAAAGGAGTAGCACCCGTAGAGGTTCGGATGCTAGTGCGGTAGGCCCAAAAAGCGAAGGGAATATGAATGTGCCAATCCCTTCCTATATCGTCGACCACCTTCATGAGAATTTTGGTCAAAATTTTGTTGGAAGCCTCAGCCTGCCCATTTGCTTGTGGGTAGTAAGGCGAAGAAAAGCTGAGTTTGATGCCAAATGAGTCGCATAGTTTTTGGACAGTCTTGTTTTTGAAGGATTTGCCATTGTCGATGATGATTTTATGAGGGACACCGAAACGACAGATGATATGGCTGCTGATGAAGTCGACAATTTTGTCAGCTTTTGTGGAGACAAGAGGAATGGCTTCCACCCACTTGGTGAAATACTCAGTGGCAGTGATGATGGACTGATGACGAAGAGACGAGTGAGGGTTAATCTCACCGATGAGATCCAAGCCCCACTGAGAGAAAGGCCAAAAATCCTGAGTGACTTGCAAAGCGTGGCTGGGAAGATGAAGCAGGTTAGAGTGTTGCTGACACTTGATGTAACGCCGAACATAGTCGCTACAGTCTTGATGAAGGGTGGGCCAATAATAACCCAGGCGAAGGATGCGCTTGGCAACCGAGTTTCCACTGAAGTGTCCGCCACAAATCCCGTCGTGGACTTGTTTTATGGCATGAGAGGCTTCAGCAGAAGTTAGACAGCGAAGGAGGAGGCCGTCGAAGCCTCGCTTATAGAGAAGACCCCCTAGCATGGTATAGCGAGCTGTGCGTTTGATGAAAGCTCGCCGCGCATTGCTAGAGAGGTTGGGAGGAGTGACAGAAAGAGACAAGTAGTCCACAAGTTGCTTATACCAGTCATCTCGTGGGCTAGAATTGATAGTGTTGATATGGTCGATGTGAGGAGAGATGTATGAAGGCAAAGGTATGCGATGCACTGTGACGAAGAGTCGAGATGACGATGGGATATGCGAAGCAAGAGAAGCCATGGTGTCGGCAAACTTGTTCGTAGAGCGTGGAACAGTCTGCAAGAGGTAATGGTCGAAAGATGCCAAAAGAGTGTCAGCATGATTTTTATACCTTTGTAAAACTTCGTTTTTATAGAGGTATGAACCGTTGACTTGATTGACGACGAGCTGCGAGTCGCCGAAGATGTTGATAGACTTGATGTGGAGGGAAAGGGCAGTTTGAAGTC
Organism: Torreya grandis; assembly: GCA_037957365.1. Lineage (NCBI taxonomy): Eukaryota > Viridiplantae > Streptophyta > Pinopsida > Cupressales > Taxaceae > Torreya > Torreya grandis. The sequence continues at coordinate 2,796,896 of JARHVA010000630.1, read as the reverse complement.
CCAAAATTAAGGCCTCGTATTCGGCCATATTATTGGTACAATCAAAGTCAAGCTTAAAAGATAGAGGCATGGGTTCTCCTTCGAGTGGGATAAGGATGACCCCCGCACCCCCGCCGAGTTGACATTTGGAGCCGTCAAAGAACATGGTCATTTGATAGACGGTGTCATCGGTGGGAAGTGTGGCGATAGACTCGTCAGGGAACTCAAATTGTGAAGGTTGATTGTCGGGAAGAGGGGCATCTGCCAGTTGATCAGCAATGGTTTGCCCCTTGATAGATTTCTGCTGGATGAATTCGAGGTCAAACTCAGCGAGCAGCATAAGCCACCGAGCCATACGTTGATTTTGATATGGCTTGGAGTGCATGTATTTGAGCGGGTCGGTGTGAGTGATGACAAATGTCCTGTGGTTGAGAAGATAGTGACGGAGCTTGGTGGCAGAAAAGACTAATGCCAAACAGAGTTTCTCGGTATGAGTATACCGAGTTTCATAGTCGACCAGTGTTCGGCTGATGTAGTAAACTGCCTGCTCACGATGATGCTCGTCTCGGTGCGCGATCATGGCACCTAACGAATGGTTGGTGGTGGAGATATAAAGGTAGAAGGGTTGGTCGTCTTTAGGTGGAATGAGGACTGGTGGAGAGACCAGATAGCTTTTGAGGGCATCAAAGGCCTCTTGACAGTCCTCATCCCACTTAAAGGAGACATCCTTCTTAAGGAGATGATGAAAAGGTTGGCAGCGGTCTGAAAGCTGCGAGATGAAACGACGAATGGACTGGAGCTTCCCTTGGAGACTGCGAAGCTGCTTGAGATTGGTCGGGGGTGGCATTTCGAGGATAGCGCGAATTTTGGCGGGATCTATCTCGATACCACGAAAGGAAACGATGAAGCCGAGGAGCTTGCCTGAGAGGACCCCAAAGACACACTTCTTGGGGTTAAGGCGGACATTGTATTGAAGAAGGCGAGAGAAGATGATTGCGAGAATGGTCAAGTGGTCGCGGCGAAGTTTGGACTTGCCGAGAAGGTCATCCACATAGTCCTCCATGATTTTGTGGAGGAGATCGTGAAAAATGTAGGTCATGGCGCGCTGATATGTGGCACCAGCATTTTTCAAGCTGAAAGGCATGACCCGATAGCAGAAAGTCCCCCATGGGGTGATAAAGGTAGTCTTGTGCTGATCTTCCGGTGCGATCAGGATTTGATTGTATCCTGAAAACCCGTCCATGAGAGAGAGCATCTCATGGCCGGCCGTGAGATCAACAAGCTGGTCAATGTTAGGAAGTGGAAAATCGTCTTTGGGACAGGCTAGGTTAAGGTCGCGATAGTCCGTGCAGATCCGAATCCCCCCAGTTGCTTTAGTAACTGGGACGATGTTAGAGACCCACTGCAGATAATCGATGGGTCGGATGAAGGAGGCAGAGAGAAGGCGCTGAAGCTCCTCTTTGACGAGGAGCGCAACGCAAGGATGCATCTTTCGAAGCTTTTGCCTAATAGGCTTAGCCTCTGGTTTGGTGACAATGTTGTGGATAGCAATGGTGGGGTCGATGCCAGGCATGTCGCTGTAAGTCCAGGCGAAGGCCTTGCTATGGTCGGAAAGGAATTGGGCATAGTCAAGCTGCTCCTGATCGTCTAGAGATTAGCCAATCTTTAAGACGTGAGGAACATCAGAAGAAGAAGGGAGGTTGATGTCAATGGTGGATTCATTTAACATAACCTGGGTCTCGGAAGGGAGGGAACGCTGGATGAAAGAGTCATCGGCACCCATGTAAGAAAGAATGGCGTCATCGTCAACGCAGTGGACAGTGTGAATGGTTGCCGACTCATCTTCTACCATGCTAGGAAAAATGAGAGGGAGAGACCTGGGCACCCCATTGAGCTGATAGGTCAGGGGTTCCAGGCGGATGGTGTTTATGGAAAAAAAAAACTAGGAGGGATGGAGACCACCGACTCCATAGGTGACGAAGGAGAAATGGGCGAATTTGGAGGAGATTGGTCCATGGTTGGCTCGGGACAAAGGTCGAAAGGAGCCTGAGTGGGGTCATGATATCCCAGGCCATAACGTTTCTTGGCATCGTCATCATTGAGCGGCTCGATAGGCTGATGGGAGCCCTGCTCATAACGTCCGAAACCAAAACCCTTCCATGCACACCTGTAAAGGTAAGTGTGTGCGAAGGCGGGGTTGCCAAGAAATGAGAAATCTGAGGTGAAGGGTCGGGGTGAAGAAAGGGAATTGCCGTTGGTAGGAGCTTGATTGAGCCCCCCATAGACAAAGTTGGTTCGGAAGTGAGGAGGACCATAAGGTACGACCATCCCGATCCGATGGTCGTAATTGGGACTGAGGTGAAGGCGTCCATACTCTTGCGGAGTTTGGAGCATGTCAAGGGTCAACAAGCGATATTCCTCAAGTGATAATCGTTGGAAGACGTCTTCCATGGGGTCTTTGGTTGGCGCTTGAAGAGGAGAGGTGAGGGCGACCGCCGATTGTGAACTGGTTGAAGCTTCCGCAGATGGAGGCGATGCCGGAGTTGACGGTTTGATGGGAATGAGGACATCGTTGGGACGGTAAGTCGTGTTGCAAGTCTTGAAAGGTGAAGGGTCAGCAGGAATGGTATGGACTTGCCCGTCATGTTCAAACTTCACACAACGATGCAGGGTGGAAGGAATACAGGCCATGGCACGGATCCATGGTCAGCCCAGCAGAATGTTGTATTGAAACTCTCCTTCGATGATGTAGAAGAGCTCCGGGACTATGCGTGGACCGACGCGAATGTGAAGGACGACTGTGCCAATGGTCGTGGCGGTGGTGTCATTGAAAGAACGTAAGATAGCGTCAGTTTTGGAGACGCAATTCTTGGGAAGAGATAGCTGGTCGAAGGCATGGGTAGAAATGATGTTGATGCTAGCGCCGCCGTCGATCATAACGCGTTTGATGCGTGTCCGATCGACATAGGCAGTGATGAAGAGGGCGGTGTCCTGATCTTCCGTGTTGGATGTGGGAATCTCAGAATCGCTGAATGTGATGGAATTGATAGGAGATAAAGAATGGACAAGGGCAACAAGCGGCTGGGGGTCTTCGGGTTGGACCTCTGCTGCTTGCAAGGCTTGGATGAGGGCTTGACGGTGTTAGGGCGAGGTTTGGATAAGGTCATAGAGAGACATCTTCACCGGTGTTTGATGAAGCTGCTTCAGCATGGAGTCTTGAATCGGCCCAGAAGATGAAGATGAAGAAGGCTGGGATGCGCCAAGGATAGAAATTTTGGGCTTGGGCGCAAGAGGTGGTTTGACGAAGGGATAGGTCCAAGGAATGGCAGCTTTTTCTTTTGCCTTGTCCTTCTGTGACCTGGTGGTTATACGGACGGCATTGATTTCGAAAACAGGTGGTGAAGAAGGGGTCGTGTTTTGCTGATGAGAGGTTGTGGCTGAAGGTGTTGGATGGGATGGAGTCGAGGTCTGGTCGAGAGTGTCTTCAAGGAGAAGAGTGTCCTTCTCCATATGGCGGCGGATGACGGCCTTGAGGGCACAGCAGGTCTCAGTATCATGTCCTGGTGCACGATGATATAAGCAAATTTTTGTATCATCGAACCAGGAGGGCTTAGACCCGAGAGGTTGGAAAGGTTGGATGGGCGGAAGGGTTATGCTGGAGGTTTGCAGAAGTCGGCGCAATATCACCGAATATGAGCCCACTAAAGGGTCCGTGTTAGTTGATATACGCGAGGTCGGTGACTTTTGCTTGGGTGAGGCTGGAAGAGGTTTCCGTACCACCTTATGGGTTGATGGTGCGGGGACAGATGGAGGTGACTCTGGTCTGCAGATTGAGAAAGGCTTTTTGAGAGAGGGACGGCTGGAGGTAGGCGGAGGAAGCAAAGGAGGTAACGAGTTCCGGTTGGAGGCCGGAGTGGGAAGGATGCTGGCCAAGGTCGAAGGATGGGGGCCCAGAATGGATGGCAATGGTGACGGGGAAGGAGGCGTTCGCTTTGGAGGTCTGGCAGTCTTCTTTGTCTTGGTTGGAAGACTGCTGCTGGTCGAGGTCTGGTCTAGATCCACCTTCACTTGTGGATGAGTGAGGGCGGAGATAGGACGAACGCCAAGTGATTTGATGGGCTTGGACGAGATGGATGCACGTCTTGATTGGTTTGGTTGAGGTCTGCGTGTCTGGTCTTTGCCGAGAGTTTGAAGAGATTCTGCCCGGGGAGGATTGGCAGCATGTGATGAGAGGGCGCGGGTATGTTGAAGGGCTTTGAGGCGTTCCCACAGCACCTGAGGCGTCACTTTCCTTGAAGGGAGAAGCTGGACCTTCTCCACTAACCGGGAAAATGGCTGAGAAGATGATGTTGAGGGTTGCGGGGTCGAAGACGAGATGGGGGTAGTATTGAATGGCAAAGTCATGATGGATTTGGATGAAGACGGAGGGGAGACAGGATCTTCTCTGGGTGGAGAAGAATCTGGAAAGTGAGGCTCCTCTAGCGGGTAAAGGGCAGGGATGATGGTGCCCTCTACTTGCGGCTGAGGAGTAGGAAGGGTCTGGTCCTCCACAGGTAGTAGAAAGGAGGATGGCGAGACTGGTGGGACTGGTAGAGTCGAGGCATCCTCCAAGATGAGAGAGGTCAGTGGAGAACTAGCCGGAGAAAGAGGTTCGTCCACATGTGATGGACTGATTGATGGACTAGCCTCTTGAGATGGATTGGGGACGAAAGGAGAGACCGCATTGACGGTTCGAATGTTGTGTTCATGGTTGTCGTCAATTAAGGTCTGGACGTTGTTTTGGGTCGGCGGATGATTGGGAAAAGGTTGCTTGAAGATGTCAATAGCCTGATTAGGGGGCGCATTTGGATTGTCTAAGATGAGGTCCCCCTTTTCAAGCATATCTTGGATTATGTTTTTAAATGTTTTGCAGTTCTCCGTGTCATGTCCCTTAACACGGTGGAAGCTGCAGAAGTCATGCTCCCTATACCACGCGGGGATGGCGTGAGAGGGATCGAATTATGGAGGAGGACGAGCCTGAGGGAGATTGAGGACCCCCTGCTTAACAAGCTTTTCCAGCACAGACGCGTATGATTCTCCGATAGGAGTATATCGTCGTTGCATGTATCTTTGCTGGAACTGGTGGGTGGCGCTCTGAGATGTTGATGGCTCAGGCTGATTAGATGAGGGCGAGGAAGATGAAGGCCTAACGACTACAGCGTTAGCTGAAGCCTTGGGTTTAGAATTGGATGACGATGGCTTGGCTGAAGAAGAGTCATTGGTTTTAGAGCTGGGATTCTTGCTCCGCAACTTGACTTTATTCTCCTCGATGGCACGTAACTCAAGTTTGCGAGCCATCGTGAAGGCTTCGTCAAAAGTGCAGAAGGTTTGAACCCTCAGGGTGGACGAGATATGTCTGGCGCAAGCTTGGGAGAAGAGTTCGATAAGCTCGGCCTGGGGTAAAGAGAAGGAGAGTTGGTTGATAAGGCCTCTCCATCGAGCTACAAAGTCGGCTATGGACTCGTCCTCGAATTGTCTGATAGAATAGAGGTCCGTGATGGAGACCTTCTTAGTGATGTTAATGGAAAAATGATCAAGGAAAAGCTGGGCCAATTGCGTGAATGAGAAGACAGAATGGCTAGGAAGGGAACTGTACCAGTCAAGTGCAGCGCCCGAGAGAGACATAGGGAACGTGCGTAGGAGTAACGCATCATCATGGCCAATGAGGTAGCAGGCATGTTTGAATGCCCGCAAGTGTTGCTGGGGATCTTCCTTGCTTTGGAAGCGAGAAAACTTCGGAAGCTCCCATTGGCTAGGGTATGGTCTGATTGGGATAGAAGGATGGATGGGCTCATTGTAGATTTGCTCATATGAGAGAGTGTTGCGCGAGCCGGAAACAGAAGTCTCAAGATGGGTCATCTTGTCCATCAGCATTTTAATGATGTCTGCCGACGGATTGACGGGTGGCGCGCCCCCTAAGTTGTAGGGCGCTTGGAAGAGGTTAGGGGATGCATACGACGTAGTCGGTTGTCCTTGTGAAGGGGCAACATAGAGATAACTAGTCGTAGAGGAAGAGGCTAGAGGTGGTTGAGTGGAAGGCATAGGTAAGCCCGATGTTGCCACGAGAGGTGGGATAGTGGTAACAGGGGCCAAGGGGTAGGAAGCCACCCTGGTGTTGATAGGGGCCAGGGCAGGCGGGATAGAAACGACAAGGTTTTGGAAAGGAGTGGATAACGATTGAGCGGGTTGAGGTTGACAAGGGGCCGGAACCCCGATGGAAGTGGGCCCAATGATAGAAGGGGAGGCCACACCTGTAGGATTGGTCAAAGTCTGAGTCTGGTCGGTGGTCGAAGCGACGGGTCGAGTGTCTGAAGGTTGAACTACGGGTGTTATCGATACAACCATAGTCGCGGCCAGAGAGGTTGGCATTCCATAGATTGGATTGCCCAAGGAGTCTCGCGTTCGACTATGCGCGAGATAATGTCGCAAAGCCTTGACATTGAGGTCCAAGAATCGCTCGAAATCTTGGTCCCCTTCCTGGACAATAGGAGTCAAAGGCGGGGTTGGACGGGTAGGAGTTCTTTCGGTCTCCGAGTTGAACTCCATTGTAGGCCTAGTCACGGACGGGGTTGACGGAAGTGGTTGACGGCTAGCGTGGTTGACAAGAGCTTTGGCTTGGCTACGAGTCAAAACCATGCAAGGCAAGGAAGGTTCAGGTTTCAGAAACTGTGCTGTTTAGTTTCAGAAAACCGGGATGGTGTCTTTGACAGAAGATGGACAGGTTTAAGCTGCTGTTTTTGAAAAAAAGACAGTGACAGAGACCGACGTCGGTTTAAAAACCGATGTCGGTAGGAAAGATGGCCGACGTCGGTCAGATAACCGATGCCGGTAACAGAGGGAAGTCGACGTCGGTGGCAGAACCGATGTCGGTGACTGTGTTTTCCAGAGAACCAAAAGACTCTTGGAAAACAATGAAGAAAGCGTCCTCACTTACTCAAACAGACAGATGAGAAGAGAAAACAGAGAGAGACAGACAAGCCTAAGCGATAAATCCTAGGAATTAACCTTAGAAGCTGTGGCTTATGCCTTAGATGAATGTTTGGAAAGATTGGCTGTCAAGAAGGTCCTAGAAGAAGAAGTCTAGAGCTGGTTCCGGGTTTTGTTTTTGGTGCTCAAAAAATCTGTATTAGGGTCTGGTACGCGGCCTGGTGCTAAGGAGCAAGCTCCCCTCACTTCACGATTCCAGTGGTTAGCTGGTCTCGCTTAGCCAAGATATACCTCGCCTAGAGTTTATCCTCCGCCAGAGAACGGAGTGGGCTTCCCCCTCGGTGATGAAATCCAAGTAGGGTCACCGGGACGGGTAAGGTATCCGCTGGGGGATGAAATCCCAGTCGGGCCTTGCCTCAGGTAAGTTATATGTTTGTTTAGTGCATGTGAGTCGGTAGTGTAACATCAAGTGTCTAGATTTATTCAATATGCGTTTAAGTTACTAGATGTGGACTACGAAGATGCAAGCACAAGCAGAGATGAATGCAAAGTGTTTTAATGCCCAAAGTCGAAATGTGATATTGTTATGAAGACAATGTTTTGAGAAAGGGTCAAGAATATGACGTTTAGACTAGTCTAGCATGTGCAAGAAAGAAAAGGAGGATTCGTTTTAGTTCTTGCTTATGGTGCCATTGAGAAAAGAAGAAAGAGACAAGAGAGAAGGAGCCTAAATGCACCTAAATGAATAGAAGAGAAAAGGAACCCAGGAGGAACCTAGGGTCCCACCGGGCGTGCCAGAATGTTTCCACTCAAAATTTTGCTTTTCAGATCTAAGAGAAAGAAGAAACTAAAGAAATAATGGACGAGGCTTGGAAGTACCTGGACTAAAGATTGCGCACCGTAAATCCAGACGATTGAGAGCACTCCTCTTTGGCTGTGGAGGAATGACACCTGCAAGAAAAAAGGAAACTTGGACAAGGGGATGTTAGACAGATAGACAGTGGGTTGCCAAGCGAAAGCTTGTCCCCGGAAGTGTAAAAACTTCCTCAAAGGGAGGTCAACCCACAGATGCAAGACAGACAAAAGACTGAGAAAGTATAAGATACCAGAATACAGAAATGATGAATAGATTGAAAATGAAAGAAAACACCAAATGGTTACCTGAAGGAAGCAGTCGGGCTTATGACAGTCGCCGATGTCGGAAGTTCTGCCGGCGTCGGTTATGAGGCCTACCGGCGTCGGTTATCCTACCGACGTCGGTCGGGGTAATGGCCTGTGGTCGGGTCTGAGATGTGTTCTGGACTGTGGACAGGTCCGGGATGCTGAGGATGTCGAGACAGAGTCTGGGGACGGGTCTGAATGGACTGTGGGATAATCTTGCCCTATACAGGGTCTTTTGTGGACAAAAAGGGGGATGGGGGAGTTGTCTGGAACTGGGATGAAGAGTGGGGCAATGGGAGAGGAGGATGGACAGAGGACAAGTCCTGAGAAGGCCTTGCAGCCTCTCAGGGGGGAAGGGTAGAAGGAAAGCAAGAACAATAGATAACTGAAAGCTCAAATAACAGAATCAAATAATAGACTTGCTTACCTCTTTGCCTGCTGAATGAAGAGTTGAAGGAGCTGTTGTTAGAGCCAGGGAGGATTCTGCAAGAAGAGAATTCTGATGAAGAGCCTTTGCACCTGCTGCTGTTGTTGCACGAGGTTCAAAACGAAGACAAGATGAATGCCAAACGCCAAGAGAGTTCTGTTTGCGAGCTCAGGAGTCCAGCGGTTGCAACGGATACAGGACGGGGTCTTGAAGGCTGCCGACGTCGGCAGTCTCGCCGACGTCGGCCGCAGGGTCGCCGACGTCGGCAGAGTCAGAATGGAGACAGAGACTAAAAATAGCCTCTGCCCATTCTTGCACGCCGCCGGGTGGGGGATTGTGGGAAGAACGGTTATGAGCATGCTAAAATGGACGCGGGAGGAATATAATGGGGGGATTTTGGACAATAAATGCTAAGGGGAAGGTGGAGGAATTCAAGGGAGGATCCAAGGTGGCAAGGGTGAGGTGGAAAAGGGGGCCAATTAAAATATTAAGTTATTTTAATCAAGTGGATGGAAGGGGACCAAGGCCAAGTGTTAGGATACGGGTTCGAGACGGACAAGGGGGAGAACCAAGGTGCAGACACGTTTGCGATGTCTACAATAGCTTCTTATCTAAGTGTGTGAAGTAGTGCATGTTGAATGACAAGCGATGATCTTCTATCCTTGTGTTCACCTTACTCTTTCATGTTTTGTGTTAGTCTACTCTCTAATAGGTCACATGAAGTGTAGTTAGTGTGTTTTTCTATCTCTAAGTGTAAATTAAAGCATTTGTGTCTAAACCAGACCTCTTGTTTATCCACCTAAAGAAGTGCATTGCATATCACCTTCATATTTGAAATACTTGTGTTAGAGAAATATATGATGTTGAAATCAGTTTTATGAATCATTTTTCATAGTAAAATTACATGGTATTCTAGTATAGATAAACTTGGTGCATCACCTCTTTAGATTAGGTTTCTTTCACGTTCCTTCTATCTCTTTTCAATCCCAAATAAGCTAGTAGTATAGGTGATGATCTCAAATGAACATATCAAGGGAGCTAGTCCTTAATTTTAGAGATTTAACCTTGTTATAGACATCCCACAAGTTTATGGGTAATCCGATGTTCCACTCAATTTTGAGAAGGCTTGAGCTACCTCTACAAGGGTTCAAAATTGAGTGACAACAATACATTAACAATTCATCAGTACAAATCATGTATAGCTCCTACATATACATGATTGTTTGTCTACTATTATGCATCGCTTCGATTAATAATATATAATTTTAAGGTGATATAAATTAAATGAACTAAAACAAGATGCAAGTAGGAAAAACACACAAAACAAAATAACACAGTAGTTTATCCTAGAGAAGCACATTGTGAGAAAACTACTCCTTGTTGCACTATGTCATTATCAAATTTAGGGTTACTACCATCAAGTGGCCTTCATGGACAACACTAAAATCATAATTTCCCAAAGGCCATATAGTTCTTGTCTTTCTACAACTTTTCTCAGATGATCTCACAACCCATAAAAATTAACACTAGCTAGGAGAATAATGGAATTAAAATTCATAGGCTCAAGACTTACAACTGCACTATATAACCCTATTTACATTGAATGCCTTTATGCATGCTAGGGGCATGCATTTATACAAAAATACAATAATAAGAGATACAAAAATGCAATAATAAGAGATACACAAATTACCAAAGAAATAAACTAAACTAACAGAAAGTGTAAAAATGAACCATGTTTGTAACCATTACTCATCTAGATTTAGGCCACATAATTTCATGGAATGCCTTGGCACAATCATGGGTTTCTCTAAAAATCCATAGTCATTATGGGTTTCTATAAAAAACCATTGCATCAAGTCTACATCAAAACAAAGAGTTATTCCTAAAGTGTCTGAATCACTTTAAGATATAACCTGACTATGGAAACTCCTCATGCACCTTTATAAATAATATTTTTACGTAAATTTTATTCAAGACATGAGTTACAATCATTTTTTAAATAGATGATAATAGTGAAATTAGACAACTAACTTGTCTAGCATACTAGATCTAAAATTTGGATAAGGTATTTTCTTAGAATGTTTGAATTTGAGGCCAGTTTCATTCTGAAATCATTTGGTTTATCAGCCCCTCTACCCATGGTAGGGAAATATTAAAATAGGATATAGAGTCAAAGGTATAAATGATCCATTCTAGTGAAATAAATCTCACATGGGATATTATTTAAGGAAAAAATTGATCAATTATGCAAAATAATGAGCATAGGTAGATGTTGGAGACAAGAATATATAGTTTAGGTTCAGTCTAACATTGCATTGACAACTACTAAGTTAGATTAACTGACATCATCTATTAGCTATTTTTTTGGCTTCTCAAAAGTTATTTTTTCCAAGCCAAGACTCATGATACCATTAATTCTACTAGTCTTAATGGATCAATGAGTACACTCATTAATGGCCCTAATAGTGCTCCAGTGCAGTAAGCACCCAATTATAATAAGGGATTGTGATAGTTTATTTTGAAGGTGGGAATGCATAAGTTTGATGGAAAGGATCCACATAATTGGATCACCTAAATGGATTTTTCCTAGTTATATCAATTTCATTATAATTAAAATATAAAATAAGACTCTTAATGTCACTTGGTTGATCATCATGACAGAGATGGCGGGACATTATAGTAGTATTTTGACATAGTTTTACTTCAAGTAATTGACCAAGATGTGACAAACAAGCACAATAATAGATTATATTCAACAAGTTCAAACCCTATCCTTGAGAATGGATGAGGCTATATACAAAATATGAACAAGTTGTTCTTGGGAGGTCTTAAGGAAAATATTTAGCATGAGGTAAAAATATTTAATCTACACATAATATTTGAGTCTATTATCTTAGTAGGAAATATGGAGGAAAACATTTTGGCTAATAGGAGATAATTATTATGAAGCAACATACTTAGGGGGTCTAATGAATGATGGATTTATACTATATAACCCACATAATAATGGACAATTACATAGTACTTGCACAACAAAAAATAATGATAATTCTTTATTTGATCAAATGAGAGATTACACATACACTAGTACACACACCCATAACCCATAGTCTTGTAAACATTGCAATGTTACAATACCCAATCCTCCCAAAGATGTGACTCAGTCCTACATGCCTTCCCAAGATCTATGCATAGATCTCTAATTTTTAACAACCTCCAATGGCCACACTTTGGACTATCTCCTCTAGGTTTTTCCTCACTTACTACCTGTCAAAAGTGTAGGGGTTTGTTTATATAAGCATAAGATCCACCAACTTAAATTAATGCTCTCACCTACCCACTAATGATACAATCATTAAATGATCATAACATATCATGATGCACCACTATCATTAAATGCATAATATAATATGAATGCATCATAACACATCATGTGTGATTAGTATCAACTTTGTAAATTCCAATGTCATACATCCTAGTAACTATTAGTTAGCCTGAATATTTATGTGATTTCACATGAGAAGTAATTAAAATTGTGTTAGATCTTTCACTACACCATAAATCTTAGAGTTGAAACTAATTTTATCATAAATTGACACAAGGTGTCCAAACAATTATTCCTTAAAATTTATATTGTATGGTAGATTGACATCAAGAACCATAGCTTGGAGTCAAGTTTATTGATGTTGTGCCATCTTTTGAAGTTAATAACATGATGTATGCTTAACATAGTATACTAAAGTGCTTATGTATGGAAAATACAACTTTTCTAAGAACCCCTATAGCAGATTCATCCTTATGCATTTTAGAATACAAACAAAGTGTGCACAAACTTTTGTGAGTGTCTTGATGTTTGAATAAATACTGTAGACCCTTTGAAATGATTCAAACAACTGCAAACCATTAGAATAATGGGATAATTCACTACAACTTATTTCTATCAATTTACTTATGTTTTATTTGAGGCAATATTGATTATGAACTCGAATGCTCCTACATCATATAACCGGCATAAGACATTGCGAGAGTATGGTGCTCACACACTAGGGATATGTTTCAAAACCACATTATAGAACCTAAGTGAAATGCCTTGGCATACCCTTGTGCCATGTGTGATAGTTCCTACCTTCTAGTCTGAAAAAGTATGAAATGGATGATAAACCATCATCTGTAAAATTATATTTTTGTCTATGTTTCTCAAGCCCTCATTATCCTTCAATTAACCTATTATCACTTGGATTTTTACCTTTTGAGGAAATGTCTCAGCTCTTCTCATCTAGGTGGCATAATTGAAACACCTTTATGCTTATGGGTAGCCTAAGGATAAAGTGAATCTTTAGATAAGGCCAGCTCCCTTGATGTACCACTTTGGATCATCACTACACCTAAACTTTGGGGGGTAAAAAGGAGAAAGATAACTAAAATCAAACTATCCTAAGGGAGGTGATACAACAAATATATTGATGACTTCTAACCAGCTGCATGTTACACATCAAATCAAGAGACTAACCAAGCATACACTTCTCAAATCTACATCTTCTCACATAAATATTATGTTATGAGGTTATGAATGAATTTTTAGGCCAGGAAGACTAAACAAGAGGCCTTGAATGGCACTAGTGAATATACTAACTTACTTAACCTTAACACTTCCTAGAACACTTCACATGCCTTGTAAGAAGAAGCTTTCCAACTATAAATAAGATGAAGGAATGAGACAACATGCATACACTCACTAGTCAAATTCACTAAGCATGTTGTCTCATTCCTTCATCAATACACTCCTTCATCAATACATTCCTTCATCACTAGTCAACATGCATCCATAGTCTTCACTAAGCAAATTCAACATTCAAGTAAACACACTATGAACAGTCATGAAGAGGTAAAAATTAGTAGTCTTATTGATAAAATGATATGTAAATGAGTAGGGCTTCGCCATACTCAGGTGGAGCATAAATTACAATGGCCAAAATGGCTAGTTCTTATAGAACTTGAGAGAAAGAGGAGAAGAAAGAATTCCAAGGGTCATAAGGACACTTATAAAGCTAAGATAATTAGTTTCTTGTGCATGAGAAGAGGATATGGGATAAACCATACAAGGTTAGGAAGCACAAGTGTCTATCCAATTCATAAAACTCATGAAACGTGCCATGAAACTCCTCATTCTAGCTAAAAAAAAACTAGCTTCATGATTTAGATCTATTTTAATGTTCCAAAACTAAGTAGGGATAGGTATAATGATTGGAATGAAGTTTAAGGCTTTCATACATTCCTTTACATTCATTGTTTATAGTCTTGGTCATTTGAAATCTCCCTAAAATGAGTTATCACCATTTGCAGTCCAAATAACTCTTTTTTCATGCACCTGGTACACTTGGCCTCAAATTTATCTATAATTTTATACGAAAATATATGGGAGGGAGTGTATGACACTTTTAAAGACTCTCCATTTCTTTAGACTTCTCAAGCACACCTTAAAAAACTATCCACTTGAAATTTTCACACTTCTCACTAGCTTGGTCATTATGCCAGTTTTGACTGACTAAGATGAGAGCTCTTGTTGAGGAACTTAGGAGTTATCTTGGGGAATGAAATGAACATGGGAATTTATAATAAATCTCAATATTTCTCATAAAGTTGGTTTAATTTCCAGACTCCTATAAACTAAAAAATGCACAAAATAATGAGAAAAACCTTGTTTTACACCCCATCCATACAATTCTGTATAGTCCAACAGGATAGGGAGGAGCCTAAAAAAGTCTTCTCCAACTTAAAATATATTCATGGTCAAACTATGACATTATATCATATTTCCATCCTCATTTTCTCCATCGGGTCTTGCATAAGGGTGTGTAAGGGTTTTAGGTAGTTTTTGTCCTTAAGGTTTGTTCATAAAGTTATGACATTAGAGTTTCAAAAGAATTCCACTAATGTGATTTTGTGGACTCCCACTAACTTTCCCAAACTCCTCTGGCCTCCATACAAATCCTCCAAGAAGATATGAACCTCCTAAGTTACTCCATCGAATTTGATTCTCCACTTTGCATAGGTCTAATGTAGTTCTAAGCTCAAAATTAAGTTATTCATGCTTCCTCTGAAGAGTGAGAGATTTAACAAAACTGGGATGACCATAAAATTATGCTCCAATAATCTAGGAATCATATTTCATGTTATAAGTGTAAATGGTTCTCCATTTGGTTTTAGGTCTAAGTATGCTCAATAGGCCTACTTGCAATTTAAAGCCCAAAATGACTTTCTTGATGGATTCCCTACATTCTAATAGCTCCTACACATTTATAATGATCCCAAATACATTATTCAACAAGTTAGAAGACCCTTATACATATATAAATGAAAATGACCTTTCATTTAGGCACTAGGCCAAAACATTGCCTAACAAACTAACTGTAACCTTAGAGTTATAGGACACTTGGTTAATATTATTCCTTATGTTCTTGATTACCATGCTTTTCTAGATTTTTTTTAACTACCTACACATTCTTGGAATGTTCAAACAACTTTTGGTTCACCTCTTTGCCTTTATTCTTCAAAACTGCCAATTTGTGCACCTAGGGAAGTGCCCTCTATTTGAGACAAAATAGAGGGAACTCCTTTTTAACCTAGACAAATGTGAATATTTTAGGAGATTATATAGGTTATAAGGATATTTCATATAAAATTTTATCCCTTGATGACATTATTTTACCCTTCAAATCCTTAAAAAACAAAATAAACTTATTAGAAAATAGACAGTGCAAGGTTCCAAGGAATGAATTGTATGCTACTTGATATAATTATCTCTTCTATGCTTGATTTCTGCTGGCATGGGCCTATAAAGACTTTAATTATTCCTATGTAAGTTTCCTAATTAACTTAATCACTAAAACCTTCCATATATACCCTGCACACACTTAGAACTCTCAAATAGTATGCATCTCCTGACTGTGTTTTTGTATTGGAGGGAACACATGTAGGTGTGTGTGTGTGAATAAGGCACAAGAAAATTATTAGAAGTACATTTATAATCTCTAAATATAATATTACATTATTTTAACCTCTTATCTCATATTTTTAATATACCAATCACTAAGGAACAACTCCCTCTAGCTCACTGTTATAGATAGTCAAACATAGTTGGCTATAGGTGTTCATTATCCAAAGAAGGGGAATTTGAAGGTGTTTATAGGATAAAAAATCCATATTATATATTATCCTTTTGGTTTTAATTTTCCACCAATTTCATATAATACTCTAGTTTACTATGCTCTAGGTTTACAAGCAAGGGACATCTTTTCAAACTTTACCCGTGGCTGGTTGTAGGTCCTCACTAGGCCTGTGTATAGACTGAAGGTGGTATAGGAAGTGAAACACAATGCATTATCCTCTTTAAGTGGATTTTAGATCATAATTTATCCTTTTAACCATTGGAAACATTTAAACATGGTGCATGGTATATTATGCAACTTTGGATGAAAAAGGTCTCCTTTGGAACTCCAACTGTAGACATCAATGCTTGAGTTTAGTGTTTTTATAGGCAAATTTAGGCCTCTCAATCACCATCATCCACTAACCCTCTTTCCTTAAAAATTTGTAAGGGTCTTGTCCTATATGGGGAATACAATGTTTATCCATCAATATGCATAAAATGTCTTTGCAACCCTATTATGAAATATCATCAAAACACTAAGGATCTTTATTTTGTTCCTTTGGGGAAAATCTACCTGAATAGTCATCTTATGCTTTTGAAGGTAGTCTTCACTATCATTTGCTCATATGAACCTAAAAACAAGTCTTCCATGGTCATTCTAACATATTAAGACCCCAATGAAGGTTCCATCACATGTTTTAACCTTTCCATATAAGTACTTCATGTTTTGCTAATGACACTTGTAAGCAGATGTTTCCATGTACAGGCAATGGGTACAAACTTGGGCAATATGCATTGTGTTTAGATATAAAATGAGTTTTATGCCTATCCTAACACCTCCAAAATCATCTTCACAGTATCAAGGATGTAAAACAAGTATCAATACCTCCCTCTTAATGTGAATTTATCCATGAGAGCACCTGTAGGTACATTTTAATGGCAAAAGACTATGTGCATAGGTAGTGGATAGTGATATAGGTACTATATAAGAGATATATGCTTGATATTCCTTATAAATATTCACCAAATGGAAAAATACACTATTTCCACTCCAAAATATTTGAAACACCTATCATATTTCCCTGTCTATCATGGCATCCTTCTGAGGTACTTGTGTATTCAAAGAATTGCCTGCATATGCATAGTGTATTGTCTACATCTTTACAAAAAATTTGATAAGAGAATGAGATTGAAATATGTGAGAACTGAGAGGGAATTTAAAACATGTAAATGAACTTATCATCACCTTTATAAGTCATTCTCAAAGCATGGAGATTTGAAAATGGTGAAGACAGGCCTATCACACAAAAAGTGTCTTCTCTTGCAACCTAAGATACTTGGCTCATCTAAACACATTGAAATGATAAACCAAGCATGGATAACAATTGAGGATGGAGAAAACATCATTTTAGAACATCATTATCAACTAATTTGTATGAACTTTCCCAAAATGGAGAAAAACCTATAGGGTGCATGAAACAATAAGCAAAAAAATATAGTCAACTTCATAAGGATGGTTCATAAAGCACAAGCCACCATTATTCATAAATATTTTTATAAAAATTAAGGTCTTTAGGTTTAATTTCACCTCCCAAATACATATTCCTTGAAAGTTCTCTTGCTGGCCATACCAAGTACAAACTTAAAGACTGGTTATGTGTGTCGAGAAGGGTGAAAAAAGAATAGAATAATTTTATATCAAAAATGGCACTTAAAAATCATTTAAAATATGGAAATAATCTTGAGAAATTTTAATGGGAATTATATGATCTTCTCCCATGTGGCACACTTCCCCATGGGCCATATAAGTGCCAAACTCTCTTTTTTCTCAAAAAAGTTGCCCATTCTTTTGAATAACTTACCACTTTTTAGTTATGATAGTTTATTAAGACCTCTTAAGACATATGTGATGTGACATCATATTTTTTAACATTCACATTTCTCAAAGAGGTTGTACAACCTATTAAATGATCATTTATGACCCCCAAAATGATTCAAAATGATAAATAGACTAAAAGACTAATTGACCAAGGCTAGTATAACATTAAATCACACTAAAAGACCTATAATACACCTTAAGACATATATATTTGACCCCTAGAATACTTAAAAATCAAGTTTTTACTTATAGGGGTCCTAATTTGACCTGTAGGTAAAAATTGGTCAACATGATCTATAATGTTTGTGCTTGGAAATCCACTCTCTCCATATTTGCACATTCTAATTTCTATCTAGATTTAGAATATAGATTTTTTGATCCTTCTTCACATGCTTAGTATTTTATTTTGCATCATATAGCATCTTGTGATTATACTACCATGACTTTATTAATAAAACATGGCTTGGGCCCATTTGTAAGACATCAAAAAAACCTTCTTCATGTATCTGCCAATCTTCATGTCCACCTTGCACTGCTCATGTACAATGCTATCATGACCCTCCACCAACCAAGACACTTTTTAAAACACTTTGTAAATATTTAGGTGCGGTTTGCATGCCAACCCCAATTTTTTCACCATCTTTATGGACACAAGATTATTTGTGTTTCCACCATCCAGCATAACTCTACAAAATTTAACTCTAATATTGCACTTGGTATAGAAAATATGTCCCCTCTTTAATAAAAATTTAATAATCTCCTCATTACGAGAAAAATCTCACCTTGCTAGGCTCCTCTACATGCTCAATGACTTCTATGGATTATATGTCTGCTTCTAGGACTTGCATGCTATCACCTCTCCCTCTTTCTTATCCATTACGGTGTACATGAGGGCACTCATATGCATATTTTCCAACTTCCCACAATAAAATCATGTTCCTCTAAAACTTCCTCCTCTTCATATGTTCAAATTACATCTCCCTCTCATGAAAGTGGCTCCTCCTCTAGCTTGTTACACTTGTGTAGTGCTCATGATTTCTTTACTTTCCTAGTCACATGTCGATTGTTATATACCAGTTATGAGCTTCTCTTTGAATCTTATTATACTTTGCTTGCACATGAAGTTTTCCTCTTTTAGTACATATTGATATACCTCCATTTTTTGCAATAACGCTATGTTGATCTCATCCTATATGGCCAATCGCAATCCATTAATGTACTGCACCACCTATATGACTAAATTAGATTGTGATCTTGTAGAACTTCTATGTATTCCTTCAAATTCAACTCATTTTTTCACATATTCTTAAACTTATTCAATAGACATAATTGTTAATCTCTAGGTATAAACTTGCATTTGAACTTCCCAACCATTCTCTCCCAATGAGTAAATGTTATCTTTTCCTTTGCAATTTCTCTTAAGTTGTATTTCCTTCCACTATAGAGGTACATTCCCCTTCAACTTCATATATTCAAACCTCACCTTACATACATTCACTACTTTTTCAAAACTCAAATTATTTCTCTATCTCTATGAGCCAAGATATTAGCTCTTCCAATCTTAGAAATTAATTTGATAAGCTTCTCTTCTCCTCCATTTATTTGATCATGCACTAGTCCCACTTCATCTTCTTTTACTTTGTGATCTTCAACTTTTGCATTACTCATATCCTCTCTAAGGATGAATCCTCTTATCCTATCTTCCTCCATGGTAGTAAACCCCATATGCACATTTTGAAACATCTCCACAATGTCATCAAGGCTTCTAGTTATATTGATGACTACTATGCATGTTCTCACCACTCTTATTGGTAGAATCTTGATCTTCATAACACTAGACCTATTGTTGCACCAATTTTTGTAAACCTACGTAAGATTCATCACTTTATCACCTCTAAGTTCTCTACCCACCCTCACAAGAATAAAGAACCCTAAACCTCACTCTCTTAACCCAAATTTAAACTTGGCTCTAATATTGATTCATGCAATCATAGTTATGGGGTCCAATGAAGAAAAACCTTACACCATATAGCCCACACAACAATGCAAAATGAAATAGTGCTTATGGAATAGAAAACAACAATAATTATTTATTTCATGAATTGAGAGATTTCACACACACACACACACACACACACACACACACACACACACACACACACACACACACACACACACACACACACACACACACACACACACACACACAACTTGCATCCTTCAAAACACTATAGTGTTATAATACCAACTCCTCTAAAGGATGTGACTCAACCCTACACCCCTTCCTAATATATTAACACAAATCTCTAATTTTTAACAACCCCTAATGGATGCACTTTGGACTATGTCCTCTATGGTTTTCCTTACTGACCAACTCTCACAAGTGTGGGGGTTTGTTTGGATAATCTCATGAGACCTAATTATATTAATTATCTCACCTACCCATTAATATTACACATATTAAGTGATCATAACACATCACAATGCACCACCATCTTTAAATGCACAATACAATTCTAATACATCATAACACATCACCTCTTTACTAATTCCAATGTTATCCATCCCATCAAGAAATGTTAGGTAGTTGAAATGGATCCTCCTACCATTAGTGAGCCTTCAATTATGTGGGTTCACATGACAAGTACTCAAACCTTTGGTATATCTTATTTTACATTGTAGACCTTAGAGATGAAACTAATATTATTGAAAACTATTACAAGGTGTCCAAATGGTTGTTCCTTAAACTTCATAATGTGTGGTAGAGTGATACTCAATACCATAGCTTAAATTAAATTTTGTTCAGGTTGCCTTATCTTCTAATCTTAATTATATGCTGTATGTTTAACATAGTTTACCACAATGCTTAGGTGAAAATATTGCTTCGCTAAGAGCCCCTATAGCATATCCATCTTATGCATTGTAGAATAAAAACATAGTGTGTAGTAAATTATGTGAGTGATTTGATGTTCAAATAGGTATTGTAGACACCTTAATGTGATCCAAACACACCACAAACCATCAAAATAATAAAAGACTTCACCATAACTTATTTCAATCAATCTACTTATGTTTTTGTTTGATGCAAGATTTTTTGTGAACCTGAATGCTCCTGCATCACATTCCCTTGCATTAGAGATTGTAACACCGTTGTTCCATCATTGCCCCAACCAATCAAATTAACACCTCAACAAATTGAATCAAAAAGGCAAAAGGGCTATGTTTCCCTATGATGACAAATATACTCAAGGACATAAATGTGCAAAAAATAAACTCTTCTACATTGAAGGTGCCACAAAAGAAGAAGAAGAAGAGGAAGTATATGAATTTGGGATAGCGGATGAGCCTAAGGAAGTATCAAAAGATACACATCTAACTATCTCTTACCATACACTCTTAGGCATTAGTACCGTACATACACTCAATATAATTAAATTCTTTAAAATACATAGGGTGATAGTATTAATGAACTCATGATTACTCATAATTTCATCAAGAATAAGTTAGTTGTACATTTGAATTATTTTGATACCCAAATTTGGAAATTTAGATCATGATTATGGATAGGGGTACACTTATTTGTTTCAAGAAAATGATATTATTAAACTCATTATATGGGACTACGTGTTGAATAGCCCTATGTATTCCATTTTTATTTTATAAGATGATATTTTGTTATAAGTCAAATGGGTCACTATATTTTTCATGATCAGGATGAACCTCTTATCATTTATCATGTGTTTTTTCTATCAAGGAAAGACATTCTAATTAAGAGGGTTACAAGAAAAATTTCCATGAATGGTAAACTCTAATCAAATGTAAAATATTCTCAAAATTAGGATAGTAGGGTTTGTGACACAATTGTTTTCATTAGAATCAAAATAGTCAAATGCGCCAACAAGCCCAGATATTCAAGCGATTGTGGACAAACCCTTTTTTTTAAAAGGGATATGTTAAAAGCATTTCCTCCAAAAAGAGATCATGATCTTGACATTCAACTTGTACTATGGAGCCAACCACCCAACATTAGGAAATGTTAGAAGCGAGAATTATTTGTCATAATTAAAGTGCATATTCTTATCTAGTGGTGATGGTGCATAATAAGGATGACACTTGATACATGTGTCTATAATATAGAGAACTCAATGAGTTCACCATCAAAGATAAGTTTCATATTCATTTAATTTTTATGAATGTCTTGATGAATTATATGGTGTTGTTTATTTATTTATTTATTTTTAAGATCTTCAATTAGGCTATAATCAAATCAAAATTAGAAAGGAAGATATTCTCAAGACAAATTTACTCAAGGGCCATTATGACTTTCTAGTGATGTTTTTTTGTCTCACAAATTCCCCTTTTACATTTTAAATTTTGATGGATTTCATAGCTAATCCTTTTATGCCGAGGTTTTTATTGGTGGTGTTTGATGATATATTGATATACAAAAAAACATGGGAGGACTTATATTGATTCATAAAGGTGAACATTGAGTGTCTTATGGGTTCAAAAGTAATTTATAAAATAAAAGTCACTTATATGGAGATTAAGTGTTATTATAAAATGACTTATGTTAGAGCCCAAAAGGAAAAATATTATAAAGTCACTTTATTAAGTGTGGAAAAGTTTATTTAAAAAGTAATTTTTAAATATAAATTAAAAAAATTTCCAAGGGTGTTATAAAAGGAGGTTGTGGGGGCTCATTTCAATTATTATTATTATTTTGATATTTTCTTGAAGTCTCTTAGAGAGCTGGAACTTTTGGTTCTTCTAAACCTTAGGATGAAAACCCTTGGTAATATTGGTTTCATGGACAAAAACCCACCTAGCCAATCCTTGGTGGATTCATTCATAATTCACAGTGTGTGGATTTGTTGTAGATTGGTTATGGGGATGAAAACCTATTCAACCAACTTAGGTGGAATCATTCAAAGTTCATAGGTGCATCTAATGAAATAGGTTTCAAATTTTATGTTGAATAGTATTATTTTAATTTTTGGAGATAAAGCCTTGAAGGAGATTGCAGCATTTGAAGGGCATTCAGTGTTAGAAGTTAAGCAATTTTAGAGGGTTTCAAAGAAGTATCATAGTTATTGAAAAATCATGTGTCTTCACTATGGTTTCTGGCACTTTCTATGGAGTTTAATATTTTAGATTGTCTTATTATTACAAATAGTATCTCCCTAGAATAGTCGTACCCCTTGTTTGTTCATTATTCAATCTTTTTTGGGCATAACCCTTCATTGGATGATTTTTAATATAACATGGGTGTTTGAACTCCTTTTAGTATGTACTTTGTAATACAATATTTGTTTCTAAAATTTTGAAGTTAACATCCATTTAGGTATTCTTAGTCTCAGTTGGAATCATTTCATTGTATGCTGTAAACTATTTAGCAAATTACCCATATGCATTCATTAAATATTGAATAGTAAATGTGAGTGTTTCTTATAATCTCCATGCATGCTATTCTACATTGTTTATAACTAGAATTTCAGATTGATGAGCATAATAAAAAATATTTGATTGAATATATGCACAAGAAAATCAAATATTTTATGAATTTGAGTTGAAATCTGAGCAAGAGATTTTCAGTGGTATCAAATCTATGATCTTTCCATCCTAGAGGTTTGCATGTTAGCGATTAGTGACTTCATGTGTGGTATCAATCATTGCATGTTAGCTTTTCGTGTTGCATGTTAGTGATCAACATTTATATGTTAATTTTGAGCTTTGCATGTTAGTTTTTCCTATTGCATGTTAGTGATTAGCACTTACATATTGATTTGAGCCTTGCATGTTAGTATATTGGTCTTCATTTATCATTTAAATCATGGAAGATAGAAAGATGATACATTCTTTTCTTGAATCTCTTAGACAAAGTTAGGATAAATTGGAAAAACATTTTGAAAGGTGTTTGGTATAGATTTAACTCAGAATAAAGGTCCCTTAGAAGATCATCATACTATGATCAGTTACACACCAACATTTTTACAGTCTAGATCCTTATAGAAAGAAAAAGATATATAAAATAGGATTTATAGAGTATGAAAGAAGATTATTTATCAATCCAATGATGTCTTAATAACCTTAAAGGAATTAGATATTTGTTTGTCTATGATAGACTAGGTAGATTCTAAGAAATTGCTATGGGTACTGAAGCCATCAATGACTTATTTGGTTAAACCCAAGCTTTTAAGACACTTAGATGAATAGATGAAACTTGTAGTCACTAATTGCCTGAGTGAAATTACCAAAATAACAAATCTTAAGAAAATTTATTATAACAATATCATGAAGGATGTTTTCTTGCTGATTGTTGAAAGTTTTTGAGGATTGGCTAATTTTGAAAGCCTTTCCTTTGCCAAGAGGGTAACAATACTAGAAACTTTTACAAAAATCAGATTTTGTAACATCATGTTAGATATTGATTATAAAGATACTATCTATGAAAATTTTCAAATATTTTGGATTGTTATTAATGAGGCTTATACAAATAATGTCATAACTTCCATGAAAAATATTGTCTCTAATTTTGGATGAGGATGATGATATCTCTAAGTTATTGTTAGTTAACTTATTGGTTGTTTGGAGGAAGGAACAATATGTTCATCCATGGCACATAAGTTATCAAAGTGATTAGTTAAACATATAGAAAAATTGAAGTCATTTGACAGAAGGAGAATTGATTTTTTGTGGTCTACAGATTATAGGTGTTCTTAAAATGAGTAAAAATCAATTGAGGAGAGAAAAATGTTGTTTCACATGCCATGAAGTTTGGACACCTAGTCACACATGTGGGAACAACAAAGAAGAGACTAAGACAATGAAACTTGAGGAATAATAATCATAAAATAGATCTACAAAGGAGGAAGAGTACATGAGTCTTCATGACAGAGTTGAGATTGAAGGGTATGATGATCGTGATTGGAAAGTACATCAAGAGTGTGAAGTCTCAAATTTTGAGGAGAAATTTTCATATGAAGGTATAATTTTCAACCATGAGATAGATGTTATAACAGGTGATGCATGCAATTTTCAATGTGAAGAAATTCTTGGATCATCAACTAATGAGGAGCATTTATAAATTGAAGAAGGTGAGCATGAGATCTATGAAGACACCATTGAAAGGTATGAAGAAAATGTTGATTCTATGCTTACAAATAACAGTCCATTGTCTTTACATAATGATAAGGTGATAGATAAGTTCCATGTGGATGACATTGGTAAGAGGCATTATCTTATTGATATTCAAGATTTCATAGCTAAGCATGAGATAGAGTTTGTGGACCCAAACAACATACAGGCTATGACATTCCCAAATGGAATTGTTATTCCTTACTTCATGAAGATGTCACTAATTGTTATCACATTGGAAGGATGCAAGGTATTTAAATATTTTATTATCATGGATCTAGAAAGAATGTTGAGTTTGAATTGGCTACATCTTATTAAAGATCTGATTATGGAAACCAAGAGATTGCCTTTAGGGAAGATACTTCATATTGATAATGTGTGGTATGTCATAAACATCACTCTCTTGAGATGGTTATCAAATGAGACATTGATGGTTTCCAATATTGAACATGTTATTCTTCATTCATTATTAGCCAATGAATGAGTATTTTATTCTCAAGATTGATGAATTGGAAGAATTTCAATAGTTTGCAACAAATTGTGGGAGAATTTTTAGATTTGGTTCAATGGTTTTTAGCTTACACATTGATGTTTAGTGAATGTTCTTTAACACTAATTATTAAATTTTTAGACCTCATATTCATAATTGTAGTTGATTACATGGATTTATGTGCACATTATTGTCACTATAACACTTGGAGATTGAGTATTGATGAGATACTATCAGTTTATAATAGTTGAAGCATTCCCAAGGTAATTATAAATTTGATTTTTAGTTTTAACACTATTATCATCATTTGTACTAGCAAATTTGAGGGGATATGCATGATTATTGTTGGTAAATTGATGAGAGATGTTACTCTTTTCATTTTGAGTATGTATGGGGATATGAAGTTATGGGATTTGGGAATATGCATGATTGATAGGATTATTTCATGGTATAAAAAATTTGTAGTTTGTGGTTGTATCAGAGTGGATCAGGGAAAACATGGTGAAGAATCCTTCAAGTTTATTTGGGATCTTGGTATTGGAATTTAAGTTTAGCATTGCTTGAGGAAATGCAATATTTGAGTGGGGACGACTTCTAATGTCCCTTTTCAATCCTTCCCAACATTCTTGGAAGATCCCAAAAATCTTGGAGTGAACCATTATT
Source organism: Torreya grandis (assembly GCA_037957365.1). NCBI lineage: Eukaryota > Viridiplantae > Streptophyta > Pinopsida > Cupressales > Taxaceae > Torreya > Torreya grandis. The sequence goes on along the minus strand of JARHVA010000630.1, from coordinate 2,771,041 downwards.
ATTAAGTAGGGATTTTGATAGTGGTAGTTAGTTTAAGAAATCAAAATATGTTTAATGGTATTTTTGGATGCAATTTTGACCTTTTGGGAGCTCTCCACATTTCTTGGAGAAGCTTACTATTTTTTTAAAGTATTGATTTTCATTAAATTGGATCTCCAATAAGCTTATAAGTTTGTGGGCATCTTTAGAATTCACTATTGGGTTATCTATGTATTATCTACAACTTTGGGCAGATGTGAGGAAAATGATCAAAATATTAAATAATTAATATTTAAGCTATCAAAGGGCAAATTAAAAGACAAATTATATTAATTATTGATAAAGGTGAACATTAAGTGTCTTATGCGTTCAAAAGTAATTCAAAAAATGAAAGTCACTTTTATGGAGATTAAGTGTCACTATAAAATGACTTATGTTGGAGCCCAAAAGCCAAAATATTATAAAGTCACTTTATTAAGTGTGGAAAATTTTATTTAAAAAGTAATTTTTAAATATAACTTCCAAAACGTTCCTAGGGTGTTATAAAAGGAGGTTGTGAAGGCTCATTTCAATTATTCTTGTTTTGATATTTTCTAGAAGTCTCTTGGAGAGCTGGAACCTTTAGTTGTTCTAAACCCTAAGATGAAAAACCTTGGAAATATTGGTTTCATGGATGAAAACCCACCTATCCAATCTTTGGTGGATTTATTCAAGATTCACAGGAGTGCATATTTACTGTAGATTGAAGGATTGGTTGTGGGGACAAAAACCCATTCAGTCAACCTAGGCAAATTCATTCAAAATTTGTAAGTACATATATTGAAATAGGTTTCAAAGTTTGTGTTGAGAAATATTATTTTAATTTTTGGAGTTGAAGCCTTGAAGGAAATCATAGCATTTGAAGGGGATTTAGTGTTAGAAGTTAAGCGATTTTGTAGGGTTTCAAAGAAATATCACAAATACTAAAAAATTGTGTGTCTTCACTATAGTTTTTGGTGCTTTCTTTGGAGTTTAATATTATATATTATCCTTTTTTTACAAGAATTATCTCTTTGGGGTAGTTGCAACCATTGTTTGTTCATTATTCAGTCTTTTTTGGGGTGCAACCCTTCATCGAATGATTTATCATATAACATGGGTGTTTGAACTCCTTTTGGTATGTACTTTGTAATATAATATTTATTTCTACAATTCTAAAGTTAACATCCATTTGGGTATTATTAGTCTCAGTTGGAATCATTTCATTGTATGTTGTAAACTATTTGGCAAATTACCCATATGTATTCATTGAATAATAAATAACAAATGTGAGTGTTTCTTATAATCTCCATGCAAATTATTTTATATTGTCTATAACCAAAATTTTAGATTTATGAACATAATGGAAAATATTTGATGGAATATTTGAACAAGAAAAATCAAATATTTTGTGAATTTGAGTTAAAATATGAGTAATGGATTTTACACAGTGCACTACTCAAATTCTAGCTACTCCTAACTTTTCTAAAACTTTTTATTATAGAATCTGATGTATTGGGGCATGGTATGTGTGTAGTCATCATGAATTATGGTAGACCCATTTCATATGAAAGTCTTAAAATATAAGGTAAAAGTTTTTAGAAACCCATGTATGATAAGGAAATGTTGGGTATTCTTCATGTGATCAAGCAAGAGATGTCTCATTTAATGGGAAGTCACTTTAAGGTGAAGACATATCATGACCCTCTAAAAACACTTCTTAAAATATAGGTTATCATCATAATAATAATAAAAGTAAGTCACAATTATGCTAGGGTATGATTTTGAAACCATACACAATAAATGGAAGTAAAAGTAGTGGCAGATGCACTTTCAAGAAGGGATGAAAATGCAGAAGGTTAGTTGTGTGTCATGTGCATATTATATGAGAATTAGGTATATTATGAGCTAATATATGAGAGTTAAGAGGAAACAAATATTTAAAATCACATTCATAAACTTTAGTAAGATCCAAATACTTTAGATGAATTTGGATGAAAGGGGATACCCTTTGGTACAAGGATAGGCTATACTTATGCAAAAATTTAAGCCTTAAGCATAGAGTTACTGAAGAGATCCATGATTTTCCAATGGGTACACATTTAGAATCAAGTAGGATTCTTTTTGGGAAGGACTAAAGGGTGATGCAAATAAAAATAGTGGAATGTTTGGTATGTTAGCAAAACAAAGGAGAGAGAATGTTTACAACCTTTATCTATTCCTAGATAGTGATGGGAGGAGATGTCTATGGTTTTCATTACAAGATTGACAAAGAAATAATGGAAAAGTGTCATCATGTTAATCATTGATAAACTTACAATATATGCCCATGTTTATGTTGTCACATCTTTTTGTTGCAATAGCTATGATAATCACATTTACAGTGATAATTTAGAAGCTACATGAGACCCCAAATATTATAGTAAGTGATAGTGACCCTGTATTTACTATGAATTTTTGATTAATTTATTATTTTGTTTGGGTGGTCAACTAGTTCTTAGCTCTTCATATCATCCCCAATATAATGGGTAAATAGAGGTAGTCAAAAAGTGTTTTGGTTAAATAGAGGCAGCCAATAAGCAAACATAGTTGGTTAATTAGATGCCACTATATATAACATTTATTTAGATACTTCTTTCAAGATGAGCCCATTATAGAATTTTATGGATATCCTCCTCTATCCATCATCTCATATTTGAAATTAAGACTAAGAGTTCAAGCATTTGAAGACTATAGTCAACACCAACAAATGGTACTCTCCAATTTCATGGAGAACTTAGACATGGCATAAAGTTGAATGAACCAATAAGTAGATCAAAATAGGAGTGAAAGGGATTTTTAAGTGAGAGACTAGGTTTTTATCAAGTTGTATCCATATAAGCAAATGTATTTAAAGTAATAAAATAAGGATAACAAACTGCCACAAAAGTATTAGGGTCCTTATAATATATTATGAAAATTGGGAATGTGGCATATAAATTGAAGTTACCTTAGTACACTAAACTACACTCCATGGTTCATGTCATATTTAAATAAAGCCATTAGTCAGAAGATTCTAGTCTAGATAGAGTTACTAGACCTTGATGTTGAGGGAAGGGTTATATTGAAGCCTAAAGATATTCTTGATACATGCACTAAGAGGCTAAAAATAAGAGTGATCATAGGGTCTTACTATTTGGAAGAATCCACCTAGAAAATAAGCAACACAGGAAGGTGTGTCATAACCACCAAAATTCCAACCAAATTTTTTGATTTTAGGGACTAGATTCAATCATCTATCTCTAAGTCACTAATAGATAACTTTTACATAGTTTCAATTCCCATTTTTTATATTTGATAACACAACAATAATGAGCAACCCACAAAATTCATTCATGACTAAACTATAGTTTTATTTAGTGAACCTAAAACAAAAATAGGTAATCAAGCTAAGGAGATAGGGTCTCCATCCTAACCTCTAGCTACTAGCTTCATTCACTCACTAAATGCAAGATTAGGGAAGTATTGAATTGAAAAATTAACTAGCATCATGGAACATAATAGTTTCAATATAAACTACAATTGACATGCTTACCCACGTGCATCTCATTCAAGTCCAATAGTTGGGTGACAATCTAAAGATGAACCTAGGTATGATTATGATCTTCATGCTAGTTAGGGTGAGTCCCTTTTAGCATCTACTTCATAATATTGAGAATGAGATTATAACTAGTTAGGTTATAATAGGAGAAAAGTATCATATGAGCATGGGTGTTTCTAAGTTACATAGATAGCAAGCCCATTAAAATTATTACCTTACATCTCACGTCCAATACTTATAAACCAAGGAGAAGTAATTCTTCTAAGCAACATTACCTCTGAGACTTGATTTATTAACAAACATTACTATCCACAAGGACCTTATAATTAGGTGCATCAAGGTCTACAATGCTAAAGAGAGTGTAAGATAGAAATATCTAATTTTAGTAGTAACATCAATAAAAATACCTCTGACTTACAAACACTAATTAATGCAATGTTGAAATGTGGCTTAGTAATGTAAAACTAGTTGTGAGGTCAAAATATCACTATCTGGATTTAAACATTTGAGTTACTAACTCCACTAGATTATTATGAACAACAAAACCATTATACTTATACTAAGCATTATTATCCATCATCAAATCAAGTAATGTAATTGGCATAGCTTGTTGAGAGATTCCTAACTTTACCTTATCTTGATCAAGGACTACTTAATATTGGGTATTTTCCCATGTTTTAACAAGGAAACATCCTCACACAGTATTCATTGTTCTTAGTAGAGTTTTAGAGGTTCAATCTAATATCAGGTCTATGATATGCAACCCACTTTATTATGTGCCTTGTCATGCAAAACAATTTCCAAGTTGTTTATGAAGTACAAGGTTTATCCCTATTTTGGGGTAGAGTTTTCTAGTGTTATTCTAAATTTTATATTAGTATGTTATCTTTAATGGACAAATCCATAAGGAAAATGTTACCTAATCAAACCTTGTGTAAGGATAATTCATGGGTAAGGATCCTACTATGAGTGTTTATAGTTGGTAGTCATACACCCAAATTATCAAAGTTCCTAATATGCAACTACAACATGCAATTCAATTTTCCCATCAAATATTAATTCGTGTTGAGATACAATTGACATAATGTGTATTTATGGGTAAGTATAAACTTCTCAAATTCCTACTAGATAGTGATTGTTTTAATTTTTAAATTATTGCCTTAGGATTAGTGCACTATAAAATTAATAACATCCAAGGTTATCAAAGATTAATATTAACTAGGTGAAGATAGGGTACAATAGAGTTACCATTAAATGTATAATAAGACTGATGAAATTGACTATCATAACATAGTTATGACCATAGGTATAATACAAAATTTTCAAATGAAAGAGTTCACCATGAAATGAAGTGATAAATGTTCAGCAACATAACCTTTCCTTCTGATATAATTGAGTTAAGAACCTATGCATTCAATCAATTGATAAAACATACTTAAGAGCAAAGACAATTTTGCTAGTGCCTACCCAATGATCCTTGTTGTAATTATTGAAATGGTAAAGAATATAATTTTTTTTATTTATCTCCTTCAACCTAAATACAAAAGACTAACATTGGAATAAATGAACTCTCCTCAAAGAGCTACTTACCCTCAAAATTCAAGGTTGAAATGTACTATTTTATACTATTAGGGGATTTGCATTCAACATTATGAACTTCAAAATTTTGAGGATTTTAATAGTAAAATATATAAATAGCCCAAACCTTGAAGATTTCCATTTTAATCCTTTGAATTATTAGTAAGATAGTGAGTTTGAATTTTGGTCCATATATTTCATATTGTCATGGTAACCAAGATACATTATCACTATCAACATAACAAGTTTCAAGGTTACATGATAATCATAATCTTAATTTGTAAACAAAAGAGTGGTCACTACCATATAATAAATTAATTTATATCTAAAATGACCTCTGTATACTCATGAACCATAAAGTAATTAAGGGTATTCACATAATGAACAAAGTAACACTAATACTATCAATATGATATAATGTTTAGATTCATATTATCATTTTCTAATAATACTATGATAGTTCTTAGTATACCAATATCATTCAATAGTTGGATTTTCCCTTTTCATTTAAGATGAGAATATACATAACTATTAAAAAATAGAGTAGTATTATTCAAGATAGAGACCAAAGTTAAGATGCTTATTACTTGTAAGCAACATAAATATAGATACAAATAGATGCAAGCTATCAAAAATGAAATTGATCTATTAATATATACAACCCTCTCATTAAAGGCAAATATAAGACCGACATTCATGACATGAGAAGAACAGAGTATGAACCACTTTATCACATATAATATAGTTGATAAAAAATGTCAAGATGACAACATTCCTATCTTAAACCACTCATGCACCCTTTAATAGCTACATCTATAATAATATGATTAGAGCCAGAATATATATCAGATATATCTCATTCTCTATAGTAGTTAGAAATGGATCCGAACTGTTTAGCATTCTTAAGTAAGGAAACCAATTCCAATTATGCATTAGATCAATAATATGTACCATACCACTATTATAGTAAAAATAACATGACCTGAACTAAAGACCGGTATACATTTTGAAATGAAAGTAAAGCACTACTCCAAATTGTGCCAAGATAATACTCTTGATACCATGAAATTGATTTAATTTTCTTGGAAACCATAACATATATTATCTTATAATGTCATTAGGGCACCATATTAATAGTAATGAGTATAACAATATATCTTTCATATTTTAGTATATTCTATTATAAAACACTAATGACAACCCTAACATAGAAGGGTAGTAAGAAGTAGTAGTAAATATTGACACTAATGCATCTACCTTCCCATGCTATCAATAAGAAGTCACAACCCAGTATACAATGAATTTTAACTATAAAAATCATGAAATGTTCATCAAGTGGAACTAACAATTTGTTTTTAAAAGATCATACAAGTAGTGTAGCACCCTAGTAATCCAACTTGAGTTTCTTTCACAGATATGGGCTATATGATCCCTCCATATGTCATCACTATCCACCCCATAACCATCAAAATGAGTGTTTGATAACAATTCAAGTAGTAGGACACCCATATATGAGGAAGAGAAGGGGGTCATTCTAGGACAAAATTATTAGTATTGTTACATAACAATGAATGTAACACAAAGCTAATCCATACAACATTGTCATACTCCCAATGAAAATCAACATGACCCAAATAATTACAAGAAACTCACATCCCACATAACCTTTACACAATATAGTTCCATATCATTATATTTAGGGTAGCTAACCTCAATTAGATATCAAGCATTGAAATCTAGGGCACAATCTCTAGGTTCAACCTAAGATTCACTTCTCTAATAGAGTTATAAATTTTATCATATCAAAACTTAAGAGTGTTTTAAGTGAAGGAAGAAGGAAATAATGAAACACAAATTTCCCCACATAGCAGATGATAAAGACAAGAATAAAGAGTGAGCAAGTGGAATATCACCCTATGCAAATTGGTAGGGTATTCCTCCTAGATGACCCAATGGGGAACACACTATCAATGTGCATATACATATCCATGAAAAAACTACCTTTTTATTTTATAAAATCCATTGTTTATATAAACCAAGGTTTTCATATTACTTACCTTTCCTACAAAAAAAATCCAAAACCTTTTCCAATCACTTTCTCAAGATCTCCTCCTCTTCTCCTCTTCCCTCTATAGGTATATATATGTATAATTTTCCCTTCTTCCCCCTTATATTAATTTTTCCCCCCATGCTAATATCTTCATGACCCAATCATGCCAATGCTGAATTTCACAATATTTATTTAAGCTTGAGATTGTGGCAAAGGATCCAAGACTTAAATCTCATCACATGCCTTAACTACACTAAACCTCTCCCTACTTTCTTCCCTCTACTAGGTGGTGAATACAAATAAAAACCCAAATGATTTCATTTTCACCTTCCTTTTTATTTTTAACATATTTACTTGATTATTTTCCAAGTTCATGTCAGGAGGATCAAATGTCTTATTACCTTTTACTAAATAAGTCAAAATAATTGCTTAGAAACATAAGGATTCCAAATGTATCTTATCCATCTATTTGAATTAAGTTCATCTTAATTGCATAACCATAAGGTGGATTCATGCTAAATCAAAATTTACAACCTTAGGATTTGGTTTAGCATCCACATGATAATGTATTTGTAATTTGCATTAAAACCCCTGATAAATTTTCAAGTGGTTTACCACAAAAGAGGTACATTAAACACAATATTTAATTTAATTTCATAATCAAGTATTCCTAATAAAACAACTTATATGATGATCCCAATAAACAATGCATAATTGAATAAACATGTGACTTAATTTGTAACAAAAGGTGTAGTAAGGGAGGGTATGAGTCTATTCATAACACCTACATTGATAACTCTAAATAAGTACATGGTTTAGAGAGAGTAGGTTGATAGTAGAGCAACAAATACGATTACCATCAAATATAGATTTCCTATACCCTACCTATATGACATGATGGATATACTTGTATAAGTTACATACTTTAGTAAGATTGATATTTAGAGTGACTACTATCAAATTAAGATTTGAGAACATGAATAGAAGATGACATTTAAGACTACGAATGGTTTATATGAGTGGATTTTGATGTCTTTCAGGATGTCTAATGCACCTAGCACATGTATGAGGATGTTAAACACTATGATAAGATATTATATTAATATTTGAGGAGATGAATATAAGATGGCATTCAATACCAAGAATGGTTTATATGAGTGGATTGTGATGTCTTTCAAGATGTCCAATGCACCTAGCACATTTATGAGGCTGATAAACACTATGTTATTGGTAAGTTTGTAGTATTATACTTTTATTATATTTCAATGTTCAATAAGAGTAAATAAAATCACTTAAGGGATTTAAGAATTATACTAGAGCTATTGAGGAAGGAAGATCTCTATGCAACATGAAAAGGTGCAAATTTATGCAAAAGAGTTTGGTGTTATTTGGAATTTTTATTTCATAATTTGGGGTAAGAATGGATGAAGATAAAATAAAAGTAATTGTTGAGTGGCCTACTCCATAGAATATAACATATGTAAGAATTTTTCATGGTTTAGAAATATTTTATAGAAAGTTAATTGATAATTTTAGTAGTATTATTGTATTAATAACAACATGCATATGAGGAAGAGAATTTGTGTGGAAAATCATAAAAAAAATCAATTACTAAATAAGGTGAAAAAATCCCTTGTTTTAGCATTGCCAAATTTTAATAAGGTGTTTGAGGTAGACTATGATGCTTCACATGTGGGTGTTGGTGTAGTATTGAGTCAACAAAGGAGGTTGATAGCATATTACAATTAAAATTTGAATGAGGCAAGAAATAAATAATAAATATATGATATTGAATTTTTTGACATTATACAAACACTGAGGCATTGGAGGCATTACTTAGTTCTTCGAGTTTGTTCTATTTATAAACCATCAAGCCTTAGGGTTTATGAACACTTAAAATAAATTAAATAGCACACATACAAAGTTGGTTTATTTGTTGTAGGGGTATAATTTTGTTATGAATCACAAATTAGGAAAGCAAAACAAGTAGTTGATGCCTTAAGAAAATGTGTAACATTTTTAGTCACTATGGTGAATGAAATAGTTAGATTTGAGATTTTTAATGGCTTTTGTGATTTTGATTAAATTTTTTGAAAGGTTATATAATAATTAAGAAACCCATTAATAGGTGATATTTTTTCTCGTATGATGATTATCGCATACAAGATGGTTATCTTTTAAAAGGAAAACAACTATGTATTCCAGTTGGGTCTATCATAGATGAAAGAACTACATAGTGGTGGCTTGGGAGGACATTTTATATTAAAAAAAATATACCTTTGGTGAAAGAGAATTATTTTTTGTCAAATATGAATCGAGAGGTAACAAGGTATGTAAAAATATGTAGGATATGTTAAGTGGCTAAAGGTCATGCAAAAAATACAATATTATACATGCCATTGTCAAGGCCAAAAGAAACATGGACAAATTTAAGCATGGATTTTGTTTTCAATCTACCAAACATACAACAAGGTAATGATTCAATTTTTTTTTTCTTATATAGGTTTTATAATATGGTTCATTTTATTTCATGCAAGAAAACTAGTGATGTCATTATAGTAGCATATATGTTTTTAAAGATGTTAGATTGTGTGGGGCTCCAAAGACCATGACCTCAGATAGGAATACTAAATTTCTAAGTCATTTTTGGAGAACCTATAGAATAAATTAGGAAATAAACTACAATTTAGTAATGCATTCAACCCATAGACAAATGGGTAGATAGAGGTGGTAAATAGGAATTTGGGAAATTTGTTAAGATATAATTGTTTGAAAGAAACTCAAGCAATGGAACTTGGAATTACCATAGGTTGAGTTTGAATTTTAGTGAATAGGTAAACATGGATGTCATCATTTCAAATTATATATGGTATAAATCCTAATATTTTTAGACTTGGTATAGTTAGCACTTGCACAGTGGTTAAATGATGATGCAGAGGCATTTACATAGTATAATTGCAAGATGAAGGAGCAAGCTATGTGAAAGTAAAGACAAGCATGAAGAAAATTTAGATGTAATTAGAAGGCCAAAGTTATTTGAGGAAGGAGAATTAGTATTGGTGTATCTAAGAATTGAAATGTTTCCTCAACGAACATACAACAAAATGAAGTATAAGAAGATTGAACCATGAAAAATTATAAAGAAAATAAATGATAATGCTTATGAGGCAAACTTTTCATATAATTTTTATAGTTATATAGTATTTAATATTTCATATCTAAATACAGTTTTTGTAAAGGATAATGAAGGTGAATAACAACAATAATAGGATTGGAGGTAGTCGGTGTCAAGGAAGAAAAAAGAAAAGATAGTGTAGGTTTTTGACAAGAAAATAATGAATACAAAGTAAGATAATTACAAGTATTTGATATAGTGGGAAGGATTATAGTAAGAAGATAACACCTAGATATTAAAATGGGAATAAAAAATTTTAGACAAGGATAAATGAAAAAATTATGATCAAAATAACTTGTAGGCACTGAGTTATTTTCAATGAGATGAGAATGATGTGAGAGCATACATTGTGAAAGGAATAAATTTTGACTTGGGACTTCATTTGATGTTGGAAATATTGTCATTGATGTCAAAGGTCTAACATTATTGGTGACAAAGGCCTCAAATCATTTAATGTTTTAAAGTGTTTTTAATGTTCATAGTTTGGCTAAAGTGTGTTGATATTCATTTAATATTAACAAATATATTTTTGATTGCATAAAGTCAAAAGAGGGCCTGTGAAGAAGTCAAAGAGTCGTGAGATAAAGACAAAAGAGGGAAAAGAAACATTTTTTTATGAAGAGTCACCTTGAAGAATTCAAAAAGTCACCAAGATAAAGACAAAAATAGAAAGAATGCATTTGCTTATGAAGGGTTACCATGTGACTTTTCAAATGAAAGGATTACAAGGGTCATGCAAGTTTGGTACCATTTTCCATGTGGATTGAAGGGTCACAAAGGGTGAATGTTAAAGGTCATTTTGAAAGCTATAAAATGAAGTTTGGAAAGCCATTTTAAATATGCAAGAGAGTGCATGGTTTGTAATTGTTTTATATAAGAAAAGAGGAGAGAAGAGAAAGAGATATAATAGAGTTATATCATTTGTTGAGAAAGAAACATTGAGAGATAGTTGTGTTTTATACACAAAAGGGGTTGGTGCTCCTGTGGGTCGGTGATCACAAATCATTGTTGTGTTAGTGCTCATCAAAGGGGTTGATTCTCTTGAAAGTTGGTTCTTAAAAAAATTATAATTTGAGTTGGTTCTCATTCATATACTTAAGATTATTCTTCGTAGTTTTTTCTGCATTGGGTTTCCATGTAAAAATTTGGTCTCTCTCTCTCTTGTGTGGTGCATTTTTTGTTTAAAATTTATTGTATATCTTTAATGTATGGTTAAGTGGAGTTTGATTAAGAAATTTTTTAATAAGATATATGATATACTGATTCACCCCCAATCTTAGTATGTCTTATGCTTAACAATTGGTATCAGAGCAGGTTCTTTTGGAAAGAGTTTAACAACTTGAAGGTAGATAAAAGAAAGCACGATGGATGGATCACATGAAGGTTTTTATACAAATAAGACACCTTTGTTTTATGGGACAAATTATGCCTTTTGGAGTATAAGGATGAGGACTTACTTGATGGCCCTTGGATTCAACATTTGGCAAGTAGTGATAGAGGAATATGAATAGCCACATACACTTGTAACTACTCTTGTATAAAATAAGGCAAGTGAAAATAATGTTAAAGGTTTAAATATTATTCTATGTGGTTTATGTGAATTAGAATTTGTTAAAGTTATGCAATGCAAATTTTCTCGTGAGACTTAGGTAAAGCTTCATAATATTTACAAAGGTGATGGAAAGGTTTAGCAAGCTAAGCTCCAGACTTTTAGAAGATATTTTGAAAGTTTGAAGATGGAAGAGGAAGAAAATATAATAAGTTATCTTTTATAGGTTGATCAAATAATTAATCAAATTCAAGGCCTTGGAGAAAAATTGAAAGAGTCATTGGTGGTACAAAATATTTTGAGATCTCTACCCTTGAGATATGATGCAAAGATATCAATAATTGAGGAGATGAAGGATCTAGTCAAGATAAATATGGATGAATTACACGGTATTCTTACGGCATATGAGATGTGGACCAAACAAGAGAAACCCTCAAAGAGGAAAGTTGCTTTGAAGACATCAAAGAAAGATAAGGCTAATATTCAAAAATCAAGTGACAACTCTATGATGAGGAAGATGACAACAAAGCTCTATTCATCTACAAGCCTAAAAAGAGCATAAGTAAATATCAATAAAAGTTTTTATTTAAATTTTTTAAATGTGGTAAGATTGGACATTTTGTAGCTAAGTGCCTGGATAAGAATTATGGTGACAATGAAGAAGGAAAGTCTATATAGAAGAAGAAATTCAAAGGCAAATACAAGAATGGATTTGAAAAGAAGAGTTTATATTCTAAATATTCTAGCTCAATCGAAGATAGTGGAGTCAATGACTCAGATGAAGAAGAGATTATATTCATGACCATACATGAAGATGCATCCACAAGCAAAAGTATAGATGATCAAGAAGAAGAACATGATGAAGCTAAGGTGAATATGGAAGGATAACTCATTTATGCCTTAGAAGAACTAAAATCTCTTTAGAAGAAGAATCAAAGATTGAAGTTTTAGATCAATAAAAATAAAAAAGAGTCAAAAGAAATAATTGACGATCTACAAGCACACATTGAATAAGCCAAAAAGACTGAAGAAGATCTAACAACTCAATTACAAAAATTAAGTGAATAATATGAAAAGTATGTTGTTGAAATTGCCTCTTTAAAAGAAGATATCAAGAAAACAAATAAAGTAGTCAATGGTAAAGCTATCAATGATTCAAAATTTAAGAATAACACTAACATGTTGAATAAGATATTAAAAAGTCAAAAATAAATATTAGATAAGATAGGTATTAGACTTGAAAAAAAATAGTTATGTTGAAGTCCTTACAAAATAATAAATAAAAAGAAAAGAAGTTAAGAATTTAGAGGACAACTTAAACAAAGAAGGTTGGAAAGGACAAAGCTACATTTTACAACCAAGTCAAAGATACACAAATAATAATAGGTTCATCATTATTGTTTTTATTGTAATATTTATGGTCATAAGAAAATAGATTATTGGAAAAAAGCTAACAATTTTAGAAACAAGGAGAAGGAAACTCATGCAACTTCAAGCAAAAGCCACAACTTTTTTTCTCCTCTATCAGGCTTTGATGATGAGGCCATAGTATGTTACAAGAGCAATAATTTTGGAAACATAGCCCAACATTATATAAGTGTGTTTGAGTCAAACAAGAAGGACCAAAGTTTTAATTCTCCATTTATTAAGAAGAAAGTTTAGATAGGTTCATGGCAGAAAAAATAATCTAAAAAGTCTATGTTAATCTAGACAGCTTTGCATGTAAAAAATAAAGAAAAGTTATGGTTCATTGATAGTGGATATTCAAGGCACATGATAGGAGATAAGAGCAAGTTCATAAATCTAAAGAAGATCAATGCTGGCATAGTGAAATTTGAAGATAATACCACTTCCAAAATAGCTAAAAAAGGTATATTAAGTTTGGATAATGGTAGAACTAAGATTGAAAATATTCTATATATAGAAGGTCTTAAGTATAATCTATTAAGTGTAAGTTAAATTTATGATCAGGGACACACATTAAAGTTTTATGCATAAAGTTATGAAATTAAAAGATTCAGATGTGTTGATTGTAGATGCTTAGAGGATAGGCAACAATTTATATATGTTATCAAATGCCAAAGGTCAAAAATGTTGTTTGAGTCATGTTAAGGAAAATTGGTTGTGGTACAGGAGAATGTGACACATAAATTTTGTCAATCTTGTCAACATTAGCAAGAAATAAGAAGTTAGAGATCTTCCAAAGATTACAAAGCCCTCCAACATGCTTTGTGAACCATGTTAACATGGAAAGCAAGTCAAAATATAGTTCAAAACAAAAGAATAATTGACCACTCAGATGTTAGAGCTTGTTCACATTGATCTGTGTGGACCTACCAGAACTCAAAGTACTCATGGTGAGAAATACTTCATGTTGCTTATCGATGATTTTACACGTATGATTTGGGTGATGTTTTTGAAGAAAAAATCAAAAGCTTTTAGCCACTTCAAAGCATTCAAGGCTTTAGTTGAGAATGAAACTAGTTTGAATATTAAGTGTCTGAGATCATATCGAAGAAGAAAATTCATGTTAGATAAGTTTATTGAGAATTGTGAAGACCATGGGATAAAGAGAAATTATTTAGTAGCTAAAATTCTACAATAAAATGAAGTAGTTGAGAAAAAAAAATAGTTTAGGAGATGGTGTGGATGATGCTAAATGAATCCAAGATACCAGATAAATATTGGGGAGAGGTATTAGACACAATAGTGCATATCTAGAATAACATGTTGTTGAGATTCAATAGTGACAAGACTCCCTATGATCTATGGAAAGATAAACCAACTATTATTGATTATTTCAAAGTTTTTGGTAATAGATGCTTCATAAAGAGAACCAAAAAAAAATTAGGTAAGTTTGAATCTAGAAAAGATGAAGGCATATTTCTTGGATATTCTTGTAAAAATAAGGCTTATAAATGTTATAAAAAAAGAACTAAGAAGATATTTAAAAGTGCAAGTGTCAAGATAAATGAAGATGTGTCATAAAGAGCCAGTGATTTGATAGGCACCCCTAAAATCATTGAAGAAGAAAATTTTGAAGAATCAGATGAGAAGAAGGAGAAAAAGGTTATCAAGACCCTATCCAAATATGTCTAGATAAATCATAATGAGAGTGACATCATCAGGAACATAAATGAAGGAGTTCACATCACAAAGATGATAGTAAGTGAATCTGAGCAAGTTTTTTTTTGTTATCCAAAATTCAACATAAAACTTTTTCAAAAGCTAGAATGATGAGCATTGGGTTAAAGCAATGGATGAAGAATTAAATTAGATAGAAAAGAATGATACTTGATAATTAATGCCTAGACCAAAAGATCAAAATGTGATAAGAACAAAATGGGTATATAGAAATAATTTGAATGAAGATGGTGAAGTTACTAGGAATAAAGTAAGGTTAGTATGTAAAGGATATGCTCAGATTGAGGGTATAAATTTTGAAAAAACTTTTGCACCAGTGGCAAGGCTAGAGGTTACTAGAATGTTTCTTATATATACAGTTCTTAATAATTTCAAATTATTTTAGATGGATGTCAAATCTACTTTCTTGAATGGGAATATAGAATATGAGGTCTACATTGAGCAGTCTGAGGGGTTTCTTCTCTGAAATAATAATAGTCATGTATGCAGATTGAAGAAAACACTATATGGATTGAAATAGCTCCTAGAGCTTGGTATGCAAGACTTGATAAGTACCTATAGGATCAAGGTTTCAAGAGAGGTTTTGCTGACAGTAATCTCTACATCAAAATAGAAGGTGAGCATCAGTTGATTGTTGTGGTATATGTTGATGACATAATATTTGGAGGTAAAATTTAAAAAATGACAAAATAATTTTTTGATAATACATGAAAATAATTTAAGATGTCTATGCTTGGAGAATTGTCATTTTTCTTAGGGTTGTAAATATTTCAGTTAGATAAAGGAATTTTCATATCTCAATGTAAATATGCCAAGAAGATGCTGAAATTTTTGGTTGTGAGGATTGTGCACCAATTGGCATACCAATGGGTACAAGAAAAAAGGTGAGTAAAGATGAATATTCACCTATTATAGATCAATTTTTGTATAAATCTATGATTGGTAGTCTTTTATATTTGAAAACATCAAGGCTAGACATCATGCATGTAATAGGCATGGTTGTGAGATATCAGGAAGCCCTAAAAGAGACTCATGTTTAGTTGGTGAAAAGAATATTTAGATATGTCAAGGGGGCATTGGATTATGGATTATAGTATCCCACAGGTAGATATTTCACTTTGGTTGCTTATATAGATTTAGATTGGGCAAGTTTTTTGGATGATAGAAAAAGTATAAGTGGAGGAGATTTCTTCCTTGATGATAGCTTAGTATCTTGGCTAAGAAAGAAGAAACACTCAGTATCACTTTCTATAGCTAAAGTAGAATATTTTACAACAACATTGTATTGTACTTAAGTGTTTTGGATGAAGCAAACTTTAGAAGACATCAAGGTAAAATATGATGAACTTATCTCTATTTTTTGTGACAACACAAGTGATATTAATATTTCTAAGAATCTAGTGATGCATTTAAGAACAAAACATATTCCTATCAGATATCACTTCTTGAGAGAGCAATTTATAGATCAACAGGTTAAGTTGGAATATATTAGTACTATAGAATAGATTGCAGATATTTTCATAAAGGCACTACCAAATGACACTTTTGAGTATCTACGAGAGAAGTTGGGAGTAATTTCTTTTACTTCTTACCATTGAGGATCAACATCAGTTGAGGGGGAGCTAAGTGTTAGTTCTAGGATAAACCCTTTACCATTGATGTTAAAGGGGGAGAAGTACAAGAACAAGTACAAGAATAGGTACAAGATACTATAGTAAGGGGGAGTTACTTTATATTTTTTAGTTGGCAATATGTGTAGGTTGACATGTACAGCACAAGTTTCAAGATGTGGCAGTTTTAGTTTGAGGTTGCCATCAATGACAAAGGGGGAGAGTGTTGGAAATATTATCATTGATGTCAAAGGTCTAACATTATTGGTGACAAAGACCTCATAGCATTTAATGTATTAAAGTATTTTTAATGTTCATAGTTTAGCTAAAGTGTGTTGATATTTATTTAATATTAACAAATATATTTTTTGTTGCATAAAGTTAAAATAGGGCCCATGAAGAATTAAAAAAGTCATGAGATAAATACAAAAGAGGGAAAGGATGATTTTCTCATCAAGAGTCACCTTGAGCAATTTGAAAAGTTACCAAGATAAAGATAAAAGGGGAAATGATGCATTTGCTCATGAAGGGTCACCATGTGACTTTTCAAATGAAAGGATTTGAAGGGTCATGCAAGTTTGGCACCATTTTTCATGTGGATTGAAGGGTCACAAAGGGTGAATGCCAAAGATCATTTAGAAATATATAAAAGGAGGCTTGGGAATCTATTTTAGATATGCAAGAGAGTGCATGGTTTGTAATTATTTTATATAAGAAAAGAGGAGAGAAGACAAAGAGATATAGTAGAGTTCTATCATTTGTTGAGAAAGCAAAATTGAGAGATAGTTGTGTTTTATACACAAAAGGGTTTGGTGCTTCTATGGTTTGGTGCTCAAAAATTATTATTCTATTGGTACTCAGAAAAGGGGTTGGTGTTCCTACAAGTTGGTGCTCATCCATACACTTTAGATTGTTCTCCATGGTTTTTACCACTTTGGATTTTTATGTAAAAATCTGGTCTCTCTCTCTCTTTCTTGTGTGGTACATGTTTTTTTTTCATTTTTATTGCATATCTTGAATGTATGGTTAAGTGGAGTTTGATTTAAAAAATGTTTTATAAGATATATGATATACTGATTCACCTCCCCCCCCCGCTCTCAGTGTATCCCATGATTAATATTTGAGCCCTATTTTTAAAATAAAAATACTAAAGAGATTCATGCAGCCATTAGTTACACTATCACTTTAGCAAAAAAAAAAATTCCCATTTTCAAGTCCAATCAAAATCATCTAAAGGCTGAAAATTGCATTTTAAGTTTTTTATTTTATTTTTCATAGAACTTGACATGTTTATTTTTTTGTCACTAGGTGTGAAACTATAATTGCATGTCACTTTTGGGATTTATTTAGATATGTATGAGATTAAAGGACATTTGGTTGACCTATCTAAAATCACATGTAAAATTATTAAAATAAACATAGTTTGAAAACTACTTAAATAATAAGTTTAGTTAACTCTAGGACTAGTTTTTATTTTAATAACATGGTAATTAGGAATGATAAATATATCATTGATATATATATATATATATATAGTGTTCTCTTTTGTTGCTAAATGTGTAATTTCAATACAAAAATTATTTTGCATTTCTTTTGTAATTTATAAGCACCTTGCCCCATCACTTTATAATCTAAAACATATAGGATTGCTCAAAAGGAAGAAAAAAGAGTCAAATGAAAGTAGTGTGATGGAGGAGGTTGAGTATAATGGGGACGGATAGTGGGTGGCATGTGTTTGATTGTTTGATTCAAGAAGAGGGTAATGGAGGGAGAAAACAAGGATAAGGTAGAGGGAGTTATAGGATACTTTGGAGGTGAATGAGGTATTTCAATTGGGGATGAAGATTGTGGGTAAGAGATGGTGGTGATTGAATTAAAGAGAAGGGGATGGTTAGGTGAGGATGATTATATTTAAGATTGAGATGATGAATATGTGTTAAAGTGGTAAGTGGATGACAAGGTGGCGACATGAAGCAATTAGATGCTTGAAAGAAGCATAATGACCTTTATCAGAAAAAAATTATTGCTTTAGTTTTTGCTTGGTTTTATAACTCGCCCAATGGGAAGCAACAAAAAATGGACAAAAAAAGGATAAATCACCTTTGATATGATAATTTTCCTCTACGTTTGAGAGGGGTAGCTCCCTCATATGAATGTGTATTTTTTGGGGGGTTTTGTGTAATTTTACCTGGAAAGCTCAAAAAGGAAATAAAAGTGGGAAATGTTGGAATTTGAAAATGGGAGAATAATGGAGGATGAAGGTGAAGGTGAGAAACTCATAGAAAAATAAACTCATATCACTGTTAAAATAACTCATATTTAAATGAAGTCATAGAAAATTAGTACTCTCACATGAAAAAAAAATTAGGAGCATCAGATATATGAGAAAAAATGGCTTGCTTGGAAGCACAATGTCTCCTCAAAACTTGGATTGGGTACGCTTGGTATGAATCCCATACATAGGGTTTTCAACACAATGTTTGGAAACACTGTGACTCTCACACAACCAAAAAAAGTGTAGAATTTTAATGGATTATATATCTATGAACAACAAAGTAATTTGAAAATAAAGAGCATCAAATCTATAAAGCCATAGAATGATTTAATCAATTTGCTTCTACTCTATTAACAATCTATAAAAGTACATGAAACACACAAATTTACAGTCAAGCCGTCCCAAAGAGCTGAAAGAAAGAAGAACCTTTTATGATTTCCTTCTCTCCTATTTATAACACATAAGAGGATGTAAATGACCTTTCATATTCTCATTTTGACCTTTCGTATTATCATTTTTTTCCTATTCAATTTTACATTTATATTTCACTTTTTAATAAAGTGACTTCAATATTTTAAATAAAAAAATAAGCAAGCCCACCTAGCCATGTCCATTGGGTATAAGAGTCTACAAATAATATATGCCACACACTAACATATGAAATTGAGTCTTATAAATGAATATTTGACTAAAAGCTAAGTATTTAACCCATCCAAAAGGTCTTTGAGGATAAAATCTTTCAAATTATCAAATTTTCCATTCAAATATGTTTCCATTGCTTCGAACGGGAACCTAAATGAAGTCCAAATGTGAAAGATGTGATAAAATAGAGAATTCACAACTAGCATCCCTGTGAGGTACTATAAAAAAAAATCCCCCTCTTTTTTTCATCTAATTTTTTTCTCTAAATATCATATACATTACATCATTGGATTGCTCATTTCATGACCTTTCCAATGCTTCAAACATGAGCCAAAATGGAGTTTGGATGTGAAAGCTATGGCCAAAACAAGAATATGTATTTTTGCCTTTGAATTTTAGTGCACCCAGTATAATTATCATGTCCAACACTCTTATGAGGTTGGGTTCACCTGCCTCCAAAGTTTCAGAATTTGATCCTTTGGAAAAAGATGTTCCTTGAGAATATATATTTCTAATGCATCAAACAAGAACCAAAACAAAGTTTAGACGTGAAAGATATTATAAAACATAAGGTTTGCACATGTCACACACTTGTGTGAATAGTACCTAATTTATCTAGTTGGATTTTTCATAAAATCTATAAATTTTGGGACTTTAATACTTTAAGAAAAGATTATCTTTGGGATAATATATTTCTAATGCATCAAATGAGAACCAAAACAGAGCCTAAATATGAAAGATATGACAAAATGGAAGATTTTCACCTAGTCAACTAGTGTACCCATTATTCCTATCATATTTGGTGCATCTAAGAGGCCCATCCAACCCACCTCTAAATTTATGATTCTTCAATATGAAAAAAAATATGAAGATTGGTACTTTGATCCTATGGAGAAAGATGTTCCTTAGGATAGTATCTTTCCATTTTTCATTTTTTCATATCTTTCACATCCTTGAGACAATATTTTTCCAACACATTAAACGAGAATAAAAATAGAGTCCAAATGTGAAAGACATGACAAAATGGAAGATTTTTATGTAAAACACCTAGTGTACCTGATGTGTCTAGTGTGTCTAGCATGTCTGAGAGGCCTAACCAACCTACCTCCAAAGTTTTATATCTTCAGTGTGAAAAATATATGAAGTTTGGGACTTTGATCTTATATAGAAATATGATCCTTGGGACCATATTTCCAATAAATTAAACAAGAATTAAAATGGATTTTGGATATAAAAGATATGACAAATAGAAGAAATACATATGCTACATACTCGAAGTGTGAATGGTACTTGATTTTTATGATTTATTAAAAATGAAATTTCCTCAAGTGAAATATGTAGATTACCTGGTATGCCTGTGACTCCCAACTAACCTAGTGCCAAACTTTTGGTTTATCCATGTAGGAACCAAAATTTTAAAAATTTCATGAATTCTGTATGTGGGAAATAAAAGTTTAAAAAAATCATGAATTCAAATTTTGGGTATGACAACTAGCTATGAATATGGGACTGCAGTCCTTTGATGAATTATGATAACTCCATATTCTTTGGTGATCAGTACCTTATCCACCTAGGGGATAGCGAGAAGTGCACACTCATGTCTTGATCCAACCAATAAGTAGTCAATTCACCTATTCCAATCATATAAGAAATGACCATATACTATCAGACCAGATAATCACCTTAAAAACTCCACCTATTAGTCTAAGTTAAAATTTTGGAGATTTTTAGATGCTTGGAAGAATAACTGGGACGAATTTCATTTGTGTTTAAAAACACAAGTTTATTTTTTTAAATACCTTTAGAAATAATGTCACTTAGAATGGAGCTTATAATATCTCTAATCATCCATTAAGGGGTGTGTTCATGATAGAAAGCTCTGACCAAGAAGTGTCCTATCAAGGCTTTATGTCTTAAAATCAGCTCCAACATGGGAAAAAGGGAAACACCAAAATATTGTTACATTTATTAAAAACACATGCACACCAAAAAATTAAAAATAAAAGGGAAGGGAATAAGCCAAAATGGTTATTCTCAATAGAAATCATAGACTTGATAGGGATTTACAAACCCAATCCCATTAACAAGTTTCAAAAAATATGAGCCTTTTCTTAATTGTTTTGGAGAAACTGGTGAGGTAAAAGAGAGAAAGGTCTTAGGAAACATGTGAAACATGAGGCTTGAGCTAAATGGAAATGTATGTGCCTTTGGGAAGAATTTTTGGCTTTGTTTGCACACAACATCATCCAATATCTCATGTTCACCCGAATGTATGTTATGGCACTCATGATTCAACTCATACTCTTGTAGAATTGTCGAAAGTGGATTATCATTACTTCCCCTTTATGAATTTTTCTTCTTGAGTTGAATTGTATAGACCTTCTTTAAAGTACCAAGTTGAGCTAAATGATTCATTTTCATGCCTGTAAATATATGTTGCTTTCTCTTGAGTTTGGTAATTTTATTTAAAGACTTGTAGTAAACATGATTCTACAATAGATTTAATAGGTTTGACATCCACCTTAATATTAGCCAGCCACTCTTCAATGAGTATTCTAGGGTTATTCAGTTCATGATCCTTGAAAGAAATAGGTTCCTCAAATATTTTCTCCTTTTGGACATTGTTATCTAGACCTTATTTGAATAAATGAATGAATTTGAATGATGTTTCCATTGATAGAGTGTTTTACTTTAAAGCATTTATCAAGTCATTTTTCTCTTGCACACCATTAGGGACTTCTCCTTCATAAACTTGATCAACTAGGTCTTGAAGTGGGAAAGTATCCATTTGATTTATTTGCACATTGGACTCAATATCAGAAGGTTATATGACTATGGGATCATGCTCATTATGTTAAACATTGTCAACTTCTTTTTTCTTATTTCTATTTGTCTCTTTTTATTTGAAAAAAGATAAAAAAAATATATTTCAAAGCATTCTTCCATTGATTCTATTTCTTGTATTGAAATTTCAAGATCTTATTCAGATCAACAAATTAAAGAAGTTGATTCCTCTATGGGAGTGTTTACCATGATGGAATAAGAACCATCACTTTCATTCCTAACACCAAGAACTTGTTCTTTTTGTATTGGTTCCATCTTGTGCAATTTTTGGAGTGGAAAATTTTCTCTTCTTTTAATTTATACATATCCATAGAAATCTTTCAAAAACTATACCTTTTTGGGATCATAAAAAAAAAATAATTGAATTTTCTTTAAAAATAAAGATAAAGAGGAAAACATTTTTTACTATATTATCATTTGCAATAACCCAATCAAACCTTAGTTTGAGCTACTCTATGATCATTTTCTTGTTTACTTCTTCTCTTTTCCACCAACAATCCATGCTATCAATTTTCACAATCATAAATCATACTTTGGACAACAATAGTAGAAATCAAAATATCAAAAGTATAGGTTGTGTTCCATCACTTCTGAGCTTTAATTTAATAGATTCACTAATATTATTTCAAAAGGGGAGGATTCCCTTGAATTTTTAGAAATCAAATGTACCATGTGATTCCCCAAAAAAATCCTAAAAAATTGTTGACAAAATTTTATGTCACTTGGGTTTATGCTTGGTTTTATGACTCACCCAATGACAAGTGACACAAATTTGATAAAAAAAAGGATAAATCACCTTTGAGATCCTCATTTTTCATTGCATTTAAGAGGGTAAACTCCATATAATTATGGTTTTTTTGAGGTTTTTGTGTACTTTTAACCAAAAAGCACAAAAATGAAACAAATTTTGGAAATGGTGGGGAAGATGGAGGTGAAGGTGAGAAACTCATAGCAAAACAAACTTATAGAACCGGTGGAATAACTTGAATTTAAATGAAGTGGTTTTAAATTCTTCCTCTCACATAAAAATAGAAATAAGATCAACATATATAGAAAAAATGGCTTGTTTAAAAGCGCATCGTCTCTTCAAAATTTAGATTGGGTACACTTGGTACAAATCCTATACATAGGGTTTTCAACACAAAGTTTGGAAACACCACAACCAAGAAAAGTGTAGAAATTTAATGGCTTATTTATCTATGAATCGTAAATTAAATTTCACAAATATAAAACATCAAAACTGACAAAACCAAAGAATGATTTAATCAAGTTGCTTCTACTCCATTAAAAAATATGTAAAAGTACATAAAACACAAAAAGTTACAACCATCCCTACCCCAAGAGATTAAATAAAGAATAATGCTTTTACAATTTCCATCTCTCATATTTATAACACATAGGATGGTGGAAATGACATTTTATATTCTCATTTTTACCTTTTGTATTCTCATTTTTGTCTTATTCTATTTATATTTATATTTCACTTTTAATAAAGTGACTTAAATATTTTAAATACAACACCAAACAAGCCCACTGAGGCTTATCCATTGATTGGTAGAGTTTGTAAATAGTATGTGCCACACAGTAACATACAAAATTGAGTCTTACAATGGGAAATTTGACTAAAAGTTGAATTCAACCCATCCAAAAACTTTATAAGGATAAAATATTTCACATTATTGAATTTATCATTCAAATACCTTTTCATTGTTTTGAATGGGAGTCAAAAGGGAGTCAAGATGTGAAAGATATGAAAAAATGAAAAATTCATGACTAGTGCACCTATGAGGTATTTTTAGAAAAACATTTCTCCATATTTTTTAGTTAAAATTTTCCTCTAAGGACCACATATTTTACATCATTGGATTTATCATTTCAAGGCCTTTATAATGCTTCGAATGGGAGCCAAAATAGAGTCCATATGTGAAAGATATGGCTAAAAAAAGAATTTAATTTTTGCCTTTACATTATGGTGTCCCTAGTGTACCTATTACACCTTGTGCATCCAATTTACCTATGAAGTCGAGTCAGCCCACCTCTAAAGTTCCAAATCTCAAGTATGAAAAATCTATGAAGCTTGGTACTTTGATCCTTTGGAGAAATATAATCCTTGAGAAAATATCTTTCTGACACATAAAATAAGAATGAAAATGGAGTATAAATGTGAAATATATGACAAAATTAAATATTTTCCCCTATCATGCACTTGTGTAAATGGTACCTAATTTATTGAATTGATTTTTCATAAAATTTAGGAATTTAATACTTTAAGCAAAGACAATCCTTGGGACAATATCTTTCAACTCATCAAATGAGAACCAAAATAGAGTCTAAATGTGAAATATATGACAAAATGGAAGATTTTCACCTAGCATGCAAAGTGTACCTATTATGCCCAGTGCATTTAGTGCATCTAGGAGGCCAATCTAACCCACCTCCAAAGTTTTGAATCTTCAGTATGAATAATACATGAAGTTTTGGACTTTGATCCTATGGAGAAAGATGTTCCTTGGGATAATATATTTCCAACACTCAAGAGAGAACCAAAATAGTGTATGGATGTGAAATATATGACAAAATGGAAGAATTGCACCTATTGAGCACTTGTGACATCTATGAAGTTTGGGCCTCTAATATCTAAATAAAAGATGGTCCTTAAGATAATATATTTCAAATTCATCAAATGAGAACCAAAACAAAGTATGAATATGAAAGATATGATAAAATAGAATATTTTCACCTGATGTGCCCAGTATACCTACTGTGCCCAACTTGTTTGGCACATCAAGGAGGCCCAACCAACCCACATCCAAAGTTATAGATCTCCAATATGAAAAATCTATGAAGTTTGGGACTTTTTTCCTATGAAGAAATATTTTTCTTGGGATAATGTCTTTCAAATTCAAATGAGAACCAAAATGGAGTTTAGATGCAAAAGATATGACAAAATGGAATTGCATCTGCTACACAATTATGTGAATAGTACCTAATTTATCTAGTTGGATTTTACACAAAATTTATAAAGTTTAGGCCTCTGATATCTAAAGTGAAGATAATATCTTTCGAAAGCATCAAATAATAACCAAAATGGAGTCAACATGTGAAAGATATGTCAAAATGAAGAATTCACGACTAGCGCACCTATGAGGTATTGCCAAAATAATATTTACCCTTTTTTATCAACTAAAATTTTCTTCTAAATGTATGCACCTAAAATCATTTTCTTCATTAATGTCACTAATATTCCTATTAGTCGACACTAATTTCACTTATCCTCATTTTATCCCACTAATTTATCCTAATCCTAGCCATTTATATAATATCCCCTTACTTTATTATCCTTCATCTACTATCCTTAATCTAATCCCATTTTATCATTAATTTATCTTAATTCCAATTATCCTAAATCTAATCCTAGTTATATATTATATGGGAATTTTAAATTCCCATAACCCCACCTACCCACCTATTAACCTACACCCTAGCCTTTCATACACCCCTAGTCACCTAATCCTTCTCTAATCCCCATCTAACATCCCCTTAATCATCAATAACTCCTAAAGAGAGTTTTAGAACTCTCTCTAACCTAACCCTCCTCTCTAGAAACCTCTAACTCTAGAGGTTTCTAAGGAATTTAATATTCCTTAGATAATCTATAACCATGGATCTCATCCCACTAACTTTGAACCTCAACCCTTGATCTTCCCTCCTTCATCTATATAACCAAAACTCTTCCATGGAAGTCCATATAAGAAGCTTATATCAAATCCATGTCAAAATCAATCTATAAATCTTGTAGGGAAACCATGTCAAAATGAGTTCTTAAATCAATCATCCAATCCATCATCCAAAATCCTTTAATCATGCTATCACTATGGTAAATTTGAGTCTAATGAGAAATCACAAATCCTAGAATGGAGGCCTAAAGAGGTAAAAAGAGATGGTAAGAATGTTCTATTTATGTTTATTTCCTCTTTCTATCCATTCCTATTGGTGTTATCAAGTTTCGGGTTTTTATTGTTATTTTGAGAATATTTCTTGAACTTGAAATTTGGTGCACATTCTGACGACCATGGTGGGATTTATTCTCCATTTAATCCATTTTGCTTGTTAGTGTTGTTTTTTATAGCTTTTAGGTCTAATTGGGTGAATAAAATCTCAAAATTTTGAAATTTTGCATAATCCCACGACTCGTAATTAGTGATATTGCTAAGCCTAGTCACAATATTGCCTAACCAAGTCATGGCTTTAGAAACTACTAATGGTTTGTGTTGCAGGAACTTTTTGACAATCCTATAACTCTATCAGTCATGATTTTATCCTGAGAGTCATGGTATCATTTATGTTAGTCATGGTATTGCATGTTCTACATGCAAGCATAGGGTTGTCCAATTTGACAATCAATCATCATGTCATCTAACCCCTATATATGTCTATGTGTTCTCTTGAGGATTTTGACCCCTTTTTCCTATAGGAACTGAGGTTGAGAAGGTTTTCAAGGAGGGTTATATTAGGTAAAACCCAATCCATAATATCATGAGTACCTTAATAGTAGGATTGATCTGGTAATAACAATATCGTAAATATAAATAATAATATTGTCAAAATATAATATTAGGGATTATTTTTCATTTCTATCTTACTATCATTGGATAAAAAATAATTTTGTCTTATGATCTCTTCTTGTTTTATATATAAGCATATTTTAAGGTTGTGGTTTTAAGGAGGAAGTATTTTGATTATTTTTGACAAACCTATGACTCCCTCAGCAGTGGGATTGTCTTGATAGTAGCAAGATTGCAGTTCAAAGTCATTATATTGCCTCCTCAGTTAAAACTAGTAAAACAATACTTTTATTACCTTTGAATCATAATTCATAGTGCTTCTAGGATCTATCTATGAGGTTTTGAGGATCTATCTAAAGAGATTTTTCCTTTTGTTATAGATTTGAACATTTCTCTATCCAAGCATTTCACCACTCTCTATACATGTAAACAACTACTGACAAGTGGTATTTTGTGTCTTGCTAGGTTTAAAAGGGGCAAGGGAGAAGTAGATTATCTAAAAACCCATCATACAGACTATTTTGACCTCATTTTGCAATACCACTACTTATGACCTATGGGTTTACCCTGTAAATAACAACGTTGTCACTCTTAGTCACGGCTTTGTAGTTTTGGCTAGTTTGGATTAGTATTATGATCTAGTAGCATTTTTATCATAAAATAATTGTATTTAATATCAAATCCATATAATAATTTTTATTTTATATACTTTTCAATTAGTTCATACATACTATTTTTATTAAAAATTACTATATCATTATTGGTGTTTTTTTGCTAGTCACGACTTTGTCATTTTGAGTCACAGTTTTGGGGTTTATGGCAAAACCACAACTATCAACTCATAGATAATCACAACTTTGTTATTTTCAATCATGGCGTTGTTAGATAGTCATGGTGTTGTAGTTGACCATAATAGTTTGCTAGCATTTTTCAAACCTGTGAGTAGCAACTCATGGGATTGATAGTCCAGTGGCAAGGTTGTGCATTCTGGTCATGGGATTGATCTATGTATTAATGGTATTGCAAGGACTCATAGGATTGATAAAATTTAAATTTATAACCCTTTTCTTGTAGGTCCCTTGAATATTTTGGTACCCCAATTAGATCTATAACCTTTATGATTTCAGGGAGTGGTGTCATTTTCTATTTTTGTCTTAGATTTCACTGTATTGATCATTAATTTGAGTATATCATTGTCCTTTCTAGTTTCATGTAAATATTTGTTTGTATTTGTGTGTGTTATCTTGTATAAAATTTATCATATCATGCTCATCACATAGATAATTAAAATGGTTAATTAATTATATCATGTGTTTGCCTATTTATTGAGCCCTCCCTCTAGGATATCACGTGATAGTGAATTGATACCCATGTACGAGCTTAGTATATAGGGGTTAGTGTCATGGATTTCATCATTGTGCACTGACCAAACTCTATGTTTTGGTGGAGTATAATAATCAGGGACAACTATCATTATGCTAAATGGTTGACCCATATAGGTCATCCATGAAGGGGAAGAGTTAACTCTCTGAACCAAGCATTACATAGCACCCTATATGGATTTGGGCCCCAACGTACCTTCATGTATATTGAGGATGCCCTTAAATATCCTATTCAACCTAGTATAGGACCTTTTGACCATAATATGTGTACCATTATAGTATTTAGTATCAACTATGAAGTAACCATTGTGTACAAGTAAGGTTGAGAGGGTTCAGTTGATACTGTAATAGGTCACTGGCCTATAGCTTCACCTGTGAAACTATTGGATAGTACGAACATTGGGTTACACCCCCTTGAGTTTACTAATCATAGATTATGGCTTGATTTTTTCAGTGTGTGTTATACTAAACTCATTATTTGTGAACTGAGTCAGCCTTTACCTATCCAAACCTATCTAGGTTCTTTGCATGTATCATCTTCTATATCCTTACCACATCTCTATCCCATCATCTTTTTGTATATATCCTAGTTATCATCCTTTTCATCCTATCATTGTACATATTGTCTTGTTTAGTCATACCTACTTATTGTAAGGCATACCCCCATCTTACCTTGTACACATCATCTTGTACACCCCATCACATATTTTAATCACATCTTGTATATCCTTGTTTCATCCGTTTGTACATAATTTTATTCCCTTGTACATCCTTTTAGTCACATCTTATCCTACTCACTCACATTTTTATATTATGCATCAACATCCCCTTCCCCATCTTGTCTACATACCATCTTAGCCTAACCCTATCCACTTCTCATTTGTCATACTCACTATCACCTCCATCTTATTTTGACCATCCTTGCCATCATCATCACCATTTTGATTTCATTCCTAGTCATATCCACCCAATCCCAGTCATATCTTGTGTATCCTAGCCTCATCCTCTTGTACATAATTTATTCTCTTTTATATTCTATTAGACTCCCATATTAGTCACATCCACTCATCATCCTAGTCACACCTTGTCATAAGATCACCTCATCTATTATCAATCACACCTCACTTTAACCTTGAGTTATCCATCAATCACACCATAGTCTTAATCATTACCATATCATTTTATTGACATCACCCCCTTACATATTCGATCATAACCCATCACCTATCTTAATCCCATCTTGTCTCACCATCCACATTATATCCTAAGTCCACCTCATCCATAATCCTAATCATCCCCATACCATCTTGTCTCATTATCCCATCACCTTTTATATCCTTATTTTATCTTCTTGTACATAATTAAATCTCTTGTACATCCTATTAATCACATCTTATCACTATACCCATACATCATTAGTCATCCCCTAATAACATCCTAGCCATACCTCATCATCCACATCTTGTCTTAAATCCATACCCGATCACTTGTCTTGACCTTGACTTCATCACCCATCTAGTCATCACCTCATCTTATCCTAGTTGGCTTCTAGATCACATACAGGTCTAAACTATCCACCTTTCATTATCCCTTTATCATTTCAACATCAAACTTATCCTTATTCCATATTCCTAATCACCTTCATCACTTAATCCTATGCCATTCCATCTTGAGCAAATTAGTCTAAGGTTTTGAGCTAGTCCTATTATCTATATCATCCTATCATCCCACTCCACTATCATTTATCCTTT
The DNA here is from genome assembly GCA_037957365.1 of Torreya grandis. Taxonomy (NCBI): domain Eukaryota; kingdom Viridiplantae; phylum Streptophyta; class Pinopsida; order Cupressales; family Taxaceae; genus Torreya; species Torreya grandis. Next base: position 2,740,899 of record JARHVA010000630.1, on the reverse strand, counting down.
GGTCAGATACTCATACCTACTAAATATCTTGTTAGCATCTTATCACCTTGATAGTCTCAATCTAGAAAACCCATCAATCTAATTTAGTCTAATCATCTTTCCTTATTCATTACTAGCACCCATCATATCATCCTCTTGCTAGTTTTGAATATTAGGTACCCATCACATTCCTAATCCCTTTACTAGTTTTAACACCAAGCATTGTTGATATGTTGTTAAAACCTATTGCACTATCGATCTAACATTTGATCATAGTCCTTAATCCATTAGTTTATCTCATCTCCGTCATTACTTATCATACTAGCTTGGTCCTTTCGATCTATTTTATTTAAGAACTTTATCCAATCTTTATCCTACCTACATCATCCATCATCTATTAACCATCACCATGGAACTATACTCTACCTTCATTGACTAATACATACATGACAACAAGGATGAGATCCTTTTATGACTCATTATGATGGGTGTACCAATTCTTAAAGGTGTTGATCACCTTCAACTCATTGCACCTCCCATTCAAGCCCCATCATGTGAATCCTATACTAATCCTCTATCTGCTAGCCATCAACCACCATGTACCCATTCCCATACTAGCAAAGGGAATCCAATCTTGGCCACCTCAAATCCATCCACCTAGTCATATCCACAACCATTTGATCATAAGTCCAATGCTTCCACATCTAAGTTACAACATGAAGTGGGTCCTTATATTCCCCTTTCCATATCATTGGAATCCCTTCTCAAACAAATTATCATTGATAACATGATGGTCTATCCATCTATTTGACATCTTGATCCCACTAATCTAAAGCCCTCTTGGTATAAATATAACCAATATTTTGCATATCATTGAACCTAGGGGCATACCATTAATCAATGTCAACCTTCTCAAGACTATGTCTAAGACCTAATAGATATGGTGACATAGTGATTGAGGATGAACCAGATGAATCTAAAACACTGGGTGAACAAAACAAGGAATGCCAAGATTCCCTTCCTAATCATGATCAAGCCCTTCCCCTTCCAAGCCAAGGTCAAGACACCTCTCCCATCCTTAATGATTCCCCTATCATTGACCAATCCTCCATCATAATCAAGGATATTCCACATAAGCCTAGCCCTCCCATCTCTCATAAATACTTTCATGGGTCTACCTTTATCAAATCCACCCTTCATCCCTCATTCCCTCTCACCCATCACATCAAATGCCCCTTGTTGAAAGGACAATTATAGATAATGAATCTCCTATTAACAACATTGTATCTTACACATCAAAGTTGCCATTAGAGTCAACACATGTCTTATCTTCATTAGGATCATGTTTAACACCACATCCACATCAAATTCCTCATCAAAAACATCATCCCCCATCAACATTATAGTAGATGCTAATAATGCTTGTCTTTTAGAAGATACCTATAATCTAGATGACTCCAATCTGACACCATACATACCTTTGGGTTTTAGTTAGGATGATGAAGTCATAATAGAGTTCTTACAAGCTTTATCTATTGAAGATTATCAGAGTTAATTTGATCCTCCTTCAGATGCATCTACTACATCTAGTCCTAGTGATCTTTTTGATGATCTTGAGGAGAATTTCTTTTATGTCAAAACTAGGTCTCTTAGGAACCCCTATGAAGACTATGTTGCTGCACCACCATTTATTGACCTCATCATACCATCTCCATCACATTTATCCATCATAGATCCCTTTCTTCTCATCAATGATCATTCAATCACCCTCCTCCATAAGGATGAATATGAGCATCAATATTTGGACTCTTCCTCACATAATATGAGGTGTGCCACATATACAAAGGTCTAAGACCATATTCCAAAAGTCATAAATCAAGTGTAAATCATCTTTGATCCCGTAAATCAAAATAATGAAGAGTTAAATAATTAACCTAATCAAAAAATGTCTTTCCCTAGTGAAGCCCAATATCCAACACTTGGGGACCATCAAAGTCAAAATAATTATCATCAAATTCAAAAATTGATCTCCCTTAGTGAAGCCCAAAATTAGGCACCAGGGTGCAATCAAAGTCAAATCCAAGCAAAATATTCAAATCATGTTGAAAGTAGTATCCAAATGGTCAATAATCCATCAACTAATAAAATCAAAGATGTACATCAAAATCCAAGTGTTTTGGATCTCTTGCAGTCATTTGTCACATGGCACTAATAAAATGAAGAATGTACAGTAACCCCAATGATGCATGAGACTACTAGTCCTAATCTTCCATCACCCATCACAACATCCTATCATAATCCTATCTTCCTATCAAATCTTTCCATCCATTCCAATCCATTACATCCCCATCATGGTCTAATTGAATCCATACCTCTCATCACCTTCTTGGGTAGCATTGTCCTCTTAGGGATGATGAAGGCACTTGGTCTAGATATCTAGAGAGATCATACTCAAGCATCATCAAAGGTCACATGGACCCCCATACATCCAAAAATAGTACCAACATTATCCTAACATCACCCATATCCTAAATAGGTATTGGATAAATAATCTATCCAATGTTATCATCTTGCATCTCACCTGTCATCTAATAAATTGAAATACCCAAAAAGGTAAAAAAAAAATCATTCATCTAATGGTGAAAATCAGTCTTCTAGCACCTTGGGCAAGTACCATGATGAAAACTAGTTTCTATCATCATGGTAAAATAATTTATTGTTCTTATTGTTCCTCAACACTTGGGGGCAAATCCATCCATTTCATGTCCTTGTCCATCCATCCCACTTGTCACATCCCTTATCTACCTTATCTATATCCCTTTATCCATTATCTCTCGACCCATCATCCACCATCATATCATGCATCCTATCTCTTTTTCCTTCCTATCTTGACCTTCATAAAGAATTTGAAGATGTCTTGATAATTGTCCTTAAACTCCTCTTGGCATATATTCCCATGGACATTCAAGAAAATAACCATATGGTTCCTTCATGATGTGGTCATTGGCTATCCCTAGTCCATTCATCCTTGGTCCCCATCATCATCATCCTTTGTCATCTCATCCATCATCCCTCCATCCTTCTTCTAGTTTTTAGGCTTGGTATTCCCTTTGCTAGTAACCCAATTTGTATAGTGTATATACATATCCCAAAAATCCCTAAACAGATAAATATGCTAAAAACCCCTAAAAATCATAAAATATGAAAAAATACAAAAGTCCATCATGTCTTATCTTATGCCTAATCCCCTAGTTTCATCCATTCCCATCCATCTCATCTCCCATCTTTGGATACAACGTCCAGTCTTAGCACCAAATCAGAGTGGTCACCCATCATATCTTCATCATCCTTTTGGCTAGCCATTATTAACACACATCACTTTGTCAAGAATTTAATCTGTCACCCATCACTTACCTATCAATTCCTTTTCATACTTAGCACCCACCACATCACTTTTTGATAGTATTAAAGGTACTTGATTGCATCACTATCCTATCATTGCCTCTTCTTGTTTAGCACCCATCAAATCACTTTTGCTAGCATGAAAGATATATGATCCCATCATTTCTTAATCTCCTTGCTAGATTAGATTCTCACAAGGCTTTGTTTGTTGATAATATTTGATCATCACCCCTTTTCCAAATCATCGTTTGACCATTCATTGGTTTGATTTCAAGACCAAATCAATATTTAAAGACCTTCTCCCATCCTTCATCCTTATATTCTCAACTAGGGGCAACACTTCATCTTAATCCTAATCTTCATCATTGGTCCTATCCAAATCCAAGTCCATCCTAAGTCCATAATCACATCATCCTAGTCTAAGCCCATCATCCAATCCCTCATCCCACCATTAGGAAAGACATTATGACACTATACGTAGATACTTGTGTGTGTGTCACTTGTTTGTTCTATTTGTCTTGTTTGCATGTCAATCATATATCTTATTTGTCTTATGTTTTATTTTCATCATGTATTTTTTTCTATTGGGAAATGAAATAAGTTGTTATGAGGACACCAAAACTACCCTCAAGGATGTAGAGTTCACTATTTACCCATACACTTTGGCACAATGTCCTCTCAATCATATCTCTATCATGAGGCATACCGTCAAGTGTTATATTTAATGGATTTCTTAGACTATGATGATTTTTATGACATTTATGATGGATTTATCATCTCATCATCCTTCTTCCCTTCACTAATCCACTCATCTCGACTCATCTAACTAACATCCCATATTTTGTCCTTATCATATTCCTCTCATCATCCAAATCATATGCTTCAATCACTAAAAAACTCTAATCATACTCATATTCATCACTTTCTAATCACTAATCATCATCATCATCATCATCCTCTCCTAATCAGAACTACATCAGCCTAAGGTCTTGTTAGACTATGTAGGTAGCACTTAGCCATGTTTCAATGCCCAAGACTAGCTCAGCCATTATCTCTCTCATCATCCCTCATCATCCTCTAGTTCTTCACCAGTCAAATATCTGAGCCATAATCATTCAATATATGAATCAATCACCATTATCATCTCCTTAATATTTTTCATCAATCATCCACACCTATCAAGTAGGCTTGATAAATCACCATGTCCATATTTTCTTCCATCAATCACTAATTGGTCAAGTTATCCATTATCATTCCCTTGCATATTTCCTTTTTAGGGACATCATCACATTATGGCTCATTGAGTTGAAACCATGCAATTTGTTGGTCACTTGATCACATCAATATTCTTCATCATATTGATCAAATTTAGCTTTGAGCTACACCCACCACTATCATTATCTTATCAAATCAGTCTTATCCAGGCCTATAGCTCTCCTTTACATGCATCCTTTCTTGGGATAGATATAAAATCTTGTGGCCTTTTTAAATAGTATCATCACCATGTTATGATTTAATCCCCTTGGGATGTGTCTAGAACTATGACACCCATAGTATTCCCTCCATGTGCATGTGTCCTTGTCAGGGGCATCATCAATTTGTAGCTCATTGCTTAAGTTGACTTTATTTTCTTCATCATTTATCCCACACACAACATCTCATCCCCTCATCGAGTCATCTCACCCCACCCCTCATTTCTTCTTTCAAGCGGCCATCTATGTCATTCTTCCCCTCATGTCCCCTCGAGGGGGCATCATATCCCCTAACATCATTAACTAACATTCATCCATGACATGGTTTTTATTTGAAAGACCATTACTCCTTTAACTTCACTCCACTCACAATGCCTCTTAAAAGAGGGGCAAAATGTATGCACCTAAATTTACTCACTTCATTAATGTCACTAATATTCCTATTAGTTGACACTAATTCTTCTTATCTTGTTTTATCTTGCTAATTTATCCTAATCCTAGCCATTTATCTAATATCCCATTCCTTTATTATCCTTCATCCACTATCCTTAGTCTAATCTCATTTTATCATTAATTTATCTTAATCCCCATTATCCTAAATCTAATCCTAGTTATATATTATATGATAATTTTAAATTCTCATAACCCCACCTACCCACCTACTAACCTACACCCTAACCTTTCCTACACTCCTAGTCACCTAATACATCTCTAATCCCCATTTAGCATTCCCTTAATCATCATTAACTCCTAAAGAGAGTTATATAACTCTCCAAATATAGAACTCTCTCTCTAACCTAGCCCTCCTCTCTAGAAACGTCTAACTCTGGAGGTTTCTAAGGAATTTAATATTCTTTGGATAATCTACAACCATGGATCTCATCCCACTAACTTTACACCTTAACCCTTGATCTTCCCTCCATATATATAACTTAGATTCCTCCTCCATAGAAGGCCATCTAAGAAGCTCATATCAAAGCCATGTCAAAATCAATCTAAAAAGCTTATAGGAAAACCATGTCAAAATGAGTCCTTGAATCAATCATCCAATCCATCATCCAAAATCCTTTAATCATATTATCACTATGTCAAAATTGAGTCTAATGAGAAATTAAAAATCCTATAATGGAGGTATAAAGAGGTAAAAAGAGATGGTAAGAATGTTCCATTTATGTTGATTTACTCCTTTTATCCATTCTTATTGGTGTTATCAAGTTTTGGGTTTTTATTATTCTTTTGAGAATATTGCTTGAAATTGAATTGGTTTACTCTAAGGATTAAATGTTTCACATTATTAGATTTCTCATTTCAAGGCATTTTCAACACTTTAAATGGGAGAAAAAATGAATTCTAGATGTGAAAGATATGGCCAAAACAAGAATTTTATTTTAACCTTTGCATTATGGTGTACCTAGTGTACCTATTGCACTTATGCATCTGGCACACCCATGAGGCTAGGTCAGCCCATCTCTAGTATGAAAAATTTATGAGTTTTTGGATTTTTATCCTTAATTAAATATATTTCCAACACATCAAATAAGGACCAAAATGGAGTATGGGTGTAAAATATATGACAAAAAGAAAGATTTACCCTTGCCACGCACTTGTGTGAATAGTACCTAATTTATTCAATTGTATTTTTCATGAAATATATAAAGTTTAGGACTTTGATATGTTAAGAAAAGATTATCCTTGGGACAATATCTTTCTAATGCATCAAGTGAGAACCAAAATAGAGTCTAGATGTTAAAGATATGCCAAAATATAATATTTACACCTAGTGTGCCCAGTGTACCTATTATGCCCAGTGTATTCATTGCATTCAAGAAGCCCATCTAACCTTCCCCCAAAGTTTTAAATCTTTGGTATGAAAAATATATGAAGTTGGGACTTTGATCCTATGGAGAAAGATGTTCTTTGGGACAATATCTTCCCAGTGCATCAAACAAGAACCAAAATGAGTTTGGATGTGAAAGATATGACAAATGAAAGAATTTTACCTACTGAGCACTTGTGTGTATGGTACCTTATTTCTCTGGTTAGATTTTACAAAAAATCTGTGAAGTTTGGGCTTATGATATCTAAAGTAAAGATGATCCTTGAGATAATATATTTCTAATGCATCAAATGAGAAACAAAGTAGAGTCTAAATTTGAAATATATGACAAAACTAAATATTTTCACTTGATGCACTCAATGTACCTATTGTGCCTAGCTCATCTTGCACCTCATGGAGGCCCAACTGATTGCCACTAAAGTTTTATATCTTTGGTATGAAAAATCTATGAATTTTGGGACTTTGATATTATGGAGAAAGATGTTCCTTAGGACAATATATTTCCAATGCATTAAATGAGAACCAAAACGGAGTCTGGATGCAAAATATATGACAAAATAGAATCACACCTATTGTACAATTGTGAAAATGGTACCTGATTTCTTCGCTTGGATTTTACACAAAATATATGAAGTTTAGACCTTTGGTATCTGAATTAAAGATGATCCTTGAGATAATATCTTTCCAAATCATCAAACAATAACCAAAATGAAGTCTAGATATGAAAGATATGATAAAATAAAAGATTTGCACCTGGCAATCCCAGTGTACCTATTGTGCCCAATGCATCTAGGAACCTAGCATACCCACCTCCAAAGTTCTAGATCTCTAATATGAAAAATATATGAAGTTTGAAACTTTGATCCTATGGAGAAAAATTTAAGACAATATCTTTATAATGCATCAAATGAGAACCAAAACAAAATCTACATGCAAAATATATGACAAAACTGAAGAATTGCATATGTGCACTTGAGGTGTGAATGGTACTTGATTTTTCCAGTTTCTCTAAAATAAAATTTCCTCAAGTGAAACGTGTAGAAGACCTAGTACATTCATGAGGCAAAGATGACCTAGTGCCAAACTTCTAGTTTCTCCATGTGGAAACCAAAATTTTAAAAATTTCATGAATTTAAATTTTTCGTACAACAACCTTATGTTTAAAATAACAAATAAATATAACATCAATATTTTCAAATATATATTTATTTAAAAATGAGAGCAATAAAACATGTTTTTAACTATTAAAAAATGAAATGTACTTAATTTTTTTGAAATGATTGGAATTGGATTATGTTATAAAAATGAAAATTATTTCATGTTTACATTGTTAATGCAATGCTAAATGTTTTACCTTTTGTTTACATGGTATTTTCTTCTAAAAAAAGGTTAAAATTTTACACACCACTAAATTTTTGGGTTTTTTCTAGGGATGCTTTATTTTCTTCCTTACATTTTGTTGGAACATGTAGTACAATTGCTCTTCTAGTTCAGACTTTAATGTTTTATATCACCTTGAATGGATTTGATTGTTACAGGTAAAATATTTGTCTTACGTATCAATTCAAAATTGGAATCATTATTTTTATGATGTAAAATTTAAATATGGTTGAACTAAATAACTATGAGGGCTTGGCCTAAAAATTTAGTATAGAATAAAGGTTTTGCATAAATATTTCAAATAAATCCCTACAAGCAGATAGTCATGACAATCACTACTAATAGTATATATTTTTTAGTTAAACATTTATTTTCTTAGATTGTACGCCTTAATTTTGTGGTTGATTGTTGTAATGTGAATTTTATTTTTGTTAGTAAATGTAAAGCTCATCTACTGTACTCTTATGTGATGAGCAAAGTAGTTTTTTTTAGACACTAATAGTTTTTTTTTTTTAGTTTGAAAAAGTTTTGATAAATAATTTTTAAGCATAATGTCATCTATAACATGTTAAAGATAGAAAGTTTTAGACTATTTAAAAATGTTACATTCTATTATTTTTAGTATGGCTTATAAGGTATCTTGTGGAGTATCTTTAGAAAGATTGAAACAACACTTTAAAAGCTTTTTTCAATCTTTATACCAATTTTATGCAAGATAAGCATTTAGTAAACTTTTTATTAGTGCAAATATAAGACATATCATGTAACTTTCAATGGGATAATTTTAGGTAAATATTTTATTATTATACACCAATATTTAAATGCTATAATTTTATTCTCATAATAGACAAGCTCTACATATTCATAGTAACTTGTATGGTTTGACAGCATGGTAAAGTTTGAGGGATTTGTGGAGTTCAAGGAATCCATATTTATGAGTATTACCACAACTACAAGGAATAATGGACACCTTTTAAGTTGGATAATGATTTTGTTGTTTTGTAATTTATTTACACGGTTGATTATTTAGTTCAATCTTATATATTTTTTAACTAGTTTACATCAACTTCACCATGTGTGCTCTAGTCTTATGTCACTTTGTTTTGAATCTTATAACTATTGTTGTTTATGCTTAATATTTTCTTTAAGAGGTTATTAATCTTGATACTCACATGAACATATTTTTTGACATATATTCAAATAGGGATTTCGATATATCATCTACAACATTTCCAAGATAGAATGTTTGGCCTATTATTGAAAATGAGTTTCTAACTTTTCATTGTTTGATGTGTCACATTTATAGACCAAAAAATTCTCATGATAAAGGCAAAATGTTTGGTGGCTAAAATTTAGAGCACACTTTACATTGTTTGGTGTTTTGAAGTTATTTATATTTTTTGTTTCAATTTTTTTGTTTTGTGTATAATTGAATGTTTTAAAAATTTATTCATATTTTATGATTGCTTAAACATTGTTCTAGTGGTGTTATGTATTTTATTTTATTATTGTCTGACTTTGTAAACTTTAGGATAGAAGAGTTTTAGAAGGAATAAAGGTCAAATTCAAAGGATGATAGTGAGTTGGAGGAGGTGTGGGGTGAATTAAAGAGAAGGATTTGAGTCCAAGATGATAATGGTTTTTAGATTGAAGGTGAATGCCTTACGAGTAGGGGGTTTGGGAGGTACCATGTGTTTGATGCAAGTAGGGGGTAATAGAGGGAGATAATGAGGATGGGGTAGAGGGAGAAGGTGTAGGGTGTTTGTGAGGTGAATGAGTTATGATGATGGGAAGGAGGATTATGAGGAGGTGATAATGAGTTAATGGGAGAGAAAGGGTTCAGTGGGTGAGGAGTATAGGGTAAAAGATTTAAATGTTATGTGTGTGATGCATGAAAATTAAGATTGGAAAAGAATGATCAGGTGATGACATAAGGGCCTAAGATGGTATAGAGAAGGTTAAGGACCTTACATTTAAAATGCCATTCATACATAACATCAATGGTACAATATATATATATATATATATATATATCTTAAGACATGTTTTTTTTACTTTTGACAAATGAAATGTGCTTCATAAAATTATTGGAATTAATTGGAATCACATTATGATTAAAAAAAGAAGAACATTTTAATTTTATATTTTTAATGCAATGGTGAATTTTAATCTTTTTGTTAATATGATGTTTGTAAATTTATGGTTCAAATTTTGAATACTACTTGTCTACAAATTAAAAACTCTTTACCCTTTTTTTCATCTTGGGCTTGCTAACACATTAATCTCACTGTGTGTATTCACATACACTTCTATCAGGGTTAGGTCAGCTTCTAAAATTTCTTGATAGATGAGTCTTGGGCTATCCTACTTACTACCACCTTCATGCCACCATCACATACTTAAATTTATCCTAAAATTCCTATTTTTTTCTTACTTTCATGTTTATATTGTTTGCTCACAATTGACATCATTATGTTGGTTGATGAAGTTATTTTTTATGATTTTTCTGGTATATCATTTATCTAAAAATCATGTACACAATTTTATCTAGAAGCAATTCACTCTAGGCTAATGACATCAGCTAAAAATAATTTTACAAATTTAGAAATTTGAAATATATATATATATATATATATATATATATATATATATATATATATATATATATATATATATATATATATATATATATATATATAAGCTTCCCTTAGTACTTTTAGGATAATTTTCATCTGTAGCACGTCAAAGATAGAAAGTTTAGACTATTTAAAAAGGTTATTTACTATTTTTTTAGCTGGCTTATAAGGTATCTCATAAAGTATCTTTATAAATATTAAAACATCATTTTTGAGATTTTTTCTTTCTTTATATACCAATTTTGTGTAGGATGAGTGAGTAGTATACTTTTTATTAGTGCAAATCTGAGACTTATTATTGTAACTTGAAATGTGTTATTTTTAGGTAAATGTTTTTATTACATATCATGATTTAAATGTTATAATATTATTATTATAATCAACAAGCTCTATGTAGTCATAGTAACTTATATGGTTTTAATAGTGTGGTATGGGTTGATAAAAAAATTTAGTTCAAGGAATCCATATTTATGATAGTCTCATGTTTTACAATAATTTAGTTTTGCAAACTGAATAGGATAAAAACTAGTATAATCATTCAGATATTAAGATATGGTATTCAAGAATGAATTTGAATATAAAATATTGAAATTGATTACAATGATTTGATAAGTGGCATATGTTAAATGTAGTGATTACAACAAAGTAATGAGTACTTAATTTTTTGGGTTGATTTTCTGACTATGACTATTTTATGAAAGTAGAAATCAGATAAAAGTATTCATGTGATTCAATTATTTCATAAACTATACTTATGTTTATATAAGGTCAGTTTTGTCGATATTGATCAATATAGTGGGTTGTTACTGACATGTGTTGGTGGGTATTGACCTATATGTAAATGAAGTATTGTCACCATATGATTACCTTCACTTGTCTTTTTATGTGTGATCTAAAACCCTGATGATGTGCACAACTCTATAAATTAGTCTCTTTCACCTTGAAACCCTATGTGTGCTTGTGAGGGATATAAACTTACAAAAATTAAAAAAAATTGATGGGTTGAGATGACCCCAATCATCATTATTTCATGATTCATTATTATCTACATATCTAATACTCCAAATAAAGAAATCAAGCCACACATAGTTCTCCCATCTCATGTGACTGTGAAATTATGATCCTTTGTTATACATATGCAACTAATAATTTAGATTTGATACTTGGTAAACTTTGCTTTGACTTGGATGTAGTGTTGTATTATGACTACTCCAAGTGATATAGTCATAAATTGTAAAGAATAGGGCAAATTTTCTTAATTTTTAAGTCTATATATGTGTACTAGATAAGTGCCAAGTCATTTTTCAATGAGACCTTGATTTGTCTATATATGAGTCTAATTGGGTAATTTATCATGCCACCAACTTGCTAGGTAAATTGTTCGACCTTAAAAAAATTTTTGACTTTAAAAATTAATCATTGTTAGGAATGGGCCAATCCCAACTAGATTAGGTTAGTATTGAATAATGATACTGATTAAAACTTATGAAACTGACTTGTGTACAAGTGAACTGAATTGAAGGTCTAGATATGTCTGTGAAGGATATTTAACAGGTTTGAAATAGATGGTGAGGTTCATGTAGGTGTGTAACATTAGAATAGAAAGGTCAAACTCATAAGATATCATGTAAGTGTGAGAGAATGGCATATTAGGACCATGTTTTTGAGCCCAAGTCATGTGTGGCAAATGTGTGTCAATATTTTCAATGTCAATTACTAAATACCATATTTTAGTATCTAAAAATTCCCCCTTTTTTATTATAATAATGGAATTATTAAAGTAAAAGGATAAATATATACCTAAGTGTGTACAACACACATTATCTTCGATATGAATATCTAATTGTGCAGGTCACTCAATAATAAAACCTATAATCATGTGTAGTCAATATCCATAGATTTATAATTTTAATCTGAAATTAAATTTTTAAAATTTTAAAGAGAAAAGGTAAGAGTATACATGTTTGTTGGTGAAAACCATGTTTCCCTTGCAACTTATTAGAGATGATATTTTTTTTTTGAATCATTGAATAAAATTGCACTTCTTTGTTAAAGCACATGAAGAGTTGGGGTGATTGTGCCCTAAATTTATGTAATTATGTAGGATCATGGGTTAGGAAGACAACATGTCCCCTCATGATGTGGGCAAAAGTACATAATGTAGTAACCCAAAAATCTACACAATTAAAGAGAGAACCACATGATCAGTTCACTTAAAGAAATTGAATCAACCACTGTATATCTTATAAATTCAATTGTATAGTTTCACTTTATGTAAACCAAATGTATAATCAAAAGGGAATGAATAATGTTCATACCCCCATCATGAAAACAAGTTTGATTTTATAGTTTTACTCAAGTTCACTCAATGTAGAATAAATTCATGATAAAAAGGGAATGAATAGTGTTCATCCCCCATTATGACCACATATTTGATAATTGAGAAGTGGGATGACAACCATTTTTTATTCGACTATAAACTATGTTGTTGAGTATGTATATGAACTAGTATCATGCCTCATGAATCAAAAAATTGTATATGTACATAAACTAGTAGCTTAACCTCTAAATTTTTACCAACTGATATAAAATGTGTATACACATAATATTTTCAACTTTTATCAAATATTGATGCTTTACATCTTGCAGAAACCCATCAAAACTTAATCTCTCTAAGTGCATCCTTTAAGTGCTATACCAAGAAAGGGGTGGGAAGACATTTGGTGCTTCATAGTATTATTTTCCCTTATTATGACATTATTACCAATTCAACCAGCTCTTAAAATCATTTCCTAAGCTATTACTCCTCCCTTGCACACTCTTCCAATTTTTTCCTCTTTCCATCCTCATTTTATTACCTTAATTCCCTTTTGGACTGCCAGTTGTACTAGGTCAACCATGCTTGACCCTATACATTTTAGGGGTATTTTTAATTTTTTGGGTTTGTTAGCCTTTTAGCCAACCTAACTTAGATCTAGTGAATTATCCCTAAAAACATAGAGGGTCGATCATGGTTGACCCTGTAAAGTCAATGTTTTTAGGAGGATTTAGGGAAAGATTCACCTATAAATATAAAATCATTTTGTCATTATTTCATATATGAAATTAAGATTTATTATTCACTCATGCTTCTTCACAATCTATTCTTCCACCATTCTACTTAAGGAGTCTTAGCTTAAGGTTTCTACTTAGAGAATCTAGTCTTATGGATAAGTCTTGGATGCTTTAGCCTTTCTTAATTATCCTTAAAAATTATAAAAAGCTCTTAAAAATATCCTTTGTCCAAGGGAAATATTGAGTCTCAATGAGTTCATATTTAGATAAGTACATTTTAAATTTGTTCTCCTCTCTTTAGTAGATAGAAGTAGCATAAGTGTTAGCTTGAGTAATATTACTCTTCATATTCAATGTATTGGGTTCTTAATCATTCTTATATTAATTAAGATTATCTTATACATGTTTTTATTTCTTTACCAACCCTTTTTATTATGCCATAAGCTTTGGTGTGCACTAGATTAGATTTACTTTCTTGTTATTAACATAGGTGAAATATTAAATCTAGGACTCTTTTAGGGTTGTTGCATGATTATGTTAGACTATAGGCTTTGAAACCCTACCTCATATGGTGTATTTTTATAAGTGATCCCCTAATCGGGTCTAGTGGATCCCCATATTGGTCGTGTTTTTGCTTAACACATGTATTCTTAATTATAAGTGTAGGTATGCTTTATCTTCTTTAAGCTAGGATTGATTTATAGACATGATCTATTTTTGATTGCATAAATTATGGTGAACCCAATGTGAAACTAACCCTTATAGGATTTATTTCACTTTCTTTCATTCTTTTTATCATTATTTTTAGCATATATCTGTCATATTGGATCGACTCTATCAACCCATTTCTAATCTTTGTGCATATATTTTTAGGAACATACAACTAGATCGACTTAGATGACCTAGTACAAGTTTCTAGACTTTTATGTAAGACTACTAAATCAACCTATTCAAACTTGTACACTTTTAGGCATCCAAAAAACATACTAGGTCAACCTGAGTCAACCTTGTACATTTTTAGGCTTTTATAATAGGGCTCTACATAGCTTGATCGACCTAATTAGTAGGTTTCATTAGCATTCTTCACAATTCTTGATAATTAATCTTCATTTTTTACATCTTTGATCTACCAAGGTTCCTTTTTATCTCTTCCTTTTCTATCTTTCCTTTCATAGTTTGCAATCTTCAAAATTGCCCCTACATAGTCAATTGGATTGACCCTGTCGACCTAGTTCTATATTTTGTGTGTTATTTAAAATAACTAAGTTGATCCTAGCCAACCCTATACATTTATACACCTTTATTTTGTAGTATATGTGTGCCCTTGTTGACCATGTTATGTATTTCATGCATATAGTGTCAATACTATACATTGTTTCAAGTTGGAATTAATCTCTATATGTTAGTAATTAGTTCACACCTTTATTTTCTTATAGCTAACATGCTTATAATAGTTCACATAATCTAATTAAGGTATTTTTAATTAATCATTTAGTTTCATTATTTCTATTTTATGTACACATGGCCAAATCATATAATCTAAACAAGCACTTTAATATTTGTCTACCGAAGGCCAACCTACTTAGATTTGATCACCAAAAGAGAATCTGACTTGATACTCTGGTCAAGTATAAAACATGTTTAATGGTATATTATGGCTAATCACCTGATACCCTTATTATTATGGTGTGTGAAGTGAGGGGGTGAGCCTCAATACCAAGCATATATCATTGCCACTAGTCCATTTCAACCCAAACTACCCGAAACCATCTTTATATTGCTATCTAGTTCCTTGATTTACAACCAACTTCCTATCACATTTAAAATCATATTCATAATAATATAATAAAACATCTTAGGTTGACTAATTAGTTATCTCTTTACTTATCAAGTTGATTTTTTACTCTTTGTTTAATTGTCTGTGCAAAAATTTGCATTAGCCAACATTAATGCAAGGTTTTTTATTATGTGCTTCAATTAGATTAGCCAGTGTTGATCTAATTGACTATTTATTTCTTAATTTCCTAGATTAGCTACAAAAATTATCTTTTTTTATTTCACTTGTTACAAACTTTCTTTTCTTTTCTATTTGCTATAATAAATCAATCTAGTCGACCTTGTATCTTTTTCCAGTCTTTGTGTGCTATATAGGATCGACCCAATTGACCTTGTACTATCTACAACCCTTTTTACCTCTTTTTTCTACCTTTATTTATTGTACTGGATTGACCCAATCGACCCTATACTATTTTTAGGCCCTAGTTTTTATGCTAGGCCAACCTTGTACTATTTTATGCTTTCCATGTTCATCAATCTAGTTCCCTATTACTCTAATTTTTCATTTTGTTTATTTATCTTTAGTCATAATGAAGTCTCTTATTATAATATTCTTGGATATCTTGAACTAGTTAGATACTATATGGGATGTTCATTTATCCCTCTCTTTTCCTCTCAAGAGCACTATCACTCTTGGGGCACCTCTTCTCCTCCTTCATCAATGACCTATAACATGGTGTAAATAACACCTCAAGATAAAGTTGATGGATATGATCATTTACTTACTTACCAAGATACTTCTTATCTTTAAAATATTCAAACTAATGTGAAAATGATTAATACAAGTTTACTTAACAATCCCATTAGTAAACCTTCTAATAATCCTCCACCTAACACCAACCCACCTCTCGATATAACCCAACTTTTATCCCAAGTTATCTAAAAAATGAACATTATGAAAAATTATAACATTAACCAAATGATGTAACTTCAACAAAATATAATCAATGTGGCTAATCAACCTCCAACTACGCATCCTCAAGTTAATCCCAATATCATTCCTCCACCTCTTCAAGATGCCTCAAGCAATATTATTCCTCAACCCATAATGAACAACAAGATTCTTCAAACTATTCAAAATGAGCCTTTATCTCCCTTTATTTTATTCATTGATATTGATAACATATCTCTAACTATCAAATATGATGGGACTAAAGACCCTGCTTCATTTCTCAAGTCCTTTGGCAACCTTTACAAAGAGTGGATCCAAACTAATACCTTTGCCACAACTAAACTCTTTATGAAAATTTTTACCGGTGATGTATTAGAATGGTATAATCAACTTCTCCAACATTCTATTTAAAAACTTGATGATTTGGTTAATCCTTTAGTTAAAGAGTTTCAACACAATCATCTTCTCAAAAATTGTCTTAGCCACTCCATCAATGCTAAACAATCTCCAACTGAATCAGCTCATGACTTTATCAAAAGATGGAAATATTTAGTTCATAAATCCAAACATAACATGACTGATGATAGCTTATTCAAACTCTTTATCATTGTTTTAACTTCCACTTTCCAATATAAGGTTTGAAACTGTACTCCCCAAACACTTAATGAAGCTCTTGATCAAGCTAAATGTCAAGATTTTGTTATGAAGCAATTAGAGCCTAATCCTAAAAATTTTAAAGGATCTTTCAAAACATCTAATGCTATCACTACTAATACTCTGTAAACAAGATAAGGAGTTGTTAAAACTGATGTTCCTTCACCTTCTCATACACCTCTTTCAATTCAATAAATGAAACAATTTTTACCACCCTCAAAACCTTTCATCTATCCCAATGCTCCTCCTAAGTGCTATGATCCCAATCTATTTTATTGGTTCCATGCTAACATTAGGCATTCTCATGAATCTTTTAGAGGGATCACTAAATTTGTTGCATCTTATGTGCTTGGTGATTCATTAAACCTTGAAGCTATGATTAATCTTCATCATCAAGAGTACATTGTTGCTTTTCAAAAATGACAAACTTTCAAAGTTTCTACTTCAAATAATCAAAAATACTCTTCAAATAATCAATCAACTTCTAAGAATGTTTATGCCATTGAAGCTGATTATGACCAATACTTTAAAAATTATCAATATGTCAACACTAATAAGGTCAATTATCATCATAAACTAGCTCATAAAGATCCCATTACCAAGCCTAAAAATCCATCTTTTTAAAAGCAACTTCTTAAAGATACTACCACTACTAATCCTGATTTAGAAACACTTGAGGAACAACTCCTTCCTTTTGATCTTCCAACCACATCTATTCCTCTAAAGTCAAATTTACCTCCCAAACCTTGTACTATTTCTTCTAAATCTCATTGGATTTTTTTTTAAGAACTCAACTTTATGCCTTGGAAGATTCCACTTATGGAGTTAGTTCGCACTTCACCCTATCATCATAAATTCTTTATATGACAACTTCAAGAGATTGAAGATCCATCTTTCTTAGATAAAGAACCACCTTCTATCAAATCTCAACCTACCAATGTCAATACCATTAAAAGCACATGTCTTTCTTCCAAGACTTTTATTGAATTCCTTAAATATGACATGATCAATGATGGAATTCTTTTTCATGCCAATGATCCACTACTCTTTATCAAAGTAGCCATGAATTCCACTCTTCTTCAAAAAGTTATAGTTGATGAAGGATTTGGTATTAATGTGACATCTTTATGGCTCATCCTACATCTTGGTTATAACAAGGATCATCTCAAAAAAACTCATCTTACCTATCATAGTTTTGATAAGACTAGTCAAAATCCACTTGGTTGTATTTGGTTTCCTTTAACCATTAGACCTAAGACTATTCAAACTAATCTTATGGTCCTTGATCTTCTTTTATCTTATAACATACTCCTTGGTCATCCATAAACTCATCAAATGACGGCCATTACTTCTTCCAATAGTCAACGTATTAAATTCTTGCATAATGAAAAATGATATAAGCATGAAGCCAATCCTAACCCATGGAGTATCCAACTACCTAATCCTAAATCACAATATCATGTTCCTACAATTCCTAAAATCAATAGTGCTCCTTTACCCAAGTTCATCAACATGAATCATGATTTACAAGTTACTCTTGTGGATTCTAGATGATGATGAGCCAAATGATTTGCAACATACTTGAAATACCACCAAGTTACCTCCCTAAATTTCATAATAGCTTCCTCTTTTTCTTTTACCAAGATACCATACTATTCCTCTCATGGATGAGATTATCGATTTTCCCCTCCATGCAATGTTGAAGAGCCTTATCTACCAAAAGATGCCTTCACTTGTAATGATTTTAGAGTGGCTAAATTATTTCAAGATCCTATCATCATGTCTCTTCATAAATTTAATAATATTAGGGTTTCATCCTCTGAAACCCCTTAGATTATCAAACATGTATGATTTCTCCAACATATGATGATAACTATATAATGGCCCAAGATCAATATAGAGACTTGGATGTCCACCATTATCAAAAAAACTTAGCCCAAATTTATGACTTTAATTGGGATGTCCATACCATTTTTGTGGATCATACCTTAGATCCTGAGGGTCATGTGGCTCCTGTCAATATTTTTCTTATCGATACTCTTTAGGTGGTAAAGTAAATTATGCCTTCTAAATCTCCAAAAGTTCTTACACCTCTTTTACCACCTTTAGATCTAATCATCATATTTAATCTTTTTCCCATCACCAAATCCACTGACACACCAATTTCTTCTACTCCATCTACTTCTACTCTTGAAATTACACTAAATGCCAAGGCCATCGATGTTCATCAGATACAGTTTGAGTCTGATTGCCATGGCAATAAAATTTTAGACCTTGAAGTAGATGTTGAGTATTATGTTCCTCTTCCTACCTTGCCTAGTGTTGAAGCTATCCTTGAGTTAATTTATACCTGAGAACTTTAGCCTCCTCGATAGCATTATAAATTTGGAAAGTTCAAAACAAAAACTCCTTGCTTTAATAACTTCATTGCTAGTATTGATCCTAACACAAATCCAATTTCTACTTTATGCAATGTACTATACCACTTTCAAGATGGAAATGCCATGCTTATTGAAGAAACCACTCGTATTAAATATGATACTCCATCTTCTCCTCAACTTATCACAGTTTTTTGAGAACTCTTACCTACTACACATGATAATTTTAGCTTATTTTTTGATAAATATCATGAGGCTTTTGCTTAGTCCTAAGAGGACATGCTTGGCATTGACCCTAGCATTATGGTGCATAACATCATTACATATCCTAATGCCAAGCCTATACATCAAAAATAACAAAAAATTTCACTTGAAGTTTCAAATTTATGTCATTAGGAAATCATCAAATTACTTGATGCTAAATTTATCAAACTAGTGGATTATTCTAAACGGGTTTCATTCATTGTTCCCATTCAGAAGAAACTCACTATGGTCATTCACATTTTATTGATTTTTTCAATCTTAATCTTGCTTATCCCAAGGAAAACTTCCCCTTACCTTCAATAGATGCCATTGTTGATTCCACGATTGGTTATGAAATGTTATCTCTTATGTATGGATTTTTAGGATACAATTAGATTCATATTTCCTCTGAAGACCAACATAAGACTACTTACACCATAGAATGGGGCACCTATTGCTATGTCAAAATGCCCTTTGGCCTAAAAAATGCTAGAGCCACTTACCGATGAGTGATGACTCACATATTTCATGATCTCATTTATAAAATAGTTGAAACCTATGTAGATGATCTTATTACTAAATCCAAACTTCAAAAAAATCATCTTTCTGATCTAGATATCATATTTGACCATCTTCTTAAATATAAAGTTAGACTTAATCCTTACAAATGTGTCTTTGGAGTCACATCTAAAAAATTGTTAGGATTCTTAGTCTCTCTCCATGGCTTTGATGTTGATCTTTCTAAAATTAGTGCTATCATCAACATGCCTATTTCTCATTATATTCTTGACATTCATACTTATTTGAGAAAACTTGGGGCAATTAGATGATTCGTCCCAGAAATGACATAATAAATTCACTCCATCAATTCCCTTCTCAAGAAAGGTATTGCTTTAGAATGGATAACATAATGAATGTGTTAAAGTTTGCATATTTAATATTAGTGATCTTATCCTTAAATTAGACTACACACATGAAAAATAAGGTAAATATGCCCAAAAATAATGGGGACCATATTTAGTTAAATACATTGTTGGTTCAAGCACTTATTGCCTTCAAACCAATGAAGGCCATGTTTTCAAAGAGCCCATAAATGCACAATTTCTCAAAAAGTACTCTACCTAAACATTTTCTTCTTATCATGCTTTCTATCTACATATATCTAACACTTTTTATAAGTTACTTAAGCATGACTCTCTCCCTTTGCAACAAGTTCCTTCCTTTCACAAACCTTTACTCCTCCCTTTTGATGTTTTGGTTTCTTGATGTACCATAGTCTTTTTTATCTTCTTGCATTTTTTCTTATTTTTTACACCCCTTGGATTTTTATATTATGAGTTACAGTATAAGACCATGGATAGGACCTAGCATTCCTCACCAAACCACCATCTTTTACTTATTTTTCACACACTTTTTGCTTGCCAATTTTGTTTTGGCATCCCTTGGGTTTTTATTTTGTGAGTTACTTTGTTACACTATAGATAGGACCTAACATCCCTCACAAAACTACCATATCTTTTTCTTTTTATTTCACTTGCTTGTTGGCGCCCCTTGGGTTTCTCTTTTATGAAGTTGTAGTGTAAGATTATGGATAAGACCTAGCCCTCCTCATAAAATTATCATCTTTTCATGTTTTTATCTTTGTTCTCAACTTTAGTTTTTGCCTCTTTTGTTAGATGGAATTTTTACAATAATCTATGTTAGCATGTTTTCCTCTATTTCCCTCATTCTTATGATAAGGAATCAAATTTTACTATCATTGTATCCCTAATTTTCCTTTTGTCACATTTTTTGTGATTTGAAGAAATTAAAATTGTTCCATATGTTATTCCTCTTAATTTCCCCTTCTTTTCATCTCCCCATTGGATATAACAAGGTCAAAGTCATGATAGCACTTTTTTTAACCTAGATTTATGAGACTCTTAGACCCCATGGTCTATAAAATTTTCTCTCTTAGCAACCTTGTCCCAAGTATTCAAATGAAAGTCTTATTTATCACCCATGTTTGGTCTTCCAAATCCATATAGATGAGGAATAGAAAAAGCCATCAAAAAAATTAAAATCCAAATCATTTGAATCAAAAGGCAATGATATCTAAAAGGTAACATACAAATTTCAAAACTCAAATTCACTCCAAAAGATATGATTACAAGTACATCTCATATATTTAATTGAAGCTCAAACTCCATCGTGGGCCTCACATAGAGATGAAGTCTATTAGGGTATAGTAGGCTAGTATATTGGAATAGGAGAATTCAATGAACTATATGGTGATACCTACTTTCTCATGCAAGTATCCAATCTTCACAACAGACAGAAGGCTCTATAAAAGGTCCTAAGGAATGGGGAACATGTTATGGGGAGGTAGGTATATTTATTTTTTCATGCATATAGCCTTCATGGGATAATTTATATACTCCATTTTTTGACCTAAGACTTATGTGTCTAAGAGAAGTTCTTCAGAGTCTTTAAGGTCGAAAGTCCTCCTATTTTGACAAACCTAATTTGAGTGTATTGACTTTGATAATGAGTTCCTCTACCTTGATTTTTACTTCATTATACCCTCAACCCATTTCATTTCCCCCCTTGAAAGCTAATTTGTGATTCCAAATCTATTTTCCTTTCTTCTTAAATTCCTTCTTCATCTCTTAAAAACATGATAACACTACTTTATTTTAGTTTTATCTATCCTTACAACAAAACAACATGTTTGAGAAACTATGGATTCATATTTATTTTTTCACTATGATTTACATTTATACACTTACTTTACTTTCCTTTTATCATTTGTCATTATTGAACTATCTTATTGTTATGGGCAACTGAGTTCACACCTTTTTTGCATTGTTGAGTGAGGTTGGCTTGTTACTTCTCATTCATTAATGTTGTTTTCCTATTTTATGATCCTTTTTCCATTATTCAGTGAGATGTAAATCATTATTGCTCACTCATCAATGTTGTTTTACCATTTTGTTTAGTATTTTACAATTGATTTGTTTTATTTTACCGTCATGTTTGACATGTATCTTCGGTTTGACTTGGTGAGTTTGCCTTTATTACTTAAGGATAGCTTGTTTGATTTTTTTGGTCTTTAGTATCCTTGGATTTTTAGTTACTTGATTTACTCTTGGTGTTTGACTTGGTCATTTGATCTAACATATCACCTATTACCCTAGTTTGCCAAATTTCTCATGTATGTCCCATCCTCATATCACCAACTATCTTGGCTTTTCTTTCATTCATTTATTTTTGCTCTTTAGTTTTATATTCTTGTCTTTGTCAAAAATAATAGTTGCACCCTACACAATTTAAACTAACAACATGACAGAAAACCATCCTACGATAAAGGTAAGTCAAGGTATATATCACATTTATTTTTTAGTTATTTACTTTCAGTTATTTTTTGTTTTAAAATATTGTAATTTTTTTTAGCATTAGCATTGTGTGTTACTATGTTATTTCTCAAAGCACCATCCCTTGTTACACCTTAGTGACATGTGATGAGATTCAAGTGAGGCACATGTAGACACATAATATTTTCAACTTTTATCAAATACTGATGCTTTACATCTTGTAGAAACCCATCAAAACTTAATTTATCTAAGTGTATACCTAAGGGGTGCACTCGAAAAGGGGTGGACAGACCTTTGGTGCTTTAAAAGATTATTTTCTTTTATTAACACATTATTACCAATCCAACCAACTCTTAAAATCATTCCTTAAGCTATTACTCCTGCCTTGCACACTCTTCCAGTCTATTTCCTCTTTCCATCTTCTTTTTTTTGCTATAATTCTTTTTTGGACTATTGGTTGTACTAGGTCAACCATGGTTGAAAATTTAAAATTTAGGGTTATTTTTCACTTTTTAGGTTTATTAGCCTTTCATTTGACCTAGCTCAGATCAAGTGAATTATCCCTAAAAAAATATAAGGTAGACCATGATTGAACCTATACAGTTGACATTTCTAGGAGGATTTAGGGCAAGATCTACCTATAAATATAAGATCATTTCATCATTATTTAATATATTTAATCAATAGTTATTATTTTCTCACATTTATTCATAATATGCTCTTCCACCATTCTACTTGAGGAATCTTAGCTTAGGGTTTCTACTTAGAGAAACTAGTCTTGTGGATAAGTCTTAGATGTTTTAGATTTTCTTAGTTATCTTTACAAACCACAACAACCTCTTGCAAAGCCCCTTTGGCCAAGGGAGAGATTGAGTCTCCATGGGTAGACATTTAAGTAAGTATATTATAACTTTATTCTCCTCTCTTTAGTAGATATAAGTAGCATAAGTGTTGGCTCGAATAATATTAATCTTCATATTTCATGTATTAAGGTCTTACTCATACTTAGCTTAATTGAGATTCTCTTATAGATATTTTTATTGCTTTACTAACCCATTTTATTGTGCCATAAGCTTTGGTGTGCAATAGATTAGATTTAATTTCTTGTTACTAGCATAGGTGAAATATTAAACCTAGGACTCTTGTAGGGTTATTGCATGATTATGTTAGATTATAGGATTTGGAACACTACCTCACATGGTGTATTGTGACAAGTGATCCCATAATTATGTCTAATGGATCCTCATATTGGTCATGCTCCTACTTAATAAATGTATTCTCAATTAGAAGTGTAGGTATGCTCTATCTTCTCCAAACCAGGATTGATTTATAGACATGATGCATTTCAAATTGCATATAGAATGTTTTGCATCTATACGTTAGATATGAGAACCTATATCTCAGATTTATGTGTGTAAAACCTATAATTCATGTTCTTTAAAATTGTGTACATATACCCATGCATATGCACTAGTGTGTACAAATAAGATATAGTATCTATAAAGTGAGTTCATATGCACAACATATGCCATTGTAATTTATATCAATGTGTCAATATATTTTATGAAACTAAATCATTCTAAATCTTTTATATATATACTTTGATCTAATTTTATTTTCATGGAGGCTTGTCTCTCTATGACAAGCCCACTATAATTCCCCCTTTTGAGATGAGGTATGTTTCATATAAGTCACTTATCTCAAAATAAGAGTTAAAAATATCATGTCATGTATAAAGATAACATCATATATGATAATGTGAACATGTGATGAGTATGTCATTATCATAGTACATATGCCAACCAAGGCATCTATGTAGCATACATAATATAGGGCATATATATATATATATATATATATATATATATATATATATATATATATATATATATCATGAAGGACATAGTATTAGGATCACTGAATAAGACTACATAGTAAAAGAGCATGATATAGATCAAGGCACCACTTGATGTTAATAATATCAATAATATTAAGAAGCTCAAGTGTTAGTGTCACATATAAGGCTAAGTGTCACATACAAGGGGAATGAATATGTTACAATAGGTAATGCCAAGGGCCACATCAAGGGCCATAAATATATCACAAATAAGAGACATAAAATATGTCACATAAGACAAGGCCAAGAGCCAAATGCAAGGGACATAAAGATGTCACAAAAATGCCCAAAGGGCCACACATAATAGATAAGTATGAATTAGCTTATCATGTAAGAGATTAATAACATGAATAGAACATAAAAAACAAGTAAATTAGTCTATACCATCCATATATGTTAATGCCACATAATAGTATAATAGCATATCCATGTAGCATTGTTTAATATATGAGTAACTAGTAAGACTTGTGTAAGTGATCTAGGTAGCTCAACATGATAGAAAGGTCATTGAAAGATGCAATCTATAATAGTGAAACAAGTGGAATAAGATAGCCCTGGTATCAACATGGCCACTACGTAGAAAAAATTACAACATTTATATGTCCATGTATAACATGGACACTACATCACACTCATATACCATGAAATGCATATATGAAAAAAAATATGTCATCTACCAAACATGTGATAAATAATATATGTAAATAATGTAATCTAGTAATCATGTCATGCTTAGGTCTTGATTTTAATTTTTTGAATATTTGAATATTTTTTTATTTTCTCGATTATTTGAATTTTTTATATTCTTATAATATTTGAGGTTTGAAAAAATATAACCAATAATTGAATCAATGGAAGGATCATTAAAAGTGCCTATATTGAATGTTTTAAGGATCCTCTCTTGTGGAGGAAATGTTAGTATGTGAAGTCACTATTCATGAATCACTATTTATAGGCAATATTCATGGTCACTATCCATGATTACATGGCCTATTAGTGATATGGCTTATGAGTGATGTGGTTGATTGGTGATATGGTAGGGTCCCATAGTGGGTATCCCATGAGTGATCAGATTGATGTGATGGGAGTGGGACATAACACTCCACTAAAGCACATGGATTTGTCCTTGGTAGTCACATGTGGTGTCACATGGTGTAAAAGATAAAAGGGTTGGTGTGGGTCAAATTTATAAGGGACCTCATGATTTTTATATGTGAAAAGAGTCAAAATGTGATTTCAAGCATATTTTGGACTTATGTGGTCATATGGAGAATAAAGACAAGAAAGTTACTATAACAGATTGACCTCACATGTGTGTGAGTGATAATATTTTTGGGGCCACATGGAGGTAGCACATGCTCTTATCTAAAGTGAAGATGTATTTAACACTTTTTGGATATGGAGACAACACTGCCATCATTATAAAGATCACATGACACCCCACTCATGTGTGGGTTGAATTTTTTTGGTGCCACTATTCATTCTCTCTCCCCTCTTCTCTCTCATGTTGTAAAATGCATAAATATGCATTAGCTCTTTAAATCTAATTTATCATGTTAGAGGATCTCTACAATCCTTGGGCTTGCATGCTTAGAGGTTAGATCCTATAGGCTAGATTATGTTGGGTTCACAACCTGAATGCTTTAAGTGGAAGCATTGAGTACTTTGTTTGTAAGCACTGAAGGAGTTTATATGGAGGATATGTTGTAGAAAAGAAGTTGATGCTGAAATTATTAATGAAGTCTAGAAGTTGTCATTTTGTATATGGTTTTTCCTTACACATTGCAAGGTTTCCATGTAATCTCTTGTGTAATATTTTCTCTTACTTATCTATTATTTTGTAGCTTGTTTTTTGCATTATTTACTTACACTATATGATATAGTTCATTGATCTAATATGTAGTATCATAAATTTATTTCTAACATCTGGTATCAGAGTTTTGGTTGTAAATATAACAATGCATAGCTCTAACATATGGCATTAGAGCCATGGTGAAAAAATTGATGTGTGTGAGTGTTTTCTATTGTAGGATGGTGTGTGCAAGGTGCATCTATTATGACAAGAGGAGAGACCAAGTAGAGATTAAAGAAAAAAAAGTTTTTTGTTTTTTGACAGGTATCTCTCTATGGAGCATGGTGGAGGATCTCTTGGTGAAGATCTTGATCTCTTCATGTAGCTAAGGAGAAGCCCACAGTTGAGTGTAGGAGAAAGATTAAAAATATTTTCTAGACAAGTCAACAACTTACATAGTATTCTTGTTGAAGATGGAGCAACTCTACATCTTGAGGAGCAAGTTGGGCTACTTTGGAGGAGGTTGAGTACAAGGCATGACCTTATTGTGGTTCTTAAGAACAAATATAAGGGCTATTAATGTGGTATCCTACATACATGTGTTTTTAAATGAGATGCAAAAGAACAAAAATCCATGCAAAGGAAGGAGGTATACATAAACCTAAAGTTGTACCTATTTATGTATTTGAGGATGAGAAAGATGAAGATGCATATGAACAAGTGAGACCTAGATTTTTCGAATGGAGAAGGTTGTATGTTTGGACATGCGGTCGAGTAGTAAAGCATTTTGGATGCATTTTTTAGGCTCAAAAATATGGTAGGTAGAATGATGCACCGAGTAGTGTGATGACTTCCATGGAGTTATGATTGATCCATTTGTGTCATGTTGATAGCTTGAAATATATGTGGAGAAGTCTAGTTTTGACTTATGTGAGATCTTCTCTCCTCACTATTATCAAGAGTGTTATGTGCACTAGTTATTGTTCAAAAAATTGGAGTAGTGTTATTCCTACATGGTGATCTCTCTTATAGATAAATAAATTTAAAGGTGAGGCAAATGAGTTATTGATTTGTATGTTAAAGAAGTCATTATATGAAGTTGTGTAGATGTAGTATATGTAGTACATGATATTCAATACCTTCATGGAGAACCAAGTGTTTAATAGAAGTTGTTTTTATGAGTTGTGACATGTTGGATGTAGGCCCCAACATAATCACTATTTTCATGGCTCAGTAACAAGGATGCGATAAAGGTGGTATGTGGAACAAACCAAGTATGGATATGTATAAGGACAAAAAATCAAGGGATTACCCCACTTCTTGCATTATTGAGTTGTCTTCTTAGGAGCATCTTATAAAAGTGGATAATAAATGTTATTGTGTCTTTTGTATTGGATTCATCAGGAGTGGGAAGCCTTGTATTACCATGATGAGAATTAAACTAGATATTACCAAGTAGTGGGAGTTGTGAGTGTTTCATGGAAAAATCTTGATTGGAGGATTGGTCTATGTGTGGAGAAGTGATTTGTCACTTTAGTACTACAATTTTCTATGGAAGAGTAGATGTTGACAAATTTGGTTAGAGCAGAGAAGTCTTATTAGTGAAAGAAAGTTCTACTAGGTTTGTGTCATGGCAGTAAAGGGATTGGTGAGTAGTTGGTTTCAGAATACTCAGATGTGGTAAAATCTTGTATATATTAACTTCAAGTGGGAGAATGTGAGGATGTGAAATCACTATTCATAATGACATGGCATATTATTGATGTGTCTTATGAGTGATGTGGTTGATTGGTGATGTGGTAGGGGCCCATGGAGGGTATCCCATGAGTGATCAGGTGGATGCAATGGGAGTGGGACATGTCACTCCACCAAGGTACATGGGTTTACCCTTGGTAGTCACATGGGTGGTGTCACATGGTGAAAAAGATAAAAGGGTTGGTATGGGTCAAATTTATAAGGGACCCCATGATTCTCATATGTGAAAAGAGTCAAAAGGTAATTGCAAGCATCTTTTGGACTCATGTTTTCATATGGAGAATGAAGATAAGAAAGTTATTATTACAGATTGACCTCTCATGTGTGTGGCAGACAATGTTTTTGGGGCCACATGGAGGTGACACATGTTCTTGTCTAAAGTGAAGATGTCTTAAAGACTTTTTGCACATGGAGACAACACCACCATCATTATGGAGATCACATGGCACCCCACTCATGTATGGGTCAAATTTATTTGGTGCCACTATTCATTCTCTCTCCCTTCTCTCTCTCATGTTGTAAAATGTATTAATATGCATTATCTGTCTCGTTGTAATTTATCTTTTTAGAGGATCCATTCAAGCCTTAGGCTTGCATGATTGAAGGTTGGATCTTGTAGGCCAGGTTATGTTGGGTTTAAAACCTAAATAATTAAAGTGGAAGTATTGAGTGCTTTATTTGTAAGCACTAAAGGAGTTGTAGAAGAGAGGTTGATATTGAGATTATTAATGAAGTCTAGAATTTGCCATTTTGTCCATAATTTTTCCTTACACATTGTAAGGTTTTTACATAATCTCTTGTGTAATGTGTCTTCTTCTTTTTTATTCTTTATGTCGTATAGTTCATTAATATTAAATTGTAGAATCAGAACATTATTACTAACATCTAGTGATGTAGAATCATCAAGAGAACATCAATGTAAATATGTAAATTGTGATAAAGAAGATATTAGAGGTTATGTAGAAAGTCAATAAGAAACCTTAAGGATACACTTGTACTAGAATAGGCTAAATTAGTATAGTATAATGGATTTAGAAGGTCTAGTAATATATAGAAACTACATATTTACCTTATGTAAATCCTTCTAGACCGAACTTATGTTGAAAAGGATAAAGATGGAAAATAAGTTGAGATAATCTTGGATATGTGTTTATAATAAATCATTGGATAAGTCTTCTCACACTTAGGAGTATAATTTAGCAAAAAGATAAGTATAAGGCTGAATGAATTAGTCTTGAAAAAAAATAGAGCAAGTGGTGGAGTAAGGAGGGGGAAGACCTCTAGGCCTGCACTTTTGTAAATAAGACTATTTGTTCAATAAAAGAAAATTTATTTGTGTGTCTTTAGAGATTTAGAGATTGTTTGAGGATGAATAAGACAAGTAATATTTTCAAGTATTGACATAAAAGGAGTTGAAAGGATTTGATTGGGTCATATGAGAAATAATTCCTATTAAAGGGGGTGAAATTCATGTTTCTTTTAATAATACTGCTCTCTCAAGAATGGTATGTACATTAGATACATGAGTTTAAATTTTGAATGTTTTATAATTGTCAATGGCATCAATACAATATAATCTTCCATTATTTATCATTTGAATATTTTGTTAATGATTGGTATTATATTTATAGTATTTCCTTAACAAGAGTTTATTAGAAGAATGACTAGTGTATACATAAAACCATCCAACTATAATTTGATAAGGCATCTCTTTAGGAATGATGTTGACATATCTAGTCGATTGGATCTTGGCAATTCAAATAAGACTAAATAAGATCTATTAAATCTCAATGATAAATAGTGGTAATCGATAATATAAAACTCAAAATAGTCTTATTTGTCATGGCATATATTTATAATGGTTTGGTTAAATATTTGGTTATTCACAATGGAATTAGTAAAGAAAATCTAACTTTTAAGAAGAGCTCGATAAGATAGAGAGATTTCCAAAATTTTAGACAAAATTAAGATGAGTGATTGGTCTTTGTTTATTTTGTATTTTTTTAACATTCAATGGAAAATCCATTTGGGTCAAGTAAAGGAAAAAAGGAAGTGTCTCACATATTTTATTTTGTACATAGAATCCTACTATTTGATTCTATGATTTGTGACTCATTTTATGGTTGAAATTTGAAGGTTAAAAATAAATAACAAAACTGTAAAAAATTAGAAGTATAACCTAGATATAAAAATAACTGCATATCAAAATTCATCCAAATATAAAAGCTGCAAAAATTATAGTAGATGTTCCTTTGTGTCTTAATTCTAACTATTATAATTAAAGGTTGATTGATCATAAATATTGAGAAAGATATAATAAAAACTCAAACTATGTATAGTATACTTTTTTTGAGTTTTTGTCTAGAATTTGAGAATGAGACATCAAGGTCTCCTTCTCCCACTTTTTCCATAGATAATTCTTAGAGGACCCAAACATCCCATGACACTTCTATTGAAGAATTAATGGTACAACGATCTTTGTTGAAACATACCATTAGAATAAGTCCTTCTCCTAGTACCCACTTTACAATGACTGATCTTTCCGACACTAGTCCTAGCAAAGAACCATTGGTTGATCGATCTCTTACTAGAGATGTAACTAAGGGAAGTATAAATACAAATATTGTATAACCCACTTATGCATCAATATATATGTTTTACATGAAATAATAAGAGGTATTGAAATTAAATTAGAAATTAGAAATTCAATTACAACATCATCATTATAGTAAATCATGTTTATTCCCAATTAGATTGCATGGTATATGATGATTTCATTAAAATAAAAATAATATATAATAAATAATAAATATTAATTTTCAAACACATCACATAAGTCAAAATTATGAAACACCTAGATAAATTTAATAAAATCATACACTTATGCTCAAAATACTAAGAATGATGGAAATACACACACACACATAATGTTTATACACCACATAAATCATATGTTGGGGCATTTCCCCCAGAGTATATGAGTCATCATTGTCTACATCTTGCCATCTTAATGTGGAGGCTCTAACATCTTGCGTAGGACCATGAGAGCAAGACCATTCTTGAAATCTCTCCTCCAAGGATTTGAGATAACATTATGTCTGCTCATGCTCATGCCTAAAGTCATAACATCTACCAATGAATGACTACATGATATCTGTATCACTCATCTCAGGAGTAACCCACCTATCCATCTCTACACATAGCTCATCCTACTTAGGTACCACTGTATGGTATGTTATCATAAACATGACCATAGGATGAAAAAATGGTGCATGCACACCTATAATATTTGTAACATGGTTTAATACACCATAACCAACAATGTAAATATGCATGCTATATGTCAAAGTGTGCACAACAAGATCAACCATCATGGCCCACTTTTGGTTTCCTATAACCAAAAAATACTTCCACAATACAAGTAAGACATATATATTGATCTAATCATATAATATAACTATATGGCAAAAGTAACACAAAATTACATAGTCTACTTACATGTGGCATGTGTATCTACCTTGTTTGGAGGTCATGGGTCTACAGGATCAATTGTACCTCTACCTCCTCTACCACTAACCTATGTTACAGGTATTGCATTAGGAGGGGAAACCATGCCATGAAATAAAGTGGCCAATAAGCATTGATCTACCATTGGATGCACTCATCTATGCACATTGCATCAACCCCATATGCTAATGGAACTATAAGGTATGTCTCCTTAGTTAGGAGTGATGATATATCAAAAATATTGGGCCCAACCCTATCAATCAATCTATGGCCAATGCATATTGTATGCTACCATGGATAAGGATATGAGAGTACTCCTCGATGAATCCCAAACTAGTGAAACACACATTCATACTAAAATTTCTCATACACCCTAGAGAACTAATCCACTAACCATGTACTAACACACACTCATCATAACTCATGTTCATACTCGATCCAACCACCAAATATCATGTATAGCTGCTACACTATCTAATTAGGATTTAGTCAATTATGTATCATGTGATACTCCATAGTCATGTGACCCATGTGTTTAGGCAACACCCATTGAGCTAAAAAAAATAATGGATGGGACCACCCTACAAGTGGTCCACCAACTAGTTGCATAATTTAAATATGCTAGTATATCCACACATGCATAAGTGTGCCTGATTCCAAGCCTCCACTATGAGTCTCCAAACAAAATATATAAATATCTCAATATAAATGGGCCACCATAGTGCACCACCATGAATATCATGCATCTCTCTCATCAATTCTTTGTATAATACAATACATGTAATAGGATATTATAAACCCACCACCATCTACTACAATGAGTGATTAAAGTAACAAAAAAATTCCACAATTGTGGAACATTAGATTTAATAATATCCTCTAGATGTACTTTCCCAGAGGGATCTACCTTGTAATGCCTCTATCTAGTGTAATATACATGAGACCTCTGAATGTATCCAACATTAATGTCCCTTGACACTTGTTCCCTCTCTCCTATGATCATCAAGTGAAGAATATCATAGACATCCTTCAATGTAATGGTCATCTCCCCTCTAGGGATATAGAAAGTAGAATTATATGCATTCCACCTCTCATCTATTCTTAATCAATTAAATCTACACAAAACTTGGTCAATGTCAATAGGTGTATACTATGTCTAAAATCACATGTATGAATTAAATTATATAAATACAAAAGGTAAATAAGAAATGTTAGTAATCAATCATATAAAAACTATTATAAAAAAAGATGAAAATTTTATGAATCTTGAGTTGGGCATTATCATCAGACATTATCATTGAATTTGGATGGTAGCACAAGACACTACCATCTAAAAGGGATGCTAACATAGATTTTTAATGGTATTATCCATCTTGTCTATAATAATGTCTAATGACATTCTTCAATGCCAAAATATGGACCAAATTTTTTTTAAAAAATTCCAAATGCAAAAAAATCAAAAGGTTTAAATTTTTCACTTATCAGATCATCAAAATCCTAGCCTACTAAGGGGATTTAAAAGACCTCAAATTTCATCAACTAAATAAATCTTCCATGAATATTTTTTTCTTGTAATTTTAGAAAAAAAAATAATTCAAAATTTAAATGAAAGGAAAATAAAATTTAAAACTTTCTATATATAGCGGTCAACTTTGAATTCATCGTGCACACCTAATATTTAAATAGTAATATCTTGAGCTTTATTTATCCAAAATCAAAAACCATAAGTTATGGTGGATCACACACAAATAGATCTTACAAGATATTTAGTTTTCCTAAACATTATTTATAATTTAAAAACTAACATAACCAAATCTATAAGAAAAATACAACCATTTTCTACAAGATAAAATCAAACATCCCTAAATATTGTTATCAAACAACACAATACTAATACTAAATTGATTCAGACATGATTTACACACACACACACACACACACACACACACACACACACACACACACAAGGATTTTACACACTTTACTTATGTTAATTGGTGTCTTGGGCCCTTTATTTATTTAATTCATCCATAAATCCATTTTTACCTAAGTCTAATTATCTACCATTTATCCTAGGTAATTTTTCTTTACTAAATTACCATTTTACTTAACCCACCCTAAATCTAGTGAAATCTCCCAAATCATAATAAAAAAGGTTTTAACTCCCCAATAAACTTATTCTCATCGCAAAACCTGTAGCTTACTATTTAGATTATTTGTTTCATGGTTGAAACCAACCAAGTAAAATTTAACTAAAATGGGTAGAATCATTATCAATCATCCCACGATCAGTGTTGATCCATTTTGGACTGACGTCTATTATATATACCTATGTGGTGATCTTTGAAAGTGATGGTAATTTTAGCATTGAGACACTGAATAAATATTCCTAAACTACCTACAAACCTTGTTTGGATCTCCATAGATTAGCATGGTGCCACTGCAACATCTATCCTCTGATGCCCCTCAAGAAGATTCATTTTGTTCACCAACTATTATCTTATCACAATCTTGGAGCATGTTAAGGTAAGATTGTATTTATTATGATTAAATTCTTTATACTTTCTATCATTCACTCTTGTTTATCTTTGACTAGATTCCTAAACCACCTTAGAACACTTTGAATATATCCTTTAACAATTTGTATTAACCTCTAAAGTTTATGCTATTTTAAATATCGATTAAATCCTAATTGACACCATTCATATAGAATCAAGATCAATTATATTTAATTATCATTGATTATTGTGTGTTACCTAGAATATCTTACATCCCTTTTATCCCTAGAACATCCTTATCCATGTAAAACCATTTTATATCCTTATAAGATCTCTATTTAAACCCTTGTACTTAGATTTATATTCATTCATACAGAATCAACATCGATTAATAAAAAATTGACACTGATCTTTCAGATCAACATCAATCTCTATGTCTTTATTATTTTATTTATAACCTGAGCTTGTTTTAAAAATTTAAATTAATCTTAATCAAAATATCTATTTCTGTTAATCTTGATCATCTACATCTATTTATGTTTTTTTATCTTCTCCATCTCTCTCAAATAATATGTATGCATTTATCTTGTCAAATATCTTTAGCATGATATATATTTCATTTATCAATATTATCCACTTGATTGCATAAATAGAGAACTGACATCCCTCTAAGTGTACCACTTCCTATAACTAATCTTGTATCAGGCAGTCCACCCATCTCTATTATGTATGTGGATGGAGTTGGGGGATAATTCCATGGACATAACCCACTATGTGTATGTGTTATAACATAACACGTACACATTATTTTTATAATATGTACGTGTTATCGTTCAAGATTCCTAAGCCATAAAATGTATGCAATATAAAAATAATGCATATGTATTATGTTTATTTATAGGAATGTGTATGCATTATAGGAATGTATATGCATTCCCATAACTAAACATAACACATACACATTTATAAAACTACAAAACAAAACAAAAAACCCTCGACTCCTCTCATTATTTCCTACTTCCCATTTGCATTTTGGTGCTTTATGGTCATGTTTTGGCTTGAAAATCTTACTTTTTCCTTCCAACTCACATTTTGTCTTATAGATTTTCCTTTTGGCTTACATTCATGAGATCAATGATGTTAACACAAAGAAGAAGTAGGTTTTTAATAGATTAAATCAATTTTTTTAATGTTAATTACATAGTTTGATTTTTAATTTTTATCCAATAAGTCGGCATGCTCCGCCTAACCCTCCACCTAATCCTCTACTTGATCCTCCATCCAACCTCCCAACCCTCCTAACCCTTGGCCTAACCCTCTACTTAACTCTCCTATAGTTCAAATAGATCCCCCAGGCAGTCAGGAGGATATAATTACTCACATAGTGGAGAAAATAAATTAAAATTGAGCACATAATTAGGATAATGAGGGAGCCCACTTTCATGAACACCCATTGCACCTATTTGGACAATAACCTAGAGTTAGTATTAGGTCAAGTTGACTCGATAATGAGTTAAATTGATATATGGAGGTCATATAGGGATAGTTTTAGGGCTTACTATGATGAAAAATTGTTAGCATCTGAGGTGAAGAATAAAAATATAACAAAAGATCAAATTTGTGCCTTATTTATCAACTAGGCCGCCAATGCCTCATTTCCCATAATGACCAAATATTTCCCAATCCACCAATGCCAACATGATTTGATTAAAGCCAATTTTTGGGAGTGATGGTGGATGGTGTTTAACTATCCCCCTTATTGTAGCCATGAGGTTCCTTTATAATTTTTGAGGAAAATCTATTGAAAGGTTTTCCTCAATCAAATTACAAACTACTTTGACTATGGTGGAAGGACTCCATGCAGGATCAACTAGGTACACGTCATGCACCTAATTGGCCTACAAGGATCCTTACCCAAAAGCCACTTCATTTAGACATTACCTCTACAATGATAGAGGTTTTGGAGATAGACACTTTACATGTGCTTAGTGTGCTTATTGATACACTTGTTCATCATATGAGTATACTTTCAGAGACATATGATTGTGATAAATTAGTTAGCGGTTGTACTTGACCCCACCCATGCAAATGTTATGGTGCTATATGCACTAAACTTTTAGATGATGATGGTGGTATGTTTGGGGGCTTGAAGGATATGGTTTTGACTGATGAGTTGTTAGCATACACATTTGGTTTGGATATGTTGGGAGTCTCTACACACATGTAGGTATCTTTTATATAATTTTAATGTTAAATTTTTAAGTTATGTTTACAAATCAAAAAGGTAAAAATTAATTTACATGTTTAAATTGAATGATATATATGTATTTTTTTGTGTTCTAGGAGGAGATGTTTCCTTTGACATCACAACTAGGTAGTGGGCCAACCCCTACTACATATATCCATCTTAGTACAACACCATATACATTTACAGAGGTAAAATTTCAAGTGAATCTTATATACTCTATTTGTACATTCATACACCTTAATTGCATCATTGGTAGATTTTGTATAAGAAAATATAGAATACTTAATATAATTTCATTGGAATTTTTATTGTTTGATATATTAACATGAATTGGTGTAACTTGTTAAAAAATCATCCTCCATCTCAACTATTTTCAATAACTAAAATAGCGATTTGAACATTTTCGTGATATTCCATTTTATGTAATTCCCATAATAGGTTAATCCCAATTAGTAGGATTGGATATATATATATATATATATATATATATATATATATATATATATATATATATATATATATATATATATATATATATATATATATATATATATATATATATATATAGTTTACACACACACACACACACACACATCCAATCCTACTGATTGGTATATATATATATATTGCTTGATATTCCATTATATGTAGTTCCCATAATGGGTCAATCCCAATCAGTAGGATTGGATGTCTATGTGTGTGTGTAGAATTCATTTGATAAAAGTTTTTTGGTACAATATATTTCTATCAATTTACCAATCAATCATATCATTTCTTCATCAATATGCAGACCACTCCTTTATTTTCAATACTAGAATCATAGCCAGGTATGTGATTCCTTGTTATCCTAATCACATATAGCGGTTCAATATCTAGGATCAATATCAAAAATGGTCATAGCTAGAGCTTCAATTTTCATCTTGATTCCATCTAAGCATAATAGTTTCATCTCTATCTATGGAGTTACAAATTTAGATGGCATAGCCTCTTGATCCCATTATACCTAGTCAATTCCATTGGTTTTTTGGGAGATCATCCATTAGATCCCATTATTTTTTGGGGAGAGCGTTGACTATAAACTATAGCCTATATGTATATGGAATAGGCCTTATGACCATATATAAACAGGGGACCTCAACCCCATATAGATAAATGGGGTTGAGTAGTTTGTTGCCACCACCTACTTAGGGGGCCCAAAGACCTACTATATCTAGTTGGGGGAGAGGTCCTATCTATATCCATGCACTTTAAACACTTGAGTGACATGCCAACTCTATAAGACTATAACACCTTTCATGAGGAAAGTCCCCATAAAATGAATATTGAGTGTCGACAAGACTATAAAACCCTTTATTGGCGTCAACCTACTTACATTGTATAAATATATACCTTCCCTTATAAAAATTGAGGGAAATCTAAGGATAGATAGTCAACCTAATGTCACCTATACGACAACCAAAATCATGCTCTTGTAAAGAAGACTGTCTAGTCACTTTTATCTCTATAATATTCAATTCTATTTTCTATATGTTTATTTAAATTTTGATGACACCTATTTTATAAGGTTATAGACACTCTTAGAAGGATCAAGTATAGATGTCCCCCATAAAAGAAACCTATCACTCTAGGTGTCTTAACCTAATTAAAACTTAGTTTACAAACTTCTCAACAAACACCTATACAGGTTATTTGTCTTATCACATTGACTGTTTCTAAGGGCTTTTTTATCACACCAATACTCATAGGACTATCCTCAACTATACCAAGTCATCATCTTAAGATAATTAGGCCTAATGACCAAGTAATCAAGTCAAAATCTGAAATACACCTCAACAAAGCTATTCAAACATCCAAACTAGTGTATACAGGTACATATCAAGGATGTTTCAACACCTAACTTGCAATTAATGACTCAATTTCACAAAATTCATTCAAACATTATCCCTTATTGTCTTGTCATTCTCCCTCATGAAATTGACATTTCTTGCCTTTAGTGTGGTTTTATAAGTCACATGGTGCACATATCCACTTGTCACATTCAGGCTTCTCGTGACCTCATTAGATTTATTTATATCTTATGCAAGACTAAGCTTGTTATCAACTTGTTTAATCAATTAATTACCCAAGTTATTAATTATTAGGTTTTTTGTTTAGATGATGACTAGGGTGGACACTCCATCATTATGAGTTGAGATAGACTCAGGCATTACTACTATAATATTATCTGCATAGGTACTCACTAAGGTATGTATATTCACTTATAATTTTGAATTGTAATTTAGTATTTTTGTTTTAATAATTTTACTATATACCTCGACAAATATAACTTATATGCACAAATGTATTGTGTATGCAGGGCTATGATATGACATTTGATAGTTTTATTTCGATGACTACTATGATAATTCCTCATGTTTCTTCATCAATTGACATGCATGTTCATGTAGCTAAACTTGGTACTAACCTAGTCAAGAATCAATGGTAAATTGAGGAAGACCATGAGATTATGATAAGTGCATGTTTAGATGATTTTTTTTATTATAGTTTAAACCATGAGTTTTTTAACTTGGTTTCATGTATACTTGTTAATTTTATAATAATTTTTATATTTGAATATGTTTGACTATAAGTGAGCTATGAGCATAGTACCAATAGTCAAACCTTGGAAAAATCCAAGGAATTTGAGATATCTCCATCTACAAGCAGGCCATCCTAAGGAGAGTCTTATTCGAAGAAGGAAAAGAGAGGGAGACTATTTGATGATTAGGATGTTGTAGATGTACTTTTTGCTATGCCTACATGGCAATGTACACATTTTTGACATTGTACATGTGTATATGATGTATCACCCAACATTAGATACTATGTTGTTAGACATGATGTAATTTTTTGTATATATATATATATATGGAAATGATTGTATTATTGACATTGTATGCCTATATATGGCATTCGTACAGGGTATTCTTATTTTATACATGAATATTTAAGAAAACCAATGAAGTAAATCTTGTTTTAATCACTTGTGTTTAGAGTATTATAAATAATTGGTTTTGAAGTATTCTTAAGGATTATAAATGTTATGAGATTGATAATAACTTGTTAGGATATTACAAATCAAACCCTTATAAGAAATAAATAATATCTATGATTGCATTTGAATAATTTTTGTATGTTGATGCAAAGGTATAGAGGAGAATTATACAAAAACATCATTATCTATTCCTAAACCCAAATGATCACATTCACTTGCTATGGTTTGATTTGAATCTTCTTTCACAAGATAGCTCCTCTTTTGACTCTTTGGGATTAATTTGGATTCTTACACCTAGTACTTATTCCTTATGCTCTTAGTAGCACCTAATTGATGTAATTTACATCTATATATACATCCTTTACCTCATTCCATTCATGTCCCATTCATAAACTTCCTCTCAATCTCTTTCTAGTTTCTTCTTAGGCACCTTCTTTGGGTCTCAAAGACCAAATCTCAGTCTATGTTTCAAGAGATCAACCTATTGTCACATATGGTCTTAGATGATCATAAAATACATGGTATAACCCCATTCAATTTCTCAAACAATAGCATACTCTCATTCTACACGTTATGGACAAAATGCTCTCTCAAGGCTTGTAGCCTTTTTTATTGTATTTTAACTTGTATGGAAAAGTTACAATTGATCAAGAGATTGTAAGGGAATTTATAGGTACACTCTATCCTTTTTCATGTCTATGTCAAATTTCATATCCCAACTCCACCTCTAATTATCACTTCCTTCATTAGCCTACCCTCATTTAGGCCTAGTTAGCCCTATTCCAAATCCTTAGTCCTAGAATCCATAAAAATCCATAAAATCTCAGGTTAAAAACTTTTGATTCACCTTTTACATGTATAGGGGAGCAATATTACAAAGTTTCATTAAATTTTGATCATTAAATCTCTCAAAAATGCCTAAAGCTTGCTAATCTAGGGTTTTTTATGCACTGTACATACTCTCAAAAGGACCAGTTTTACCTTCCCACTGATATTATTTTCTTGAAAACATCCTCATGACATCTAAAACATCTCATAACACCCTTCCAATGATGAAAAAATCCAACTTTCCCTTTATGCCTTTAAGACTACCTATGGGGATTGCATGAAGTTTGGAGTGTGAACACCTTTGAAAGGTTTTTAATAGGTTTAAAACCATCTTACCATACTTTTTAAAGCTTTTAATCCTCAAACACACCTTAAAACTCCAAAAAGTATGCCTGCATGAATAGTGACCATTATGAGACATAGAGGGGACTATGTTAAAACAACGAGCACTTCCACTTGTCATATGAACTTAAAAAAATTATATATTAGTATATTAGGTATTTAATCCAATATTACCAAGTTTCAAGTCATTTATAAATGTACTTTGTCTTGTAGACCCTTTTTACCATAATTTCCCTTGAGTCACTTGCATGCTTCCTTCATTGCAAAACTTGTCTTTATTCAAACTTTTGGATGAAAAAACATAAATTTTATCACTTATATAGGATAATATAGGTTTAAAAAATCATATTATATGGTTTTAAGACCTCTCCATGGCCTAAACTACTTTCAGGCACCCAGAACTGACAAAACTTCTAGAAATCTCCAATGGTTGCCTTCTTGAGTGCAAGAGGAATATGTCCAAATAGTGGGCAATTTCACTCTTTATATTAGATTAAGGATTTCTTTTTATGTTTTTTTAGGTCATGGAGACCATTCTTACCAAATTTTGTTCTTTGAATCAACCTGTAGATGCCCCAAACTGACTAATTTCTCCAAGGTAGGCTCCAATGTTGACCATGATTTGACATAGGGTTGACTGTACTAAAATAGTGAATAGTTTCCATTGTAAAAAATCCACAAAAATATACTAAATGGGTACAGTATGTGATAAGGAGCCTTTTCACCAAATTTTGTGATTAGATCTAGCATATTTTGGCCTATAGGCCCATTTTGGTAAAAGCTAGTGACACATGCTCACTTGGTCAAATTTCATAAATGAGTTATTAACCTATTTTGCCTTGGTTTTTGATGAAAATAATTGATGATAATTATACAACTCATCATTCCAACTGGTGTCACCATACTTGATGACTTGATCTTCAATATTCTGTTACTAATTGAAAATTTCTCTTTGATTCTTGGGCTTACTAGTCACTTGACACATGTACCTATTTATTAAATATATAGACTTTTCTTGATGGTGTTATAATTCCTCATTATAATTTTCAATCATTCTCTACCTCCTTACATTAGTTTATTCACAAAATTTCTTGTATTCTCTTCACTAGTTTTGACTAGGCACAACCCTTTGGGTTCCAAGGACCAAATCTCACTTTAGGTTTTAAGAGTAAAATAAAAATGCTTGAATGGTCTTAAATGGTCAAAACATGCTTGACCAAACATTTTTCAAGTGTCCAAACCTACTTCACCTTTCAATACTTCTCTTTGGGTGTTCACTATCCTTCACACTATGTAGCCCATTAGGTCTCTAGGACCATTCCTTGGTTTAAGCTACTAAGAATCAAATTAATTACATTGATGGTATTAAGTGATCATGACACACTTGTATAAACCCTTCTCAAGTGACCAAACACTTTGTTCCATTCCTACTAAACCTCAAATTCTCAATGCTCTATCTAGGCTTATAACCATATTTTCACTATTTTCCCCTTTGTTTGATTAACTTGTGTCCTTTATTGAAGATGTAAGAACAATTTAGGGAACCATTTATAACCCTTCAAGTCCTCAAAAAGTTACAACACTTTACTCTTCTCTTGGTTATCATTTGCTTTGATAGAAACCCACAAACTAGGCCTGATTAGGCCTATTCTAACCCTACAGTCCTCAAAATTGTACCTATCCATACATTATCATTACCAAACCTACTTTCATCAGTTAGAAAATATATAATTATGCAATATTATAAAATTTGGACCCATTTTTATGGTTACATCTCTCAAATTCTCCTAAACCCTAGTTCAAGAATTTTTAGGCCCTGTATAGACCCTTTGAGCACTTTAAATTATATATCTTGAATGATACAACATTTCAAAGGCTCAAATCCTCACCGAAAGTTATATCATAATATAATCTCTATCATAATATCCTCTACCTCATACAATAGGCTAGAACTCTTGTTTGATTTGTTCTAGGATTAAAACATCAATTTC
The DNA here is from genome assembly GCA_037957365.1 of Torreya grandis. Lineage (NCBI taxonomy): Eukaryota > Viridiplantae > Streptophyta > Pinopsida > Cupressales > Taxaceae > Torreya > Torreya grandis. The sequence continues at coordinate 2,697,891 of JARHVA010000630.1, read as the reverse complement.
TCAATTGATTGTGGGCCAGAATTGACTATATTCAATTTCCATCAGTATTTAAGATAAAAAAGGCCATAAAATTTAATTATTGTGTATTCAATTTCCATCAGTATTTAAGATAAAAAAAGGCCTCATTTAGGTTAGATCTCTCTCAATACACCTTTCAATACTCTCAAATTCCCTTTATCAAGTCTTAATTCCTTTTATTCATGGAATGACACATTTACTGTCACAATGTTGCTTGTACAATATCTGAAAGTTGAAATTATTACCTTAGGGTTTCAAACAATGGTTTATTCCTATTAGAGGATATAATTTCATCTTCTTAAATATTCCACACTATGTCCTTGATTAGGATCTTCTTGTAAGATTCCTAATCATTGTCCAAGCATAGGTTCACAGACCTATCTATCACAACTTGCCTATGTGAGAGAATGCAATATTTTCCATAATATACCATCATTTACACTTGAATAAGAGTTATTACACATTTTTTAAGGGATAATTTGATCCAAGTTATCTTTATTAGTTATCTTCATGCCATCATATACTTACTACCATGCACTATTTTAATTTTCTCCAGAAATGCAACTTTTTGGCAATGAAGAGACAACTTGTTGATCTCCAAATAGAAAAGTTGCATTCAAGATCGATAGGTGTAAATACACAACTTAAAACATGTATAAATAGGAAAATTACATGTTTTCTAATGATTATGACACCCAATTCCACCTGTAAGTGAATTTTCACTACTGTTCTAGAGCATAAAAACAATAATAACAAATGTTGTCAAAGTTAAAGCTACGATCCTAGAACTCAAATTTTGGTGCTTTTTGGATAAAAAATGGAACTTAAGAACATCCAAAGGGGTGGATAATATCCAATACTAGGGTTTTTTCCTCCCATCTATCCCAATTGATAAACCCACCACCTAGTGTGGGCTCAAGAATGCCCTTCCCAATACAAGAAAGATGTTAAATTTTAGCCTAACTTCAGGCATGCATAAAACCAAAAATATAAGTCATATGGAAAAAAAATAATATACCTGATGTGTGTAGGAAATATATATAATTTCACCATGTTTCTAGTATAAATCACCTCTAAGAGAAATTTGTGGTAGAAGTTGTAGTAAAGGGTCCTAAAATGCAACTTTTTGGCCGTGAAGAGACAACTTGTTGACCTCCAAGTAGCAAATTTGCCTTCGAGACTGATAAGTGAAAATAAAACACTTTTAACATGTATAAATAGGTAAATTAAATGTGTTCCAATGACCATGACACCCAATTCTAGCCACAGGGGCATTTTCACTACTGTTTTGGAGCATGGAAACACTGACAACAAATGTTGTCAAAGTTGAAGCTACTATTTAAGAACCTCATTTTTTATGCATGTTGGATAAAAAATAGAACTTCAAACACATTTTTAAGGGTGAATAACATCGAATAGTATGTTATTGGCCTCCTATTTGGTCTAGATGATAAACCCACCACCCATTCTAGGCTCAAGAATGCCCTTCCCAATACAAGAAAGATGTTGATTTTTAGCCTAACTTCAGGCATGTATAAAACCAGAATTATAAGTCATATGGAGGAACCATAAGATCCATTATGTTAAAGTAAAATATCTATAATTAAAATTTGAATCTTTTTCTAATCACCTTTAAGAACAATCTATGGTAGAAGTTGCAGTAAAGGGTCCTAAAATGCAACTTTTTGGTAGTGAAGAGATAACTTGTTGACCTCCAGATAGAAACTTTGCCTCTGAGATCAACATGTATAAATCCACTAATTTTAACACATATAAATAGTAAAATTACATATTTTCCAATGATCATGACACCCAATTCCACCTGTAGGTGCATTTTCACTACTTTTTTGGAGTATAAAAACACTGACAATAAATGTTGTCAAAGTTGAAGCTACAGTCTAAGAACTCAATTTTTGAGACTTGTTGGCTGAAAAATGGTACTAAAAACACATCTAGTGGGGAAGATAATATTTAATACTAGGTTCTTCACCTCCCATTTGGCCCAGATGACAAACCCACCACTTATTCTGGGCTCAAGAACGCCCTTCCCAATACAAGAAAGATGTTGATTTTTAGCCTAACTTAAAGCATGCATAAAACCAAAATTGTAAGTTATATGGAAGAACCATAAGACCCCTCGTGTGCATTTTAAATATCTCTAATTTCACCCCAAATATAATCTAAATCACCTTTAATATAAATCTATGGCAAAAGTTACAGTAAAGGGTCCTAAAATGCAACTTTTGGTAGTGAAGACATAACTTGTTGACCTCCAACTAGAAACTTTGCCTCCAGGACCGGTAGGTGAAAATACAACACTTTAAACACATTTAATAAATAAAAAAATTACATGTTTTCCAATGACTGTGACACCTAATTCCACCCATAGATGCATTTTCACTACTATTCCAGAGCACAAAAACACTGACAACAAATATTGTCAAAGTTGAAGCTATAGTTTGAGAACTCAATTTTTAATGCTTATTGGATGAAAATTGGCACTACCAACATGTTCAAAGGGGTGGATGACATCTAGGACCAATTTTTTGGCTTCCTATCTATCTCGGATGACAAACCCACCACCCATTCTAGGCTTGAGAATGCCCTTCCTAATATCAGAAAGATGCTAATTTTTAACCTAACTTCAGGCATGCATAAAGCCAAAACTGTAAGTCATATGGAGGAACCATAAGGTCCCTCATGTTCATGATAAATTCTTATAATTTCACCTTGAATCTAGTCTTAATCACATCTAAGATAAATCCATGGTAGAAATTGTAGTAAAGGGTCCTAAAATGCAACTTTTTGGCAGTGAAAAGATAACTTGTTGACCTTCAACTAAAAACTTTGCCTTCGAGAGTGGCAGGTGAAAATATATCACTTTGAACACATCTATATAGGCAAATTACACATGCTCCAATAACTGCGACATTCACTTCCACCCTTAGGTGCATTTTCACTACTAATATAGAGCATGGAAACACTAACAACAAATGTGTTTGCAAGGCTACAAGGAGAAATAAACTTGTCATGAGAAATTGTTCAAAAGTGAAAAAATGCCAAGTAATTTTAGTAAGCTTCTCTTAGCTTTAATAATATTAAATATTTTACTAATGGTTTTAGCCACATGGAGGTGGAATCTATTTTTGCACCAATAACCTACAAAAAAATGTTAGTAAGTAATTAAAGATGAAATTTATGCTACAAAAAAATTGATTATATCTACATTTTAATAGTCAACATACTTGTGCATTTAAATCTAATGAACCACTTGGATCTACTCTAATATTGATAGTATCAAGAATAGCTTCATGGTCTGACTCATGAACTTTTCATAAATTCTTATTTATTGGCCTCCCATGATATTTTTGTAATTTAATACTCATTGCAAGAACCAAATTTGAATAGTGTAGAACTTTCCTGTGAGTTTTAAAGTCTTTAAACAACCATACATTTGATTTTTTATAGGATATCATCAAATCTAAGTTCTAGTGACTACCACAGACCCAGTGGGATAATCAATGGTTTTTTCATCTATGATTGGGGAAGCCAATTTTTTTATTTCCATCTACATACCAACATAAGTATTAATTTATTTCCTCTTCATTGTCCTCATCTGAAATAACTATAAAACATGGATTACGTCATAAAAAATAAGTTTTAATGACATTATGAAGATAGATTATGAGAATAAATAACACATAAAGATTAATCTTCTACCTAGCTGTACTAGATCAAATATATGGTTAAAGTCATGTGACAATGTCATATTTGGAAGTTGTAATGCTTGTGGAACCTGATATGTGTTAATTGGAATTAGAAGTTTGGAACTCCAGTCATCCAACCACTCCGATGACTCACACTCATTCCAAATAAATTCCATGCATGTAGAACAAAAGCATGCCAAGTGTCATGTATGAATAGTCTAAGAACCTACATTTGAGCTATGAAATGAGTGGAGCTCATTTAAACTTATTAAAGTTATACAATATTCATAGTTTGCTAAGTTTTTTCCCTCTATTAACCAAAAATGTCTATGAAAAGTAGAATTTGCTTGAAAACCATGACATATGTTCTCAATACACTTTTCAACCATAGTTTTTACATCAATCAAATTAGCAACATTGTCATATTTTAACTCTTCCCTTGCAATGACTCTTTTTATACATGCTCTAGATCCATCATGCTCCCCTTTTCCATGGCTAGCCTTAGTGAAAATAAAAATATGTTCTACATTAGTGGTAATGTGCATCCTACTCAACCAATAAAATGTCTGTGCATTCTTGAATTATGGTGTGCAATTATTTGACCAAATGTAATGTTATTTTAAAATAATGTTTTTTTGATTCAACTATCCATAAAACTTCTCAAAACAACCTTGCACATAATATGTACAATGTGATAAGTCATCACTGATATATAAATGGTACTCCCTTAATATTTTTTGATATTCTTATATACTATCAAGTGCATGCATGAATGCTATATGCATGGATATGGTAATTTATGTTGAGTTGTAATACTGCAATTGAACTTCTATTTGTGGTTTGAATATGTAATTTTTAGCAAATTTGACTAGTAAAATAATATAATCAAGTGGGAATGTGTCCTTTATTAGATTTAAATGTTTATCCAACCATTTATACCTATGTGTGTGCCTTGCATACTCAAACAATTTTCTCCATGAATTCAACCATAAATTTTGAAACAGGTATCTCTTTTGTACCTTTTATATTCTTTGCCATCTTTGACTTGATAATTCATAGATTTTTATTTTGATCAAACTAACTAATTCCTATCCAATTGCACTTATACACTTGTCATGGATACATTTTTTTAACTTTGACAATCCATCGTAAATGCTATAATTTTCATCCAAACATGCTTTTCTATAAAAGAATTATCCATCTAGTCTTTCATAAAAAATATTTAAAATAAATTCCATGGCTGATTTTGGTAGAACTTCTATGCCACACTCCTGAAAAATGTTGTTAGTATGCAAAGTAAAAAACATCATAGTGCATTTAAAATTCAACTTGTTGCCTACAACAACAATCAATGCATGTATGATTTATTTTTACATAAAAAGGTTTAGTCATCTCAAAAAATCTTTGACTAATAGTAATTTGTGGTTTTTTTTCTAAAAACGTAGAGCACAATTATGTTTGAGTCATATCCAAGAAATGTTTTAGATGCAGTTCACGATTATGGGAACCAACTCTTCTTTTCACTACATCTCTTGAATTGGGAAAAACTCTTATATTATCTTTTCAAAATTGTGCAAGTAAGTCTTTCAAAGCATAGGCTATAGCCTTATCCTTTCATGGAAGTCTACAAAAGAATGCCTAGAACTCTTTCGTATTAGGTTCATTAAGTCTTTCATATCTTGTAATTGCTTTCATTAATATTTTTCTATTTATATCAAGTGTTCAACTTGTTTTTGAAATCAATCATTTTTTCCATGTTTCATCACTTACTGCACAAGTTATCATTATACGTTGGGTAGTATTACAATATTTGTTGCATGATTTTGGGCCTAAAATATGATATGCATCATGTAGATTTTCAAAAAAATTATAATTTTCATTATCCATATTAGATGCTCTTAGTCCTAATGTATACTTTATAGGTCTCATCTTAATCAATTTCATCACTGAAAAAAATAATTGACATCTTTGACTATCATATTCCTATCTATGAAAGAAAATATCCAAAATTTATTAAGCCAATCTTCTTGAATGGTGGTCAGACATTTTGTTATGTGTTAGTTTCAAAATATTTTTATCAACTTAAATTAAATACTTATCTTTTTTATGCATAATTATTGGAGGTGTTGTTATTGGTGGAATCTGTTCAGAGGGTGTTTCAAAATCATTATATGTTTTCATTTTTATTTTTTTCATTTTTTTTTTCTTCATTATATGTTTCCATAAAATTTTATTCATTTTTATTTTCATCATTATTTGATTCCATTAAAATTTCTTCATTATTTGTGGGTAAAGTATCATGCATAGGCTCTTCATCAACAAATTCAAAAACTTTAAGCTTTGAATGTGAATTTTCAACATCATCTAATTTTATATTGTTAATTTCATCATAATTTAATTCATTATTATGAATTACATTATAATTCAATTCATTATTGTAAATTTCATCATTATTTAATTGATTATTGTCATTTGCCTCATTATCTAAGGCATTTGGCTCATCAGGGTTAGTGTTTGTACCTTGGTTGGAATCAAATGCTTGCATTCATACCTTTTTTTTTTCTCTCAAATATTCTAATTTATCTAATGTTTTGATCTTCAAATTCTTCCTCTTCCTCTTCCTCTTCCCTGAACATGAACTAGAGCCCATTTTGATAAAAACAACCAAGAAAGTATGTAGAGTATGTAGGGAATATCTGTGGGGACAACAATCTTGATTAGGGATAAAAATAGATCTTGAAAAGTGAGTTTTTATTTTTGCTTTAAAAAATGTGTACACATTACAAGAATGTGTATGCATTATAGGAATGCATATGTGTTCCTTGAAGTATAGGAATATACTATGAGAATAAGCAAAAGGCTCATATTCAATGAATTTTTTCCACTATAATACTATAATATGATGAAATAAGACTCAATAAGACTATAATATGATGAATAAATACCTAATATGATGTAATAAGACTATCAAATATTGAAATAATACTATCCTATCATGTAATAAGGCTCAATATGATATAATAAGACTATCATATGATGCAATAAGACTATCATGCGATGTAATAAAACTATCATATGATGCAATAAATATCCAATATGATGCAATAAGGCTATCATATTATGCAGTAAGGCTCAATATGATGTAATAAGGCTCAATATGATGCATAAATCCCCAATATGATGCATAAATATCCAATACATGATGCAATAAGACTCTTGATAAGATTATGAAGTAATAAGGCTAATGAATGATGTAATAAATCTCAATATGTAAGATGAAATGAACTAATTTTGCCTAAAATCCCATCATGGGTCCTTAAAAAACTAGGTGAATAACAAGTTCATAAATTGGTACTAATCACATTCATGAATTTATGCATATATGATGAAATTAGGGAACTTAGGGGTTGTGTTTGTTATAAAGTTAGGAATTAGGGTTAGGGGTTTAGTGTAATGGGTTTGTACATGTGTATATATCATGAAATTAGGTTTGAGGGGAATTTTACATGTTCAAGTGATAAAATTAGGGTTTACGATCAACATGTCATGAAATGTGACCTAATTTATCCCTTTCAATCACATCATAGACTCTAATTTAGGTTTAATGGGTTGAAATTAGCCACATATGCATTGGTATTTGTATTTTTGATTAAATTAGGGTTAGTTAAGTCATACCTAATGTATCTAGATTATACAATCAGTTGGGCCATAAATTTTGTTTAGGAGCTCAATTTTGTCCAAATCACATCCCTAATTGAACCAATCAACTAATTAGTTCAATTCATGATAGATATAATCATACTTATTTTTATCCCCAATCATTTATCATGATATTATAGTTATGTCAAGAAGGGGTTCAAATTGGCCTCCCATGCCTCCTCCATTGAATTTCCCCTATAATTTAGCCTTGTTGTGCCATGTGTGTATCTCATACCCCTAAAAGTGTTAAAGCTATCAGAGATGCATCAAGTCTTGGAATTTTTAGAGTTGATAATGCCCTAGGAGGCCATATCTAATTACATATCACCATGTATACCTTTTACATGATTAGAAGTGTTATCACTATTAGAGGTGTCAAGTCCTAAAAGCATTAAAGATCTCTATTAGATCCCTGTGAGGCCTAATCTAATTAGATACATCACCACATGTGTATCTTGTACACATATATTTATGTTAGATATATAATTGTCACTTTTCCTAGAAGCATCAAATTTGTTAGCGCCTCAGGATGCCCAATCCAATCAAATATTTCCACATGTGTAGGTCTAGTACCCTTGGAGAAGTGTTAGATTTGTTATATATGCACATGTTTGATACTTAGACATGTTTAATCATCGATCCAACCAATCCAACTAAGGCCTATTCAAAAATTTATCATACATACATATAAGCCAATAATGTTTAAAGATTTAAATTGATCCAATCAACTCATGTATATTAAATAATTCACATGATGTGAATCTCCAAATTTCCATTACTATATGAAAATTTTCATATAGAGCCCTTTAAGATCCAATCTGAATTGAGCAAGTACCGAACGTTATCAATTTTCTACATGTATATATTTAAATTATTTATATCCATCTACCTTGAATTACCTCTAGATCCCAAAGTACATTCATATTAAGTCCTCCATGCAAGAGAGAACATAATTCAACAATGGATGAACCTCAATCTCAAATCCCAATCCAGAGAAATAATTTTGAGACATGTACTACTTTCTTGTAGTCCACATAATAAGGTTTAAGCTCATTATAATGAAATATGAATAAGATGATTCAAGATATATGTAAAAAATATATAACCTTGAAACCTTCAAAGAGGGGGTACACACTGGTATTTAATTATGATCAACCATCTATATGAGGTGAGTAGTTCATCATCCACATGAAAAAATATTGGGTCTCTTTGCTCAGCATCATCCTTGAGGGGAAGCAGGTCTCAGATTTAGGGGAATTATCACAGATTTAATGTATCTTGAATAATATAAATATAGTTTGAGTTAGGGTAACTTATGCATATGTCATACTTGGTCAATTTTAGGTCTACACCATCTCTTAATGGTTTTGAACAAAGTCCCTTGTGAATTTAGATATTTTCTAAGCTATACATTCATCACTATAGGCATGACATCTTAAAACCACATCACTAATGGATACATGTGACCATTTCAAGTTTATTGATCTCAAAACAAGATCTTATATAAAATAAAACACGTACCCAACTTGACCAAAATATTTAAGAAAAACATGTACACACATTGTACCCATAATCCTAATTTTGTTTTTTACCATCCCAATTACATAGTAAGGTATATAACTCTATAGTATTGATAAGAACCAAGTTTTGTCTAGATTTTTTTGATCTTGAAATTGTTTCATCTATGGTGTGGTTAGGACTAGTCCCATGTCAAAGACATACTCTTCAGATGGTGTAGGAATGGATGGAGTAGTTGATTGTTGTCTCATGTGTGATGGAGGGATAGATGAAGGAGGTGCATGGAATAGAGGATTAACCATATTTTCACAAGAGATATTAATTTTAGCCAAAATTTGAATAATGTATTTGAATACATTAGGGGAATCAAGTGAATAATTGTAATAGTAGAAGACTTTAGTTACACTTTCAATTGGGATCTCAAAATACACCTATTGAATTAGATGAACTAAGTGACCATGGAGGCAACTTAAGGGATTTTATTAAACACATTTTAGGAATGTTTTTGGGAAAATCCAAGGAATGATTCACATGTATTACGATCCATTAGATATCATTCTTAAAATAGATATCCAAGAGATGCATTGTTACACCAAGTGCTCAATTCTTATTTCTACTTACACAAGATTATCTATACTACATAGTCCAATTCAATGGGTTTACCACTTAAACAAAATAGTTCAAAATTTATAAATAAAGGGGTCCGGTCAAAGATATCAAAGAAATAACAAAAGGGTAAGATAGGATTTTAGGCAAGTAGGATAATATCAATAAGAAACATAAAATTTAAGGGCAAGTAAGATTTTAGGCAAGTAAGGTGGTAAGGTATATCCTTGCCCTATTAGGGGAAAGGTCCCAATAGCTGTGCATGTTTCAATTATCAAACAAGGCTTTTGTTAACATGTGTTCTATTGACAAAATATATTGGTGTATATAAATATTAAAGTGCAATAGAAGCTAAACATGTAATATCTAATACTTATTCAACATTTATTCTATAAAATTAAAAGTAACCAATCACATCTTGACAAGTAAGAATCAAGTATTGATAATCTAATGCACAATGATTGGTACTCTAAACTTTAAGTTTTGATCATAGGTTTAAAAAATGCATTTTATGACCTCTCTTGATAAAATTAGTTATATTGTAAAATGTATAATGTGTTAGACCTTGAAACCTTAGTTATAAGTAGTTAAGATGACATATTAAAATGGTTAAAAATTTCAAAGTCTAATGCAATGTTATGACACCTTAATTCACTATCCAAAGCTAATGGGACCTTTCCCCTATAAGAAACATGAAATTTGACATTACCCCTATAAGGATGCATGGCTAATGGGACCTTTCCCCTATCAAAACATGAAATTTGTTTGTTTTGTTTTATGTCAAAGCAATGCATACATGTTATATAATATGTATGCATTATATATTATGTTATATAATGCGTACACATTATACAATGCATACACATTATATAACACATACACATTATTTGAATTTGAATTTAAAACTGATCCTTTAGGCTCGAAAATGGCTTGGATTTATGAGCCAAAGGCTTGTGACTGTGCATCTATAGTTGAGAGTGAGAGTTTTAGAAAAAACCAAAAAATTTAAAATTTAATCACCAATTAAGCTATGGATTTCAATCTAAAAATTACAAAAATTATTACCATTACAACGCGCACATTGTCCTCTTTCTAAATGTATTATTTTTTATAATTTTTGGGCTATTTTATGGGTTAAAACTATATTTATTTCTAACAACACCATTTTTAGGCCACTACATGCCACACCCATACATGCCTATTCATGTTTATCTAATTTTATTTTCCTTGATCTGAGTGAAAAAAATTATATAGTAACAAAATAGCCCTAATTTTACACACATTAAAAAAAAAATTGTTTTTTTTTTGAGATAGTTAGGGTGGGCCATACAGCCGAATATCCATGTTTTTATTAGTTTTCAAGATCTACTTAATTTTAAAATTAATTAAAAATAAAATTCATAAAAAAAATATATATATTTTTTTAAAACACTAGAAGATCTTATCTAAATATTCACCAAAGGGTTTCTAACAATATTTAATTATTATTAAAAAATGGTGGGCCACATGGCCATCTATCGGCTATGTTTTTTTTTTAAAAATAGGAGGTCCTATTCAAATTTTAGATGCTTGACCTATTTATACTTAATCATTTTTCAAATTTTTTTTTTGGAAATTAGACTCGAAATGCTACAATTCATGTTTTTATACCATCTTCAAATTTTGAGTGTAGCCATCTCTAATTATCTACAGAAGTTCAAATTTATGAAATTTTAGAAAAATCATGTCCATGAGTAGGCCTTTTTTTGTCCCCCAAATGTGTGCACATACCCTATTATTAATCAATCTTGTCTAAGTTGTCTTTATTGTGCAAGTAGTCCTTCCTAGCTAAAAAGGAGCTCCAAAGTCACTAGATCAATGGTGCGCATTACCATCATGAGTATTCTTATTTCAAAACCTTGTATCATTTTAATTTTTAGTAGGTTAATTTTATTAATAAAATAAATTAAAAAAAATTAAAACAATATGACATGGTTTTCTTATCATCTGGTGATAAGGTGTCTACCACATTGCATTTCCCTCATCCCAAAGGATGGGGGCATGTCATATGGACATGAGTCTACATATACACAATTATCAAAATTAGTAGAATTTGATACAATTCATATGATTCAGATATACACTTGGATTAGAATATCATGCACATGGCATAATTTTCATAGGTTTGGGACATAGTTTTCAAATTTATGATAGACATTACACAATTTTCATATATTTGGGATACTATTTTCATATTTTCATAGATACTATTTATAGTGATAGAATCTAGGGCCATATTCCATGCACATGTATTTCAATTGACATAGTTAAAATATATAGTCTATCATAGAGCAAAGGTCACATTTTGAAAAATACTTCAGATTTACACACATTAGAGGTGCATATGCCATGCAAATACACTAAATTATAGATACATATACATATTATATATAAATTACAATAGACATAATGGGGTAAAGAATAGATCTCAATCCTTATCTCATTTACACATTAATACACTGAACAAGTACCAAGATACATCAATTGAGCCTTTATCTATCTACAATAGTTGGCTCCCTTGAGTAGTGAAATTAAGATTCAACACTCTTGATGGCCTTGAGACTACTTTATTTTGTAGGTTAAGAATGTTATATCACTTGACTTGGGTGAAATTGGTTAGATATGTATCTACACTTGAGTTGTGTGGTAAAGATTTAGTGCCCTTGATAGACTTGGCACTATTTCCATTATACCAGGTTGGAGGAATGATCACATCCCAACTATCCTTATTCAAAAACATATTTAGGATGAAGCATTCATGATCTCTTATGTATCATTCATTTTCATAGCTATAAAATGGATGGGGCCTCAAGTCCCTTTTTATCACTCCATCCTTCATGAAAAGGATAATATTTTAAAGGCATCGCTATGAAACATGTGTGTGTGTGTGTGTGTGTGTGTGTGTGTGTGTGTGTGTGTGTGTGTGTGTGTGTGTATTATTTCCATGTTATTTATTTATGTATTGATACCTTTATTTATTGATCATTTTTATATTACATGTACTAATTATATTGTAGTGTTATTTTGGTTGTAGGATAGGACCTACAAGGTTAAGTTGAGACTGCCATGAGCTAAGGTGTATTTACACAACCAAGTTTGAAATTCACTTAATTCTAGTATTTCAATTTCATGATCTTACTAGATTAGTAGGGGGAGGTGGGGAATTAATGTAGATACCCATATTTGGTACAAGCTTCAATTATAATGTATTTTTGCATAGTCTTAGATGTATTAAAAAATTAACATAGAGTTAAGTGTTTTAGTGGAACAATCTTGCATGGACCTCCTTGGCTTAGTGCCCCTCTTTGTTTTTATATATAATATTATGTGACTTTCTATTTATTTCTCTATCTTCTAGCCATCAAGTTATAGGTATCCTTAATGCTTGCATTATTTTATCTCTTATGAGTATCTGGACACCACCATTTAAATCAAAACACTACCTTCCGTGCTAGTGTCCTAATTTTGATGGTAGCATCCTACCTAAATTTATTCCCTATTTATGTATCTTTCACTTTATGATTATTTTTATTTATCTAAGTGTTTTTTCTATGGTTAGATTTTGCATTCCACTAGGTCTTAATTCAAATTAAAAGGGTCCCTATATACAAGGCTAGGATATAAGAACTTTGAAATATTGAAAAATATCAATTCACACTTGCATTGCCTATGCCAAGGGTTGCAATAGGAGAAAAAACATAAAGTTTCACAATAACCATCATACACATAAATCTACGAGGGAAAATTATATGCAAAATATGAGGCTCTCTTCACAATATATGGCTATGTATGCAACACTTATAAATAACAAGGTTACTAGCATTAGCTTGACTCATGTCCTAAACCCTTTTTATTGAGTCACATGTGTGAAATAAGTAAGAAGCTAGGATGTTGATGTCACAAACTGATCGAGTGCAATCTGATTGTAAATATAGGTAGAAATAGGAAATACATATACCATCATATATTTAGTGATAAATTGTGTTGACTATAGTGCAAGGATATAAATGTTGAAATCAAGACACTATAGTCAATTCTAGTGTCTCAAATTTGATGCTAGTATCTAGGAAAAAAAGTGGAAAAAATCATAATGAATGAAACATAGGGTTACATTGTAGGAATGAGACAAAGCTGAACAATTGAGATTATCCAGAACATAAAATCAACTAAGATATTCTCTCTCTCTCTTAATTCTTGATAGCATAGTTTATTGATAATATTTATTGGTCATGCTTGAATTAACTTATTGTAAGCATTTTATTATATTACATAGATATGAATATTACATTAATACATTAAATTTTTTATTTCTATAGGTGTTTAACCCTAAACATTTATAATGTGAGGTACAGGGTTAAGAATATAAAACTAGCTCAAGCACAAGGTTGATAAACTAATATATAGAAGGACAATTAATAGAAAATTCAGATAAATAATATTCTAAATGTATACAACTTAGATTGATAAAAATAGTAAAGTATAACTATTGAAATATCTTGTAATAAATAAGAAACAATGGTACTTATCTAGTTTATAATGAACTTGAATACCATCAAGCCAAAAAAAAAATAGGTTTATTAAACATAAATTATGAAAATGTCTTTGTGACATTCCCCCACTAAAATTTGGAAACTATGAAAATGTGGAGGCCAAGCTTCTATGACATGCCCCTGCTAATATTCTCCCCTTTTGAGGTGAGGGAACTAGAATATGGAAGGTATCTTATGTTAAAATGGTAAGGTCATTATATAATATTGTATGAAACATGGAAAGTAGATATATCAATTAGGCTCTAATTAGGTGACCACATCAAGTCATAAAGATGCATGATATAGATCATGGCAATGTTTAGAGAATAATAATACAAGCTCAACAAACAATCAATCACACATAGAAGAGCACTCAATGTAATGCAAAGGAATGGACCAAAGATACCAAATAAAAGGGACATGTTTAAATGTTACATAATCAAAATAAAGGACATATCAAAATCTCCAATCCACATATAATGACATATTCAAATGTCCAAACAACATACAATGGCAGAAGGGCCAACAAGCAAGGAACATATTAAAAAATTACACAAGAAAGACAATATAAAGCAATGTAATACATTCAAGGAAGTGAAAATGTAAATAATTAAGTATAATCAACTAGCATAATCATATTATACTAGTCCTTCCATATATTTGTCAACAAAAACATTATGTATTATATCATATCTAGTACATTGTGAAAGATATGAGCATGGATATAGACATGTGTAGGTGTTGGCATATAATATCAAACATGATAATGTATAAATTATAATAAATGATATGTAACATGTATCAATCCTGATAAAAGAGAGATAGATGCCCCCAATGTACTACATGACGTGGGTAGAGGAAACGTCCAACATCTGGATGTGCATAGATCATGTGTCTGGGCTATGCCTGCATCAAACTCAAAGATGAATGAAACATATGTGTATGTAGGAATGAAATGATATGCTATATACTAACATAAATAAAAAACATAGATGCCAAGGAGATAATAAAATTTGTAAATGTTGAATATTTTTTATATTTTTTGAATTTATTTGAATGTTTTTGTATTTTTTGAATATTTGATTTTTTTTTAAAAATTTTAGAATATTTTATTTATTTATTTATTTTTTGAATATTTGAATTATTCATATTTTATTGATATCTATAAGTTTAAACAAAATGAAAGGAGTTGATTCCTTCTATTCATAAGATAAAGGACTATCTGTCATGGCCCTTTTTCTTACCACTATTGTTTATGTTTTTCCATTGTCAACATGACAATGTTTTCTGGTAATTTGGTGCCAATAACTATTTATACAATCCTATCATCATATCCATGATGTGGTATAAAAATTTATTTATCTTTGAATTGGAAAGTGAGGAACATGTTTATAGTATTCATCATTGCATTCATCTTGGACAACCAATATTGACCAAGATGATAAGTGAATTTGGTTTTGGCTTCACAACATAGATGATAGTATAAATAACCTTAGGTCCACATGTTATGGGTATTATGATGTGGTCCATATATTTTAGTAATACTGGAAAGTAATGTAACTCATAGATATTATGTGGCAAATTTTACAAGAATTTGGTGTTGCAAATTGGTTCTCATTTGTGTATATCAACCTTGAGATGTGGACAATAGATCCCATCAATATTTTCAGCATAGTTAGATCTTAGAGGTGTGAGAATTTTGAAGTATGCTTCATTTCAATTTATCCTTATAAAATATAATAAATCAAAGGTCTTTTTCATTTCTCAATTATGATCATTATACATCTTTCATTTTTGTATTTATGAATTTGGTTTTGTAATGTCTCACATTGATTTATATTATGGCTAGTGAAGCAATGATAGTTACAATATGAGGACCCTTGTTTATGATTGAGTGTTTTCCTTGATATGTGTCTATTATGAGGTAGAGATATCATATTATTCTCAAATAAGAAATAAAGGATTGTATTTGGTTCATCCTATCTTATTGTTATCTGTAAAATCTATTATTGAGACTCATGCAAAGATTCCATGTTATTGACATGATGTATCTATATTTGTCCCTTGTAAGGTTGACTCAATGTCTGTAGCCAATAGGGATAGATTGAATAAAAAGAATTTACATGTTCATTTGATAATTTTCCTTTCCCTTTTATGAATGTGCCTTTGTATCCTCTAGTGATGAATTTAACTTGAATGTATTAGGACTTGTAGGTGTGAATGGGATATGCAAAAGATGCTCAAGTGGATCAAAATTTAGTTTTTTTTAATTGTTTATCAACCATAGTATGATGAATTTCATCATCACTATCATAGTAATCTAAAAATTTTCCATTTTGTTGTTCAACATTAACCAATAAAGGAATCTCAAATGTTGGATTTTCTTGTTGTTTTGATTTCATTGGCTCCTTTGGTAATGGTTCTTGTTCTAATTGTGTATCAATGTGAACCTCAGTGGTTAGTGCCTTATAATCATCTTTAGGTAAATGAGTTATTTTTATTGATTCTTGCATCTCATAATTTGGTATGATTTCAAGTGGAATGTATTGCTTTTGTGGGATGAATTTTGGAACCCCTTCCATGTTAGAATGTAAAATTTAACAAAATTTAAAAGGTTCATCATCAAAAAAAAAATGTCAATAAGTTCCCATTGTGTATGAATTTCACACATTAATGTAATTTAGATGGTATGGCCTCCATTGTGTGTATCTAAGGTCTACCCAAGAGTATTAGAGTTTGATCTAGGTCTAGTTAAAGTGAGTGCAAAGGTCCAATGTTCACACAAGACAAATTTAAGTACACACCAATAATGAGCTGAAGCAAGAATGAAATCATAAAAAAAATATTGCATGAGACAACCAAAATGGAGAAAGCCAAATATTTATTAAGTGAGAAAGATCCTCAAGTGAAGTATACATATAAAAATGTTGAGTAACTCTTCCATAAATGGTGGTCAAATAACCCATAAGATATAAGTGTAACTTCTCCAAAAAAGGTATTAAAATGAACCCAAAATAGAGGTGTAACTCCACAAAAATGTGGATAGAGGAGTTACATCTTAATCCTTCGATCAAGCCTATGACACCTATGACACATTAACTCCACCTAAGCAAGCATGTCATAAAATGTAGGAAAACTCCTTGTGAACAAATATAATATTCCAAAATAAATAAATTTAAGAAAATAAATACTTACACTAACACCCCCAATAATCTTAAATTAGGTAGGTAGTGTAAAATAAAAATGGGTCCTAATAACTAGGCCTAATCAGGTACCCATGTACAAAGTGATATCTCATAAAGTAGAGAAAAGGAGAAAACTTGTAGGAAAAAAGGTGCCCCCTAAAAGAGAGATAGAGAAGAAGTGAAGAGGCTAAAAGGACCCCCTAAAGATGATGTTATTACTAATGTATATTTCACCTAAAGAAGAGCTTATAGATGAATGAACTTGATTTTGGTGAAGGGTTTGGTAAAGATATCTACAACCTAATCTGAAGACTAGAAAAATCTCAAGTCAGTGATTGAACCATGAATAAGATCCTGGATAAAAATTCATGTGAATATTATTGTATTTGGTCTACTAGTGTTGAAATGGATTCCTATATATATTTATGGTACTCTATTCATCATAATAGATGATGATGGGCTGCTTAAAAGGAATTCTAAACTTGTATATAATCCCATGCATCTAAATAGCCTCAGTAGATGTGTTAACAACTCCTTTATACTCTACCTCTATGGATGATATAGTAATATAATTTTGCTTATTTCTAGACTAACTAATAGGACATGAACCCATATAAAAAATGTAACCTAAAGTGGACTTGATATTTTTAGTATCACTAACCCAATCTAAATCTAAAAAACCAACCAAGTTATCCTCCATGCTAAATTTTTACTAAATCTTGAATTTATAAGAGCCTAAATTTAGTGGAGTATATACTTGGATAATTTTTAGTGAAACTCATGGGGCTCTTGCATGAATCATGAAATAATGCCTTTTGTATATGAAATATCAAGCCTGGTATGAGTCAGATAAATGAGGATACTAACAAGCTGTTGATATCGAATGGAATCAACCAAAGGTGTAGAATAGTCAACCAAAAGTTTGAATTTTGATAGAAAAGGAATCAGATATGGCTTATAATTATCCATGTGAAATTAAGCTAAAAAATCATGATCATACTTGGGATATATAAGTGAAATTCCTAAATCAAATTATGAAATCTTGATGCCAACAAAGTAATGTAAAAGACCCAAGTCTATCATGTCAAATTTGGCCTATAGATTTATCTTCACCATTGTAATAGATGATGAGGAATTCTCAGTGATCAATAGATCATCAACATAAAGTAAAAATATTAGTAAAAAATCATCCTACCATAAGAAGTATACATTGGGGTCTAAATGACACCTGGTGAAACCTGAATTAAGGAGGAAGGAATCTATCTTGGCATACCAAGCCCAAGGGGAATTTTTAAGGCCATAGATGGATTTACTAAGTCTACAAACTAAGGATGAATCTTGAAAAAAACTAGGTGGTTGATCTATGTAGATCTCCTTAATGTCTCCAAAAAGAAAATCACTCTTCACATTGATCTGGTGCACATCCCAACTATGTGTTATGACTATAAATAGTGTGAGTCAGATCAAAGTCATATTTTCAACAAGTATAAAGGTATCTAAGTAGTTAATTTCGACTACCTATAAAAAACCCTTGGCAACGAATCATGCCTTGTACTTATTGACTAACCCATCTACTGTAAACTTGGTCTGATATATCCACCTACATCAAACCATCTTCCTTAACTTAGGAAGTGAAGTCAAATCCCAAGTATGATTTTTGATCATGGAAGAATATTTTTTCTACATAGCATTATCCCACTTAGGTATCCTTGAAGAATCTTGGAATGTCTATGGATCTGAATCTAAAGCAAAGAAAGCATGTGGAACACTTTGATAATTTTCTTGAGTACATCTATCATTTTCTATATCCCCTACCCAAGTTTATACACTCTAAAGTGTCCACCTAGTCCAAAGGGGCTCAGATGTGGGTGAGTCAGGTGTTAACTCCTCATACTATAAAACATGACTAGAGGTGGATGTATAAAACTCCACATGACTTCCCTTGCTATCAAAACTAGAAGAAGAAGAAGAAGAAGAATACCCTAGATCAAGAACCTACTCTAGATGATCTAAGTTGAAATAAGAATCTTCAAGTCTAAGTGAATCTAATGAAAGAGAAGAAGTGTCAAGTGTTAAGTCTTTGGGAGTCTCCTAGAAATGAACACTTATCTCTAAGAACAACTCATGTGTGGTCAGATGTAGAAGGTGGTACCCCTTAATACCATCTAGATAACCTAAAAATATATAAGGCTTAGACTGAAGTTTCATAGATTTGCATATATTCTTCAGTATATGTGTCATAGCTAGAGATTCAAAAAACCTAAAGTTCTCAACTTCAAGTTTCCTTCCAAGCCAAGATTCAAAGTTTGTTATGCCTTTCAAAACTTTGTGAGGAACCTTGTTATGAATATAACAAGAATAATTAATGGCTTCAGCCTAATACTGAGGTGCAAGGACTTAGAGTGAATCATACATTTAGCCATATATTTCAAGGACCTATTATTATGTTCTAAAAATCCTTTCTATGAATGACTATAAATAACTATCTGTTGTAAATCAATCCCCTCTATAGTGTAAAACTACTCAAATTTATTGGTAACATATTCACCTATATTGTCAGTTTGAAGAACATTAATGGAGTTCTCAAATTGTTTCTCAACAATTACCTTGAAGTATTGAAAATATTCAAACACTTTAGATTTTTTATTAAGAAATTATACCCATGTGTATCTTAAGAAATCATACCCATGTGTATCTTAAGAAATCATTAATGAAAGTGAGAATGTACTTAGCCCTTGCAAAAGATAGACTAGGAAAAGACCTAGATACATCATTGTGTACTAATTCTAATGTTTTTGAACCCCTCTAAGATTTCCCATTGTCAAATTTTTCTTTGGGATGATTTATAAGAGAGAAAGCCTCCCAAAGTACCTTAAATAATTAGACTCGAGGTAAGCTTATGACCATGTCATTTTTTCTAAGTTGTTTAAGGTAGCGTTAGTTAAGGTGGCCAAATTACTCATGCCATAATTTTATAACTCCATCTAAATGAATCAATAATTTTATTGGACAATAATCATGTATAAAATGTGATAAGGTGTGTAACTTGGATTTATGATCTACCCTATCCATTACAACAAAGCAAATCCCTGATGATAACTGAATTTGGTAAAAACTCAACCCTCATGCATTTACTAAAATGAGTGATTTGATACACTAATAGGAGATTGGTTGAAATAGAAGGGACCTTTAGAAAATTATTTAATGTTCTTCCTTCCATTTCAACAAACCCTTTCATGTAATGGGTATAGAAGTTTCATCACCCAAACTAATAGAAGACATGATACAAGGCTCTAAGGAATAAAACTCAACTAATGAAGAGCCCATGTGGTGAGAAGTACTTGAGTCCATGACCCATGAAGATGTTGAATCTATAACTACTAAAAGAGCCTTGCAATTTTCATTCTTATTCCCCTTGACCTTTTCCTTAGTAGAATCTTGAGTTGATGAATTCTTCTTGATAGATTCAGGAACACCTATGTTATTCTTCTCTACAAGATGAGTTAGGTAATCAATTTACTTCTTCATGTACTTGTTTTCTTTATGCCCATTTTTATTATATTAGTCACACTTAACCTTCTCTTTTTTAGGTTTTCCATTAGAATAGGAGGCTTCAATGTTGGTTTTGGTAGAGGTTGATTCCTTCTTCGTATCTTGATCCTCATTCATATTCTTCTTCTCTTTGTTTGAAATTTTCGCTTTCCCATTCTCAAAAATTAGGATTTGAGGTTTTGTGGACTTCAATGTGCCCATCTAAATCAATATTTTCCTGATCTCTAGTAAGTCATCAATGAAATCATATAAAGATGGAATTTTTCATGCAGTGCCTAAAGCACTTTTAAGGGCATGGAAAATGGAGACAAAGACTAAATAGTCAAGACCTATTTTAGAGAGTATAGATAGAATAATTTGGTCATATTATTTTTTTATTCCAAATTATTTCAACTATAATCTCAAGGACTTGAACTTAGTGAGGAAATCATAAAGGTTGTCAAATTTACAAGGACTTAAGCTAATGGGTTCATTATTAATTTCATGACTTCTCATCACATCTTGATCCCTAAATAGTTTACCCATAATGGTCCATACATCATGAGGTGATTGGAAGGATCTAAGTTAAATAAGAGACTAAGTGATATATAAAGGACAATAGACCATAGGATTCATCTCTATATTTATATCACTTAACTATTTCTACATCTATATTAGTTTAGTTTCATCACCCATGGTTCTCCTATACAAACCCTTACTCCTTAGAATGATTGTCATCTTGATTTTACATTAATGGCATTTAAAGGGAGTTAGTGGGTTGATTGAAATTGAATCCATTGGTATACAAATGAGTTGTTGTAGTAGTGCAAGTTGTAGTTTTGGAATAAATGAAAGTGCAAAACATAATGAAAAGTGCTAGAAAATAAAATTCACTCCCCTAAACTATTAAATGGTGAAACCCACCCCTGAAAGTTGTAAATGCATGTTCAAAAGACATCAGACTCAACTAATAGTGTGTCTATAATAATTAGTACAATTCAAAAAGACAAGTTTTTGCAAACAAGATGAGGACATCAAACTTCACCAAAAATGCATCCAAGAAAAAGTACTCAAGCAAAGTGAGCAAGATATAGACAAATTGGTTTTGAATGTGAGGGGTTTTGGCCACTTGACAAACTAGGCCTCACTCTCTAGTCTTCATCAGACAAAAATAAAAAGAATGCCCTCATAAAATAATATAATTTACATCTCATGATTACAAAACTAAAATTACAATATTGTTTTTATATGAAATGTAATTAAAAATATGTTGCAATTTATTGTTTTTATTAAAATATAATAAAAAAAGACACTCAAAATTTACCTCTTAATAGTTAAATCCTCCAAAGACTACTTTGTTTTATAAAAAAATAAAAAGAATAACTTCTTTTACAATGAGCCCCCCTCCCCAATGTTTAAAAAAAAAATCATCCTTTATTCAAAGTCAATGACATTTATGACTTTTAAAACTAATGATATGTTTTATATATATAGGTGGTCAAAAGATCCTAAAATAGAGGTGTAACTCCACAAAAAAAATAGATACAGGAGTTACATCCTAGTCTTCTACTCAAGCCTATAACACCTACGACACACTAACTCCATCTAAGTATGCATATCCCCAAATGTAGGAAAACTCCATGTGAATAAATATAATATTCCCAAATAAATAAATATAGGAAAATAAATACCTACACTAACAAAGAGTAAGCTATAATGTAATTATTGAGACATTACTTGGAATGTAGTTGGAACTATTTTTGGTCCCAATGATCACATCTAATGTGATTTGATAAATTGGAGGGATACATGAATTAAAAAATCCTTTGATATGCATGTCTAATTTTTAAAGAAGATTATTGATAATACCCATGGTGGTTAATAATTATGTGCCACAGATATTTAGACCATATCTATTATTGAACAACACCCTTTTGATTCCCTTATTATGCTTACTCATTTAAATGAATACATGTAAATTTTGGTTGATAATATCTTTTGATGGTAAATCTTTTAACTCAAAGGTAATGAGATTTGAGTTATTTTTATATCTTGCATAACATTTATAAATTAATTTAGTTATATATCAATTTATACTTATGTTATACATAATGATTCACATAATATATCTTTATGGATAGTAGATAGTTTTAAAATCTCAAAAAATAAAATCTTAGCTTGCATATTACTCAGTTGGTCAAAAGATCACATCATTTAATTTTAATCACCATTTTAGGCTTGGGAAGAACCTATTGTATATTATCAAGTGGCATGATAGGTTACGTACCCTTATCTTTTCATGTAGTGATAGTGTAGACCATAAAATCTAATATAATTTATGGGTGAATAATGGTAATGGGATGATAGATGTCACTTGAATAGGATCTATGATGGACGATGGGTTGGGAGCATGCACATTGGCATTGTGAAATCAGATCTATATTATGATAAAAATAGTTGTATAGAGAGATTAAATTTTGATCTTATTTTAAAACACTCTCTTTCCATTGACTTATTTTATTATTTATTTTGATTATATCATTAACTAATTTAACATAACAAACCATGAATATAATTATATATTAGATAATGAAGTAACTAATGGATGTATCCTTATTAAACATGATTTTAGGAAAAAATACAATTTTTAAATTTTAAAAACTTTGAAATTAAAAATTAGAATGCATGAAAATAGTAATCAAGAAACCCTAAGTCAAACTAGGGTTTTGAGACCAAAGGTCAGGTTCACTAAATGTTTAACCCTAAAATTTAATAATGTGGGGTATATGGTTAAGAATATAGAAGTAGTTCAATCACAAGGGTGATAAACTAACCTATAGTAGGTCAATTAATATAAAACCCATATAAACAATATTTTAAATTTATAAAACTAAATTTGCTAAAAATAATAAAGTACTTCTATTGAAAGATATTGTAATAATTAAGAGATAATGATACTTTGTTGGTTTACTATGTGTAGGTAGATCTAGACTAGAAACAAGTGTAAAGTATGCAAGATCACTAATCTAGATCAGTCATTAAATTTTTTAAATTGCACTTTTATGGCTGTTAACACTACTATTAGATTTGAACACTACTGTCAACAATAGTATCTAATTGTGACATAGGTTATAGTACATAATAATGACTAGATATATATGTGACCAACTTTGATGTTATGGTTTTATTTCATCTTTCTAATGATGTATTAAAATCTGGGATACATGTTGCCACTATTTGTTGATTGATCAAACCCTAGATATTCACCCTTATAAAAAATTACAACAAAATGGGTTATTAGGCTCATGGTATCGAATTTCACCAAAGACCCTTATGTCAATGGATGCTACCAACATAACTAATATTCCAAGGAAGGCCTCAAATTTATTTATTTCTACCCTATGTATGGGAAAATGTGTGTGTACAAGGGTAAAATATATTATATGATGATGCATGTACTGATCTATCTTGTAACTTGACAAATATTTCTCATGGTATGCTCTTTTAATGCTTTAGACCTGTACTATGACTACTCCTATGATTGATAAAAATATGGGTGAATATTTTAGAATAGCTTGGTTATGTAATTGATCAATTTAGTTTTAGTAGGTGTTTGTTTGGTATTTGTTAGATGAATAATGATAAAACTTAGAATTGTATTTATACCAAATCTTTTTAAAATATCTCATAGTAAGGCTCAATAATATAAATAGATAAAACCATTAGTTTTGAAATAGTTTCAATTTGGATTTGGACACTACCATCAGTGGTAGTGTCCCTCTGTGGCTGGTAGTGTCCAAAAGGGTAGAAAACATATATGGATCTAAAACTGATAGAGAATTATCTTTATTAGGTTTTAATATGTATGTGTAGTGTAGGGGACATATGTCATCATAATTATATGGATCAGACTAAGAGATAATCTTTTAGCATAATGAGATGGTGAATGTGAGCCACTCGACAACAAGGAGGTCTAAAAAAAAGGGTAAAACCTTGATTGATATTTGTCAAATGTACAATACTGTTATGCTATAAATATTTAATTTTAGTATTTACAATAGGGTATTTTTATAAGAACCCAAAAAAGAAAAAACACCTTGTTTACTCCATTTTATTCTAAGAAGGAAAAATAAACACAAAAATAACAAATTTGGTTTTTTAAAGTTTACTCTAGCCATAAATATACCATATTTTCATCAAATTTAATTGATATGGGTCATGTTTATTTGAATTATCTTTATGAAGGAAACATAACCACACAAAAATGACACATGTTTGTGTGATCTATTTCTATATCTTTTAATCAACCTCAATTACCTCAATTGAATGTGATAGGGGCCCTATTTAATCAAATTCATGCTAAGAAATAAATAAGAACAAATAAAATGTCACATGGTGGTATAATGTTTTCCCATATCCTTATCTCGACATTCATTGGATCAATTTCATGTGATAAGGGCCCTAATTAGTCAAATTCAGTATAAAAGTGAAATGTAAACACAGAAAAAACCCATGGTGATCTAATTATCCCATTAACCCTAAATTGGCATTCATTGTCTTGATTTAATGTGTTAAGGTCCATGTTTATTTTATTCACTTTAAAAAAGAACCACAAAATTTTAAAAAACACGTGGTGGTCTAATGTTTTCCCATATCCCTATAAATCAACCTTTGTCACCTTGATTACATTTGATAGGGGCCTCGTTTACTATAATTCACTCTAAATATTAAATTTAAACAAAAAAAATTACATATGGTGTTATAATTTGTCCCCTATCCCTAAATTAACCTTTACTACCTTGAGTGCATGTGATATGGGCCACATTTAGTTGAATTTCTAAATTAAAAAAATATATTAAAACAATACATGGTGGTATATTGTGTACATGTAGCCATAAATAGACCTATGTTGGCATAATTTCATGTGATAGAGGAATTATTTAGTTTATCACTTTAAAAAGGAAATAGGAACATGCACAAAAAAAATACATATTGGTCTAATGTGTCACATAGCCCTAAATCGAGCTTTGTTTCCTCGATATCATGTGATAAGTGGCCTATTTAGTTGATTTATCTCTATAAAGGAAACATAAACATACATAAAATATTAATGGTGGTCTAATTTTTTTAATCTAGCTCTTATTCAACCTTTGTTGCTTCAATTAAATGTGATAAGGGTCCCATTTAGTGTAAATCACTTTAAAAAGGAAATAGTAACACAAAAATGACACATAATTCTCTAATGTGTCCCATAGGCCTAAATCAATATTTATTGCCTTGATTGATGTGATATGCTCCCTATTTTTATGCATACATTCTAAAAAGGAAACAAAAACACAAAAGTGACACATGGTAATACAATGTGTTTTTTGAGCAATAAATTGACCTTGATTGCCTCAATTCTTGAGATAGGGGCATCATTTAGTTGAATTTTATCTAAAAGGATACATGGACCAAAAGTGACATATAATGTTCCAATTTTTTCTTGTAGTTCTATGTCAACTTTTTTTGGCTAAATTGCATTTGATAATAGCCTTATTTAGTTGAATTCACTCTAACAATGAAACATAAACACCAAAAAATGACATGTGGTGGTCTAATGTATCCCCTAGCCCTAAATTAACCTTTGTTTCCTTAACTGCATATGATATGGGTCCTATTTAGTAAAATTATATATAAAATGAAACACAAAAATAATTTAGTGTTGTCTAATGTGTGTTTATAAGACTAAATCAACCTCTATTGCATTCATTGTTTGTGATCAGGGACCTATTTAGTTAAATTTACTTTAAAAAGGAAACATGAACAAAAAATTAATTAATGATGGTCTAATGGGATCCCAAGCCTTAAATTGATATATATTTCCTCTATTGAAATTGATATGAGGCCCGTTTGGTCAAATTCACTCTAAAAATCAAACAAAAACAAATAAAAATGAAATGTGGTGATTTAATCTCTATTGTAGCCATACCTAGACCTTTGTTGGCTTGATTTCATGTGATAGGGGGCATGATTATTTCAAATTCACTTTAAAAAATAAACAAGAACATATAAAAATGATACATAGTGGTCTAATGTGTCCCCTATTCCTAAATCGACCTTGGCTTCCTTGATTGTATGTGATAGGGGCCTTATTTAGTCAAATTCACTCTATAAAGGAAAATAAAACACTTAAAAATGAAACATGGTGGTCTATTGTGTGCATGTATCCCTATACGAACCTTTGTTTCCTTGATTCTATGCAGTATGGGCCTCTTTTAATCTAAAAACCAAACACAAAGACATAAAAATGATGCATGGTCTTCTATTTTTTTCCCTGACACTAAATTGAATTTTTTTTCCTTAGTTACATGTGAATGGGTACCCATTTAGTTTAATTATATCTACAAAGGAAACACAAACAAAAAAAATGAAACATGTTGGTTGAATGTCTATACATAGACCCAAATCAACCTATTTTTCCTTGATTGTATATGATAGGGGCCTTGTTTATTTGAATTTTCTAAAAATTAAAGAATAATATCACACAAAAATGACAAATGATGGTTTATTGTGTGTTTTAGCACTATATTATTCTTTGTTTCCTTTATTACATGTGATAGGAGGCATGTTGAGTAAAATAAACACTAAGAGGGAAATGTGAACACACAAAAATAACATATGGTGGTCTAATGTGTGCTTTTAAATTGAAATATTCCTTTATTTCCTCAATTACATTTGATTAGAGCCTTTTTTAGTCAAATTCATTCTACAAAGTAAAAATAAACACATAAAATAACCCATGGCAGTCTAACGTGTGTATATATCCCTAATTCCACCTCTATTTCCTTGATTACATGTGATACAATCCCCATTTAGTATAATTCTCTCTTAAAACTAAATATGAACACACATAAATGACATATAGTGGTCTAATTTCTACCATAACCCCATACCAATGTCCTTTACATCAATTGTATATGATAGGGGCCCCATTTCATCAAAGTTTCTCCAAAAAGGAAACATGAACACACAAAAATGACAAATGGTGTTCTAATGTATCCCTTATCCCTAAATTCACTTATGTTTCCTTGATTGCATGTGATATAAGCCTCATTTAGTTAAATTAATTATATAAAGTAAACAAAAACACATAATATGACACATGGTTATCTAATGTCTATCTATATGCTACATTGACCTTTGTTGCCTTGATTACATATAGTAGGGGCCCCATTTAGTTGAATTCACTCTAAAACTAAAATAGGAACACAAAAAAATAACACATGGTGGTATAATGTGTCCCCCTAGCCTTAATATACTAATGTTTCCTCAATTTCATGTGATAGTGGGCCATGTTATTTTCATTCTCTCTACAAATAAAATAAAAACACACAAAATAATACATGATGGTTTAATGTATGTCATAGACCTAAATCAATATTTTTTGCCTCAATTATAAGTGATCAGGGTCTTTTAGTCTAATTTTATATAAAAGGAATTGTGAAAACACAAAAATGACACATGGAGAACTAGTATATGCCCCTGACTCTAAATCAACCTTCATAACCTAGATAAAATGTGAAAGAGACTCGTTTAGTTGAATTAGCTCTACAAAAGAAACACAAACAAAAAAAATGATAGATGGTAGTCTAATGTGTATCTATAGCCCTAAATTAACCTATATTTCTTTAACTACATGTGATAGGGACCATATTTATTCAAATTCACTCTACAAAGGAAATTCTAACACATCAAAATGACAATTGGTTGCCTCTTTACTCCCCTAGTCCTAAATCAGTCTTTATCTCCTCTATTGCAAGTGATAGGGGCCTCGTTTAGTTGAATTCAATCTAAAAAGGAAATATGAACCTAATTTTACACTTATAGTGCCAAAATGCATATTAAAAGAGACAAAAATGTACCATTCTCAACATATCATTCTTCTCCTATTTCATACTTGCATTGTAATTCTTCCATTTTTTTTAGATTATAATATAAAATAACATAAAACATAAGGTAATATAATATTAAAAAAGGAATATACCATTAATAAATTCAATGTTGACAAAACATATTAAATACCTTATTGTTTTCTTCAATTTAATTCATAATTAAAATATGTATATATAAAATAATTGAAACAACATTATAAGTGATACCATAAAGAATGAACTCTGATCTAATTCGTAGATTAATTTGATGAAATGAATACCCTTCAATCCTTGAAATTTAAATTAAAATACTTGTTTCTCTTATAAATAATATTAATCATTAAAACATATTGTCATTCCCATTAATACTCTTTCACACCAAGATCATATTACTTGAAGACAGATCTGAACCATGGGGCCTAAGACCAACTGTGTGGGGAAAAATTGAATTTTGGTTATGTAGAGTGAATGGGAAAATATAATTAATAAATATACAACTAAACACATTCAATGGATTGGAAGTATTACTTTCAAGAAATTCAACTTCTATTCATTAAAATAGAATAGGGAAAATTGGTATAATATGTTATAGTACATGTTTTATATAATAGATATGTAGTGCATGTTATTTGTCTTCTGACTGTATGGAGCATCGACCTTTAGTTGGATGTGTATGTTACATAATTATAAAATTATAATACACTAGAAGTTACAACCACTATCATTTACCAATAAAATAGTTGCATTGAATCATATTTTAGGCTCAATGATAGTTGGTGAACCCCTTGAAGCATGTGGCCAAGGTAGGGTAATATGTGTATGTGCTATGGAGTCCAAGAGTCATTTAGGTGCATGGGGTTATGAGTTAAAGTGTGGAATTATGATGTATGTAGGGTTATGATCTATAAACAAGATATAATTCAATGATATAGCATGAAACTTGTGTGGTGTATGAGTCAATGAGCTATAACATAGAACTTAAGGTGCACTAAAATGCAGACATGAAGGGGGTAGAAGTCAACTAGTGAAATGCATAGGACTATGAATTGTGAAGTGCATAGTAATGATTATATAGTATGGAGTGCATATGAGTCAATGCACATAAATTTATGATAAGGCACATGAATTATGTGTATGATTGTGATCAAACTTTAAGAAAGGAGAGTGTAAGATTGGGTGAGAGGTACACACCTTGAACAACAAAGAAAATAAGGATTAAGCTCAGTTGTGGAGTGATATGCATAGATCATTCAACCTCTATTAAATAGAAATGGTCTCCATTTCATTGATCCATATATGCATCAATTACACTTGAAGCTATTGTAAAGTGTAACACTTGGCTTGATCAACATATTTCCCAACCTTGACCACTTAAAAAATTTGATGTGTGCCATGGTGAGGGTGTGTGTCTTAAAATTTGATGATTTGTACCTTATGTGTAGGGTACAAGTGTTTAGGATCCAAATTAGAAGGATGTTGTATCACTATTAGATCAAGAAGTGATAGAGTGTAAGGCTTTATAACTTCCACGTTGAATATTGGGTGCAAGCCCAAGTAATGAGGTAGGTCAAGAATGAAGGAGTTATCACCAACTACACACAAGATGGTGTAAGGACCATAGTGTAGAGATTTGATATTCTAGTGTGTACCTTTGAATCACTCCTTCTAAACTTATAACCAAACTTTATCACTATCTTAAAATGCATGAGTTGTGTAATATGAAGCATGGCAATCCTTGTGCTTACCTTGAGTGTGAGAGAGAATCTACTAAACCTTCTGATGAACACACTAGATATGGCATGAAACCATAATTTTCTACTTCTCATTCCTATGTACATAAATCATTATCTGATGGTGCATAGTAGGATATGTCTAGAGTTTCTAAAGTTTCAAACCCAAGACATGTATGAAATAGATTGTGTCAAGTAGAGATATGAAGATACTTGTTATAGGCATGTAAAATATATAATAGATTTTCATCCAAGGTGTGAACATATGAATGATTATACATCTATAGAATATGAATAAGTGTGCATTTGATCACTTTGATTTTCTCATCTATCTGAGGATGAAATGTTGTTGAATTATCCATTTTCATAATCATCAATTCCCACAATGCTTACAAAAAATAACTCACATAGCACAGATCGTGATCAGAGATGATGGATGTGGGTAACCCAAAATGAACCCAAATATGGTTAAATAATGCCTACACAATGCTAGAAATGTCAAAAAAAATTTCATGTGACAATGATGGCCATATTGAAAAACTAATCCTCTACAATGCACATAGTGTCATGTTATCATCTTTTCACAGGCAATCTAGTCAGGAAATCCATACTAATAGATTCCCATGGTCTAGATGGAACTTGTGGGGGTGTGTAAGTCCCAATTTATTATTTGTGGGATTGGTGATCTAATAAAGATTGTAAGACTTGATGTGGTTCTCTATACCTGTGTGGATATGTGGCCAATAAAAGTGCAACTATAATGTAGTTAAAGTCTTTGTCACACTGAAGTGTCTCAAGGTCTTGGCATAGTGTGCCTCCCAAATGATTCATTGGTGAGGTAAGTTAGAGGGAACATAGAGATGTTTGAGATTAAAAAGAATCTATTTAAACAAATATAAATCCTAAACTTTGTTAGCTTGCATGAGGTTGGTGTAAGTTTTTGTGATGTCCTAATTAGCTAAGTAGAGAGGAACCCAGTCTATGAAATTATGGCCATGCATCTTTAACACTATGATGAGTGCATGAACTAGAAACTAGATAAGGAAATCTACATTCTTTTTATCTTTCCATCTCTTGTTCTTGATGATGAGGTGTAATTACTATAAGTAAGTCATCCATGTCATGTGGCATGCATTTTCTAGCTTGTTTTGCAACTATAGGAACTAAAGTGGTTTATGGTCTAAATTAACAATTGTCTCCTTCCTAAGAATGTAGTATCATCATTTTTAAATGATTTCATAATATCATACAATTACTTATCATAGGTGGATTACCTTTACACTATGTTGTTGAGTGTCTCAGAGTGGTATGTAAGTGAATGTCCATGCTGCATGAGCACTACACCGAGTGCATAGTCAACTACATCAGTGTGTATTTCAAAGGTTTTAGTAGTGTTAGGTATTATTAGAATATGAAATTCATAGAGGTGTTGTTTAAGTGCCTCAAATATTCATTATTTTACATGTGTCCAATCAAACATGGCATTGATGTGTGTGAAATGGCTGAGCACCCAAGAGATGTGCAAGAAACTAAGGATGAACTTATGGTAGAAGTTAACAAGTCCAAGAAAACTCCTCAATTATATGAGATTTCATAAATTAGGACAATTTTGGATCACTTTGATCTTCTTTGAATCTACTTTGATGTTAGTGTGATCAATGTGGTAGCCTAGGTATTGGATTTGCACAATGTCAAATGTATAATTTGATAAGTTATTATGCAACTTGTGTTAGCATAAAGTGTCTAAGACATGCGATATGTGCTCCATATGATCCTCTCAAGTCTTATTGAATATGAGAATTTTATCCAGGTAGATGACGATGAAGGAGTTCAATAATGGCCTAAGTAGATCATTTATTAAGTGTATGAAAGTGGATGGTGCATTGGTGAGGTCGAAAGGCATGACCAACCATTCATATAATCCTTCTCGAGTCTTGAAAGTTGTATTTCAAATATATTTAAGATGGAATGAAACCTGATGGTAACCTGATTTCAGGTCAATCTTGGTGAAGTATTATGTACCTTAGAGTTAGTTTATAAGGTCATTAATGCATGATGGTGGATACTGATTCTTCATCGACGTGATTTTTTTGAGTGTGCAATAGTATATTAGAGTCTCTAAGACCCATAATTTTTGGGTATGAGGACCATATAACTCCCATAAGGTGAAGACTTAGGCCTCATCTTGCCCTAATTGAAAAACCCTTTAATCTAGTATCAGACTTCATCATTCTCCCATAGTGATCTACGATAGAGGGGCTATTTTGAATAGGGTATTTAAGGACCAAATCGATGTGGTGATTTATTTCATAGTGTGTTTAAATACCTTTAGGTTCTACAAAGACTTCACTACTCTATTCTATTAACTTATCGAACACTATTGTTGTAACAACCCCTCAAGGATTATCTGAATAATGCAGCAATTTTTTTTTAAAATTTATTTACTCAACATTTTTTCTTTCATTATATTAAAAAAAATAATATAATTATATATTTTTAATATATTACCAAATAATATTAGATAATATCAAATTTATAACAATTACAGTTCCAATCACTAGCATTTCATTTAACATAATATGAGTGCAAGGAAAGTAATCACTTTAAAATATAGTCATGACTAGTTCAATAATATAGCTACTAATATTAAAGTATAACAAATAATACAATTACATTTACATTAGTTATTTTTCCTAGATACAATAGATAACTACTATGATCCATGGAGCTCGAGTCAAACTAACTCATGTATCTTTGATAATCTTAAGTGTAGTCTCTAAGTAAGTACTGCAGTGGGGAGGGAGAGCATCATCTGAGCACTTTTTCACACTAAACATAGACCATTGATTCCCCATATAATCCCCCATCAGGGAATGACCCTCCCTTCACAGATGGGTAGGTAGTAATGGTGTGGGAATCCAAAGAGATATGTGAGTACCTATGTGCTATAAGATTTTTACTACATGATGTGTACCATAAATAAAATATCTTTCTAATATGATATCACACAAACACATAAATCAAGCATATGAAATGACAATGTCTATCTAACATTACTTTGGCAAAAAATTTCAAATAACATATGATCTCTAGGATTAGTTAATTACATACACACCATTTGATTGGATTACCTTCATACATTCATGATGCTAACTAAGATAGTGAAGTCCATCTCACTACTTATTTGGCATTGTCAATGCAAGACTAGTTAAATATAACATAATATATAAACCAAAGATTCAACTAGATTATTCTTATTAACATATATGAAAACATGCTAAGTCTAGGAAATAATCGTAACTATACATTAAGTCCATCAAATTCATTAACTAAATCTAACATATAATGATATTTCAAATATAATGAATATTACTAATTACTATCCAAAGATCATACCATCCAGGCATGAATCACACCAAGTTCATAATTACATAAGCATCACAAGAATTCATTGATCATTCCACAACATATTTGACCCTCATCATAACCCAAAATAACTATAATTACGTCATAGTAAGAGTCTTCCCTTAATTATTACTAAACTATAATTTTAGTTTTCCCATAACCAAGCCAGAGAGGGAATGTTCAACAACACACACCAAGTTATATATAACCAAAAAAGTATACTAGTGTCTGTATTTTTAGCAAGGTTAAACCATCCATCTATACTCTGTATAATTGTAATTCATTGAATTCCTAATCATGTGTGTGTGTGTGTGTGTGTGTGTGTGTGTGTGTGTAGAAATCTTAATCACGAGTGTGTGTGTGTGTGTGTGTGTGTGTGTGTGTGTGTGTGTGTGTGTGTGTGTGTGTGTGTGTGTGTGTGTGTGTGTGTGTGTGTGTGTGTGTGTGTGTGTGTGTGTATCATAACTTGTATAACCATAACTAAGGATGTGTATGTATTCTCTAAGTATACAATAAGGTTCATATAACTATATAGATTATTCAAATTTCCTTATTTATATTAAGATTAAAAAATTAGGTACACTGTTATAACATCTATGTCTACAGTGCTCATAGGTCAATTTAATTGAAGGAGTATCTCTAAACAATAAAACCAACTCATAACCATTTATTACTTTTCATATCCTAAGAATAGTCTAAGAATAGTTAAATACTCATAGTTATTTCCCAAGAAATAATTCATGCCTATCAAATAATATAAACACCTTTAAAATAATCATCATTTGTTTAATCCTGTAGTTTGACGCAGTCAAATGGATAAAATTGACTATTTTAGGTCTTGTTTATTTCATCATTTTTAATGTTGACACATATACAATATGTTACTAAATTAGAGTTTTAATTACCCAAAAAATAATAATGTAACACACAATTTCAAATAATGATTACCTTAAAAAATATACTCTCATATCCAGTCAGTAAGTCGACAGAGACTAGAAGAGAAGTAGTGATTTCTCAAGATGTAAAAGGAGTCTAAATGTAGGAAAAGTATTTCCTATTGAATTTCAAGCCTACATGACTTTATAGTCAATTTAACCATTCATATATATGCTTTACCCAATTTTAAGTAACTGTACATGTACACAAATATATTGTTTCTTTTTAAAAAAATACTTAGTCAAAATCTTGGGCTTTTAATAATACCCATTTCATCCAAAATGACAATAAATTGAATGTACAATCAAACCTTATGTGGAAAAACAACTTCATGTAGTGAAATATTTCCTAATATTCTATATAATTTAAATATTATGTTCCACATTATAACATACATGAATTTTCCTAATAGGGCATGGTTTCAAGACCATTTTTCCAATGAAGGTTGAGGTTTACTATTCTACCCATAAAAGGTTCTGGAAACCAAATAACACAGTCAATTTCATATGCAAAATCCCAGTACTAGGATTTTAAATCTCATATTAGACTTTATATAATCATGAGATAATCAAAATTTTCAAATATGTTTCCGTCATACAAGAAATTTTACATAGCATTGATTATTTAAGCTTGGGGTTTTAAAGATAATGATTTACTTCTATGGATGGCCACGCCATCCACAGAGCTAAATCCTTATCTCAATATAATCTGGGTGGATCACTGCAAAAACCCATACAAGAAATATAAATAGAACTTTTGGCCTATCAATCATGAAATGGATTTACACTACCGACCTAGTAATTTCTTCTAAAATCATTCTTTTTATTCTTGAATGGATTTACCAACTTCTCTCTACTTACATTCCTTCTTCATTGTTGTGTCATGCCCTTCTCTCTCTCTCTCTCTCTCTCTCTCTCTCTCTCTCTCTCTCTCTCTCTCTCTCTCTCTCTCTCTCTCTCTCTCTCAAAATTAATCTTCTTTAAAAAAAATATATTCCATGCAAAATCCACATTCTTTCACCGTTTTAGTTTAAGATCAATCCCTACCACTTAACTTGAGCTTTCTAATGCATATTGATATTTTTGTGTTAAAGGCCAATTTACTCACTATCTAAGTCCACTTTAGTCATTTAAAAAAGATAATTTTAAACCTTCAATACTCAACATAATTCATCCATTGGACTAAATCTTAAGTTAGTATTTTTAGGATATTAAATTTCCTTAAATATAATAGGACAAAAGTATTTATTGCTTTAAAAATATAAACTAAATCAATTAATAATTCCAATTATTACAAGATAACTATTTTAATCAAATACTTGTGTGTGTGTGTGTGTGTGTGTGTGTGTGTGTGTTTGTCTTTACTTAATAGTTTGACTTATATTGATATTCTTGAATATCAATAGTAGTTAACTAAATGCTAAATAATTTTTTTAAAGACATTATTACTAATCTATAACCAATCAAAAAATAGCTAAAAAAATACTATATATATATATATATATATATATATAGAGAGAGAGAGAGAGAGAGAGAGACTTATAAGTCAATATATATATATATATATATATATATATATATATAGACTTATATGTGTGTGTGTATTGACTTATGTGTGTGTGTGTGTGTGTATATTGACTTATATATATAATATAAGTATATATATAAGTTTATATATATATATATATATAGTATTATTTTAGCTATTTTTTGAGTGGCTATAGATTAGTAATAATGTCTTTAAAAACATTATATATATAGTCTATATAGTCTATATATATATATATATATATATATATATATATATATATATATATATATATATTCCTGAATATCAATAATGGTTAATTACATATCTAATAATGTTTTTAAATAAATGATTACTAATCTATAGTCAGTCAAAAAATAGTTAAAAGAATAAAAATATTGATTGGTTAAGCATCAACTCATCCAATCATAGTCAACACATCAATCCTAAGGAAATCATCATACAAATCTAACTGTAAGCAGTATCATGATTCAATCACTCAATTAGATCAATCATAAGCATTTATGGAAAATATAAACACTGCATAAATGCAGAAACACTCAAACACATAATAATTAGTTAAACTATTCTATTGTGGTGTGTGTTGGTTTATTAGTATTTCTTCTATCATCTCCCAATAATTCTATCTATGCCATCCTCTCTGATAATGCTCTCCCTTTATCATGATTTGAGGGAAGAATCATTATTGCATCCACCTCATGATACGTAGATAGTTAGTCTAAGTCATCATATTTATCAAAACTAATGATGCATAACTAACAAATATACATCTATAATGTATAGAATAAGAAAGTATAGTTGTCACATAAATAATCCATCATGTAAATTAATTAGTGTATAACTATTTTGTAACTAGTATATGTTATAAAGCTCAAATCAAATCAATAATAATCAATTGATAACCATAATAATCCATAGATTTAAAGTTTATAATACTTAGGGTGAAATTGAGATATAACATCCTTTCCCTCTAAAACCAACCATCATCTTGATGACTCTTATTCAAACAATATTTTTGAATAATAGATAGAGTTTAACAAAATAAAAACATAGTATCTAGTATCAAATCATGTAAACA
Source organism: Torreya grandis (assembly GCA_037957365.1). Taxonomy (NCBI): domain Eukaryota; kingdom Viridiplantae; phylum Streptophyta; class Pinopsida; order Cupressales; family Taxaceae; genus Torreya; species Torreya grandis. The sequence goes on along the minus strand of JARHVA010000630.1, from coordinate 2,660,449 downwards.
AATATGAAAATAGTCTGTAAAAATCATCATAGTGCTCCCAAGTAGCATTATCTTTAGAGTATTGGTTCCACAAGACCTTGCACTGTGACACTTCTCTATTATGCAATGAAATTTTATGAGTGCCAATTACTCTGATTGGTTCTACCATGATCACCCTAGGATCCAAAACCTACAAAGCATTCTAATCCAGAACATGTGAAGGATCAACTACATACTTTTTAACATAAGATACATGGAAAACATTATGTAATAAATCTAGGGATAGTGGTAAAGAAAACCTATATGATATAATATTGACCACTTATAAAACCTTAAAGAGTCCCATAAATGTTGATGATAGTTTTGATAACTTCTCAAATTTAATTGAGTTCTTCTATGACTTAACCTACAAGAACACTTTACCACCTATAGAAAACCACCTATCTATCCTCTTTAGATTAGCATAACTCTTCTATCTATTATTGGCCTAGGTCAATATTTACCTAATTAATCTAACTTGTTCTTCCATTTCTAAAATTATTTTAGGTCCAAAGACTACCCTATCCTCTAACCTATCCTAATTGATTGGTGTCTTGAACCTTCTTCCATGCAGTGCCTCAAATGGTGTCATCTTCAAAGTTTATTGGTATGAGTTATTGTATACAAAATCAATCAATGAAAGATAATATTTCTATTTTTATTATTGATCCATGTAATACATATGAAGAATATCCTCCAACACCTTATAAACTTGCTCAGTCTACCATCAGTCTCTGGGTGATATGCAATGTTGAAGTTTAGTTGCATACCCAAAATTGAATTTAGAGTTACCCAAAATCTAAAATTCATATTTAGATCATGATTTGAAATGATCTCTAGAAATCCATATAACCTGTACATTTTTTTAACAAAACTCTTTGCAAGAATAGGTACATCATCTGATAAATTACCTATAATAAAATGAGACATCTTGGTTAGTTTGTAAACAACTACCAAGATAATATCATGCCTACACCATGATATCAGTAAACCTTGGACAAAGTCTATACTGATAACCTACCACTTCCATTCTGGTATATCATGTAGATATGACAATCTAGTTGGGTGCATATGCTCAGCTTTCATTCACTAACATTCTAGACAATGTGACACATAGTCGACCATATCTTTCTTGATTCCCTTAAACAAATATAGAGATCTAAGCTCTATCATGAGCTTGGTTACACTTGAATGTCTCAAATATGGGGAATTATGTAATTTCTTTAGCACTGTACTTCAAAAATTCTCTTGATTTGGCACATACATCCTTCTATTGTAATGTAAAAGACCATCACTCTTAAAATTGAATCCTTTATACTGAGGATTCTGAGCATTGTCAGACAAAGCTTTTCTAAACTGATCATATAATTTGTCTCCTAGTGAAAAATCAATCACATGATCTTTGAAAGTACTCTTGATAGTAGCCATGACTGCTATGTACCTTTTACAACTCAAGGCATCAGCTACTCTATTTTCTTTACCTTTGATGTAATTGATATCAAAGTCATAGTCAGAGAAAAACTCTAACCAATGTATTTGATGAGCATTCAAATTTAGTTGAGTGAAATGTATTTGAGTCCCAAGTTATCAATCTTGAGCTCAAATGGTTTTCTCAAAAAATAATGTCTCTAAACTTACAAAGCATGAATAATTATTACAAGTTCAAGATCATGAGGGGCATAATTCAACTCATAAGGTTTCAACTTTCTTCATTCATAAGCCACTACTACACCATCTTGCATAAGGACTCCTCCTAGTCACTCTCTTGACATATCTATGATCACTAAAAATTGACCATTGGAGTCAAGAAATATCAACACTAATGCTGAAGTAAGTCTTCTTTTCAATTCTTAAAAATCTACTTCACACTTTTCTGACTAGACAAATCTTTGATTCTTCCATTGCAAGGAGAAAATTGGATTAACTATCTTGAAATTTTTTAGAATGAACTTCCTATAATAGATAGTTAACCCCATGAAACTTCTTACCTCATGCACATTCCTTGGTGTCAACCACTCCATAATGGCTCCAATCTTAGCTGGATCTATAGAAATGCAAACTGTAGAAATAATATTTCCTAGATATTGCACTTTCTCCTATAAAAATGCACACTTAGAAAACTTTACATACAGCTTATGCTTCCAAAACCATTGTAGAACTAGTTCTAGATACTGAAGGTGATCCTCTTCATTCTTAGAATATATAATAATGTTATCCATAAAGACCAAAATAAAATGATCTAGATAATCTTTGAACACACTATTCATGAGATTCATGAATGTTGTTAGTGCATTAATCAACCCAAAATGTAGCACTGTGAACTCATAATGCCCATAATGAGTTTTGAAAGTTGTTTTCAAAATATCCTCATTTCAAATCCTCAACTGATGGTATCCCACTCTAAGATCAATCTTATAAAAGACCATTTCTCCTTAAATTTGATCAAAAATATCATCTATATGAGGTATCAGATACCTATTTTTGATGGTTTTCTTATTGAACATTATATAATCATTAAAAATTTGAAGAGTACCATCTTTATTCTTTATAAATACAATTGTTTCACCCCAAGGTGACACACTAGGCTTGATCAACCCTTTTGACAACATTACCTAGAGTTGAGCCTTCAATTCAACCAACTCAATGGTTGTAATTTTGTATGATGCCTTATGTTGAGCCTTTAATTCAACCAACTCAGTGGTTTTGTATGATGCCTTATGTTGAGCCTTTAATTGAACCAACTCAGTGGTTATCATCTTTTATGGTGCCTTAAACTATGGTTCCAATCCAAGTATCATTCCAATAGAGAAATCAAACTCATGTTTAGGAGGCAATACTAGTAATTCTTCCAGAAACACATCATGAAAATCTCTAAGAAATGGGTAATATTTGAGAGATGGTTCCTTAAGTTCTTCCATTTCATTTGTCTTGACAATAGAATATTGGCACCCTTTTCCTTTATCCCTCTTAAGTTGTATTACATAAATCTACCTGAGACTCAACTCCCTTTTCTCACCTTGAAATTGTGTCTGATTTCCAAAATCATTTAGACACTCAACATTATTCAAGTAGAAATCAACTTTGGCCTTATGTTTTGCAAGCTATTTGAATCCTAGGATCACATCATATGACCCTATTGATGTTACATATAGATCCACTACTATTTTAAATCCAAGTAACCTAATCTCTACTTCAACTAGACACTTGTCAACCATGACTTTTGAGTCATTCTAATATTGTAATGACCATGTATTTACCATAAGTCTAGCTCTTATAGGAAACTTACTAAGCATTCTAGGAGCTATATAACATTTAGTAGCCCCTGTATCTATTTAAATAAAAATTAAATATTCAAACAAAATAATTGTTAACTCTATGGGTGATTCTTGAAATTTTGATTACCGATTATCAATTGTTACATGAATATGTTTCTAAAAATTGCCATGCTAAGGAGTAGGACCTTTGATCTTTGAATTTTTTTGAGTTAATTCATAAACATAATGGTTTCCTCTACAAATTAAATAGCCTCCAGGTGGTTATTTCTTGTCAGTCTATGGGTTTCCATTGAAACTACCTTTAAATCCATTACCTAGTTTCTTGTTGCTTGATCCACTATTGAATTTGGAATTTTGATTATTGATCTAACCCTGGATTCTCCATTCCTCTATTTTTAGTTATTCTTCTTGAAATTTATCTTAAAACTTTCAAACTTTATCTTGATCTTGTCTCTAGCTTGTGAAATAGACTTCAACTTATGATCCTGCTTGACTACCTTCTCAAAGACTTGGTCCATGGTAGAAGGTCCATGAACATCTACCTCTCCAGCAATCTTAGGTTTTAATCCCATGATAAACTTCTTGATCCTAAACCTCTAATCTACTTATTACTGAGGTATGTACTTCAAAAATTTGGGGAACCTCTCCTAGTACTCATTCACCGATAAGTTTCTTTGCTTCAAGTTCTAGAAATTTGTGAGCTTTTGATAAAAATAAATTTTTGGAAGCCACCATGACCTAACAACATCACAAAATTCTTCCAAGTAGTGGTAATTAAAATAAGGTTCATTTCTAACCTCTTATTGGCCCACCAGGCAGCTAACTCACTAGCCAACTGGTATGCTCCCCAAACTACTTTAGTGACCTAAAAGTAGTTTCAAATCTTAAAATACTTCTCTATCTCTATCATCCATGCTTCAAATATATCACCTAGGAGAGTTCCATCCAACTTAGGTGGACTCACCTTTTTCATGTCCCTAGATAACTTTATAGCTACCTAAGATTTCACATCCTACTAGTTTTCCTACTTAGTGGGATGATCATTAGGTTCTTTTTGATGTTATTCCTCTCCATGGCCATGAACTTTCTATTCTAGGGTTATTATTCAATCCATGGTATCATTCATGGCTACGATAATTTGATTTAAATTTTCTACTTATTCAACATCAAATTGGATAGGATTATTTGGAGGGTTATTGTCATTGACACTTGAATGAGCCTCACTTGATGTTCTTACTCACACCATTATTCTTTCTATATGATTAAAATAATATATAAATATTAACAGACTCAATGTAACAACCCCTTAAGGATTATCTAGAATAATGTTGTATTTTTTTAAAATTTATTATTTCATTATATTACACCATGAGAATATAATAAGTGATTTTTAACATACTACCAAAGAATATTAGACAATCTTAAACTTATAACAATTACAGTTTCAATCACTAGCATTTTATGTAAAATAACATGACTACAAGGAAAGTAGTCACTTTAAAATCCAACCACAACTGGTTCAATAATATAGCTACTTCTATTGAAGTATAAAAAATAAAACAAGTACATTTACATTAGGCATTTTCTTAGATATAATAAATAGATATTATGCTCCATGGAGCTCGAGTCAAAATAACTCATGTATCTATGATAATCTCAAGCATAGTCTCTAAGTACTATAGTGGTGAGGGAGAGAATCATTCAAGAACTTTTCAACACCAACTATGTACCATTGATCCCCCAAACAATCTCTCATTAGGGAATGACCCTCCATGGATGGGTAAATAGTGATGGTGTGAGAATCCAGAGAGATATGCTAGTATCTGTGTGCTATATGATTTCTACTACATGATGTGTACCATAAAAAATATGTTTCTAACATGATATTACATAAACACATAAATAAAACATATGAAATGATAATATCTATTTAACATTACTTTGACTAAAGTTTTCAAATAACATATGATATCTAGGATCATTCAATTTCATACACACCACTTGATCAAATTACTTTTATCTTGTATTTATGATCCTCACTAAGCTATTGAAGTTCCTCTCACTACTTATTTGACATTATCAACACAATACTGATTAAATACAACATGGCATATAAACCAAATATTAAAATAGATTATTCCTATTAACAAATATGAAAACATACTAATTATAAGAAATAATCATAACTATGCATTTAGTCTATCAAATGTATTAAATGAATCTCACACATAATGATATTTCAAATATAATGAATATTACTGATTACTATCCAAAGATCATACCATTTGAGCATGAATCATACCAATTTCATAATTACATAAACATCACAATAACTCAATGATCATTCCATAAAATGTTTGGCCCTCATCACAACCCAAAAGAACTATAAGCATGTCATAGTAAGAGTCTACCCTTAATTATTACTGAATGATAATTTAAGTTTACCCATAACCATGATCGATAGGGAATGTTCAATAGCACACAAGTTTTATATAACCATAAGATTATATTAGAGTCTGAATTTGCATCAAGGTTAAACCATCTGATATCTATACTATGCATAATTATAAATCATTGAAATCCTAATCACAAGTGTGTGTGTGTGTGTGTGTGTGTGTGTGTGTATCATAACTTGTAAAACCACAACTAAGGATGTGTATGTATTCTCTAGGTATACAACAGGGTTCATACAATTATATAGATTATTTAAGTTTCCTTATTTATCGTAAGATTAAAAAAATAGGTAAACTATTATAACATCCATGTATACAGTGCTAATTGGTCAATTTAATTGAAGGATTATCTCTAAACAATAAACCAACTCACAACCAATTGCCACTTTTCATATCACAAGAATAGTCTAAGAACAACTAAATAATCATAGTTATTTCCCAAGAAGTAATTCATGCCTATCAAATAATATAAACACCTTTAAGTAATCATCATTTGTTTAATCCCCTAGTTCAACTCAGTTCACTAGATAAAATTGAGTATTTTAGGTTATGTTTCTTTCATCATTTTTAACGTTGACATATATAATATGGTATTAACTCAGAGTTTTGATTACCCAACAAATAATAATGTAACTTACAATTTCAAATAATTATTACCTCAAAAACCACAGTCTCATTCCTAATCACTAGATTGACACAGTTAATTAGTACAAAAGTAGTGATTACTCAAGACATAAAATGAGTCTAAATGCAGGAAACATCTTTCCTACAGAATTTTAAACCTACACTACTTTGTAGTCAATTTACCCATTCATATATATGCTTTACCAAAGTTTATATATATACATATTCTCCTTAGCATATTAAGAGAAAATCAACATTATTACTCAGTCAAAATCCTAGGCTTTTAACAATACCCATTTTATCCAAAATGACAACTTGAATGCATAGTCAAACCTTATGTGGAAAAACAAATTCATCCAGTGAAATATTTCCTAATATTCTATATAATTTAATTATTTTATTTCACATTATAACATACATAAATTTTTCTAAGAGGGCAAGGTTTCAAGTCCATTTTTCTAGTGAAGGTTGAGGTTTACTATTCTACCCATAAAGGGTTCTAAAAATCAAATAACATAGTCAATTTCATATGTAAAAAAGTGGTACTAGGATTTTAAATCTCATATTAGACTTTGTATAATCATGAGATATTAAAAAATTTCAAATACATTTCCCTCATAAAATAAATTATACATAACACTGATTATTTAAGCTCGAGGTTTTAAAGATAATGATTTAGTTATATGGATGGTTGAGCCATACACAAAGATAAATACTTATCTCAACATAATCTATCAGGATCACTACAAAAACCCATATAAGAGATGTAAACAAAACTTTTGACCTATCAATCATGAAATGGAATTACACTACCAACCTGGTAATTGCTTCCAAAATCATTCTTTTTATTCTTGAATGGATTTACCAAAGACTTCTATTTGCTTACCTTCCTTTTTATTTGCTATATTATGCCCTTCTCTCACCTCACTCTCATTTTATCTCTCATTGTCTCTCCCTCTACTCTCTCCTTCTCTTAATATATTCTTCTTCTTATTTTTAAATAGATTCCATGCAAAATCTGCATTCTTTCACCATTTCAATTTAAGATCAATCCCTACAACTTAAATTGAGCTTTCTTTATTTTTATAACTTATGCATGTTCATATTTTTGTGTTCAAGGTCAAGTTGCTCACTATCTAAGTCCCCTTTAGTCATTTCAAAAAGATAAATTTAAATGTTCAATACTCAACGCAATCCATGCATTAGACTAAATCTTAAGTTAGTATTTTTAGGATATTAAATTTCCTTAAATACAATAAAATAAAAGAAATTATCTCTTTAAAAAGATAAATTAAATCAATTAGTAAATCTAATTATTATCCACAAAGATAAATACTTATCTCAATATAATCTATCAGGATCACTACAAAAACCCATATAAGAGATCTAAACAAAACTTTTGACCTATCAATCATGAAATGGAATTACACTACCAACCTGGTAATTTCTTCCAAAATCATTCTTTTTATTCTTGAATGGATTTACCAGAGACTTCTATTTGCTTACCTTCCTTTTTATTTGCTATATTGTGCCCTTCTCTCACCTCACTCTCCTTTTATCTCTCATTGTCTCCCCCTCTGCTCTCTCCTTTTCTTAACATATTCTTCTTCTTATTTTTAAATAGATTCCATGCAAAATCTGCATTCTTTCACCATTTCAATTTAAGATCAATCCCTACAACTTAAATTGATATTTCTTTATTTGTATAACTTATGCATGTTCATATTTTTGTGTTCGAGGTCAAGTTGCTCACTATCTAAGTCCCCTTTAGTCATTTCAAAAAGATAAATTTAAATGTTCAATACTCAACGCAATCCATGCATTAGACTAAATCTTAAGTTAGTATTTGTAGGATATTAAATTTCCTTAAATACAATAAAATAAAAGAAATTATCTCTTTAAAAAGATAACTTAAATCAATTAGTAAATCTAATTATTATCCACAAAGATAAATACTTATCTCAATATAATCTATCAGGATCACTACAAAAACCCATATAAGAGATCTAAACAATACTTTTGACCTGTCAATCATGAAATGGAATTACACTACCAACCTGGTAATTGCTTCCAGAATCATTCTTTTTATTCTTGAATGGATTTACCAAAGACTTCTATTTGCTTACCTTCCTTTTTATTTGTTATATTGTGCCCTTCTCTCACCTCACTCTCCTTTTATCTCTCGTTGTCTCGCCCTCTGCTCTCTCCTTCTCTTAAGATATTCTTCTTCTTATTTTTAAATAGATTCCATGCAAAACCTGCATTCTTTCACCATTTCAATTTAAGATCAATCCCTACAACTTAAATTGATATTTCTTTATTTTTATAACTTATGCATGTTCATATTTTTGTGTTCAAGGTCAAGTTGCTCACTATCTAAGTCCCCTTTAGTCATTTCAAAAAGATAAATTTAAATGTTCAATACTCAATGCAATCCATGCATTAGACTAAATCTTAAGTTAGTGTTTTTAGGATATTAAATTTCCTTAAATACAATAAAATAAAAGAAATTATCTCTTTAAAAAGATAAATTAAATCAATTAGTAAATCTAATTATTACAAGACAACTATTTTAATCAAATACAAGTGTTTATATATATATATATATATATATATATATATATATATATATATATATATAGTTTGACTTATGTTGATATTCCCCAATATCAAGAGTGGTTAACTTAAAATCCAATAATGTTTTTAAAGACCATATTAATAATCTATAACCAGCCAAAAATTAGATAAAAGAATACAAATATTGATTGGTTAAACATTAACTCATCCAAACATAGTCAACACAACAATCATAAGGAAATCATCATACAAATCTAACTAGATGTAGTATCATGATTTAATCACTTAATTAGATCAACCATAAGAATTTATGGAAAATATAAACACTATAGAAATACACAAACACTCAAACATGTACTAACTAGTTAAACTATTCTACTATGGTGTGTATTGGGTTACTAGTTCTTATATCATCCCCCTAATCATCCCATCTACGCCATCCTCTCTAATGATGCTCTCCCTTTGACATGCTCTAAGGGAAGAATTAATATTGCATCCACCTCATGACAAGTAGGTAGTTAGTCTAATTCATCATATGTATCAAAACTAATGATGCATAACTAACAAATGTACATCCATAATGTACAGAATAAGAAAGTACAACTGTCACATAATTAATCTATCATGTAAACTAGTCAATATATAACTATCCCATAACCAATATATGTCATAAATATCAAATCAAAGCAATAATAATCAAATGATAACCATAATAATCCATGGATTCAAATGTTATAATACTTAGGGTGAAATTAGGATGTAACATTTGTTGTGATGATGTGCAAGTGTTGTGTAATGCTAGGGTGTGCTTCAGTTTTGACTATGTAAGTGTATCAGGGTAGACCATGAGTAACACTAACTTTTGCATATGCAAGATGAGATTATGACATTGTTTGGTAGAGACCAAGGTGACTTTTGTCATTGGTACTGACTCAAAGAGGTTATATAAGCAATCTTTCATGTGAATAGTCTAATGCTATGGCTTCTCTTGATATGTATATTCATGGTCATACAAGTATGATCTCCTAATTAAGATGTCATAGACCTCCATAAGTGTGATGTTAGAAGTGACATTATCCTCCATCGGCTTGAATTTTTACTAAGAAGTGCATTGTTATTAGACCTGTATATCTTTCCTCTACTAGAGCCATCCTAAAGATTCCATGATGATGTTATTGTGGTTTACACTATTGATGATGACATGAAGAGGCTAACCCTTCACCCAAAACTTGGTGTGGAAGAGGTGTTCATGCTCTTCAAAGATGTCAACTGTAGTGGTTTTGGTGCTTAGACAAGAGGCATTTGGATCAGTGATGTCTATTGATGTGGGTTCTAATACATATTGTGTGAGTAGGGATTACTATGCATGGCATTTAGAATAATCATGGGTGGATGAGATATTGCAATGGTATCACTTATCATTAGACTTCTTATTCTTTCCTTTGTCTGATGTAGAAGGCACTAGGGCCTTCGAGGGTTAAGTAGTCTTTTTGTGATACTCTCCTTTGAAATAAGTGTGTTGTTGCTTTTATGTATAATGATATGATGTGGATTTATGAGATGGTTTGGACTTGCGCATTGTGTTGGATGAAGAGGTGACATGATGATTCATATTTTAGTACATTTGATCTTTGAAACACTATGATCTACTTGCCCCAAAGTGTTAGAAGTCAATAATTCCATCTTCACATGGACACAAGGTGAGAGTCTATTGATTTACTTTATTACCATATGTTATTCACTCAAGTTCTTATGTAGATGCATAGAGTGGTCATGAAAATTTTTGCTGTAGTCTTATATGGATTGATCTTTGCATCAATGTAGTTATTGGAACTTGATGTATTCATCTTTAAAGTGGCACAAAGGGTATTAATATTCCTTAAATGTATCAATATAAGTCTTTTAGGATTTAATTGGAACACACTCTTGTATGTGATGTGCATTAAAGCTCCACACTAGTGAAGACCACTATGAACATATTTAGTACTATGAAGGTGATCTTCTCAGCATCGATGAAATAATTAAATGGGAAGTATGTCTTAAGTTGTCAAATCTAGGAATCTAATGCTTTAGTGTTGATCTTACATTTGAATAGAGGTATCTCAATATTGACTTAAAATTGAAGGGGTTTGTTTCTGAAACTATTGTTGAACAAACTATGGAGATGTGGTAAAAGGTGTCAGATTGAGTTCTACCATCAATTCATAGGAGTGGCCAGAAACATCAGTGTATTGTGCCTCTAGTACATTGATGATGAAGTTTTATACCTTAGGGGCTACCCCAAGTTACTTTTGGGTGTCAACGATCTTACTTTTGAGATGACATTCTTGAAGATATTACTAAATAAAACCAATTAAAAAACCTTCCTTCTTAAGTTGTGCTCACATGTTTATAGGCATAAAAAAGAATAGATATTTTTAGTTTTGATACCAACAATCCTGATCATGGGGCCTAGGATCAATGATGTGAAGAATAACCAAGTTTGGTTGTATAGAGTGAATGGGAAAAACTAATTCAAAAAGAAAAAACTAAACACATTTAATGAAGCAAAAGTCTTACTTGCAGGAAATGTAACTTCTATTTATTAACAGAGAATAGGGAAAACTAGTACAATATGATACAATGCATGTTTTATAGAGTAGATATGTGGTACATGCTATTTGTGTTATAACTCTATGAAGCATCAAAATTTGGCAAGATGTGTATATTACATACTTATATAATTATAATACAAGAGAGGTTACAATCATTGTCAGTTGCCAAGAAGACCTTTGTCTTGATTCATCTTCCAAGATGGATGATGGTTGGTGAACCCTTTGAAGCATGTGTTCGAGGTAGGGAGACATGTGGATGTGTTATGAATTCCAAGAGTCATCTAGGAATGTGGGGTTATGAGCTGCATCATAGGACTACGAGGTGTATAGGGTTGGGAGCTGCAAAGAGTGTAGAAGTTTACAAGCTAACATAGAACTTATGTGGTGTGCGAGTTGGTGAGATGCAACACATAAATACTGGTGCACTAAATTACACACATGAAGGCGGCAGAAGTTAGTGAGTGTAATGCATGGGACTACGAGTTGTGAAGTGTGTAGTAATGAGTGTGTAGTGTAGAGTGCACAAAAGTTTGTGATAAGGTGTGGGACTTGTGCATATGATTGTGAGTAAACTTTGAGTAAGGAGTGTGTAAGATTGGGTGAGAGGTGCATGCCTTACACAATAGCGTGAATGAGGAGTAAGCTCAACTATGTGAGGACTACACATGGATCAAAGACAATCTCCATTATGATGGTAAACATTAATACTTCTAAGGCCATTATATCTGTGAATCTTTGGGTAATTTTCTTTATGGTTTTTCAGAGATTAATAACATCGTTAATAAAATTTTTATAAGGTAGTCCTTTGGGTTGAAGTATAATGGTTAAAGGGGATGTATTTGTATTGGAATAATCTAGAGTTAAATCCTATTAGTAATTAGGGTATCCATAGTAAGGAACATATGAATAGTTGAATGGAAAAGTCATGGTGTGAATAGGGTACCCAAAGCATGAAATATATAATTGACTACATGACAAAGTGGAGGTATAATCACTAGAACACCCACTTGTGTTATAGATTGGGTGTGGGCCCACCAATCTCACAATTAACTTATATCAAAAAAGAATCGTCAAAAATATTTTAATAATAATATTTTATTTATTCAGAAAATTAATACCAAAGATATTGAATGATAAGAAAACCATGAAAAAAATGTATTATCCACTTGTATTCTAGATTAGATATAGGACACCAATCCCCCAATTAACATGTATTTACCAAATATATTAAATGATGAAAAATCCATGAAAAAACACATTACTCTATCTTAGATAAGCATGATTAGTTTGTGAAAAAGGCTCCCAACATAATATCCTTCTTTGTCTTTTGGCTAACATCCAATCTAGTTTATGTTCATATCAGTTTAGTATCGAGACCCTACTACAAAAAGGCCAAACATGACCAAATGATTGAAAAATAAGCACTAGACAAGAGACAAAAGTTTAGAATTATAAATAAAGGATGTGGTAAAGGTAAAATTGTAGTCTTCCAAAGGAAGTAATATCATAAATAAAGAAATACCATTGACATTGAAAGTCATTACAGAGCCCAAAATTGACAATACCAATAAATTTGATTTTCTCCTTCAGAATTCCTAAAGATGGATTCATCCCATAAAGTATAGTTTAATTTAATTTAATATAATTTAAGTTAATTTATAAATTAATTTCCACTAAAGTTCAAGAATTTTTTATGAAATTGAAAAACAAATCATATGAAACCAATACATAAAGGGAGTACAAAATACAGCTCAAAAGATAGAGAGTAGTTTAACTAAATTTGTAAAAAATAATAATGAGGAACAATGATTCTAATATTTGAATGAAACAAATTGTGAAACATTAAACTGTCCATTTCCTTAAAGATCTGGACTATGTTGTTTAGATATGTGGTTTCTTGTGGCTCTTGAAACTTGTGGTTTGAAATAAGGACTAATTTTTGTGGAGTTATTTGTATGTGAAGATTGCAATTCAAGTGTTCTCTATTAAATTTGAAGTGTCTCATGAACAAATGAAGCCAAACATCTTTGATCCTCATATTGAATGAAGCTCCTCAATGATCAATGAAAATCTCTAAAATGAAAAATGTATCTTCCATGAATCTCATAGTAGATAGGGTATCTAAATACAAAATGTTCCTCACTTTCAGGGTATAAAAAACACAATTAAAGTATATGCTTATTTTGTGGAAAATGATGGTCAGATTCTATCCAGAGTTGATGAGAGAAATCTCAAAATTGAACTAATGGCCTTAAGAAAGATAATAACATTCGTGAATTCAAATTTGAACCTCATGTAAGCACAACCAAAATATGAAACAATGAATAAGTTTTGGTTTTAAAGTATCTTTTGGATTAATCCATACATAAATTTCAAAGACGTTTTATTTATTTTTTCATGAATGCCTAGGTTGATTTCTTGTTTATTGAGTTGAGGAGCATTAATATAAAATCAAAGAGGTGGGATTCTTTCTATATATCTATATCCAAACTCTAGAGGAGAGCAATAACTCTTGCATATTAACAGGATTTTCATCATTGTTTGATAAGTTGCATAGAATATTGAAGTGCCAAATACATATACCTATTCTAACTAGAGAAAGAATTTTTCATACATCAGAGCCTATGCAACATAGTGATACATGGAAAAATAAAGAGATAAAGAGACAACATGTCCAGACTGTGCAAGAATAATTGAGTGAGGAACCGTTCTTTTAACTTGAATGTTATTTGATAACATGAAGACAAAAACTCTTTATATACATTTGAAATCATTTTGTCTTATGTATGGACCCCAAATCTCACGTCCATATAATAATGTAGGAATAACTAACATATGAGAAAGTTGAATCCTTTTTTGGATATCTTGAAATTAGAGTTGAAAACATTATCTTTCCAAGGATGTCAGTGTTGTTTATCCTTTTATAAAGAGACAACATGCCCAAACTCTATAAGAATAACTGAGGAACCATTCTTTTAACTTGAATGTTCTTGGATAACATGAAGATGAAAACTCTTTATATACATTTGAAATTATTTTGTCTCATGTATGGGCCACAAAACTCACATCCATACAATAATATAGGAATAACTAATGCATGTAAAAGTTGAATCTTTGTTTGAATATATCTTGATATTAGAGTTGAAAACATTGTCTTTACAAGGATGCTGATGTTACTTATCCTTTGTTAAGTCTTACTTTATTGTAGGTACAAGGCTAAAAGGTGGTCTAAAAAAAACTACACCCAAGTAGGTCAAATAATGCACCACCTTGACTCGTTGCACTTTGTATATCAAACTCATTGTAGATGCTAATTTCTTGGTTACATTGAATGCTATGATTTTTGTCTTTGCAAGATTTACTTCAAGGCCATTTTTGTCACAAAAACTACTCAACACATCAAGGTAATTTTGAAGACCTATAATTGAATGTGAAAGGGAAAAAATGCCCTCTATAAACAAAAAAATAGCAACACAAATCCTAAAGAGACTACAACCACTCATACCACCTAAAATTTTGGAAACAATATCTTATAATTCATCAATATATAGGTCAAATAGTGTAAATGAGAGTGGACAATTTTGTTTCACATTTATGATATTGTAGGTATTATCTTAAGTATTCTTTTTTATATGAATATGTCAAAAAACGCCTAATATAGCCATTACAAGAGAAATTACTAAATATGAAAGATGTTGTCCCCCAAAAATATCACTCATTTTTTGGAACAACATTTGAACTATTTTGGTCCTGCAGGCCAAAATTACCTCTTCCCTTCTAAAAAATTATTCTAGGAATTCAAATTCTTAGTCATTCAAGCATTTTTAGATTTCTACGGACTCTATAGGTTTAAATCTACAAACTCTGCAGATATATTTCTACGGACTCAACATGCTTGAAATCAACAGGTTCAAAGGCTTCTACAAGTGAGTTCAATCAAAAGATTAAGTCTCAAACACTTAGTCATTTTCAGAATTGGTTCAATGCCTTGGTTCAACCAAAAGAGTTCATTGGCAAGCTTCTATGTAGTGTTTGAACCATTAAACCATTGAACCATTGAACCTTGAACCATTTTGGTTCAACAGGTTCAATGAGTTCAAAGGTTCAACGTCATCAACAAGAGTTAAGCGCATTTGTCAAGGTTCAAATTTCAACCGCTTTAGGTTCAATGGCTTCAAAACACTTATCAAAGAGAAGAAAGCTTGAACCATTGAACCGTTGAACCATTGAACCACTTTGGTTCAAAGGTTCAACGAGTTCAAAGGTTCAACAGGTTCAATGGCCATATGGTTCAACACGGTTTGGCTCAAAGATTTTGTTTCAAGCAGTCAAGTGAATGAATAGAATGAAAGAGATTGAACCAATTGAACCATTGAACCATTGAACCAAAGTTGGTTCAATCGGTCGGTTCAATCAACACGTTTAAAGGGCTGCCCCAAAGCCAAAAGAAAAAGAGTCTTTGTGGAGGGCAGTGAACCAAGCCGAGTGCCCTTGTGGAAGGCAACGAGCAAAAGTGAACAAAGAGAATTCCTTCAAAAAAGTGAACCAAAGATAAACAGCCCTTGCGGAGGGTAGGTAAGGAGTAGATGGACCATTTCAAAAGTCTAAAGGATATTTAAGGGCTTAAACAGTCCTTGCAGAGGGCACAATTCTCTTTTGTGAAAAGAATGCGACAAAATGGTTAAGGCAAGAATCCTTCAGACTTTTTTTTGAATGAATTCACCTGGGAAGAAAGCCCAATAGAAAACTCGATGGAAAGTAGAGGCAAAGCGAAGGAAGATTTCCTTCAGACAAATTGTCTGAAAGAATTACTTTAGATTTTTTGTTTGAAGGAAAAGTTTGCTGAAACAAAAAACTCACCAAGGAAATAAAATCTCGAAGGTTGCTCGAAAGATCCTGAAGGGTAGATACCCTTGCGGGAGGCTCTCACCAAGGAAAGTGGACCATTTCTGAAGACCCCAAATGGCAAGTTCCCTTTGAGAAAGATCAAACCTCAAGTTGCAGTGGAAGCTGCCACGTGTCCTTCATAAAGATGTAGCGAAAGCTACAATGTGTCATCTTTCGAGACATAGTTTTTAATAACTTTCAAAATAGTGGAACATGCCACATGTCATCTATAAAGCTTGGCAGAGGCTGCCAAGTAGCAACATCCATAACTTCTTCCTTTTATTGAGTAAGGACTGTGGTGGGTCATGGGTGAGTGGCTAAACTCGAATGGAATGCGCCACGTGTCATCATCCGTATGAGTTCAAAAGAGTCCCGAATGTTTCTACAGAGTTTTTATGAGCTCAGTGGAAGCTACCATGTGTCATCATCTGCAATATTCTTAAAAGGCTCCCAAAGCCTTTATAAGTTAAGTGGATGCTTCCATGTGTCCTTGCTTGTTTCACAGTGTAACACACCACGTGTCACTTGTTAAGAATAGTGGAAAGTGGCCAAAGCAAATAGGAAAGACATGAAGTAAGTGCTAAGGAGGATGACAGGCCCATAGCTGTCAAATTTAGGGCAACCAAGTAGTTGTTGGCTTTCAAAAGATGACGGACCCAAACACGTCAAATTTGTGACAATTAAATAACTATTGATCCTTACAGACTTAAGCATAGACCCTGTGAACAAATTCAATGACCAGCCAAAGAGATAGCCCAAGAACTCAAATCACATAGATAAAGGCAAAATATAGCCAATAAAGGGGGAACGATGAAGAATGATAAAAAATATCCACACATGGGAGATGTTTCTAGAAGTTAAATTAGCCCACCAGGTGGACATTGGAAAATGAAAACATTCAATGGCGCGGCCTATTTTTCTAAATTGAACAAAGTGAATAGCTGGAAATACATTAGGGATACACATCAGGCAGCCCATATTAAAAACTGACGCTCGATTCCATCATAGCCCATAGACAAAATTTAAAATGTATTGAATGAATCATAAGCCATCATTTTTGTGAGACAAAGTGCCCAAGTCTTTCTTAGAGCACTATATATAGGACTTTCTCATATTGTTTTAAAGAGATCTCTCGATTATCAAAAATAAAACTCTGCCCAAATTGAAAGGCATTACTGAGACTTTGAGCTTAGATTGTTCATCATATTTCTTTGTTTGAATTAGAAAGCAAGTTACTTTCAGACTTTGTGCTGTTATAGCTTATATCATTTGAGGAGATTTTTCTTATGTCTATTTCCTAAATGTATTCTTCTTTATGCAATTTAACAAGCAGAACAAGTGGAGGTGACAAGGAAGGTGTCTTGAAGCCAGTTACTTTTAGACTTTGTGTTGTCATAGTTGTCTTCAGTATGTGTTTATTTTTTGTTTCTCTGTAAAGGATCTTGGGATGACTTTGTGCCCTCATTATCCTTTGTATTTCACTTTTTCGCAGTTGAGGTGGAGACTTTGTGCTACATTTCATCCTGTTATGTTACTGCGCCCTGTTACAGTTACTTATCACTACCCAAAAGGTTCCTGTTGTCTATTGAATAGTACTTCTAAAAGAAGAGGAGTTCCTTTAGTCATTTCATCATGATTTCTCCTTTGATTTGTGAACATTATCTCTGAAAAAAGAGAGATGGATGGTTTATCTTATCTTTGTGTATTATTTTCTATTTAACATATATATATATATATATATAGCCCCTTCATACTTATAGGGAACCTCCCCTTGATGAGAGGAGAGATTTGTCCCCTTTTGATGTGGTAAACCTGCACATTTAGCTGACTAATCTTCCTTGCTATGGTTGATCAGACCTATTTTGCTCATCAGTACGCTGGTGACAAAATATTCACCCAATAGTTTTTGGCGACTCTGCTAGAGATTTACATGCATTTTGAAGCCTCAATTTTTAGATTGAAGCAGTCCCTACCCTTATCCATTATAGACTATGGTGACTCCATTTTGTATCTTACCCATTATCATTATAGCCTTACCATCTCCCTCCACCTCCATGCTAACTGGGATAGAATGTGCAGTTTGAAGCCTCAAGCTCAAGCTGAAGCAAGGTCAATTCTTTCCCATTTTTATTTTACAATCTGGTAGATCTATAGTATACGTGAAGCCAAAGGGCTAAAGGTATTGTTGACCCTGTATTCGAGTTGGTAAAACATAGTAATTTTGATCTATTTTCTTCACCAACTCGCCTCCAATGAACCAGGAGCTTTCCTCCTACTAAAGTCAAGTCTCCATTACCGGGCAAAGCCTCTATTTTTACTATTAATAAAGCTTTGTCAATACTTACCCCTATAAGATTTGTTATTTCACCTTTCCATAGTCATACAATGGCAATTCAAGGCCCCTGGAGTAACTCTTTTGGCCCACTTAATCTAACTCCACTCCTACATGAACTCCCATGCAGTTTGAGGAAGAATTTCCCCAAATTCTATGGTGATAGAAAAGTTCATCCTGATGAACATATTGCAGTCTTCAACATAGCCTGTGGTGTAATAGGTGTGGAATTTGAAGACGTGGTAGTCAGACTATTTGTGAAAATTTTACAAGATGCTGCTGCAAACTAGATCTACCACCTGCAAGCTCGGTCAGTAACTATCTAGAACACACTCAAGGCCAAGTTTGAATCAAGGTTCAAGGCTACAGAAGATGTGCATGCCCTGTTGGCTCAACTCACACAAATGAAGAAGGAGCCTCATGAACCAATGAGATATTTCATAGCCAATTTCGACAAGCTGAGGAACAAGATTCTTGTAATTGCTCAGCCAACACCTGAAAACCTCAAATGTTTCTTCATCAACTCTCAGCTACCTAAAGTGAGTTTTCTACTGAGACATGCTAGCCAAATAGACCTTGTTGTAGCTTAGAATTTGGCCACTGAGGTGGAAGATGACCTTATCTTGGCAGGAAAGATAAGGAGAGATCCCAACAGAGGTAAATCTTCTTCATCTTCTGAATATCCATCTATAGGTACCACTAATCCAATGGTGCAAAAGCTAGCAAATGAGTTGTTAGCTCTCAAGAATCAAATGGCCCAAGGTATGTCTACTCCCCCTTATCGAGATATGCCAAGAAGGACATTTCCCAATCAATCATACCAAGGCAATGCTGTCAGAAATCAAGGACAACGACATTGTCTTCCTCCCCCACAGAGGAAACTTGCCATTGAATCATGCCCAACCAATTCAGTAGTTAGATATATCAAAACAGAATCTAATTTCTCTTTGTAGCTTGAATTAAACTAAGAAAATGATGTTGATCTCCTTGCAGCAGACCAAGAAAACTCAGCTGGTGACTCCAACATTGGTTTTCTGAATTATCAGATGAACCCAGAAGTGAAGGTAAAGTATATGAGGGATCATATGTTGTTTTCACCTAGTCTAAGAACTAGTCAGGTCAACAAGCTGATAAAGGGAAGATAGAGGAGCAACCTCAACCAAAAATTTCAATTACTAAGCATGGAACCACTCTGCCTTTCTAGCCAAAGGACCCGGTGACTGTTGAAAAGGTGAGTACCTCAATTGCACCTGCACCTTCTACTTCAACTTCACAGACCAGTCCTCCCCCTCCCATAAACCAAAATGATGAAATCCCATCCTCTATTTTTAGTACATTTCAATCATTTGACATAATCGACCATGTCAAGAAGACCAATAATTTTAATTTCTGAATTTGAGTTCCTACAAGCCAACCCTGAGCAATTGGATAGGTTAGTTCAGTATGTGAAGAATAAAGCCATCCCTGTAGGAAAAAATGTTAAAAAGGTAAATCATGATCCCCCAAGGAACATGTCCATCCCAAACAATCTTGTCATTACTCCTCTAGCTACCCCTAGGAAAATAGAGCCTTTCTATGTTTCTATGTTGATAAATGGTCACAAGCTGAGTAATTACATCATAGACTCAGGTTCATCTGACAATGTCATGCCTATCAAAGTGGTAGAATCTCTTGGTCTCACACTAACCAAAACTTTTGGGAGATGCTTCTCCATGGAGAAAAAATAAGTACCTTTACTGGGACATATCAAAGATGCCTAGTTTGTATTTGCAGCATTCCCAGACAAAAGAATCAAGATGACAGTCTTGGTGGCTGACGTCCCAGCCTCATACGACATTCTTTTGGGGTAAAATTTCTACAAGGATGTTGGTAGAGAATTGAGTATGGACCTATCAAAAGCAACGATTCCAATCAAAGGCATTATGAAAAGATTACTTCCTAAAAAGGAAGCAAAATATGTGGTCACCCAATCATCAACAATTGAAGCTCAAATTTTGTTTGAGTCTTCAGGGATGGGTAACTACTTTCTATCTACAGATGAAGTTCATGAAGCATTTGATGAAGCTCTTGAAAGTGTCAACCTAGAAATTAGTTCAGCTAGAACAATAGAAGAATTAGTGAAGCATAATGAAAATGTGGAAGAATATCCCCCTCCAAATGAAGAAGATTTCAAAGAAAAAGCAGTGTCTAATGAGGTATGGATTCTGGAATTTGATGGTAGCTACTCCTCTACTGGTTCAAGAGTCGAGTTTGTGTTGATATCTCCTCAAGGAGATATTTTTCCTTCATCCTATAAGTTGCAATTCAACAACACAAAAAAACCCAGATGAATATGAATCTCTGTTACTTGGATTGAGGGTTGCTCGAGACAAATGCATCAAGCTCCTTCATGCCAAAGGAGATGCTAAACTAATGGTTTATCAGGTGAGAAATCTGTACCAAATTAAGAATGAAAGATTATGTCACTACCACAATCTAGTCTAGGACCAAATTGAAAGCTTTGATGCTTTTAACATCTCTACCATTCCTAAAGAATTCAATAATTGAGCTGATGCAATGGTTGTTTTAGCTACTCTTTTGGACCCCCACCCAAACTTCAAAAGAGACAAGTACACTATTGAGCTAGTCTTTAGACCAAGTGTACCTGATAATGCCAGTCATTGGCAAGTGTTTAACAATGACAACCAAATCATTACCTTCATGGAGCAAAAAGATAGCTTTGAACAGCTGCATTTTGAAGGTAGTAAACCTCAGAAATGTAAACTAGCTCCTAAATCAAATACAGATGCAGGTGAGGAATTCCTGCAACTCAAAGGGAACAAAATTTCCAAAGGCCTAGTTTCCCTCAAGAAGCTATTTGAAAAACATGACAAATTCATCAAACAACAACAAATGGATTCAAGCTCCTCCCAGGGGTTTGATCAGATAAATTTGGGTACCAAGGAAGATCCCAAAATGGTGAATATTGGGAAGTGCTGCACTCTTGAGGAGAGATTCAAGTTCACTGCTCTACTCTGCCAATACATAGATGTCCTAGCATATTTCTATGATGATCTAAAGTCACTCAGACCTAAGAAAATCACCATGAAATTTCTCTCAAGGATAATTCGGTACCTTACAAGTAAAAATCTCGGCAGTATAATCCAAAAATATCAGGTACTATTCCATCTGAGATACAAAAAATGTTGAATTATAGGATAGTTTTCCTAATCCATCATTCCAAATGGATTGCCAACATAGTCCCTATGAGGAATAAGAATGGAAAAATTCACATCTGTGTGGATTTTAGGAATCTGAATCAGTCATCCTTAAAGGATAACTATCCTTTGCCAATCATGGATCAAGTGTTTCAGATAGTGACTAGCTTAGAGATGTTATCAATGCTAGATGGCTTCTCAAGATACAATTAAGTTGAAGTTAGTGAAGCAGACCAACACAAGACTACCTTCACCACACCTTGGGGCACGTTTACATATAGAAAGATGCCTTTTGGCTTGATAAATGTTGGCACCACCTTTTAGAGAGAAATGGACCTTGCTTTCAAGGATGAGATGGGTAAGTTCATTATAGTTTATCTTGATGACTTGACCATCTTTTTTAAGCATCACCTAGATCATATACGCCACTTGCAACAAGTGTTAGACTGTTACCGCCAGAATGGTATTTCCTTAAACCCCAAGAAGTCTATTTTTCAAGTAACAGAGGGAAAAATTCTTAGACACATTGTGTCCAAAGGAGGCATAAAGATTGACTCAGACAGATTCAAATCTATACAAGAGCTTACCTTACCCACAAGTAAAACTGTTGTTCACTCTTTCTTTGGGAAGGTGAATTTCTTACAGAGGTTCATCCCTGAGTTTGCTAAGAAGACTAGACATATTGTAAACATGATGAAGGGAAATGCCATCTTTATCTGGACTAAAAAAGGCAAGTTAGCATTTGAAGATATCAAGACTGCCATTGCCCACGCCCCCAATTCTGGTTTGTCTAGACTTCAACAAGGAATTCACTATATATAACTATGCTTCTGAACACACACTTTCAGTAATTCTAGTTCAGTAGAACCAAAAAGGTGTGGAATCTCCCATTTCTTTCATGAGCTATCCTCTCAAAGCTCATGAGCTGAAGTACTCAAACATGGAGAAGCATGCTTATGTAGTGGTGAAGACAGTCAAGCATTTTCACTTCTACATCTTGAATTTTCACACTACTACCTTGGTTCCTGATACCATGGTCAAATCCATACTAACTCAGCAGGAGTTTGGGATGAAAGGAGGTAATTGGATTGCAAAGATTCAGGAGTTTGATTTAGTCATCAAGCCAATAAAGCTGGTATGAGGAAAAGGCCTATGCCAATTAATTGATGATAACAAACCAGTAGAAATAGAGTATGAAGAAGCAGAGGTGGAAGACACACTGACAGTCCTCTTTGTCTCCACCATGAATAAGTGGTATTCAGGTATTGCTCATTTTCTTACTTATGGTGAGTGTCTTGCTGACCTATCTTAGAAAGAAAGGAGGACTATCAAGTTGAAATCTACCAATTTTGTCCTTTGGGACAACAGCTTGTACAAGAGGAGCCTTGATGGAGTGTTCCTTCATTGTGTGGACAAGGAGCAACAAAACTAACTTTTGAAATCCTTACACAATCTAGCTTGTGGATGACATTTTTTTGCTCCTGTAACTGTCCACAATATTCTTTGAGCTAGGTATTACTAGTCAACTCTTTTCCAAGATGCATATAAGTGGGTAAGAAAATGTGAACTATGCTAGCAGTTTGTTGGGAGACCCAAGTTAGCTGCCATGCCTCTCAAGCTAGTGGTCATAGAGGAACCATTCCAACAATGGGAAATTGATTTTATTGGAGCTGTAAACCCATCTTCAAGTGTTGGACATGATTATGTCCTTATAGCAACTGACTACTTCACCAAGTGGGTAGAAGCTATCCCAACTAAGCATGGTACTTCAAAAGTAGTGTGCAATTTCCTTAAGAAAAATATCATTTCTAGGTTTGGGGTCCCAATTAAGATTTTTACAAACAATGCAACTTGTTTCACTTCTTAAGAGATTACTTAGTTCTATTTTTACTATGGAATTACCCTCTCCCACTCTTCTGATTACTTTCCACAAGGGAATGGACAAGTTGAATCAAGTAACAAGAACTTGATGACTATCATCAAGAAGCTGGTGGATGACAACCAAAGGAAATGACATAAAGCATTGGTTCATGATTTGTGAGAAGATAGAATTACACCAAAAAGGGTAATTGGTATGTCTCCTTTCCAACTTCTTTATGGTATCAATGCTGAGATACCAATCACCTTAAAATTATCAGCATTAAAATTGGCTAAGGCAATTGAAGATCAGACATATGAAAGCTCTATTGATAAGAGGATCATGTGCTTAATTGAGCTAGATGAGTAGAGAACTATGGTGGTGGACCAAATTATTGCCCATCAAAGTATGGTGAAGAAGCTCTTCGACCAGAAGGCAAAAAACTATGATTTCTAGGTTGGAGATCAAGTCCTGCTATGGGATAAGAGAAAAGAACCAAAGGGAATGCATGGGAAGTTTGATTTTATTTGGAGAAGCCCATTTATTATCCATCAAATCAATGGTGAAAATAGCTTCTTGTTGAAATATCAAGATGGCACGCTTTTCTCTCTGCCTTACAATGGGCAGCATCTGAAGCACTTCAATATGTGAAGTATCAGATAAGATCAGTTTGTACATATGTATATTTGTATAGTATTT
The DNA here is from genome assembly GCA_037957365.1 of Torreya grandis. Lineage (NCBI taxonomy): Eukaryota > Viridiplantae > Streptophyta > Pinopsida > Cupressales > Taxaceae > Torreya > Torreya grandis. Next base: position 2,635,935 of record JARHVA010000630.1, on the reverse strand, counting down.
AGTTTTGTTTTTGTGATTTCATTTTTGTTTTTGTCACCTTTCTTTTTGGGTAGCATGACTCCATAGCCCAATGGCATACTTCAAAGGCACTGGAGATTCTGGTTTCTACTCCTCTCAGCTGTTTCAAGTTTTCAACTGAAGGAAGTTTCCCAACTGGAGCCAGCTGTTGTTCCCCAAAAATATCACTCATTTTTTGGGACAACATTTGAACTATTTTGGTCCTGCAGGCCAAAATTCCCTCTTCCCTTCTAAAAAATTGTTTTAGGCATTCAAATTCTTCATCATTCAAGCTTTTTTAGATTTCTACAGACTCTGCAGGTTTAAATCTATGAACTCTACAGATATGTTTCTATGAACTCAACATGCTTGAAATCAACAGGTTCAAAGGCTTCTACAGGTGAGTTCAATCAAAAGAACAAGTTTCCAACACTTAGTCATTTTCAAGATTGGTTTAATGCCTTGGTTCAACCAAAAGAGTTCATCGGCAAGCTTATATGCAATGTTTGAACTATTGAACCATTGAATCATTGAACCTTGAACTATTTTGGTTTAATGGGTTCAATGAGTTCAAAGGTTCAATATCATCAACAAGAGTTAAGCGCATTTGTCAAGGTTTAAATTTTAATCGCTTTAGGTTTAACAACTTCAAAACACTTATCAAAGAGAAGAAAACTTGAACCATTGAACCGTTGAACCATTGAACCACTTTGGTTCAAAGGTTCAACAGGTTCAACGACCCTATGGGTCAACATGGTTTGGCTCCAAGCATTTGGTTCAAGCAATCAAGTGAATGAATAGAATACAAGAGATTGAACCGATTGAACCATTGAACCAAAGTTGGTTCGATCGGTCGGTTCAATCAACAGGTTCAAAGGGTTGCCCCAAAGCCAAAGGAAAAAGAGTCTTTGCGGAGGGAAGTGAACCAAGCCAAGTGCCCTTACAGAAGGCAACAAGCAACAGTGAACAAAGAGAATTCCTTCGAAAAAGTGAACCAAAGACAAACATCCCTTGTAGAGGGCAAGCAAGGAGCAGATGGACCGTTTCAAAATTTTGAAGGATATTTCTGGGCTTGAATAGTCATTGCGAAGGGCATAGTTCTCTTTCAGGAAAAGAACATGGCAAAATAGTTAAGGCAAGAATCCTTCAGACTTTTTATCTGAATGAATTCACCCAGGAAGATAGCCCGACAAAAAACTCGACAAAAAGTAGAGGTAAAGCGAAGGAAGTTTTCCTTTGGACAAATTATTCGAAAGAATTACTTCAGACTTTTTGTCCAAAGGAAAAGTCTGCTGAAATAGAAAACCCAACGAGGAAATAAAAGCCTGAAGGCCACTTGAAAGATCCCGAAGGGTAGGTACCTTTGAGGGAGGCTCTTGCCAGGGAAAGTGGACCATTTCTCAAGACCCTTGAGGGCAAGTTCCCTCCGGGAAAGATCAAACCTCAAGTTGTAGTGGAAGCTGCCATGTGTCCCTCATAAAGATGTAATGGAACCTGCCATGTGTCATCTTTCAAGACACAGTGTCTAGTAACTTTTAAAACAATAGAACGTGCCACGTGTCATCTACAAAGCTCGGTGAAGGCTGCCAAGTGGCAACATCTACAGCTTCTTCCTTTTATTGAGTAAGGACTGTGGTGGGTCCTGAGTGAGTGGCTAAACTCGAATGGAATGCGCCATGCGTCATCGTTTGCATGAGTTTAAAAGAGTCCTGAATGTTTCTACAGTGTTTCTATGAGCTCAGTGGAAGCCACCACATGTCATCATCTGCAAGATTCTTAAAAGGCTCCCAAAGCCTCTATAAGTTAAACAGATGCTACCACATGTCCTCACCTATTTCACAGTGGAATGCGCCATGTGTCACTTGTTAAGAATAGTGAAAAGCAGCCAAAGCAAATAGGAAAGATATGAAGGAAGTGCTAAGGAGGATGGCAGGCCTGTAGCCGTCAAATTCAAGGCAACCAAGTAGCCGTTAGCTTTCAAATGATAATGGAACTGAACACGTCAAATTTGTGACAATAAAATAACTATTGATCCTTGTAGACTTAAGCACAGACCCTGTGAACAAATTCAACGACCGGCCAAAGAGATAGCTTGAGAGCTCAAATCACATAGATAAAGGCAAAATACAGCCAGGAAAGGGGGAACGATGAAGAAGGATAAAAAATATCTGTGCATTGGAGATGTTTCTAGAAGGTAAAGCAGCCCACTAGGTGGACATTGGAGAATGTGAACATTCAATGGCACAGCCTATTTTTCTATATTGAAAAAAGTGAACAGCTGGAAATACATCAGGGAAACACATCAGGCGGCCCATATTAAAAACTGATGCTCGATTCCAGCATAGCCCATGGACAGAATTTAAAATGCATTGAATGCATCATAAGCCATCATTTTTGTGAGACAAAGTGCCCAAGTCTTTCTTGGAGCACTATATATAGGACTCTCTCCTATTATTTTAAAGAGATCTCTCAGTTATCAAAAACAAAACTCTGCCCAAATTGAAAGGCATTACTGAGACTTTGAGCTCAGATTGTTCATCATATTTATTTGTTTGAATTAGAAAGCAAGTTACTTTCAGACTTTCTGCTGTTATAGTTTGTATCATTCTAGGAGATTGTTCTTATGTCTATTTTCTAAATGTATTCTTGTTTATGCAATTTAACAAGCAGAGCTAGTGGAGGTGACAAGGAAGGTGTCCTGAAGCCAGTTACAATCAGAAAGCAAGTTACTTTCAGACTTTGTGCTGTTATGGCTTGTATCATTCTAGGAGATTGTTCTTATGTCTATTTCCTAAATGTATTCTTGTTTATGCAATTTAACAAGCAGAGCTAGTGGAGGTGACAAGGAAGGTGTCCTGAAGCCAGTTACTTTCAGACTTTGTGCTGTCATAGTTGTCTTTAGTATGTGTTTATTTTTTGTTTCTGTGTAAAGGATCTTGGGATGACTTTGTGCCCTCATTATCCTTTGTATTTCACTTTTTGGCAATTGAGGTGGAGACTTTGTGCTACATTTCATCTTGCTATGTTACTGCGCCCTGTTACAGTTACTTGTCACAACCCGAAAGGTTCCTGTTGTATGCTGAATGGTACTTTTGAAAGAAGAGGAGTGCCTTTAGTCATTTCATCAGGATTTCTCCTTTGATTTGTGAACATTATCTCTGAAAAAAGAGAGATGGATGGTTTATCTTATCTTTGAGTATTATTTTCTGTTTAGCATATATATAAATAGCCCCTTCATACTTATAGGGAACCTCCCCTTGATGAGAGGAGAGATTTGTCCCCTTTTGATGTGGTAAACCTACACATTTGGCCGACTAATCTTCCTTGCTGTGATTGATCAGACCTATTTGTCTCATCAGTACGCTGGTGACAAAATATTCACCCAACAAAAGACATAAGTCTTTAGACCTCTAAACCAAAAGATGCATTGGTATGGTATCAAATACCTTACCAAAGTCTACAAAACAATAATACACCTTACATGTGTTAGCCTTTGCTTTCTCATCAACCACAACTATGATCACTTGACCTTTTGTCCAAAGTCATTTGATCTCCACTAACTTAGAGTTATAATCATCTAATGTTGTTGCAAAAAACATGGTCAAAGTATGCCCAATCACGATGGTTTGGTAGTTTTGTGAAATTTTCAAGGTACCAAGGTGTCCTTTTGTTGATTGGGGTTAACGTGCTTTGTAATATTTTTGAATCAATTTAATTTTGTGCTTCATATTTTGTGAAAATGACTATGTTAGAAAATATAATGAAATTGTCAAGTATCAAATTTCTCTAACGATAAATTTTTTTCATCTCTATCAGATTGAGCTCCCCCAATCCAACCAATTATATAAATACAAGGATAACCACACCTCCAAAACCTAAAAAATATTAACCTTGAAATCACTCAAAACCGATCACTAGGTCTCACCGTGAGACCTAATGTTTTTGAATGTTAATAAGAGTTAAATTTATACAACCGACATTTTCGTAGTTACTATGAGAAAGTAACTGCTTTTTAAAGGCTACACCGACCCAAATAACCGAAAGAGAAAAACCTTAAAGATGGGCTAACAGGTAAAGGTGCAGTCTTACGGAGGAAGAGATACGATAAAGAAAAACCATTGACATTGAAAGTCATTGCAGAGCCCAAAAATGTCAATACCAATCAATTTGACTTCGAGTTGGAGATTCGTTACGGATTTTTAAAATGAAATAAAAACTCTTGGCCGGAAAACGATGAATACCATTTTTCTGTAATGATATTCATCGTTTCCCGGCGACGCAGACGCAATCTCATTTAACGCATCCTTTTCCACAGGTCATAATGCAAATTTTCACCGATACAGAAAAATCAAACTCTCAGGAATTTAAAAGCACCTTTAAAGAAACACAAACACAGCATTGATATTTTCGACGAAACCGGCCGCATAACACAAATTCACTCAACTCATTATCTCATCATTGCACAAATCCTTTACAAAAATTATGCACGATTTCACCGGAATAAAAATAGACAGAACAAAATGTGAGGTCTTTAAAGCACAATCAGAAATAGAACTGAACGTTAAAATTTCCGTCAAAACCAGGCATACTGTGGTGCAGGAATCGCACAAATGGTTAAAAAGTATTTACTATATAAAAAAAACTCGACTTGACGAAGGGGATGTAGCTCATATGGTAGAGCGCTCGCTTCGCATGCGAGAGGCACGGGGTTCGATTCCCCGCATCTCCACTGCTGTAGCTGCACCCAATGCAAGAGTCGTATGTATTTTTTTGCCTCTATCTTGAGTTTTTAGAAGTTTTAAATAATATACTTAGAAGTAGTTGTCTTTTTCTTTTTTGGGAAGGGGATTTGAAGAATAAACATTGTTTTTTTAAAAGATAAAAGCAGTTTTGAGATAAAGGGATTGCGTGATGTGATTGATAAAGTAGGATATTGCTAAATCGGTCCCCTGAAATTAAGGAAATTAAAACTTAGGCGAAATTAAAAACATACAACAATAACAGTTTATTCTTAAAAGAAGAACTTTTAATGAAGATGAATCATACATTAAGGAATATCCCATAAGATGTAAAGGACGAGGTGAGACACCATTGCGGAGTGGGGTTGAGGCATGCCAAACCTCCATCTTGCAATATTAGTGGGGATGAATAAAGATTTTTAAAGAGATTAAATGATAATTTTGATATTGTTGTGGTCGTAATAGATAAAAAAGTATTTGAAAAGGATCGGTAGAAAGAAGGTAAGAAGCAAACATATTTTAAAGAAGAAGAAATGATAGGACTAAATAAAATAACAAAAATGATTAATGAATAGAATTTGTTATAAAAACTTTAATAATTTGATAAGTATTGAAATATACAAAAACAAACATAACATGTACAAAGAATAGAAAGAATTAAAAGCTAAAAAACCAAAAGAAAAATATTTTTCTATTAAAAGCACATGAAAAAACTCAACAATATACCTAGATGTAACGATTTGTGAATAAGGGAAATTCAATAATTGTTTGAAATCATGTGGACTATGATACAAAATGATGGACCATTTTCACAATAGTGGTAGTTATAGGAGGCTTGATTATAATAATATTTCGATGAGGGTTGCCAAGTTGTTAAATGATTCTCCATTAGATGATAGTGTTAAGAAGAGGTTGACTCCTAATAAATAAATCACCCCTGGAGTCTATTATGCTCCTAAGATTTATAAGGAAAGGGCTCCATTAAGATTTATTGTGGACACCATGGACTCCACTTATAATCCAGCAACATTTCTTGTACACAAGTTAATATCTTGTGTGGGAAACACTTCCTCTTTCATCAAGGATTTAACGAATTTCATAGATTTCATTAAGGACAATAAAGTGGGTGCTGAGGATATTTTGGTTAGTTTTGATGTGGTATCATTGTTTACCAAGGTTCCATTTTTTGAGATGATTGAGATTTTTAGATCATGCTCTGACAATGAAACATTGAGATTGGTAGCCTTTCCTTTGAGATCCACGTTATTCTCTTTCAAGGGGGTTATCTATGAACATACAAATGGTATGGCAATAGGTTTTCCTCTTTCACTAATGGTGGAAAACCTCTTTATGAAGAAGTTTGAAGAAGTGTTTATACGAAAAGGACCCACACACATATGTATTTACATGCATCTTCTCATCACCACCCTCCATAAAACTTAAGTGCATTAAAGACTCTTGCTATGAGGGCTTACAAAATTTGTCAATAGGTATATTTGGAGAAAGAGATTAAACAATTCAAATTGGTATTTAAGAAAATAGGTACAAAGGGAAACAAATGGCGAAGGATTTTAGGCAGGCAAGAGAATTTCAAGGACATGGACAAAGGGTTGATCCTCCTATGGATGCTTATGTGGCATTCCTTCCATACATTGAATGTATCTCTTACAAGATCTCCAAAATAATAAGAAGACATAACATCAAGACTACTTTCCTACTAAAGAATTAAGTCAAGAGTTATTAAGATCGTAAAAAAATCAGTAAAACCAACCCTAAGATGTTGGGTTTATAGGATCAATGTTCTTGTGGTGTCCTTTACATCAAAGAAATGGGAAGGTCTATTCAGATGAGAGTCAAAGAACATATAATTGATATCCATCTTGATAGAAAATAAAAATCAACATTAGCAGAGCACTCGTTTTAAACCTTACACACTATTCATATGGAGGACACAAAGGTCTTGACAATAAACAACCATTTCCTCAAATGTAGGTTAAGGGAGGTAGTGAAAACTGATAAACATTATCAAATTTAAGAAGGAACAGGCACTTGGTTTAAGCCATGTGTTGAGATCTATAATCAACAAATTAAGAAATGCCCCCTCACTTAAAGGTATGTTTAAATACTTAGTACTTTTAAAAAAAAATGGTGGTTACACTTTTATTATTGTAATGTTTAGTATAACATTTAGTAATTATCCTACAGAAGGTCCAATTTATATCATGTTTATAATTCTTACATAGATTGCATATTATAAACCCAAATATCAATGGACAAAATATAATTAATACAATTTTTTTTTTCTTTTTTCCAAAAATCTTTTAAAATATAAATTTTTGTAAAACAATTAATAAAACTTAAACTATTAAAAAAGGAGACTTGAAAAAGTATAATAAATATTATAATAACTAATAAGACATGTTTAAACTAATTAATTGAACCATTACCCACAAAAATGAATGAGCATCAAATAAACAATTAGTTAAAAGAGACAAGCAAACTTCCTTTACGTCCTTTATAATCTTTAATTTACATTAAAATTACTCATCCAATTCTCAAATTAAATGATATATCTTTGATAATTTTAGTTCATTATTAAAATAAAAAATAGTAATAAATAAATAAAAGATATTTTCCACAACAAATTAAATTTTATAATATTGCTATCAAAATTCAACTGTATAATTTTTTGAGTCAAACTCATTGACATGAAAAATTACACAATTAAATCCTGATAACAACACCATAATTATTAATTATATTATAACCTGAATAGTAGAATTGATCGATTATAAATTTGTTTGGATTAACCTTGGACATTACACGTAGTGTCATTCCAAAGAGATATGCCACCATCCTTCACACCAGAGAGAGCAATTTATCCACTTGAATTGTACTTTGTTCGCCTCTTGCATTCCACCCGCTTTGTGCAATTATGAAGGCTTAATAGAAATATAAATCATTGCAACTGTGAGTGGCACAGACACCTGGCATGAACATAAATGTCTTTATATCTGTCTTCCTGGTGGTTGTTGGATGCCATTACCTTGATTCTTTGCTTGAAATACTCTCTACTATTCCTTCAAATGATTGAGTCTTGATATGAACAATGCAAAATTTTCCATAGTTGCAGAATTGAAATGCCTATGACACTTAAAATTACAGTATAATTTTTGAAAGAACAAAAGAGTTGTTGATTGTGCAATGATTCTATATCATTTGAAATATTTAATACCAGACTTTTGTATGAAACTGCCGACCTGTCAAGCATTTAAAATATTCTATTCCCCTTTCACAAAGCCTAATAATTGCATGGGCCTCGATTGGACTCTAGTAGATTAAATTAATTACTTGGTTGTTTCAATTTGGTATGTAATTTGGGTCAATAAAGTCGCAATAGATATTAGATTATAATAATTGATTGTACAAGGATCGATTGGTTTTAATTATGTACTAGATTGTACCTAATTGTGACCATATAATATGATTTGGGGATCGATTTTCTCTTATTGATTTATTGATTGAATTAATTACTCATTTTATTTAACAAGGGATGCAATTTAGGAAAGTTGATATGTGAACCTAATTACAACCGCATAATATGATTTGGGTGTCACTTTACCTCAATTGAGTCCCTTATTGAACCATCTACTCTTTTGGTTCAATCGTGAGTCTAATTTTGACCACATAATGTGATTTGGGGATCAATTTTTCCAATTGAGTCATAGATTGAACCAATTATTCATTGGGTTCATTAAGGGATACAAATTTTAAAAATTTAAACCCATGAACCTAATTACAACTAGATAAATGATTTCACACTCTGTTTCCCTTTGTTAAGTCTTTGATTGAACTAATTACTCATTTGGTCTAATGGCAGATGGGATTTGTATAAATCGATCCCTACAAGCATAATTTCTATCATATAATGTGATTTGCAGCTCAATTTCCACCAATTGAGTCCTTAATTGAAAAAAAGACTCATTTGGTTCAATGTGGGATGCAATGTGGTGCAATCAAGCCCTGTGAGAATAAATGTGACTAGATAATGTGATTTGGAGCTCGATTTACCCCAATTGAGACCCTGATTAAATCAATTGTTCATTTAATTCAATGAAGGATGTAATTTGGGTCAACTAAACCACACAAACCTAACTTCATCCATACAATATGATTTGGGGCTTGATTTCCCCCAATTTAGTCCTTGATTGAATCAATTATTCATTCAGTTCAATGAAGGATGTAATGTGGATCAATTGAGCGACACAACCCTAATTGCATCCACATAATGTGATTGGGAGCTCAGTTTTTCAAAATTGAGTCCTTGATAGAACCATTTTTGTATTAGGCTCAATGAGATATGTGAGTTGGAGTGAATGAGCCCCGTGAACCTAATTGCAATTATATAACATGATTTGGAGCTCAATTTCCTACAATTGAGTCCTTAAATCAATTATTAACATGACTTGAAGAAATCAAATCCCATGAACCAATTTTTGACTAGATTTAGTGTGATTTTAGGCTTAATTTACCCTAATTGAGTCCTTGATTTAACTAATAATTTATTTGATTAAATGATGGATGTAACTTTGGGGTAATCCAACTATTTAAACCTAATTATGACCACATAATATAATTTGGAGATTAAATAGATCCATTTGAGTTCCTAATTGAACCAATTATTTAATTTGTTTAACAAGAAATGTAATTTAAGCCAATCAAACCCCAAGAACCTAGTTTCAACCACATAATTTGACTTGGGATTTAATTTTCTCCATTTGAGTCCTTAATTGAACTAATTAATCATTTTGGTTCAATAAGGAATGTGATTTGGGGATCAATTTTTCCAATTGAGTCATAGATTGAACCAATTATTCATTGGGTTCATTAAGGGATACAAATTTTAAAAATTTAAACCCATGAACCTAATTACAACTAGATAAATGATTTCACACTCTGTTTCCCTTTGTTAAGTCTTTGATTGAACTAATTACTCATTTGGTCTAATGGCAGATGGGATTTGTATAAATCGATCCCTACAAACATAATTTCTATCATATAATGTGATTTGCAGCTCAATTTCCACCAATTGAGTCCTTAATTGAAAAAAAGACTCATTTGGTTCAATGTGGGATGCAATGTGGTGCAATCAAGCCCTGTGAGAATAAATGTGACTAGATAATGTGATTTGGAGCTCGATTTACCCCAATTGAGACCCTGATTAAATCAATTGTTCATTTAATTCAATGAAGGATGTAATTTGGGTCAACTAAACCACACAAACCTAACTTCATCCATACAATATGATTTGGGGCTTGATTTCCCCCAATTTAGTCCTTGATTGAATCAATTATTCATTCAGTTCAATGAAGGATGTAATGTGGATCAATTGAGCGACACAACCCTAATTGCATCCACATAATGTGATTGGGAGCTCAGTTTTTCAAAATTGAGTCCTTGATAGAACCATTTTTGTATTAGGCTCAATGAGATATGTGAGTTGGAGTGAATGAGCCCCGTGAACCTAATTGCAATTATATAACATGATTTGGAGCTCAATTTCCTACAATTGAGTCCTTAAATCAATTATTAACATGACTTGAAGAAATCAAATCCCATGAACCAATTTTTGACTAGATTTAGTGTGATTTTAGGCTTAATTTACCCTAATTGAGTCCTTGATTTAACTAATAATTTATTTGATTAAATGATGGATGTAACTTTGGGGTAATCCAACTATTTAAACCTAATTATGACCACATAATATAATTTGGAGATTAAATAGATCCATTTGAGTTCCTAATTGAACCAATTATTTAATTTGTTTAACAAGAAATGTAATTTAAGCCAATCAAACCCCAAGAACCTAGTTTCAACCACATAATTTGACTTGGGATTTAATTTTCTCCATTTGAGTCCTTAATTGAACTAATTAATCATTTTGGTTCAATAAGGAATGCAATTTATGGAAATATCAAATCAATTCTCATGAACCATATTGAGACATGATAAAAGTATTTTGTATCAATTTACTATAATTGAGTCCTTAATTTAACTAAATACTCATTTGGTTCAATAAGGGATGTAATTCAAGTAAACTAGACATAGTGAACTTGATTACAACTTGACAATGTGATTTTGGGTTCCATTTTCATTAAACCAATTAATCATTTGGTTTAGTGAGGAATACAACTTGGGGTAATCAAGCCCCATGAACCTGATTTTGATAACATAATATGATTTAGTATTCAATTCTCCCCTACTTAATCCTGGATTGAACTAATTACTCAATTGTTTCAATGACAAATATGAATTGAGGTATTGAAGCCCTATAAACCTAATTGTAACTTGATAATGTGATTTGGGGCTTTTGTCCAATTTAGTTAATGCTTGAACCAATTACTCATTTGGTTCAAAGAGGGATGCGACTTGGGGCAATCAAGCCTTGTGAACATAATTATTATTGGATAATATGATTTGGGGCCAAATTTTCCATAATTTAGTCCTTGATTAGATCAATTATTTATTTATTTCAATGAAGAATGTGACCAATCAAACCCCATAAATCTAATTTCAACCACAATGTAATTTGGGACTCAATTTTCCCATTGAATCCTTGGTTGATTCAATTACTTGATTGGTTCAATGAAGAATATAATTTTTTCTAATCAAGCCCTATGGACCTTATTACAACCACATAATGTGATTTGGGGCTCAATTTTTATTAATTAAATTCTTGAGTGAACCACTTACTAATTTGGTTTGATAAGGGATATAATTAAGAGTAATCAATACCCGTGAACCTAGCTACAAATATATTAAATTTGAATGGAAACTATATACCAATCTATATATGTGCCTATCCTTAATTTGTCGCATACAAAATTAATTAATTACTCCATTGCCTTATATGTAAATTTAACACTCATTGGTTAAAAATGATTTCTACCTTGCTACACCATTATGTTACATATACAAAACTACTTTTGATCAAAAAAGAGATCCAAACTCTACCATATACCTAAGATATTAACTTTTTTTCAATTGAAATCTCAAAACACAACACAAAACCCAATGTAAATACTCATTAGAGTGATATTAGTAACATGGACACATGCCCTAATGTCACCACAAGAATGTGTGACATTGGTGTGATGCACCCACCACTACATATAACATCCCAACTTACATGTTTACCATAGTTCTAGTTTAAATAAAACAAGAATAAAGTATTTCACTTAAGTAGATATAAATACAACTAAAATAAGTAATTCAAACCTAGTTAAGGTGGATAAATAAAAAAATAATCCCGAGTGTCACAAACATAAGGTAAATCAGTTCAAAGAATTGTGGAAAAAAGGTTAAGAAACTTATGCACCTTGACTGTTATGTAAATATGAGAATGTATTCTTAATTTTTTTTTACTACGTTTGACATACTCATAAATTTTTAGAACTACATTGTGCTTTGTGATGAGCCTTTAGTTCTATGGGCCTATCCTCTACATGCCCAACTACATAAATCCTGATGTTCCAATAATGTCTTTGTGGATGTAATCATGTATGTGTCATTGAGTCTATCTTTGTAAGGTTTCATAGTTCCATTTTTTGGGTCCATGTGTCTTGTGTTTCCTTGGTTATGACTACTAATTCACAGATGTTTTAATGATATTTATCCATCTAAGACTCAGTACCCATTTGAGTTATTTTTAATTGATTTTTCCCTTTATACTTTCCATGATGTTCTATGTGAATCCACAATCCAATAGGAAAAGTAATGACACAAGTAAATCAACATAAAAAATTTATGAATATGATATTTATGGCTCAAGTTGTAAATTTAATTCCTTATTTACATTATTAATTATTTTATAATTAATTAATTAATTTCAAGTGTAAAATAATATCAAAAAGAAAACCAAAGAAAGATTTGTATTTGGAGTCATTGAGTAAATTATTATTTTTTAATTAATTACATATTTTAAATGAAAAATTAGAATTGAATTTAATATTATAAATATTCTTAAATAATAAAATCAAATGAGATAAAATTCTAGTTAGAGAAAAATTAGTTATAGGTTAGTTAGTGTAATGAGTAGCTTTGCAACTTTTTTTTTGGATGGAAATATTGTATAAAAGAGAAAATGTGGACTGGTAGGGGTTCTTCCTTCTTTCTTTCAACCTTTTAGGGAATAGATGGCTGAATTTTTTTTTTGGTGTGCTATTTACATTATATATTAGAGTAATAGAATGCAATTAAGTAGGCGAGATATTTATTTGTATTTATGGGTTTTGATGTTCTTTATTTATTAAAAAATTATTGTTGTTTATAGATAGAGAGGCCATCATATTTCTATATTTTTTATAGTTGTGTGCAACTCATGCTATTTCCATATTTTGTGTTGAAAATATTGTAAATGGGATTTGTATAAAGTATACCCAATTCAAGTTTTGAGAAGACTTTGAGCTTCTAGGAAAGTCTTTTTTCCTATTTAACTGCTTCTACTTCTATTATTATGTGATAGGAAGAATTTGTTTGCATTATATTTAAATTTGAGTTATTATGGCACTTTTATGTCTCACATCACTTCCATCATCCTCCATTCTTATCCCATTTTAAGGTTTCTCTATTTTAAAAATTTATTTCTTTTTTAAACATTCTAATTAAAATTATATAAAATACTAAAATATTATATCTTTTGAGAGAGTTACCCCTCTCAAATGTATAGAAAGTTACCAAATTTGTGTCATTGTCCATTGGACGTGCCATACAATCAATAAAAAACATAAGGGATGTATTTTTACTAACAATTTTTAGTGACTCCATTGGAGATCAAATGATGCATTTTATTTATAAAATTTAAAAGGAATCTTTCCCTTTCAAAATAATATTGGAAAATCTCTTAAAAAGAAACCTAGAAATGATAGAACATAACTTATTCTTTTGATATTTTCAAATTTTTATCACTACCAATGTTTGATTTTTTATTGAAAAAATTGGTAGCATGGATTGTTGGTGGTAAAGGGAATAATTAGAAAAAAAATTAAAAAAATAGTGAAACCAAAACTAAGGGATAATTGGATTCGTCAAGGTGAGAAATATTTTCCTCTTTATATATGTGTTTAAAGAAAATTCAATTTGTAAGATTATTGATAATCAGGGACGAGTGTAGTATTTAAAATATTTTTATAGATTTGTACAAATAAAATGAAGATAAAATTTTCCTCTTCAAAACTTGCACAAGATGGAGCGAATGTGAAAAGAAAACGTGCTTGGTGCTGGGTATGAAAGTGACAGTTTGATTTCCACCATGGTGAACACTCCCTAGGGTAATCAAATTCTTTATTTAGTGCTCCAAAGAAGATCTTGACATTTCAACATAAGAAATAGAAGGCCTGGAAGAATGCATTGAAAATCTATTTTAAACCTCCTTCTAGGAGGATGAGAGGAGTTATGAGCATAAATTTGTTTACAATGGTCAACAAAATGTATGTGGCAATGTTGAGCACAAGCATGTATAATTTTTTAAAGAGAAACTAAGTAGAAATTAGTTAGAAAATTTCAATAATTTTTAGTGCCATGAGGTTTGGTCCTAGGCCCATTTTTAAAGACATCTAGTAAAGAGATGGTTCAACCATTCATGATGGAAATGACCAAAAAATTAAAAATAAAAATAAAAATTTAATAATATATCTTATATTATTTGTATTCAAAATATCTACTTAAATTATATTTTCTTATATTCATAATAAAAATATGTGCCACACATTCTTTAATAAATACAAATCATCTTTGCATCCCAAATATCCATGATCAAATAATTGAATTCGTATTTATCTTTCCACCTATACCTTAGGTTTTCCTGCACATGCAATGAAAAACATCGTGCAATTGTTTATCATGTCCCTACAAAAGCTACCTAAATCTTGCAAAAAATTATCTTATAAGGGTTCATACTTTGCCCAGCCTAGGAGTGGGCATTTTTAATTCGGTTGTATTTTCCCTTGCAATTTTTTTCTTCCATGTAAAATTTTGTCTTGTCTCTTTTTCCCCACTTTTTTTGTGTGCGCGCGCATGCTTTTTAAATAAATGTAGTGTTCTTTGTACAGTTTTCCATCTCTCGTGTGCCTGCAAATTTTTTTTGGCTATGTTTATTGCTGAAAAGCTCTCGTGTTTTTTTATTTTTTTTTATTTTTTGAGTAATAACTTAAAAATAGGGGGGAGGGGGGAATATGGAGTGTGTTCATGGATGTGTTCAGTGAAAAGGATTTGCATGTGCATTCCCTCTAATTTCATTCAAGCTTCACAGGTTGATAGTAAAAGCAACCTCTCAAGGTCAATAACAAGAAGGTATACAAGCTGGTCGAGATTAAGTTCTGCAATGGCATGTTGAATTATATGAAAAAATGAGCTTTTTTCAGAAGTATTTATTATTGCTCGGGTGTGAAGTTGTTCAAAATGGTTTGACAAAATACCTCAGAAAATTGTGTACTTTATGAATGAGATGAATATTGAATCAAGCCAGTATCAGGGGATTATTTTCTTAGAACTTTCTACATTGGAAATTGTTTCCCATTCCTTGTTTGAGGTGGATATTATAAGTTTTTGTATTCCATTGTTCATATGCATCAAAAGAGTACTCCCAGAAGAACACAAATAAACCATGCACGGCCATTAATAAAATGGTCTACTATAGAATCTATTCTAGTAGTTCGATCACATGAAAATGCATTTGCAATAATAGTCCTGAAGAAGATGCTATTGATGCAAATCATTTTCCAAGTTGGAGGGAATGGGGAATGACTATTTGATAAAAATTATTGCTTCTCTTGGCTAAGCTAATTTCTCATCAGAAGTTATAGCAGGTCTTTAAATTACAAACGATGCATTGGCAATGACTGCACACCTAAAACAACTTCAAAAGGAGTGATAGAGAAAAGTCTTCAACTCCTAATAGAAGTGGCAGGAGTTTTTAGGCTAGCAATTATGATAGAATTAATGGGTATCAATGGAGCAAGAAATACAATACTAATGCATGATTTTACAAGAAGAAATACTGGAGGTTACAAATCTCATGATTCCCGAAGGTGTGAGAAACATTTTCTTAAATAAGATGTTACTGTGAGCATAACGACATCCAATCTCCAAAATTTATTGTGCATGAGTCACTAATGTATTCAATCTGGTTATGCCTCACACTTAAAAGGGATTCGAAGACCAAAAATCATTTTTTGAGTGAAGTCATGCAGCTAGTTGAATTAGATGATTTGAAAGCCATTCTTGTAGGCATTCCTGGTGTTAGTGGTTTATCTACAAAGATAAAAAAAATTTAATAATTGATCTTGTTGCAAGTCCTTCAATCATATTCATGGATGAGTCCACATCAGATTTAGATGAACGTGCTGCACTATAGTAATACCTACAATGTGGAATACATTGGATACAGGATGCACAATAGTTTGCACTATTCACCAGCCAAGTATTGACATTTTTGAAGCATTTGTTAAGATCTTGTTAATGAAGTGGGGAGGTGAAATAGTTGCTAGTACATTAGATCACCATTCGAAAAATGTCATCGAGTACTTTAAGGCTATTTTAGGTTCCCAATATTAGCGAAAACAATACTCATGCAACATGGATGTTAGAAGTAACCTTTATAGCTGTCAAGATTTAACCGATATCGACATTGCTCAGGTCTATAGAGAATCAAGTCTTTGTAGGAAAAATATGCACAAAATGCTTGGAAACAATTTACAACTCTACCTCTGGAAGTAGTTTTGAAACTATTGGCAAAGTCCTGGTTATAATTTGGTCTGCTTTTATTATTTGAATTTTCCCTCGATATTTCTCTTTGGTACTATCTAATGACAACAAGGAACAAAAATATAAAATGAACAAGACATGTTCAAGATGATGGGAGCCGTGTGTGGTGCAATTTTTTTTAGGAGTAAATAATAGATCCTCTATGAAACCTGTCGTTGATGTAAAGTGCCATGTTTTCTATAGAGAAAAGGTAGATGGGATGTATTTTGTCAGTGTGTATGTTTGGAATAGCTAGATATGCACAGAATTGGTTTATTGAATGCAATTGGTAGGTGTGTAAATCCAATGTCCTGACTTTTCCAGCATCTTCCCAGCCTGTGTCAAATTGGAAGTGTGGAAGAAAACACTAGGCACATGGAAGTGTTTGACAAAATGCCTCACCGAAATGTGAGCTCATGGGCCACAATTGATTTTTGGATACACACAGAATTAGTTTTCTGAATGAAATTGACAGGAGTAAATATTAATCCATGACCTTTACAAGCATCTTCCCTGCCTGCGCCATTACATGAGGATGGGAAATAGACCAGGACAAAAAACTTCATTGAAACATTATATTGAACGTTTCACCTGAAAACTTCTATGCAATATGTGGTCTCAGGGACAACTGTAATTGCTGGATAGAGTTCTCTATCATGACATGTTGAGTAAGAAGTTTTTGGGTTATGTTCAAAAGGCTTTTGGCTGCATCCTTGAATTGGTAAAACAAAATTGACATCAAAGTCCATGAATCTCCATTCAGGATTGATTTCTCGAGCTATTATAATTATAACATACTACATAAATAGTATGAATAATATGGAAAATAGAAAATTTCATTTAATGAGCAGCATACGCATGTTGTTATGCATAACAAGCTTTTTTTTTTTTTAGGAGTCTGGGTACTGGAATACCATGGGTATTGCTCACGAGCGAGATAGCTTTTACATTTGGTGGGGATTTCTAGTTTAGGTTTTCCCCACATATAGCTTGTATATCACCTCATCAATGTGGGTCTTTAACTGTTACCGTTCATACTTATTACTAGTTTCACATGCATATTCATCAATTACTCCTGGTAATTGTATGGTGTTAGCAATATTTGTTGTAATTTTTATATTGGGATTGATAACATGAGGCATACAAAGGTTGAGCTGAAGTGGTCTTAAAGGTTTGAAATAATCCATTTATAGAGTTAGATATATTTGGTGATCCATTTGTTGTATATCAGGTTCTCTATCTTGGCCTTCATATCATAGTAGTTCCTATGAATGCCGCAAATATAGTCCTTATAAATGAGGAGATTTTCATGGCATTTGAAAAAAATCAGTGCACATATATACGAAAATCCAAGTAAAGATTCTTTGAAATATAAATGAGGCGACAACACACATTTATGCACGCGTGATTATGGTAGCTGAATTGGCTGCCAGTTAACCAAAACAAGAATGAGTGTGTGTGCTACATGACATCTATATAGAGTTACAGTAAGGAAATCAACATAGTTTAAAAGGAAAATATTTGGTGTATTAGCTTTTGTTTATTTCCATATGACTAGGATATGTGAACTCTCTGCCACTTGATCGGATTATGAGATATTAATGCATTACACACTATTTACAGGATGGATGAGGCATTGGCCATTAAGATGTAGGATTCTCTTACATTATGTTAGGGAATGTGGTTCCACAATCATAACCAATTGTTATAGTGAAAATTTTCCATTCAAATTTCACTACTATGTGATTTATTTTTTATTGATTTTTTTATTTCTATTTTCCATGATGCTTTATATGACTCCGCAACCCAAAGGACTAGGTAATTCCATAAGAAAATACACATGAAAAAAATTGTGAATATGACATTTGTGGATCTAAGTTGAAAATTAACTAAATTATTAATTCTTTTAAAAATTATTAATTTATTTAAAGTCATAAAGGATTGTCAAAAAGAGCACCAAAGATATATATATATATATATATATATATATATATATATGGAGTCATCAAGTAAAATAATTCTTATTCGAATTAATTATGTATTTTAAATGTAAAATTACAATTATATTTAATATTATAAAAATGATCAAATAATAAAGTCAAATGTGACAAATTCTAGTTAGAGTAAAATTAGCTCAAGGTTGATTGTGTGATGGATGGCTTTCCAACTTCTTTTGTGAGTGGAAAGATGATATAAGAGTTAAAATTGGGGTTGTCATGGGGGTTATTCTTTCTTTATTTAAAGTTTTTAGGGAAGGCTTTGCTAAAGTTTTGTGTGTGCACTATGTACTTTTGCGGATTTAAGCAATCGAATGCAAGCGAGTGAGATATTTCTTTAATTTTATGGGTTTTTATATTCTTCCTATATGAGTTTTTTTATAGATAAAGAGGCCCTTAAAAGTATGCACTTTTTTTTAGATGTGTTCAATTCACCACATTTCTATACTTTATAAATTGAAAACCTTGTATATGGGCTTTGTACTAAATGTAGACTTTGTGCTTCTAGGCAAGCCTTTTGTTCTTATTACATTTGATGCTTGTACTTAATTTTTATGTCAGAGGAAGTATTCCATCCATTTCATTTAAATAATAGTTATTCCAACATTTTTTTGAGTTTTTTTACCATTGGAGGTTCCTCAACTTTACCTCCATCCTCCATTCTTATCCCATTTTCAGTATTTTTCATTATGCAATTTTTTATTTTTCATTTTTTATTTTTATTTTTAATAATTTTCATTTAAAGTACACAAAATATCAAAAAAACTCATATCCTATAAGGTATATGCCCTTCTCAAATATAGAGAAAAATCACCATCCCAATGGTGATTTATCTAGTTGTTTCCAAATTTGTGTCACTTTTCGTTGAGTATGTCATAAAACTAAGAAAAACACAAGCGGCATAATTTTTTTTTTCTGACATAATACATAGAACTACATTAAGGTCCGATTCTAGTTTGTGGGATACATAGCTATAACTCCCATAATGGTTGCTCAAACCATAAACTTATTTTTTTGACTTAGTGGCACATTACGTCAAGAATAAAGAATAATATAATATTCCTACATTTCTCTCCATCAAATCAAAGAAGCAGAGG
The DNA here is from genome assembly GCA_037957365.1 of Torreya grandis. Lineage (NCBI taxonomy): Eukaryota > Viridiplantae > Streptophyta > Pinopsida > Cupressales > Taxaceae > Torreya > Torreya grandis. The sequence goes on along the minus strand of JARHVA010000630.1, from coordinate 2,616,303 downwards.
CACATGGCAGAAGTGACATCAAGTTTTTAAGTGACAAAGAATATTCAAGTTATGAAGTGGTCAAATTCATGAATGTTGGTTGTTGGAAAAGGGTACAGAATAAATTCAAATATCAAATATTTATAATAGTGAAGTGGAAAAAGTCTCTTCTCTATTTGAAGGGGAGGTTCCCTTTATGAAAAATAGAAAATAGAAATAAACTATTCAAAATATTTACAAATAGAATTTGGTATTGTATTTTATTACTTTTTATTTATAAAAGAAGAATAGAAAATAAAGTAAAAATTCATACATGGACAAGCAATCATGGATCTTATTCTATGTATAAAAAATGAAATATAAATGTATTTTGATAGTTTTAAAATGAAAAAGATATTTATTGAGGGTTGAGTATAACATATTAAACTTAAGAACAATGTATCTACAAATAAAAATAAGACACAAAGTTCTTCAATATTTTTTTTGTATTCCAAATGGAAGAGTGGACACAAAGTTTCCTTCTTCCCCTTTTCAAGTAAAATTACAATGGATATCAAACAACCCCTATACAAATTTTATTTCTCTTATTTATAGAAGTAGGGTGGAATGCACCGACCCTTCATATTCCTATTTTTATCCTATTTTATTTTATATTTATATTCATATATTTACAAAATAAAAATAAAAATTTATTAACATAGGAAGATAAAATTAGAAAAGTGATAGAATACATCCCAAGATGTTTTCCCTATAAAAAAAATATTTTGGAAAGATCTAGAGGTGGAGTGACTGATTTATTAGTGGCTTTCCCTTTGTCGTAGGCTACTTTGGATATTTTGAATTTCGTCACTACTTTTACAATTGAGTTCCCTTGGGAATTATTTTGTTTTTGAAGCATACCAGCCATTTATAAGATATCAACAACATCATATTAGGGACTTTGACCAAGTTGGCAAGTTGGGAGTTAAGTTCTTCAAGAGAAATGTGATTTTTGTTGAGCACATTCATGAAGGAAATATTGAATATACATTATTTGAATAATTCCTCGTTGAACAATTTTTTGAATTACTCTTTTACTTCATTTGTAATGTATTGGATGTAACTATCCTCCTTGAGCAACTCACAATGAAAACTCCCCACATTAGATTATTTTTTCAAATCTTCCATGGATTTATTCAAATATTCCATCTTGTGGAGAATGTTTTCCAACCAATCATAAGAGAGATCATTTTCTATTTTATCAAAGATTCTAGCTTTGACCATAAGCTCCTCATTAGTGGCTAACATCTCTTCAATATCCCCTCTCAAACATTCCCATAAACTTAGTCCCTTTTGATGGAATTAAAATTGTTGATCAATCTTGACCTAATTTGACTCAAGCCTTTCATATAATTTTATCATTTCTTCAATATACTTTAGGCCAGTAGAAAACATTTCCCAACCCAAGATTTAAGATTTTTTCCATAGCTATTATATCTAATTATGGTTGATATTGCTTCTCTAATAATGCTAGTAACTTTGTTTGGGGCATCTACTTGAGGAATTATTGGGGCCTTTACTAGATTCAACAAGTAATTTACATAACCTATCAGTTATTAAATATGATCCTTCAGCTGATCTTGAGTTGGTTCATATTGTTCATACTTCTTGATCATTCTTTTTATGGTCTCTTGGAGGTCATTTAAATCACTTTATTGAGTGCCCACACCCAATGATATTCCTTTTAGAGCATAGTAGCCTTAAAATATAGATGGGTCAAATACTAACCTTAATAAAATCTTAGCCTTCTTTAGAGGAGGATCCATGAGGAGGTTGGACACTGCATCAAAATGAGATAATTATTCCTCAACCATTTTTTTATTATTCCTGAATAATGATTGTATCCAATAAAAATTTATCACTAAAACTCATCATTTTTGCACCAAAATCCATAGGAATAGATGGTAGTGAAGGCTATCTTGGTAGCATAGAGTATGACAGAGGCAGAATGTGAATAGAGTTTGAAGGAAGAGGGGATCCTAATGCCTGAGGTGTAGGACTCACCAAAACACTATTAACTATTGGTTGGATCAATCCATGAATAGAGGATAGCTATTGTTACATAGCATTTTCAAACAATGAAAATAGATTTCGACCAATGGAAGAACATGATTGTAGTTGCATAGATCTTTTAACAGAGGCTTCCTTACAAACGCAAAACCTTTCCCACAGGCCTTACTTGGATAGTTATATTGGTTTAGATCTTCACCATTTCTATCACCTTTAACAACTAATTGATGAGATGTGGGACTAGAGCCACTTGTATAATTTGATTTGAGAGCTATTGGGGGAACCTATCTTGGTAGTGCTGATTTTTTGGATATTTTTGAACCACTTTCTCCTATTAATTTTATGATATTTTCATTGAAAGATTTCATATATCATTTAAATATTATCTTAATTCAAAGTTATAGACTAGTCAACTCTCATACAAACAATTTATGATTAGTAGGGGTGAGGCCATGACCCTCTCATTGTAATATGGGTTAATAAATTATCTCCCATAATATACCATTCACACTAATACACATGTGTTTGTGAATGATTTGATCTGACTTAGGCTTAATCAACCTCAATCTCATCTCAACACTTCATGCTCATCCAATCAATCAACCCAGTAGTCTTCTAGATGTGGCATGTGGAGTAAGACGAACCAATTCCAAGGTGATATCCACATATCCTTGGCTATCAATAGAAGATCTACTCATGTGAGGGTTTATAGTATATTGTGAAATTTATAATTCAATGTTCTAAGTGTCCATGTAATTTTTGTAGGTACAGTGGCATAGGGTGATTAGAAATACAATGCCTTTCACGTGCTTTTTTATACATTGCTTATGAACTTACCCTAGTTTCCTACACATCTTAATCAATAAAATTTTATTATTTTACATCATTATAATTATCAATGCACAACAATTTAATCCTCAAATAATGATATAAGAGAATTATTGAAATTAAATGACATAGCTCCCATACTATGATATGAGGTCTTCTACTTCTTCTAAAATTCTTGCTCCCTAATCTTCATCCAATACCTGCAAAAATATTATGGTGAAGGCATATTCTAATCACCTAAAATGTTTTTTACTTTTTTATAGGGTCAATTGAGATTATAATTATGGACTTTGGTTGTTGGTCCTACATTAGCCAAATAAGAGAGACTTGCATAGACTCTTTGAGCTAATATTGAATACACGAGGTATGAGGTCATGTATGAAGTTTTGGTTACTTCCATATTAGTTAGTTATCTATGTGAGGAATTAATTATTATATTTAATCATTCATTCAACACATATGATGGTCATTTCCATGATCATCTATTGATGAAATTCTATGATTGTTTTCATCCCTATAATCTTGTTGAGAAGAATAACCATATATGATAGCTCCTATTTGAAGTATGGCTAAAGAAATTTATTATGGATGTTTGAGAGACATATTATATTATGTTTTATCCAATTTTCATTGATGATATTGAGGTTCTTATCTTGGTTTTTATCCTATAAATCTTGTCCAACTTTTAAGCTCATCCTTACATAATTTTCATTGGTGGGGATTCTCAAAGTCATGATCATGGTAGTGCCATCTAATTTGGAAAGTAGAGAACTTCCTTATACCCATATATCCCTAGTATCTAGGTCATAGTGTTGAGCACATGTGAACACCATATCTAAACACTTCATAGCGATAGGAAAATCAGATACCTTAAGTAAACCACTTTTTGACAAAATAATATAAAATCAAGTTAGTGTTTCCATATTCATCCTATTATGAAATTATTTTTGGTCCATGTGCCCAATTTAGGAGTTATTAATTTTATGAATGCCATTTTATAGAACACACATAGGTTAATAACCTATGTCTTTGAACTCCATCTTCGATGACCTTAGATCTTGTTTGTGCAATCATTTTATCTTATTTTCATAACTAAAAAATTAGATCAATTTATAGATGAAATTCAAATAAATTAAATTGAATGAGGACAATCATGTTAAAATGAACTAAATTTGATAGGTTAAATGTGAGGGTAGGGATACTTTAATAAAAAAGAAGAACATTAAGCTAGAATAATGTGAAGACATGTAGTATGAATTTTCTTCAAAGACCAAATTTAGAGGCAAGTTAGGATGATTGAACATTATTCAATATATATATATATATATATATATATATATATATATATATATATATATATATATATGTATATGAACCTTTACTATAGTTTACTAGGTGAGGCAATGCATATTTATATAGTTTACATAACACATATACAACATGCAAAATACCAAAAAAGCACACATGATTTCATTGTTCTAAATTATTTGATCTTGGTTTTTCATACTATGATATCTCTCCTCAAATTTATGTTTTGTCACCCTGTCTTCATCATATTTGGAAGCATTCAAAAGTTGTAATGCCCTCAAAGCATTGAGGTGAAATAATTAAAGTTGTATTATTTTATTATTTTTCTTCTTGGAGTTTTGGATTTATTTATCATTTTATTAATTAATTTTGTCATTTTCTTATTTCTTTTCAAGTTTTTTCATTGGAGGTCAATTTTGGTACCAATAATTTCCTTGAATTCATTTATTTAATATAAGGACACACACATTTTAACTCATTCATTAATAAATTAGTCATAAGCACATTAGAAATTCTACATAGAAATTATTGGGCATTTTAAATAATTCTAAAGAAGATCAAGCATTCACTGAAGCACATAAGTTTCTATTTAGACAATCTTTTAACAAAAAATTCAATACTTGGAAAAAAATTAATATGGGTTCATTGAGACTTTAGTTAGAGGGAGTATTACATAGGAGTTATTATTAATAATTTTTTTCCTTATTGAGTTATAAAAACATATAATTTGAATTAGGTATATGCTCAATCTAGATATCTCATACATAAAACACAAAAATTTCCTAAACTATTTATTTATTCATATATAATCTCCTATTACATTCCACATATACTTGTTGTGTGTGTGTGTGTGTGTGTGTGTGTGTGTGTGTGTGTGTGTGTGTGTGTAAGCTTCTATAATATTTTTCTAATTGAGGATCTATATAGTACCGATGATATGAAGACTATGGATGTATCAAACCAAATAACTCCAGATACTACAAGAACATCTGATGTCTATACTCTCTCTGATATATCTGTTGGCTCATTCTTTTCTACAAATGAAACAACTATAGAATTTAATGAAGAAAATCCTAGTCTTGAATGAAAATTCTCAACTCTTAAGGCCATAGATGTCTATGATAAACTTTCACCATTTCATTTAATTGCTAAAACCACCATAAAGTATCTAAAAATGTTATCCAAGTCAAATAGAATGATGATTATAAATACCAGTTGAAAATAGTTGATGATAAAACTATTTGATAGTTAAAATCCTAGTCTAAATATAAGTTTTTACATATTAGAGCTATTACTATTGGTGTTTTCCCTTTATTTAGAAAAGGTCTGAATGTCAGTATTTTAGGATGCTTGCTTGATAATAGACATACAAAATTTAGTGCTTGCTTACATAACGTTATTCAAATTAGTCTTCATGATGGTCCGATTTTCAAAGCATTGAGGTGATATAATTAAAGTTGTATTATTTTATTATTTTTCTTCTTGGATTTTTGGATTTATTTATCATTTTATTAATTAATTTTGTCATTTTCTTATTTCTTTTCAAGTTTTTTCATTGGCGGTCAATTTTGGTACCAATAATTTCCTTGAATTCATTTATTTAATATAAAGACACACACATTTTAACTCATTCATTAATAAATTAATCATAAGCACATTAGAAATTCTACATAGAAATTATTGGGCATTTTAAATAATTCTAAAGAAGATCAAACATTCACTGAAGCACATAAGTTTCTATTTAGACAATCTTTTAACAAAAAATTCAATACTTGGAAAAAAATTAATATGGGTTCATTGAGACTTTAGTTGGAGGGAGTATTACATAGGAGTTATTATTAATAATTTTTTTCCTTATTGAGTTATAAAAATATATAATTTGAATTAGGTATATGCTCAATCTAGATATCTCATACATAAAACACAAAAATTTCCTAAACTATTTATTTATTCATATATAATCTCCTATTACATTCCACATATACTTGTTGTGTGTGTGTGTGTGTGTGTGTGTGTGTGTGTGTGTGTGTGTGTGTGTGTGTGTGTGTGTGTGTGTGTGTGTGTGTAAGCTCCTATAATATTTTTCTAATTGAGGATCTATATAGTACCGATGATATGAATCTCCTATTACATTCCACATATACTTGTTGTGTGTGTGTGTGTGTGTGTGTGTGTGTGTGTGTGTGTGTGTGTGTGTGTGTGTGTAAGCTCCTATAATATTTTTCTAATTGAGGATCTATATAGTACCGATGATATGAAGACTATGGATGCATCAAACCAGATAACTCCAGATACTACAAGAACATCTGATGTCTATACTCTCTCTGATATATTTGTTGGCTCATTATTTTCTACAAATGAAACAACTATAGAATTTAATGAAGAAAATCCTAGTCTTGAATGGAAACTCTCAAGTCTTAAGGCCATAGATGTCTATGATAAACTTTCACCATTTCATTTAATTTCTAAAACCACCATAAAAGTATCTAAAAATGTTATCCAAGTCAAATAGAATGATGATTATAAATACCAGTTGAAAATAGTTGATGATAAAACTATTTGATAGATAAAATCCTAGTCTAAATATAAGTTTTTACATATTAGAGCTATTACTATTGGTGTTTTCCCTTTATTTAGAAAAGGTCTGAATGTCAGTATTTTAGGATGCTTGCTTGATAATAGACATACAAAATTTAGTGCTTACTTACATAATGTTATTCAAATTAGTCTTCATGATGGTTCGATTTTCACAACTATGTATCCAAATTATCCAGTCTCCATTCATCAAGAAAAAAACCTAAATAAATTTTTAAAGCTTTTCTTTCAAACTCATGGATTAGATATGATCCCTAGATCTTGTCCTCTTGTTGTTGTTAAATACCAGGTCATGTATTGCTTAACCAACACCCTCCAACATATCATAAATCACACTCCTATGTAAGGCAAAAACATGGTGTGTCATGCTACAAAAAATAGTCAGATAATCCTAGCTAAATCAATCTCTTGGTCTGATCTTAAGTTTTCCTAAAAATTGAATTGTAGACACAGACTCTGTTCAAAAATACAAGAAATCCTTATCATTTGACACATTTATAAAAGACTTTCTAAACAAATCTATTATCAGATTTGACTCTCAAAATGACCTAAAAGATCATATGATGAATATATAATTGCAACAACCCTTGCCTCCAATAAATCCTCACTACCTGCATCTAAAAAAAATCTATGACTCTCAAGTAGATTCACATTACTGTATTGATTGTTAAAAAATCATAATTCATCTAAACCAATCTAGTATTCACATGGTTAAAAGGTATTTAACTATAAAAAGGCTGCTTGAGAAAAATAAAAAGTTGCTGAAGCCAAAATGATTAATATGGAAGGAACTTCTAGAGAACAGTCTGGAAAGGTAGAAGAAATAGGTCATTTATGGAAAACTCATTTGGAAGATTAATCATACACAAAAAAAAGGATTCTTAAAGATTGCTAATTTAAATCAATATTCACTAGATGGAAATTATAGAGCACATATGTATTATCTCATAACTACTGACAAGAGACTTGATTAGTATATAGATTTTAATTTAATGAATTAGAATAATCTTGCTACTAAATGTTTGAATAATAAAGTTTTAGAAATATAGAAAAGTCTTGATTAGGTTTCAAAAATGTTAAAAATCATTGAGTTATATCAAAAAAGATAAATTAATAGATCTATTAATGTTTTGAATGATAATACTACTACCCATCATAGTCAGCTTATCCAAAAAATAGATAGTGAATCTCGTAGTATCAAACTACAATAATAATCAATTGAAATAAAGGTAGATGATATGATTGCTAAGGAAAATATTATTAGTCAAAGTCAAGATCAACTTAAAATACTAGTATGACTTCCATTGAAACAAATTTGAAAAATAAAATTACTAGTCTCAAGACAAAGCAAGAAGAAGTACATTAGAAAATCAAATAGTTATCTTTAGCCTTTGATAATATAGCTAGAGAAATCATAAACTAAAATTATAGCTTATCTTTTATTATTGATAGTCTAGTATATTGAAGGACAAATGACAATCTTCTTAGCAACCAAAATTAGTTCATCATCTAGAAATTGTTGTTATAAAATATATTGATTACAGTCAAAATATTCATTCTTGAAAAAATATTCTAAAAATACAATGAGAATCATTCAAGAAATCTAAATAAAAAAGTCTACTTGATTCTGAGAAAGCTCTTGATAATATCTTCCAAGTAGGTATGGTTAAGACTGAACCAAATCAAATTGAAAGCTATTTTGATACAGGAGAATCTTCAAAGTCTAAACCTCCACTAGATTCTCAAATAAAAACATTGAATCTTCAACCTTCTAGAAATTCAATTGTGAATCACCAAATAGAAGGAAAGAAATGATTCATGCAATGATAGCTTGGACCAGTGTATAAATTCATAGTCTTACGAAATATTCTTTCAGTTTTATTCAACAAATCGCAAATGGGTTCATAAGAAATATCAAAGAATGGTGGGATGTTGGTGGTTCAGTGTTTCATGAAAACATATACACTTATCCAAAATCTATTTTAGTAATTTGAAATGCTTTACTCTTTGAATTTGTTGGCACTCTTGATAATGATAAAGTATCAAACAAAACAAAGTTTCTTAAAGCACAATTATGTGATATGACTAGGTTAGATGAATATATATGATATATGGAAAATATGTTCTATAATACTAGGAAAATCTTCAATCTAGTTTATAATATTAGGTATATAGAATATTTTCCTAAATATTTTGCTACCAACTATAAAGCTTCTATGGGTGATGATCTACCAACTATGTCCTTTGGAAGGATAAACCAAAATATTAAAGAAGTTAATGAAAGGCTATGTGTAGAAAGAAAGACATATAAAAAATTTATGAAGTTTCATAAACAGATTGGTGCAAAATTCTACAGCTCTATTGATGATAATTTTGGTTGTATGGATGTGCATAGATATAGAAAATATAAAAAGAAAAAAAATCTCATTCTTTCAAATATTCATCAGAAATGGAATTTACTTATATAAAGCCTGGGAAGCCTAGATATAAATATAGAACAAAAAATTTGATCCTAAAAAGATATTCAGAAAAAAGAAACATGGGTTACAAAAGAAATCAATCAAATGCTTCATCTGTCAAGGTGACCATTATGCAAATAAATGTCCTAATAAAAAGAAAGAATCCAAGAAGATGCATTTTTTGAATAGCCATGAAATCAATGAAGATGAACATATTTTAGTTTATAATGAAGATGAAATTTAATATGAGTTAGATATTTTATGAGAAGAATCAGATAATGATAAATTTGATAATCAAGTAAATATGAATCTTGTTGCTACTGAATCCAAAGATGAATCATCTAATTATGATTTTGATATAAGATTTCAGATTCATATGATTTTTGCTCATTTTCCAGATACTTTGAGTTTATCTCAACAAATATCTTTCCTCAAAGAAAGATATGCTAAAACTCTTGCATATATGATTTTTGAAAGAATATTTTTACAATAAAAATTGTAGCTACTGAGTCAAAATATTCTCTATACTTAGATCAACAAAAAAATAAAAAGGATATTTTGTCCTAAAAATTTTAGTCTAAAATCCATAAATCTCTTTCGGTTAAAGATGCCTATCAACCTGACACATATGATAGAGCTTCTTAGTGAAAGAAGCGAATCTATAAACTCTAGATCTTCTTAGCCAAAAATTAGATTAAATTGCAAGATCTTGTGAAAGAAGAATCTCTTACTGATGAACATGAATAACTCTTTGAAGAAGAATTGCTCTAAGTAACTAATGAGATAGAATCTCATTTTGAGGAGGGAGAAACCTCTCATGACAATTCAAATATATATCAAATATCAGTATATAATACTAATAATCTAGTATATGAAATTTAGATTAAATGAGATGATTTAAAATTATATAGCTTGGATGTCTTGCTTGACACAGGAGCTGATATTTCTCTTGTTAGATATCATTTTATTCTTGTTGATATGTGAAAATCTGATTTTCATAAGTTGACTTTCAATACAAAAATTATAATTTTAGAATTGTCTGCAGTTATTCTTGTTATTCTTGATGATTCTATCTATCATTTTAAGATAGTTCAACATGAAATGCCAATGTATGACATGATGATTAGCTCAGATAATTTATATAATTTTTATCCAATTACAATTCAGCCACATGAAATAATTCTTGCAGAGAAATATTTTATATATAAAAAATCTAGGTATGAATGCAGAATTCCTATGAAAGAAAAGCCAAAGAAACTAGTTGATACTAGATGGATATAGGAAAAAGTAAATCTTTGTCATGCTATCATTGAATCAATAATTAAAAAACTCAAAAAAAATTGTTGCTCTGAAAATCTTTTAGCATTCAAAAATAAGAAAATCCATGAATGCAGAATTGAACTAAAGATGATAAAAGATAAGAATGAAAAAGAAATAGAACCCAAGTTTAAAGCACATTAGTCAAGAATGTTTCCTTCACTTAGAGAAGAATGTTTTTAAGAAATAAAATAATTAAAGGAATAAGGTTTGATAAGAGATTCTAATAGCCCTTGGGCTTGTGAAGCATTTTATGTGAATAAAAGATTAGAATAAATAAAGGAAAATAAAAGGTTGTTCATAAATTATGTTACTCATAATAAATATGTATTACCTGTTCAACATCCAATTCCTTTAAAAGATGAAATTTTGCAAAGAATAAGTGGAATTAAACTTTACATCAAGTTTGATTGAAAATTAGGATTTTGACAGATATAAGTAGTAAAACAAGACAAGTATAAGACTGCATTTGTCACTCTATTTGGAAAATATAAATGTAATGTCTTACCCTTTGGCTTAAAGACTAATCCTAGCATATTTCAATAAATGATGAATACAATTTTCTCAGCATATTCTAATTTTATCATTATCTACATAGATAATATATTGGTTTTTTTAAAATCTCTTAAAGATCATATAAAACATCTACAACAATTCTATCAAATTATGTTTGACAATAGTTTAATACTATCCCAAAATAAAATATTAGTTTTAAATATGAGATTAAGTTATTAGGAGTTATTATAAAATCAGGAGAAGTAACAGTTCAAGAACATATTTTGAAGAATGTTAAGAATTTTCTTGATGAGCTCAAAGATACAAAATTGTTACAAAGATTTCTTGGCTATGTAAACCATGTAGCAGGTTATTATTATAATAATGCTTAAGACATAATACTTATAAATAAAAGACTAATAAAAAAATCCTTCAGCATGGTCAGATTTAATGACAAAACTAGTTCAAAGAATAAAATATAATTATTAAAATTTACCACCTTTAATTTTACCTGGTAATAGTCTAAAGATTATTCAAATAGATGCTTCAGAACTATATTGGGGTGCAGTTCTTAAAGAAAGGCTATCAGATGGTTCAGAAAAACCCTATATATTTTCTTCAATTTTTTTTTAAATAGGATCAAAAAAATTATCATTCTACTCACAAATAAATTATTTTCTGTTATAAAGGCTATTCAAGCTTTTATTTTCTTTTTGAGATCAAACTTTTTGTTAGATCTGGTTTGAATAATTTTATTAGTATTCTTCATTCTAATGATAATCTAAAGAAAGGATATGTGAGTAGGTTAACTAGTGGGCAACATTTTTGTCAGACTTTGATTTCTCTATTAACACATTAATAGAAAGAAGAACTATTTTTACTGATTTTATATCCAGAGAATTTAATATAAAATAGTAAGTCATGAAAATAACAATTTTAGAAGTTTATGAAAAATTTCATTAGCATATATGGAGATCTAGTCCATCTATCGCTAATTAGTTAACTCATGAAATCAATTCTCTCATAAGAAAATATCATGAAGCTTCTATATAACTCAATAATACTCATTTGGCAAGGACATTTTAGTTTCAAAAACCTGATGGCAAAAGGTGGTGTTCCATAATAATGTTATATCATGAAGCTAATAATCCAAAGATTACTGGTATAAATAATTTTTATAAGAATTTTATTTGTAGACATGGTTTTGAATTATTCATCCAATGGTCTACCTTCTGGCCAAGTTTTAATTCTACAGAAGGAAAGTTTTGGTCATCTACTAAAATTTTAGATTATTTGTATAAATTTCTAGATTTTATTATGCCAATGAAAGCTTATGATGATTCTACTATTTGTATCCCTTCATATCAAGTAAGAAATATATTTATTACTTTAAGGATACCTTTCAGGATTAAATTTGAAATATTTTTAGTTAAAAATTTTCAAGCTAATCTACATGTCAGTTTAGCTCCTGCACAACCATTAGTGACTCTTTGGAAATGATTCACTATAAGTCATCAAGCTATATTTTCTCCTACACCTGATGGTCATATTTTGAATATTCCGTCAACTTTATACATAGACTATAATGATTTTGATTCTGATGATGACAACCATTATCCTCACCAAGGAGAATAAAAATTTAATGATGATGATTGAATTTATATAAAGACTAGTCACAGAGTCTATCCGTAGTCGTGAATATGGGCATGATAACCCTATTTTATTATTTGTGGACCTTACCACATATAAAAGGAAGTAACATGTAGATCATGTCAACAGATTCCTTATTATTTTGTATTTGGTGGTGCGCAGTGGGCCTATAACCCACTAACTTTTGACGTCTTATATTCTGTCCACAGATTCCACATCTTTGTGTTGACTGTTGATCTTCTCATTTCATCTTATAAATATGAGGAGTTATTCATGTCATATGTATTGAATGCCTTGAGTTGAGCCTAATTTTTTAGTCTTAGAAAGTAGGAATAAGTGTATTTTGTTTGCTTGCCCTCTTTGTGGGATCCTATGAATTAGTAATTTTTAAAAAAATGATGTTTATAATGTATTTCTTGTGTGGAATTGCTCTACTATATGTTGTAATAGCGTGTTTGTATTAGTGTAGGTTTTTATTTTTCACTATTTTTTAATTAGGGAAATTGTATTTCTTGTGCATACATGGAGTTTTCCTACATTTGTGGGATAGGCTAGCTTATGTAGAGATGTGTGTCATAGATGTGTCATAGGTGTCATAAGAATGTCATAAGTAACTCCTTTGATGGGAGTTACTTCTTTATTCTTAGCACCTTGTCACCACCTTTCATGGATGAATTACAGTCTATTCTTGGGGTGCCTTGGCCACCTTTTGTGGAGGAGTTACTTACGTGCTCTCCTATATGTATTCTTCACTTTGGCCATCTCATATTAATCAAATTTTAGTTTTCTCCATTTGTCTTGTGCAATTTATCTTCTTATATAATTTCAAATTGTTTTAGCATTTATGTGGTGTGCACTTGCTTCATCTTGTGTGATCACGTCTCCATTGCATTCGCATTATCCAGATTCTGGCAACGACTTTGATATGGTATCAGAGCTAACCTGGTAATTGTGTGTCTGGTTATGCTATTAGTTTTTTTTGAAATCAAGAGGAGTGGAGTCCTCTTTATTTTTTATTTCTAAATCTGATCTAAAAAAAACTTTCATATCATTTTTGGTATCTTTTCCTTGGGATCCTTGGCCTTCGGGGGTCTTGGCTATCTTCTCTTCAGGTGCTGGTTTTGCAACGGCCTGCTTGACTACACTTTTCTACGCCTTATTCTGCTTTAACTTGGGTGCCATTGTTGTGTGGAGCAATAGAGGGAGGAGCAGCATCAACAGCAGTCCAGGCGTAGCCAACACTCCACACAGTCCATGCACTCAGCCTGCAGACCCACGCGCTCTCCAACAGTAGTCATACATTGCACCTCTGCCATATCCTTCTACTGTTATTCTTCCTATAATGCCTTTAGCAATAGCAAGGTGTCATTAGGCTGTATGACATCTAGCATGTCTGCCGTTCATTTCTTTTGTTTTTTCTGCAAGCGAAATCTGGATTATGTTTTTTTTTGGCGCCTCTTCCTTGCTTGGCGTCCCATGTGGGCCCTTGGACACTTGGCATCCATCAAATTATCCTTTAATTTATTTTTTTAAGTTGAAAAGTGACTTGTAAAAAAAAATCAATCAATTTGACTAAATATTTAGTTTTTAGATAGTTTGATAATTTGGGGGTTTACATTTAAAACTTGTATCTTCACCTATCGAAGATGAAGGGTGAGGCTCGGGTTGGTGGGAGGCCAATTCTCCCTCACAAAGACCTCCTTTGGATTTATCATTCCATGCCAAATTCAATGAGTGGTTGGAAGGCCACTTTCTCTCTCAAAACAGGGTTTTTTTAATGTTTTAGTGTTTTTTTACAAAAACACTAGTTTATGAGAAAATTGAACCTTTAATATCTTGCAAATGGTAGCTTGGTTTTGGGTGCTATTATTTTTAAAAGTGTTTGTAATTTAATTATCCATAGTGTACGCTTTTTATTTGTCAAAAACACAATAGTTTATAAAGTGCCTAAAATTTGGGTCTCCGAAGACACATTTTCAGCTGAGTTTGATGTCTTGTTTGCTTAAATCTTGCACTGATTGCTCTAAGATGCATTCTCAGCTGATCCTGACATCTTTTAAGTGTGCACTTGCATATTTGGGGGGGTGTGATTGCTTTTCACAACTTGCAAATATTTGCTTTCATTCTCCTTTCTGCATAATTTCACAACTTGCAATCAACACAACTTCACCTAAATTCAGCTTAAAATGGATTCTTTTCAACTTAAACCTCTAACTCCCTTCAAATATCATGAATAGAAGGTTAAAATGTCAATCATTCTTAGAAGCAAAGGGCTATATAGGATCACCATGGGTACTGAAGTAGAACCCAACACTGATGCTGAAAAGGTCAAGTGGTACAATCATAGTGATGAAGCCTATGGATTACTGAGCTTATCTATGTCTCCAGAACTTCTCTTCAATTTATAAAACTCTAAGACTCCCAAATAAATAAGGGACACCTGAGAAAACTTATTTGGGAAGCTTGATGAGATGAGAGGTCATGAACTCAAAAATGAACTCATAAGTCTAACTCCTAGAAACTTTGACACCCTACAGGACTTCTTCACTAAGTTTAAGGCCCTTAGATTACAATTGAAAGAATGTGGGATAGAGAAGAAATATGATCAACTCATCCTTTCTATTCTCGCAAAGTTAGGTCCAAGCTATTTAGTTTTTGTCTCCACTTTTCATGCCAGAAAAAGTGCCCTTGGCACTACATGGAAAATGCCTTCATTGGATTCATTCATTGTTGACTTGATTAGGGAGAAAGATAAGCTAATTCAAATGGGCACAATGAAGTCTACTCAACCCCAAGCTTTGATAGCTAAAAATGGTAAGGATAAGACTTTAACAAAGGAGAAGAAGAAAAAGAACAAAGACTAGGAGAAGAAGAAAGAAAATAACAACCCTACCAAAAACAACACTGAGTCTTCATCCTCCAATGCTAAACCTAAGAAGGAGAAGGTTAAGTTTGCCTATTGTAAAAAGATAAGGCATGATGAACACAAATGCATGAAGAAATAAATAGATCACCTAACTCATCTTTTAGAGAAGCACAACATAGGTGTTCCTTGAGTCCATCAAGCATAATTCATCTACCCAAGATTCTACCAAGACAAAAGGCAAGGGTAAGGAAAAAGAAAAGGGCAAGGCCCTTGTAGCTACTATAGCTTCTACATCATCATGGGTCATTGATTCGGGTGCTTCTCACCACATGGGCTCTTCCCTAGTTGAGTTTTCATCTTTAGAGCCTTGTAGCATGACTTCAATTAGTTTGGGTGATGACACATTAGTTTCTATTGTAGGGAGAGGGTCAGTTGAAATGGAAGGAGGAACATTCAATAATGTTCTAAGTGTTCCTTCTCTTTCAACCAATCTTCTATTAGTATACCAAATCACTCACATTGTTCAGGGCATGAGAGTTGAGTTTTCACCAGATTTAGTGGCTATTAGGGAGTTGCATAGTGATACTACAGTGGTAGTGGGTAGGGTAGATCACCAAGCCAAGTTATACACCTTCTCACATTTTGCACCAGATTCTTCTCCAACAGCATTGCTGACTCATTCAGATCAAGTTAGCAAATTTTGGCATGATTGGTTTGGCCACCTTAACTACCGCTCCTTGAACAACTTTGCAAAAATGACATGGTCATTGGCTTGCCTCGTGTCCAATTCTCAAAAGGACTTTGCGAGGGGTGCTCCCTTGGGAAGCATCCCAAAGTAAAATTTGACAAAGGCAAAGCTTGGAGGGCTTCACAACCTTTGGAGTTAGTTCACAGTGATGTATCAGGACCCTTTCCCAGCCAATCTTTCACAAGGGCCAAGTACATCCTCACTTTCATTGATGATTTCTCTAGGTACACTTGGATATATTTTCTCAAACAAAGGTTTGAAGTGTTTGAAAATTTTCTAGACTTCAAGGCTCTTATTGAGAAATAGAGTGAGAAATTCATCAAGGTTCTTCGAATTGATAATGGAGGGAAGTATGTCAGCAATAGGTTTGGCAGTTTTGCACCATAGAGGGGATTGACTTGCAAAACATAGTCACTTACAGTCCTTCATAGAATGGGGTTGCAGAACACAAAAATAGGTTCTTGAAAGAGATGGGTAGCTATATGATTCACTCTAAATCCTTAGCACCATAGTACTGGGTTGAAGCCATCAATTGTGCTTGCTACATTCAAAAAAGGGTTCCTCACAAAGCTTTAAAAGGGATAACACCCTTTGAAGCTTGGCATAAAAGGAAACTTGATGTTGAGCACCTCAAGGTTCTTAGATCCCCAGCCATGGCCCGCATATCGAAGAAGAAACACAAAGCTATGGAATGTCAATCCAAGCCTTGCATCTTTGTAGGATATCCAGATGGTATTAAGGGGTATCACCTTCTAGATCCAGTCACTCATGAGTTGTTCATCGAGAGAAATGTCCATTTTTAGGAGAGGCCTAGAGACTCAACACTTGACACTTCTTCTCCCTCATTGGATCTACTTCTTCATGATGATTCCTCATCAAATTTAGATTAGCCACAATAGGTTCTTGAGCCAGAGACATCTTTTTTTTCTTCAAGTTTAGACAGTGAGGATAGTGATGCAGAGTCATCCAGCTCTAGTCAGTTAGAAGATGAGGAGTTAGCACCTAACTCGCCCACTTCTAGGCCACTTTGGACCAAATAGACACTTGAGAGTGCTGGCACTTGGGTAGGAGATCTCACAGATGATAGACATATTAGGGGGTGTTTTCAAAGAGATCCACATGCCTTCTTTACTTCAATTTTAGATCCACAGACTTTTCAAGAGGCATCTAGGGTACCTGAGTGGGATAGTGCTATGGAGGAAGAATATTCTTCCTTAATCAAAAATCACACTTGGGATTTGACTTCACTTCCTAAGGGAAGAAAGATGGTTTGATGTAGGTGGATATATCAAACCAAGTTTGCAGCAGATGGGTTGATTGATAAGTACAAGGTGTGATTGGTTGCCAAAGGTTTCTTACAGGTGGCAGTCATTAACTACTAAGAGACCTTTGCACCTGTTGCAAAGATGAATTCTATCTAACTCACCTTGGCTATTAGTGTAGCACATGGTTGGGATGTGCACTAGATGGATGTGAAGAGTGCCTTTCTTCACGGAGACCTAAAGGAGGAGATCTACATGGATCAGTCACCAAGATTTGTTTAGTATTCTTCATTAGTATGTAGACTTAAGAAATCTATCTATAGCCTCAAATAGGCCCCTTGGGTTTAATATGCCAAGATGGATTCCTTCCTTCTCACAACAGGTTTTACTAGGTGCCATTCTAATCCCAATGTCTACTTCTTGTGAGAGGATGATTTGCTCCTAATTTTGGTTCTATATGTTGATGACCTTCTGATCACCGAGAGTTATTCATCAGCTATTGCAGTGGTGAAGGAATCTCTTCAGGATAGATTTGACATGATAGACATGGGTTTGTTGCATTACTTCCTTGGCATCAAGATCTCACAGTTAGATTTAGAGATTTTTCTTGCACAACCTAAGTACGCTCTTGACTTATTGGCTTGGTTTCACATAGCTGATTGTGAGCCATCTCTAACTCCCTTTCTATCAGGAGTCAAGCTTGAGGCTGACTATTCTTCACCATTAGTTGATGCCACTCGGTATCAACAACTTGTTGGTAGTCTCATCTACTTGACTCACACCAGGCCTGACATATCATATATAGTGGGACTTGTCTCCAAATTCATGCAAGAACCTCATGAGCTACATTGGAAAGCAACTAAGAGGATCTTGCATTACATACAAGGTTTACATAGATATGGGATTCATTACAGATATGGCATAGAGGTTGACTTGGTTGGATATACAAATTTAGAATAGATTGGTGATTCACAGACTTGTAAGTCCACTTTTGGTTAGAATTTCTCTCTAGGTTTTGGTCCTATCAGTTGGTCTAGCAAGAAGAAGAATGCTATTGCTATATCATCCATAGAGGTAGAGTACAGGGGAGCTGTTAATGCAGCTACTGAGGCTATTTGGCTTCAGGAGATTCTTTTTGAGTTTGGCATTCATATCAGGTAGCCCACCATCATTTATTGTGATAACCAAAGTACCATTCAGATTTGTAGGAATCTAGTTCAACACTAGTAGACCAAGCACATAGAGATTTACATGCATTTCATTCAAGAGCTTATTCGTAGTCAGGTCATTGACTTGATATTTTTCTAGTCTTCAGAGTAGGTTGTAGACATCTTCACCAAAACTTTCACTGAGAGCAAGTTCATTCATCTATGAGCTCTTCTTGGGGTACAATCCACATCTATAGCAGCATCATCTTCTGGGGGGGTGGGCACTAGCCTCTTATATCTTTTATGTCTCTCTTTTGGGGGGGGGAGTTTTTTCCTATGGGTTTTGTCTTTTTCTCTATCTTATGGGAGATTGCATTTGTACATGGGTATCTCATCAGGCCTAGTTGTCGAGACCCATTTTATATTTCCACATTGCCCACCTAAGCTACACTTATGGGGGGTATTAGTCTAGGTTTTTATTTTTCCCTTTTATTTTAATTAAGGAAATTATATTTCTTGTGCATACATGGAGTTTTCCTACATTTGTGGGATAGGCTAGCTTATGTGGAAATGTATGTCATAGATGTGTCATAGGTGTCATAAGAATGTCATAAGTAACTCCCTTGATGGGAGTTACTTCTCTATTCTTAGCACCTTGTCACCACCTTTCATGGAGGAGTTACAGTCTATTCTTGGGGTACCTTGGCCACCTTTTGTGAAGGAGTTACTTACATGCTCTCCTATATGTATTCTTCACTTTGGCCATCTCATGTTAATCAGATTTTGGTTTTCTCAATTTTGTCTTGTGCAATTTATCTTCTTGTATAATTTCAAATTGCTTTAGCATCTATTTGGTGTGCACTTGCTTCATCTCATGTGATCACGTCTCCATTGCATTCGCATTATCTGGATTCTGGCAACAACTCTGATAGTTTGTAATCACTCTATGTAGCCTTATAGTGTCAATCCAAAAATGATGTTTATGATATGTTTTTTATGTGGAATTACTCTACTATATGTTGTAATAGAGTGTCTGTAATCACTCTGTGTAGCCTTAAAGTGTCGATCCTTACCCATAATGGTATTAGAGCCATGTTAATATTCTATCAAGACTATGCTTAAAACATGTTGCTTCTGTATCAATAATTTTTTTTGACATATCAATAAAATTTCTCTTTTATCTTTTATTATCTGTATCTATCTTGTTATTTTGGCCTATTGTTTCCATATTATCTTCATAAAATAGGGAAGGGAATGATCCCATAAAGTCATGAGGAAGGTGTGATTGAGGATTTGTATAGTACCAATGATATAAAAACTATATACGCATTAAACCAGATAACTCCAGATACTTCAAGTATATCTAATATCTATACTCTTTTTGATATATCTATTGGATCATTCTTTTCTACAAACAAATAAACTATAGAATTTAATGAATAAAATCCTAGTCCTGAATGGAAACTCCTAACTCTTAAGGCCACAAATGTCTATGATAAATTTTCACCATTTTATTTAATTGCTAAAACTACCATAAAAGTTTTTGAAAATGTTATCCAAGTCAAATAAAATGATGGTTATAAATACCACTTACAAATATTTGATGATAAAACTATCTGACAGTTAAAATCCCAGTCTAAATATAAATTTTTACATATTAGAGCTATTACTATTGGTATTTTCCCTTTATTCTAAAAAAGTTTGAATATTAGTATTTTAGGATGTTTGCTTGATAATAGACATACAAACTTTAGTCCTTGTTTATAGAGTGCTATTAAAATTAATCTTCATGATGGTCCAATTTTCACAACTATGTATCCAAATTATTCGGTCACAACTAATCAAGAAGAAAACCTTAATAAAGTCTTAAAGCTTTTCCTTCAAACTCATGGATTAGATATGATTCCTAGATCTTGTCCTCTTGCTGTTCAATATCAAGCCATGTATCACCTAACCAAGACCCTCTATCCTGTCGTAAAACATAATCCCACACAAGGCAAAATCATGGTGTGTCATGCTATAGAAAATAGTTAGATAATCCTAGCTGAATCAATCTCTTGGTCTGATCTTAAGTTTCCCAAAAAATAGATTGTAATCACAGACTTTATTGAGAATCCCAAAAAAAATTTATCATTTGCCACATCTATAAAAGACTTGCCAAACAAATCTATTATCAGATTTGATGCTCAAAATGATCTAAAAGATCATATGCCGAATATACAATTACAACAATCCTTTCCTCCAATAAATCTTCACTTCCTACATCTAAAGAAAATTTATAACCCTCAAGTAGATTCATATTACTATATTGATTATAAAAAACTCATAAGTCATCTAAACCAATCTAGTATTCACATGGTTAAAATGGATCCAAACCAATCTAGTATTCACATGGTTTGTGTTATAAGCATTGAATGCCCTGAGTCGAGTCTAGAGTTTTAGTCTTAAAAAGTTAAGAAAAAGTGTATGCTCTTCACTTGCCCTCTCTATGGGATCCTATGAATCATAAATATTTTCTAAAAATGATGTTTATGATATATTTTTTGTGTGAAATTACTCTGCTATATGTTGTAATAACATGTCTGTAATCACTCTATGTAGTCTTAAAGTGTCGATCCTTACCCATAATTTATAATCCCTTTTAACCATATGAATACTAAATTGGTTTGGATGACTTATGTTTAAAAAAAAAAAAAAATACAATAGTATGAATCTACTTGAGGGTCATGGATTTTCTTTAGATGTAGGAAGTGAAGATTTATTGGAGGCAAAGGTTGTTGTAATTATATATTCAACATATGATCTTTTAGATCATTTTGAGAGTCAAATCTGATAATAGATTCATTTAGCAAGTCTTTTAGAGATGTGGAAAATGATAAGGATTTCTTGGTATTCTAAACAAAGTCTATGTTTACAATCTATTTTTTAGGAAACTTAAAATCAGATCAAGAGATTGATTCAACTAGGATTATTTGATTGTTTTTTATAGCATGACACACTACACTTTTGCCTTGCATAGGAGTGTACTTTATGACATGATGGAGGGTGTTGGATAGGTGATACATGACCTGATATTTAACATCAAGAGGACAAGATTTAGGGACCATATCTAATCCATAAGTTTGAAGAAAAAAACTTTAAGACTTTATTTAGGTTTTCTTCTTGATGAATGGTGACTAGATAATTTGGATACACTTTTGTGAAAATTAGACCATCATGAAGATTAGTTTGAACAATGTTCTATAAACAAGTACTAAAATTTATATGTCTATTATCAAGCATCTTAAAATATTGACATTTAGACCTTTTCTAAATAAAGGGAAAACACCAATAATAATAGCTCCAATATGTAAAAACTTATATTTAGATTGGGATTTTAACTATCAGATAGTTTTATCATCAATTATTTGAAAGTGATATTTATAATCATCATTCTGTTTAACTTGGATAACATTTTTAGAAATTTTTATGGTGGGTTTAGCATTTAAATGAAATGGCGAGAGTTTATCATAGACATCTGTGGCCTTAAGAGTTGGGAGTTTCCATTTAGGACTAGGATTTTCTTCATTAAATTCTATAGTTGCTTCATTTGAAAAAAAATGAGCCAACAAATATATCAAAAAGAGTTATAGACATCAGATGTACTTATAGTATCTAGAGTTATCTAGTTTTATGCATCTATACTATTCTATCATCAGTACTATACAAATCCTAAATCATGCCTTCCTCATGGCTTTATAGGATCATTCCCTTTCATATTGTCTAGAGATAATATGAAAACAATAGACCAAAATAATAAAAAGAAAGATAAAGATAACAAAAGATGAAAGATAAATATTATTGATATATCAGAGAAATATTATAGAATCAACATGTTTTGAGCATAGTCTTAACATAATATTAACATGGCTCTAATATCATTATGGATAAGGATAAACATTTAAATGCTATACAAGGTGATTAAAGACAAACTCTTACAACATATATCTGAGTAATTACACACAAAAAACATATCATAAGCATCATTTTTAGAATATTTTTTGATTCATAGGATCCCACACAGAGGGAAAGCGAAGAGCATACACTTTTTTCTAACTTTCTAAGATTAAAACACTAGACTCGACTCAAGGCATTCAATGCTTATGACATGAAAAAATCCTCATATTTATAAGATGAAATGAGAAGATCAATTATCAAAACAAATATGTCAAATTAATAGACAAAAGACAAGATGTCAAAAGTTAGTAGGTTATAGGCCCACTATACACCACCAAACATAAAAGACCAAAGAATCTATTGATATGACTGATAGATTATTGCCTTTCAAAAGTGGTAAGGTCCAAAAACAACAAAAGAGGGTTATCATTCCCATATTTAGGGCTACAAATAAACCCCATAACTAGTCTTTATATCAATTCAATCATCATCATTAAATTTGTATTCTTCTTGGGGAGAATAATGGTTGTCATCATCATAATCAAAGTCAATGTGGTCCATGTACAAATTTGATGAAATACTCAAGATACGACTTCTAGGTGTAGGAAAAAATATAACTTGATGACTTATAGTGAACTATTTTTAAAGAGCCACTAACGGTTGTGTAGGAGCTAAACTGATATGTAGATTAGCTTGAAATTTTTGAACTAAAAATATTTCAAATTTAATTTTTAAAGGTATCCTTAAAGCTATAAATATATTTATTACTTGATCTAGAGGGATACAAACAATAGGATCATCAGTAGCTTTTATTGGCATAATATACTCTAGAAATTTATACAAATAATTTGGAATTTTAGTAGATGACCAAAAATTCTCTACTGCAAGATTAAAACTTGGCTAGAAAGTAGACCATTAGATCAAGAATTCAAAACTATGTCTACAAATAAAATTCTTAAAAAGATTATTTATACCAGTAATCCTTAGATTATTAGATTCATGATATAACATTATTGTGGAACACCACCTTTTGTCATCAGGTTCTTGAAACTGAGATGTCCATGCCAAATGACTATTATTAAGTTCTAAAGAAGCTTCATGAGATTTTGTTATGAGAGCATTGATTTCATGAGTTAACTAATTAAAAATAGATGGAATAGATCTCCATATATGCTGATAACATTCTTCATAAAACTTTGAAACTATTATTACCATGACTAAATGTTTTGAATTAAATTCTCTATATATAAAATCAGTAGGATAGTTCTTTCCAACAATGTGTTCAACAGAGAAATCAAAGTCTGACAAAAATGTTGCCCACCTAGTTAACATGCACACAGATTCTTTCTTTATATTATCAGTAGAATGTAGAATACTCATAAAGTTATTTAGATCATATCTAACAAGATTTTTTTTGATCTCACAAAGAACATAAAAGCTTGAATAGCCTTTATAACAATAATAATTTCTTTGTGAGTAGAATGATAATTTTTTTGAACCTGTTTAAATTTTTTAAAATCAAATCTATAGATTTTTATAAATCATCTGAGAGCTTTTCTTTAAGAATTGCACCCCAATATAGTTATGAATAATCTATTTCAATAATCTTTGGACCATTACTAGGTAAAACTAAAGGTGGCAAATTATGATAATTTTATCTTATTCTTTGAACTGGTTTTGTCATTTTATCTGACCATGCTAGAGGATTTTTTGTTAGTATTTTATTTAGAAGTATTTTGTCTTGAACAATATTATAATAATAACCTGCTACATAGTTCACACAACCAAGAATTCTTTGTAGCAATTTTTTAATCTTTGAGTTCATTAGGAAAACTTTTATTATTTTCAAAACATATCCCTAAATTGCTACTTCTCTTGATTTTATAGTAACTCCTAAGAACTCAATATCATCTTTAAAATTTGACATTTTTTTGTTAGATATAACTAAACTATTGTCAAACACAATTTGATGGAATTGTTCTAGATGTTTTATATGATCTTTAAGATATTTTGAAAAGACCCATATATCATCTATATAGACAATCATAAAATCATGATATGTTGAGAAAATCTTATTAATCATTTTAAAAAATATGCTAGGAGCAAGTTTTAAGCTAAAAGGTAAGACATTTCAATCATATTATCCAAATAGAGTGACAAATATAGTCTTATACCTATTTTGTTCTACTACCTATATTTGTCAAAATCTTGATTTTAAATCAAACTTACTATAAACTTTACTTTCACTTATTCTTTACAAAATTTCATCTTTTGAAAGAATTAGATGTTGAACAAGTAATACATATTTATTAAGAAAAACATAATTTATGATCAACCTTTTTTTCCTCTTATTTATTCTAATATTTTATTTACATAAAATAATTCACAAGCCCAAAGGCTATTAGAATCACTTATGAAACCTTGTTCCTTTAATTGCTTTATTTATTGAAAATACTCTTCTCTAAGTGAAGGAAACATTATTGAGTGATGTGCCTTGAACTTGGGTTCTATTTCTTTGGCATACTTATCTTTTATCATCTTTAGTTTAATTTTGCATTCATGTATTTTTTAATTTATGAATGCTAAATTTTTTTTAGAGCAACAATCCTTTTTGAGTTTTTCAATTATTGGTTCAATGCTAGCATGAAAAAGATTTACTTTTTACTATATCCATCTGGTATCAACTAGTTTTTTTGACTTTTCTTTCATAAGGATTCTGCATTCATACTTTGATTTCTTATAAAAAAATATTTCTCTACAAGAATTATTTCATGTGACTAAATTGTAATTAGATAAAAAGTAGATAAATTATCTGAGCTAATCATCATGTCATACATTGACATTTCATATTACACTATCATAAAATGATAGATATAATCACCAAGCATAACATGAATAATTGTAGATAATTCTGAAACTACAATTTTTGTATTGAAAATTAACTTATGAAAATCAACTTTTCACATATCAACAAGAATAGAATGATATCTAGAAATAGAAATATCAGCACCTATGTCAAGCAAGACATCTAAGCCATATGGATTAAAACCATCCCATTTGATATGAATATTATATACTTGATTATTAGTATTAAATACTTGATTATTAGTATCATATACTGATATCTGATGTATATTTGAGTTATCATGAGAGGTTTCCCCCTCTTCAAAATGAGATTCTATCTCATTAGTTGCTTAGAGTAATTATTCTTTAAAGAGTTGTTCATGTTCATTGGCAAGAGCTTATTATTTCATAACATCTTGTAATTCAGTCTGAGCTTTGGCTAAGAAGATTTGGAGTTGATAGATTTACTTCTTTCACCAAGTAGCTCTATCGTATATGTCAGATTGATAGGCAACTTCAACCAGAGGAGCTTTATGGATTTTAGATTGAAATATTTGGGATAAAATATCCTTTTGCCTTTTTTGTTGAGCTAAGTATAGAGAATATTTCTACTCAATAGCTACAATTTGTTGCTGTAAAAACATTCTTTCAAAAATCATATATGCAAGAGTTTTAGCATATTTTTCTTTAAATAAATATATTTGTTGAGATAAAATCAAAGCATCTAGAAAAGGAGCAAAAATCATATGAATCTAAAATATTATATCAGAATCATAATTAGATGATTCATCTTCTGATTCAATGTCAAAAATATTCATATTTATTTGATTATCAGATTCATTATTATTTGATTCTTCTCATAAAATATCTGACTCATATTGAAGTTCATCTTCATCAGAAACTAAAATATGTTCATCTTCATTGATTCTATGGCTATTCACAAAATTAATATTCTTGGATTTTTTCTTCCTATTAATACATTTATTGGCATAATGATCACCTTGATAGATGAAGTATTTGACTGATTTCTTTTAGAACCCATGTTTCTTTTTTTTAAATATCCTTTGAGGACCATTTTTTTAAAAAAAATTGTATCTAGGCTTCCAAGGCTTTATATAAGTAAATTCCTTTTCCGATGAACATTTTCAAGAATGCGATTTATTTTTATTTTTATATTGTCTATATCTATGCACATCCATACAAACAAAATTGTCATCAATAGAACTACAAAATTTTGCACCAATCTATTTATGAAACTTCATTGTTTCTTTATGTGCCTTTTTTTGGTACATAGCCTTTTATTAATTGATTTAATATTTTGGTTTTTCCATCCAAAAGAAATAGTTGGTAGATCATCACCTATAACAACTTTATACTTGGTAGAAAAAGGTTCAAAAAAATATTCTATATACCTAATCTCATATTTTGGATTGAATATTTGACCAGTATTATAGAACAAATTCTCCATATAGCACATATATTCATCTAGCCTAGTCATATCACACAATTGTGATTTAATAAACTTTGCTTTGTTTACTTTGTTATCATTATCAATAATGCCAACAAATTTGGAGATTAAAGCTATATAGATTGATGGAATAAGTTTTGGATGAGTGTATATGCTTTCATGAAACACTGGACAACTAACATCCCACCATTCTTTGATATTTACTATGAACCCATTTGTAATTTATTGATTAACACTAAAAAGATCTTTCTTAAGACTATGAATTTATACACTGGCCCAAGCTATCATTTCGTGAATAATTTATTTCCTTCTTTTTGGTGGTTTACAATTGAATTTACAGAAGAAAGGTTGAAGATTCAATGTTCTTATTTTAGAATCTAATGGAGGTTTAGACTTTGAAGATTTTTTTATATCAAAATAGCTTTCAGTTTGAGTAGGTTCAATCTTAGCCATACTTAGAAAATATTATCAAGAGATTTATTAGAATCAGGTAGACTTTTTGATATAGATTTCTTGAATGATTCTCATTGTAGTTTTAGAACATTTTATCAAGAATGAATATTTTGACTATAATCAATATGTTATGTAACAATAATTTCTAACTAATAAACTAATTTTGGTTGCTCAGAAGATTGTCCTTCGTTCTTTAATATATTTAGAATATTAGGAATAGAAGATAAGATAGAATTTTAGTTTATAATTTCTCTAGCTATACTATTAGAGGCTAAAGATAACTATTTGCTTTCTTGATGTATTTCTTCATGCTTTGTCTTGAGACTAGTAATTTGATTTTTTAAATCTATTTCAATAAAAGTCATACTAGTCTTAAATGATCTTGACTTTGACTAATAATCTTTTCTTTAGCAATCATATCATCCACCTTTATTTCAGCTGATTGTTGTTGTAGTCTGATACTACTAGATTCATTATCTATTTTTTGGATAAATTGACTATGATGGGTAATAGTATTATCTTTCAAAACATTAATAACTCTAGTAATTTCTCTTTTTTGATATAACTCAATGATTTTTAACATTTTGAAACTAGATTAAGACTTTGTTATATTTTTGAAACTTTATTATTCAAACATTGTTAGGTTGTAGAGCTAAAAGCTTCACTGATGTAGACATGGAGGAGGTTGCTGAGGTTGCGGAAGGAGGTTGCTGAGGTTGCAAAGGATTGCTGAGTTGCAGAATGAGTTGCAGGGTAACTGACATTAGTCTAATCAACTGACATCGGTCATATAGCAGTGTAGAAGCAACCGATGTTAGTTATGAGTCAGCCGACATCGGTGAGGAAGGAGCCGACATCGGCAACCTATGTGTGAATGCAGTTTGCATGCGGGTTCTAAATAGATCTATTTTTTGACTGTCAATTTTCATGTTAAAGGCTAATTATAGTCTTGGAGTTGCATGTCTAATTATTGTAATTAAGAAAGTCTAATTATTGTATGCATGAGATCTATATAATAGACTCATGGGCTGTATTGTAAAAGTGTGTGCTAGAGAGTAAGAGAGAAAATATTAGCTCCTTCAGAGAGAAGAGAGCATGGTGTGTTCCTCCTAGTTCCAAAGGGGTGTCGAGTGTGTATGATCTTGGAGAGTTGCAGGTGTGCAAGTTCTCGTAGAAGATCCACCGAGGTACTAGTTGAAGAATCATAAGGACTTGGTGAGGCAAGGACAAGGGTTCTTCAAGGTGTAGAGACATCTACATGGTGAGTAAGATCTGGTGATTTACAGGTGGCAACAAAGAGTAGGGAGATCTACTTGGAGTATGGTTGTGTGCTTGGTGTACTGGCAACATTGTTACTGACTAGTGGAGGTGAACAACTTTATGTGTGAGTTGTTTGTTGTTACTGTGATTGAGAGAGGAAAGTGTTGGAAGATAATTATTGGTGAACCCTAGAAGTGTGGGAGCTCTAGAGGTGTGAGAATAAGTGTGGTGACTTCTTTATTGTATTTCCTTCTGTATGAGTATTAATACAAGATTGTGTATTGTCTCTCATATCCTGTGTTGTTTCATATTTTTAGTTACTTATTCATTCTAGTTAAATTCCATGTTTAGTTGCTAATATAGAGGTAATCATATATACTCTTATTGTGGAGAGTAGGATCTTGACAAGTGATATCAGCAAGATTATTCCAATTCATTAACTTAACTTCTATAGACTAATCAAAGCTCTTGTTAGTAGATCTGAGATAATACATCTATGCTCTATATTTTCTATTTGATGAATATTTATTGAAATCAAAAATATTTGGGAAACCCTTTTTTGTGTATGATTCATCTCACAAAGGAGTTTTTCATATATGACCTAATTCTTCTACCTTTCCAAACTGCTCTCTAAAAGCTCCTTCTATATTAATCCTTTTGGCTTTAACAAGTAACTTCTTATTTTTTTCAAGCAACATTTCTATAGTTAAATCCCTTTTAACCATGTGAATACTAGATTAGTTTGGATGACTTATGATTTTTTGACAATCAATACAGTAATATGTATCTACTTGAGGGTCATGGAGTTTTTTAAAATGCAGATAATGAGGATTTGTTAGAGATAAGGGTTGCTAAAATTATATATTCAACATATGATATTTTAGATCATTTTAAGATTTAAATATGATAATATATTTGTTTGGAAAGTCTTTTATAGATATGACAAAAGATAAGGATTTCTTTGGCATTTAAATAAAGTCTGTGTCTACAATCTATTTTTTGGGAAATTTAAGATCATACTAAGAGACTAATTTAGTTGGGATTATCTAACTATTTTCAGTAGCATAACACACCACATTTTAGCCTTACATAGGAGTGTGATTTATGATAGGATAGAAGGTGTTGGTTAGGCGATACATGACCTAATATTTAATATAAAGAGGACAAGATCTAGGGATAATATCTAATCCATGAGTTTGAAGGAAAACCTTTAAGACTTTATTTATGTTTTCTTCTTGATGAATGGCAATGGGATAATTTGGATACACAGTTATGAAAATTGGACCATCATGAAGACCAGTTTGAACAACATTCTATAAGTAATCACTAAAAATTTTATATCTTTTATCAAGCAAGCATCCTAGAATACTAACATTCAGAGTTCTTCTAAATAAAGGGAAAATACCAATAGTAATAACTCTAATATGTAAAATCTTATATTTAGAGTGGGATTTTAACTATCAGATAGTTTTATCATCAACTATTTGCAAGTGGTATTTATAATCATTATTTTTTTTGACTTGGATAAATTTTTTAAAAACTTTTATCATGGTTTTAGAAATTAAATGAAATGGTGAAAGTTTATCAAATATATATGTGGCCTTGAGAGTTAGGAGTTCCCATTTAATACTTAGATTTTCTTTATTAAATTCTATAGTTACTTCATTTGTAAAAAAAATGAGCCAACAAATATATCAGAAGAGTATAGATAGTAGATGTACCTATAGTATCTAGAGTTATCTAGTTTGATGCATCTATAGTCTTCATATCATTGGTACTATATAGATCCTCAATCATACCTTCCTCATGGATTTACGGGATCATTCCCTTATTGTTTGAAGATAATATGGAAATAATAGAATAGAATAATGACAAGATAGATATAGACAACAAAAGATGAAAGATAATTTTTTTGATATATCAAATAAATATTATAGAAGCAACATATTTCAAGTATAGTCTTGATAGAATATTAACATGGCTCTGATACCATTATGGGTAAGGATCAACACTTTAAAGCTACATAGAGTGATTACAAAGACTATATTACAACATATAGTAGAGTAATTACACATAAAAACATATCATAAACATCATTTAAAAAAAAAATCTAATTCACAGGATCCCATAGAGAGGGCAAGAAAAGAGCATATGCTTTTTATTGACTTTTTAAGACTAAAACACTAGACTCAACTCAAGGAATTCAATGCTTATGACATGAAGAACTTATATTTATAGGACGAGTGTATATGCTTTCATGAAAAATGAGACCACTAAAATCCCACCATTCTTTGATATTTACTATGAACCCATTTACAATTTATTAAGTAATACTGAAGGGATATTTCTTAAGACTATGAATTTATACACTAGCCCAAGATATCATTGCATGAATCATTTCTTTCCTTCTTTTTGGTGGTTCACAATTGAATTTTTAGAAGAAAGTTTGAAGAGTCAATGTTCTTATTAAATGAAATAACAAAATAACTTAGACTTTAAAGATTCTCCTATATCAAAATAGCTTTTAGTTTGAGTAGGTTCAATCTTATCCATACCTACATGGAAGATCTTATCAAGATATTTCTCAGAATCATGCAAACTTTTTGATTTAGATTTATTGAATGATTCTCATTGTATCTTTAAAACATTTTACCAAGAATGAATATTTTGACTGTAATCAATATGTTTTTTAATAATAATTTCTGGCTGATGAACTAATTCTGGTTGCTGAGAAGATTGTATACTAATGTATATTTGAATTGTCATGAGAGGTTCTAGATGAGTGATTTATTTTATATAATGATATCTAATGTATATTTGAATTGTCATGAGAGGTTAAAACACTAGACTTGACTCAAAGCATTTAATGCTTATGACATAAATAACTCCTCATATTTATATGAAGAAATGAGAAGATCAATGATCAACACAAAGATATCAAATCAATAGACAAAATGTAAGATGCCAAAAGTTAGTGGGTTATGGGCCCACTACGCATGGCCAAATACAAAAAAACAAAGACTCTGTTGACATGAATACCGGGTTACCACCTTTTAAAAGTGGTGAGGTCCACAAACAACAAAAGAGGGTTCCAAATAATAGAGTGAGTACAAAATTGGTGAGATAATTTGCTGAAAAAAATTAAAAACAAATTACCTAGGGATAAAATTGCTTTCTAAGACTAAAACACTAGACTCGACTCAAGACATTAAATGCTCATAACATGAAGAACTCTTCATATTTATAAGATAAAATTAGAAGATCAATGGATAGAATGCAAGATGCCAAAAGTTAGTGGGTTATGGGCCCATTGTGCACCACCAAACACAAAAAAATAAGCAATCTATCGACATGGCTGATAGGTCACCATATTTTAAAAGTGGTGAGGTCCAAAAACAACAAAAGAGGGTTATTGTGCCCATATTCATAACTATGGATAGACCCCGTAACTAGTCTTTATATCAATTCAATCATCATCATTGAATTTATATTCTCTTTGGGAAGAATAATGGTTGTCATCATCATATTTAAAATCAATGTGGTCCATGTAAAAAGTTGATGGAATCCTCAAGATATGACTGCCAAGTGTAAAAGGAAACACAACTTGATGACTTATAGTGAACCATTTCTAAAGAGCCACTAATGGTTGTGTAGGAGCTAAACTAACATGTAGATTAGCTTAGAAATTATAAATTTAAAAGTATTTCAAATTTAATCTTGAAAGGTATCCTTAAAGCAATAAATATATTTCTTACTTAATCTAGAGGGATAAGAACAACAAGATCATCAAAAGATTTCATTGGCATAATATAATCTAGAAATTCATACAAATAATCTAAAATTTTAGTAGATAACCAAAAATTCTCTACTATAAGATTAAAACTTGGCTAGAAGGTAGACCATTAGATCAAGAATTCAAAACCATATCTACAAATGAAATTATTGAAAGGATTATTTATACTAGTAATCCTTGGATTATTAGCTTCATGACATAACATTATTTTAGAACACCACCTTTTGCCATCAAGTTCTTAAAATTAAGATGTCCATGCCAAATGAGTATTATTGAGTTTTACAGAAGCTTCATGAGATTTTGTCGTGAGAGCATTATTTTATGAGTCAATTGATTAGTAATAGATGAAGTAGATCTCCATATATGTTGATGAAATTATTCATGAACTTTTGAAACTATTATTGTCATGATTGACTATTTTGAATTAAATTCTCTAGATATAAAATCAGCAAGATAGTTTTTCTTTCCAACAATGTGTTTAATAAAGCAATAATGTTAACTAATTAGAAATAGATGTAGTAGATGTCTATATATGATAATAAAATTATTCATGAAAATTTGAAACTATTATTGCCATGACTGACTGTTCTGAATTAAATTCTCTAGATATAAAATCAACAAGATAGTTTTTATTTTGAACAATGTGTTCAACATAGCAATTATGTCAATATTTTAAGGCTACATAGAGTGATTACAGACAAACTATTATAACATATAGTATAGAAATTTGACACAATAAACATATTATAAACATCATTTTTTAGAAAAACTTTTTGATTCATAGGATCCCACAGAGAGGGCAAGCGAAGAGCATACATTTTTTTCTAACTTTCTAAGACTAAAACCCTAGACTCAACTTAAGGCATTCAATGCTTATGACAAAAATAACTCCTCATATTTATAGGATAAAATGAGAAGATCAATAATTGATATAAATATGTCTTATCAACATACATAAATCAAGATGCTAAAAGTTAGTAGGTTATGGGCCCACTACAGATTTCCAAACACAAAAGAACAAGGAATCTATCGACACAGCCAATAGGTTATCACCTTTTAAAAGTGGTGAGGTCTACAAACAATAAAATAGGGTTATCATGCTCATATTCATGGTTATAGATAGAGCCCATAACTAGTATTTATATTAATTTAATCATCATCATTAAATTTGTATTCTCCTTGGGGAGAATAATGGATGTCATCATCAGAATCAAAGCTAATGTGTTCCATATAAAAAGTTGATGGAATCCTAAAGATACGAATGCTAGATGTAGGAAGAAACATAGCTTGATGAATTATAGTGAATCATTTCCAAAGAGCTACTAACAGTTGTGTGGGACCTAAA